>OX411744.1:32204047-32804047 GCA_948252205.1 Orthosia incerta | reverse complement strand
CAGTTTTGAATGTCTGTCACAAATTTTGATACTTCTTTATCCAATTGTTGATTATTTTTGAGTGGTACTTTGAGGTCAATCATATTGTCTAAATCGAATTTGAAACTATCCCAATCCGTGTTTTTATTCATTAAAGTTGGATTGCTTTCTTTCTGAATTATGGTTTCACTTAAAGTTAAGATAATGGGCGAATGATCAGAGTTCATATCAAATCCCTCCTGTATGTGAAGATATGTAGCCGACAGATTCTTAAAAATGAAAAAGTCGATCAGATCTGGAATTCTTTGGGTATCAGTAGGCCAGTAAGTAGGCTTTCCTGTTGATATTGCATTGCAATTGATTTCTCGCATAGCACTAAGCAATTCCCTTCCTTTAGTGTTGGTTAGTCTAGATCCCCAACGTATGTGTTTTGCGTTAAAGTCACCTCCCAATATAAACGTGTTGCCAAGAAGTTTCAACAGGTTTCTGTACTGCTCTATTTTCAGAGCATGCTTTGGTGGACAGTATATAGCTGCTACGGTAATGTGATGATGTTTAGTTTTGACCCTAACGGCTACAGTTTGTATGAACTCTTCTTCATATTTAAGTTCTAGGTAATGGTAGATGTTCTCTCTTATTATAAGGGTGCTTCCCCCTCTCGCAGTATTGACAGGGTGCAGTGCATGATATATTTTATATCCGTTAAGGTGTATATACGATTCTCTTGTGAAGTGAGACTCCGATATGAGGCACACATCAATTTTTTCTGTGGCAAGGACCGCCTGTAGCTCGTTTTGATGCTTTAGGAGTCCGTTTGCATTCCACGCCATTATTTTTAGAGTGTTCTTCATTTTTGAGTCATACGAGGTAGCTGCGTAGCACTATTTTCTAGGTTTTTTAACCTTAGTTCAAATGAGGTTAAAATATTCAAAATTTTATTTATATTTTCATTTGTGTCGGCGTCTATTGACGTGGAGGGTTGTGAACCGTGCACTGGTGAAAGTGGTTAAATTTAGTATTGTAGGAAATTTTTACTGCTTTATTCTGTATGACTTGCAATAGTTGGTGGTTAGATAGACATGTGCTACTCCAAACAGGACAAGCGTATGTTATACACGGGCGGACAAGTGTAGTATAAATCCTAAGCTTGGTAATGCTACTTAATTTGCTTTTTCGATTCATTAAAGGGTTTAAAGCACCAAGTGCTTGGGCGCCCTTAACACGTAATTCAGATATATGTTTGGTCCAATTTAGTCGACTATCCATTTTGATTCCAAGATAACGCACACAAGTCTTCCAAGGTACTTTATGGCCTGAAACTTTTAGAGTTCTTAAGGGAGGTTGCCTAGCACGAGAGAAGAATATAGCTTCCGTCTTATCTTCGTTTATTTTGAGTTTCCATTTCCTGAAATAATCAAGAAGTAAGTCCATTGAATATTGTAGACGACCTATGATGAGATCTGTATCATCCGAAGAGGTATACGAGGCAGTATCGTCAGCAAAGCAAGCTAATTTGGTTCGAGGTTGAATAGGGATATCATTTATGAACAAGAGAAATAAAAAGGGCCCGATAATGGAGCCTTGCGGAACGCCTGCTGGGACTTTTTGGGGTGATGATGAGATTTCCCTGATGTAAACAAGAAATGTACGATCCGCGAGGTATGACTGGATGAGTTTAATGAGAGGCATAGGCACCTCCAATGTGAGTAACTTGTGCAGCAGGCCCTCGTGCCAAACAGTATCAAATGCTTTTTCAATATCGAGCAGAAACATACCTGTGGATTGTCTGAGGTTTAAGTGATGGGATATGTGTTCGGTCACCCTGGCCAGCTGTTGAGCAGTTGAGTGAGTAGCACGAAAACCAAATTGCTCCTGGATCAGAGACTGCTTTGTGGCACCTAATAGTCTGGTATAAATTAAAGATTCAAAAAGTTTTCCAACAGAAGGTAACAGGCTTATCGGACGGTAATTCACAGGTAAGGTACTGTCTTTGCCGGGTTTTTTAAGTGGTATGATCTTAGCTTTTTTCCAGATGTTTGGGAAGTAGCCCAGACCAAAACAACCATTGAAAATTTTTGTAATATAAACTATCGCCTTCTGTGGCAAGTTTTTCAGGAGCAAGTTGTGGATTTCGTCATGACTAGCAGATTTACGGGATTACAGTTTTTTCAGCGCTTTTCGAATCTCAAATGGCCTTAAGGGCTTTATGGAATCGGAAGTGAGTTTATAGTTATTTAAGATTGACATAGAATTGGATACCTCATCCTGGAGTTCAGAGTCACAAGCCCAGCTTTTGGTAAGGCTCATATTTTTGCAAAACGCATTTGCTAAAGCGTTACATTGATCAGCCGTGCTAGCCGTGAGGGACCCATCTGAGAGTTTAAGTGGGGGTATATCGGTAGATCTAGGTTTGAGGGATTTAGTCAGACGCCAAATATCTTGACTAGGATTATCCACTTTTGCCAGTTTAGCATTCCACACGTTATCAACATAATTTTGGATATTTGCATTTATGTATGTTTGAAGGATGTTTATATTACTGCGATTGCTTCTTCTTAAGTTACCATTGGGCAGTTTCTGCTCATAACGACGCAAATAGTTTTTATAGCGGATTAGGCGTTTAATATATACCGAGGAAGTTTTGTGGAAGAATCGCTATATACAGCAGTGGAAGACGGTATGGAGGAGTCTCTAGCATCAATAATAGTTTGTTGCAAATGAGAAATGGCGGTATCAATTTGTGCAGGACGTAGCGTGTTCATTGGCCCCGAGAAAAGAAGGGCGTAAACCTTCTGGCCATTGCCGCTGAACGCCCCATCCACATCAACGAAAACAAAGGTTCTTGGATGCCTAGCTGCAGCAGTGACGTAGGGTTGCAAATCGACTCTAACGATTCAACGATGTGTTGGCTGTACTTGAGTTATTTCCAGATTCCGGGTTGCCTACTTCTGGATCAGCACTCCTGGTGTCCAGGTTCCGAGGTTCAGCTCGACAGGATCGAAAAGGGATGTCTTCATAAGGGTTGAAGTCGACGAATTAAATGAAACACTAAGTTATTCAGTACACGGCACGATTCTAGGGCTCTCAACAATTTCTGAGACTTGATTCTATATAAGAATTACTTCTTATTTACTAAGACAAGTACAAGCGACTAGCTTTGGATGACTACAAATTCTATTTTGGGCCCGGGGGTTCTTTATACCCTCGCATCGTGCCATTATTGAGAGCCCCGCAAATTCTCGCCGAAAATAATTTTTATTTATGTAAAAAACCCTTATACATATTTGGTAAATAGGGTTACCGCACCCCTTCCATGGTGCTATCAATAGCTGGATTCCTTCGTACTGTAACACAGTAACGCCCCCTATCTATGTATCTAATCAATATACCTAATTTCCAGGTATTGATAGCTTCCCTAGACTATTTCCATGAAATAAAAGGACAATTCCCTTTATTTCCCAGTTAAAACCTTAATAGCTTTTAACCTAGCCTAAGGATATCTATAGGTTGGGTTGACCTGCTGGTGCCAATAGCAGGCTGTCTGTTGACGTCTAGAAAAAGCTTATTTTCGGGAATCTTCTATGGGATATCATCCCTTATGTAATGAATCTATAAATTCCTAAGTCATTTCACCGACTTTAGGACTTCCTACTTAGGCTAACCAGACAATCACCGCCTATTATGGGGATTCTGGTAGCCAATAGACCACACTTTACATTTCTAGTGTTTATGTAAGTCTATCTAGGTCATATGCACATAAGGTGCCTTGATATGTACAAATTTGATAGCCGGTCACTTTCTTTGCGCCCAGCTATCAGAGAAATTAGATATAAAAACACTAATAAGATTGGGACGACACGATGGTGCGTTCAACGGGCCATCGGGAGGTCCCCAAAAATTCCTTATTTTCGGAATTCCCAGGGGTGTATAGTCTCGGGGAATGCCAAAAACTGACTAAAATTACATTTCCAGAAACCTATTTTCCGGAATTGTACTTAAACTACTTGAGCGATTTTCGCTCCAAAGTGATGGCTTGGTAGCTAGTCCAGCAAGCCATCCGAAAGTACTTATACCATGAGTACATCTATTCCCTTCATGGAGTTATTCCACCTGAAGGGTCTACAAATTTCAACGTTTTACGTTGTTTACATTTTTCACGACTGCTTATCTCGTTGACTATCCAAGCGATTCTTCCCATCTAGAAACCGCCTGGAAGCCCTTTTAGCAAGCTTTCCAATGGTAGTACTTTTACCAGTACACCTATATGTTTCTAGGTACTTAGGGCACCTAAAACCGTAAGCGATTGCCAAAACCAGTCAAACAGCAGTTTTTCTATTATATACTGACTTGATATCTCAAGTAAATGGGCTTTATATAAAAGACTACGCTAACTATGAGGTGTATATAGGCTTCCTGTCTCGGTCTAGGTCCCCCATATACCCTAAAATGACCTAAAACCATATATTTGGTGTTTGAGATATCAAGTCAATATTCCTATTTACATAGCAGAAACTATGTGGTCTTCACATAGTTTCATCATTATGTACTGATTTCATGTCCAGTACATAGGATAAGCCCTTAAAAACATGATTTTAATTACTATAATATTTTCGAAAACCACCAAAACTATATATATCGTGTGGTTCCCTCTCACGGTTCATTCGGAACTAATCCGTCGTCGAGCACAGACGTATCGTATGACAGAAATTTATGTTTTTTACTATGATAACTCTTATCAGTATGCTTTCTAATGATTTTACTCTGTTAAGGGTGAACTATTGAACCCTATAACATACTGACAAACACTAAAAACATTATACTACTATCTCAAAAAATGTAGGTAAAATTTTAGTATAAATATAAACGTGCCTCTAAAATTCATTTTAGTATCAGGTGGCGCGCCGTGGTAAGCAGACATGTCTACACATACAAACTTCAATTTCTATGAACCATTTAGTATGGTTGATGACGCTTCGTCGCGAACATATCTCCCGCCGTGCAGTGCTGTGTCGACTCGCTGTGTCGACTCGAAGTGTTGTCGGCGCGGCGCTGCATTCCTTCGGTGAGCGACGGACGGCATTTCTCGGCTACCGGCCAGGCCCACCGAGAGGACGGTCGCCGCTCCGGCATCTCTGGTTACTGGGGCAGTGGGACGAGTTTCTTCACCGGACGCTTCAAGGTACCGCCAAGCGTGCGTACCTCAGCGGTCCGGATTTCTCCGTCGATTCCTGGATACACGGCCACAATGCGGCCTCGCGGCCACGTATTGCGGGGCAGCTGGCCGTCGGCTATCAGGACAGGGTCACCCACTTTAAATCTGGGCCCACTACTATGTGGCTCCCGCCGGTTTTGGAGCTCCGGCAGGTACTCTCTGACCCAGCGACTCCAGAACATATCAGCGAGGATCTGTGATCGTCGCCATATTTTCCTGCTGTCTATATCTTGCTCGGTGAACGTGCCAGGTGTAGGTAGTCTGGCTGACCCACCGAGTAAGAGGTGATTCGGTGTGATGGATTCATCATCATCACCATCTACCGACACGTGTGTCAATGGTCGGCTATTTACAATGTACTCTGCCTCACAAATCAGTGTGGACAACACCTCTTCGGTGGGGTGTTTTTCTGTAAGTACATTGTATAGTGTGTTTTTTACACAACGAACTAGGCGCTCCCAGGCGCCTCCCATGAATGGCGCTGATGGCGTTATGAAGCGCCATACGATGCCTCTACGACTTGCCTCTGTTTTGAAGGCGTCTCGCAGCTCTCTGTCGGCGCCGTGCATGTTGGTGCCATTGTCTGAGTGTATCTCAGCTGGGCATCCTCTGCGTGCGGCGAATCGGCGCAGCGCCAATATGGCGGAGTCTGCGCTAAGGCTGGCGGCGATTTCAAGGTGCACCGCCCTTGATGTGAGACACGTAAATAGTGCTACGTATCTCTTCTGATGCTGCCGACCGACGGTGACGGATAGCGGGCCGAAATAGTCGAGCCCGGTATATGTAAACGGCCTCTTATGGTGAGCGAGGCGCGTTTTCGGGTGGTCGCCGGTCGCAGGTACTGGTGGCTGTGCCTTGCGTATACGGCAATGCAGGCATCTTGCTATCACCTTCTTCGCTGTTGGTCGCATCTTCACGACCCAGTAGTGCTGCCGTACCTCATTAATTGTGAGTTCGGTGCCACTATGTTGTAGACTGCGATGTGTCCAGTCTATGTACAACTGCGTTATGTGATGGTCGCCATGTAATATAGGCGGGCGCATCACTTCTTCAGCTACCTCTTGCGTAGCTGCTATGCGACTTCTTAGTCGCAGCACGCTGTCGATATTTTTTTCAACATTCGCTAACTCTTTAAATTGGCGTAAATGTTGTACCCGGGTTGTAATGCCAGGTCAACACTTAGCCTCTGCTTCAGCTACGTCTTGCGTAGCTGCTATGCGACTTCTTAGTCGCAGCACGCTGTCGACAACCTGTATTTGTAGGGGTCGCAGCGAGCTATTCTTGTCTATTTCTTCAATAGCGTATCTATCTTCAGGATAGCATCTTGGTACGCTATCGTCTTTAAGTAGGCGTAAATGTTGTACCCGGGTTGTAATGCCAGGTCAACATCTAGCCTCTGATCCCAGTCGACGCCTCGCCTCCATGCTTCTTGCAATATTTGCTTCGCCTTGATGGTTACTGGTGAGGCGAGTCCGAGTGGGTCGTATAGCGACGCTACTATTCTGAGCGCCTCTCGCTTGGTGGGCGCCTCTCGGTCCAAGATACCCTCAGGCAGACGCGCGAGTGTGAGGTTGAAACCCAGCGTGTCTTCGCCTGGCCTCCATATGAGGCCGAGTATCTTTTCCGACGTATCTATATCTCCAATGGATACCATCTCAGTTTGTATATGCGATGGGTCCATTTTTTCTAGGAGCTGCGAGCTATTTGAAACCCATTTCTTGAGTTCAAACCTCGCCTGTAGGTGTATTTTTCGCACCATACTAGCGACTTCTGCCGCCTTCTCGATAGTTCTATAACTATCTAGGTAGTCATCCATATAATGACTACGTAGTATAGCATCCACAGCTTCAGGGTGCTTCTCTATATATTTGTTTGCGTTCCAGTTCTTTGCAAAAATTGCTGTGCAAGGCGAACTGGCTGCGCCGAAAATGATGGACGTCATTCTATATTCTTCTGGCGCTCCTTCTCTGCGGTTTCCCCTCCACAGGTAGCGAAGCGCGTCTCGGTCTTGGCTCCGCACCTTCACTTGCATGAACATCTCCGCTATGTCACCGGTTATTGCGACGCAGTGGCGGCGAAACCGCATCATTACGCCTGGCAGCGACTGTAATAGGTCGGGCCCAGTTAACAGGAAGTCATTCAGTGACATTCCTCTCGATTTGGCGGCAGCGTCATGTACGATGCGAAGTTTGTCTGGCTTCATTGGGTTGAAGACATCGAAGTGTGGGAGGTACCAAGTTTTGCCCGGCGTGCTAATTGCGGGTGCCCTTTCAGCGTACCCTTTCGCAATTAGCGAGTCCATCTGGTCTGAGTATCTTCTTAGAAGTTCCTGGTTCTTGTCCAGCTTCTTTTCTGTTGAGACGAGCCTCTTCAGAGCTGTCTCAAAGCTATCTGGCATCTCAGCATGCTCATTACGCCAAAGCATGGCGGTTTCGATGTGTCCATTCTCTAATTGGACAGTTGATCGATTCAAAATGTCCTCTGCCCTTCTTGCTGGGTCAGAGGCGGGTCGCTGTGGGTTTATGCACAACGATTCTATGGCGAAATGTTCGCGCAACTGATGATCCAAATTGTCATCAGTTGTTATTCTATTGACATGATGTACTTGTTGTCGTAGTAAACTACTGTGCGCGCCATGTAGTGTCCAACCCATTGCTGTAAGTGACGCAATTGGTTGGTGTCTTGGACCTCTGCGAATCTCGCTGGCCAATAACAAATGCCAGTTGTCTTGGCCGACGAGTATTTTTGGCACGCCATTGTTGTACATCAACTCTTTTCTCAAGTCGGTTAAATGCTTGCAGCGTGCGACAACCCTATCGCTCACTGTTTGTTTTGCCAAGCTGAGTTTAGGTATAGTACGTGCTTTAAATTGTACCCTTCTCTCTTGCGGGCTAACCAGCGTCACCTTGACTCTTCTTGAGCATGGGGTGGTGAGCATGGTGTTGCCTATCGCACCGATCTTGAGCGGGTCCACAGGGCCCTCTGCCCCGACTTGCCTCGCGATGTCTTCATCCATCAGCGAAACGGTGGACCCATCGTCTAGGAGAGCGTATGTTGCTACCTCTCCCGCCGGTCCGATTACCCGGACCGGCACTATCTTGAGGTACGCCTGGCTCGATGGTGACCCGAAACTGGCCACCGTTTCCTGAGGATCCTTGCGGGATTCAGGAACATCGGGCTTCTTGTTGGCTTCCCTCTGCTGTTGCTTCTTCCTATGAAGAAGCCGATGGTGCGTATCTCTGCACCCGTCTTGGCCACACTGTTTTCTCTTACAAGTGTGGTTGCCTCGTCGATGTTGAAGGCAGCGATAACATAGATTGTGTTTTTTCGCTAGCTCCCATCTTTTCTCGACAGCTACGCCCCTGAATTGTGCACATCCAGTGGCGTAGTGATGTCCCACGTCGCAAACACGGCATTTTCCTACCGGTTGGTCCGTAGCTATATGCGTCCTTTGTGTGACGCGTCTGTTGGTGTTCGCCTCGGCCGAAGCGATGCCTTCGGGTGGGGCGAATGGACTACAGAAGTGTGCCTGTTCAGATATAAAATTACTGAACAATTAAATATCTGGCACCGATTGGTACTTCTCCGAATATGATCGGTACCATTGTGCTCGTAGCGAATTGGGTAACTTCTCTGTTAACAATCGCATAAGCTCCGCGTTCATAAGGTAATGACCCTTTTTTAACGCGCGGAGCGTGACTACAGCACCTCTTACGCGACTTGCAAACGCGCAGATGTCTCTTGGTGACTCACTGCAGCGCGGCAGTCCGCGTAATCTATCTGTTTCAGCTTGCGCTATGGAGTCTGGACGGCCGAACTGCAGCTCGAGTTCCTTCATGATGTCATCGGGCCTGGCATGTCCGATGAGTTCTGAGCTGACGGTTTCCATTGCACGTCCATGTAAGCTTCTCCTCAGCCTCGCTGTATTCTCGATGTCCGTAAAGTACGCTCGAGTTGTCTCATATATGGCCCGAAATGATAGCCATTCAGTATGAGAACCATTGAAATTCGGCAATGTCATGACGAATTTCGACGCAGAGGGGTTCGGTTGGTCCCGCTGTTCTATTTTCCTGTCGGCTAGCGACGCTATAGCGGACGTCAACTCCGTCAAGAATGGACGGAGACTATCCCTCTGACCTCCTGTACCCTCAGCTGACGCTGCAACTGGAGGCTTTCGCACTTCTCTCTCCTTAGGATGCTGACCTTCTATTTGCGATTTGGTGGCGGCCGCAGTCAGGGGTCTATGCATAGAATTTCTGGTTCCCCCTTCAACGACGTTATCCTCCTTCTCAGGCTGAGGTTCTGGTGCCTCTTCTAGCCATGAACGCACGTACTCGTCATTCGAGTTTCTGTCATCCAAGTATTCAGCTTCGGAACCCTCTTCCTCCGCTCTCTGAAGTGCCAGTTGTGCAAGCTCCAACTTAATTTTGAGTAAGTCTTCGCGAGCTTTGTCTATGTTTTTTCGTGACCGAGTCACTCTAGTTGACGGCGGACGGCTATGTTCGATACGGGCGTCACCCCGGGTAGTCATCGGCATCGCTGTACGTCTGTCTTCTTCGGAAATCTTCTCTTTCTGAGAAGGTTTCAATGTTGTGTCTGAAGCTCCTTCTAATCTGGTTACTCTGGTAGAAACCGCTTGATCAGTTTCTATTGGTTGATGCGTCGGAGTGCTTTCAGTTTGAGGCGCTAGATGGCGCTGCTCGTCCGACGGCTCGGTCCCTTCGGTTGTGGAAGGTGAACACGGCGGCAGCTCATGTCTGATGCCAACTGGCTGATCCAACTCCACGGTCCATGCCTCCGGCGTCTTGCCTTTGGATCTGGTTATCGGCATTGTTGTTGAAATATTTTCTTTTGAAAACTCGAAGTTAGTTTTCAAAGATAAGTCCCAGTTCCGGGCTTCAGCGTTCAAACCGACGATCTCCAGAAGTTAACCTCCACTTCGATTGACTATAATTCAATCTTCAAATAAAAAATCACTAAAAACTTACGGTCAGTGATAAGTCTTCAGGAAACTTCAGGCATTTGCTATACAAGTTTATTTTTCCCATAAACGTGTATGTTCTATTTGATTGACTATAATTCAATCAAATTCTAAATCACCGAAAAGTCAAGGTTACTTTTCGGTGGTGATGCTTCATGAACTGCTTGTCCAAAGCATCAGAGCCGTGCATCAATCTTCAGAGCACGTATCTTGCTTGATTGAAGAAAATTCAATCTTCAAATAAATCACCGAAACGTCAAAGTTATTTTCAGTGATAGTGCTTCAGGAACCGCATAGTCAGTACATCCGAAACGTATCTAAGTCTTCAGAGTACGTTTCTTCCATTCACTGACGAAAATTCAGTCTTCAAAATTTTCCTGAAAACATAGGGGTTGTTTTCAGTCATAAGGCTTCAGGAATTATTCTTCAATCATCAAGGATGCACATCAGCCTTCTAAGCGCACGTCTTGTATTTTTCTGACGGGCGCTCGTTTTTTAAACAAATCGCTAAAAACATAAGGGTAGTTTTCAGCGATAAGTCTTCAGGAACTATTCTTCCGCGTCAAAGACGTAATCCAATCTTCTGAACGAGTATTCTTGGTTGAATAAACAAGCGTTCAGTTCTAGAACAAATCACTGATAACATAGGGTAGTTTTCAGCGATAAGTCTTCAGGAACTATTCTTGGGGCTTCAAGGATGCGCATCTGTCTTCATACAGCATTTTGCGGCTCACAGAAAATTTCTTCTATTTTCTTACAATTATTGAAAAAATAGGGTATTTTCAATAACTGTCTCCAGAATTTTACCTCTTGGATCCAGCGGCAAATAGGGCACGTAGGACTTGTTCCCTGCAGTGCACGTCGATTTTTGGTTTATTTGTGAAATTAATTTCTCCAAAATTCGAAAAATTAATTCCACCACTGTTTCTTCCTGACGTCCTGGGGCGCTCCAGACTTCGAATTTCGGCTCGAACGGGTCAACGTTGTGTTGCACGTAGCCGACTTAATATGCAGGCACCCAGTTGTTTTTTCTGGATCTACTGTTCCCGACGTCCTGGGGCTCTCCAGGCTCCAAAATTCGGCTCGATAGGACCATTAAATGTGTCCGTCGTCGAATTTTGCCGGGACGCCAGGCTCCAAAATCTGGCTCGCAAGGACCATTAAATGTGCAGGACGTAGCGTGTTCATTGGCCCCGAGAAAAGAAGGGCGTAAACCTTCTGGCCATTGCCGCTGAACGCCCCATCCACATCAACGAAAACAAAGGTTCTTGGATGCCTAGCTGCAGCAGTGACGTAGGGTTGCAAATCGACTCTAACGATTCAACGATGTGTTGGCTGTACTTGAGTTATTTCCAGATTCCGGGTTGCCTACTTCTGGATCAGCACTCCTGGTGTCCAGGTTCCGAGGTTCAGCTCGACAGGATCGAAAAGGGATGTCTTCATAAGGGTTGAAGTCGACGAATTAAATGAAACACTAAGTTATTCAGTACACGGCACGATTCTAGGGCTCTCAACAATTTCTGAGACTTGATTCTATATAAGAATTACTTCTTATTTACTAAGACAAGTACAAGCGACTAGCTTTGGATGACTACAAATTCTATTTTGGGCCCGGGGGTTCTTTATACCCTCGCATCGTGCCATTATTGAGAGCCCCGCAAATTCTCGCCGAAAATAATTTTTATTTATGTAAAAAACCCTTATACATATTTGGTAAATAGGGTTACCGCACCCCTTCCATGGTGCTATCAATAGCTGGATTCCTTCGTACTGTAACACAGTAACGCCCCCTATCTATGTATCTAATCAATATACCTAATTTCCAGGTATTGATAGCTTCCCTAGACTATTTCCATGAAATAAAAGGACAATTCCCTTTATTTCCCAGTTAAAACCTTAATAGCTTTTAACCTAGCCTAAGGATATCTATAGGTTGGGTTGACCTGCTGGTGCCAATAGCAGGCTGTCTGTTGACGTCTAGAAAAAGCTTATTTTCGGGAATCTTCTATGGGATATCATCCCTTATGTAATGAATCTATAAATTCCTAAGTCATTTCACCGACTTTAGGACTTCCTACTTAGGCTAACCAGACAATCACCGCCTATTATGGGGATTCTGGTAGCCAATAGACCACACTTTACATTTCTAGTGTTTATGTAAGTCTATCTAGGTCATATGCACATAAGGTGCCTTGATATGTACAAATTTGATAGCCGGTCACTTTCTTTGCGCCCAGCTATCAGAGAAATTAGATATAAAAACACTAATAAGATTGGGACGACACGATGGTGCGTTCAACGGGCCATCGGGAGGTCCCCAAAAATTCCTTATTTTCGGAATTCCCAGGGGTGTATAGTCTCGGGGAATGCCAAAAACTGACTAAAATTACATTTCCAGAAACCTATTTTCCGGAATTGTACTTAAACTACTTGAGCGATTTTCGCTCCAAAGTGATGGCTTGGTAGCTAGTCCAGCAAGCCATCCGAAAGTACTTATACCATGAGTACATCTATTCCCTTCATGGAGTTATTCCACCTGAAGGGTCTACAAATTTCAACGTTTTACGTTGTTTACATTTTTCACGACTGCTTATCTCGTTGACTATCCAAGCGATTCTTCCCATCTAGAAACCGCCTGGAAGCCCTTTTAGCAAGCTTTCCAATGGTAGTACTTTTACCAGTACACCTATATGTTTCTAGGTACTTAGGGCACCTAAAACCGTAAGCGATTGCCAAAACCAGTCAAACAGCAGTTTTTCTATTATATACTGACTTGATATCTCAAGTAAATGGGCTTTATATAAAAGACTACGCTAACTATGAGGTGTATATAGGCTTCCTGTCTCGGTCTAGGTCCCCCATATACCCTAAAATGACCTAAAACCATATATTTGGTGTTTGAGATATCAAGTCAATATTCCTATTTACATAGCAGAAACTATGTGGTCTTCACATAGTTTCATCATTATGTACTGATTTCATGTCCAGTACATAGGATAAGCCCTTAAAAACATGATTTTAATTACTATAATATTTTCGAAAACCACCAAAACTATATATATCGTGTGGTTCCCTCTCACGGTTCATTCGGAACTAATCCGTCGTCGAGCACAGACGTATCGTATGACAGAAATTTATGTTTTTTACTATGATAACTCTTATCAGTATGCTTTCTAATGATTTTACTCTGTTAAGGGTGAACTATTGAACCCTATAACATACTGACAAACACTAAAAACATTATACTACTATCTCAAAAAATGTAGGTAAAATTTTAGTATAAATATAAACGTGCCTCTAAAATTCATTTTAGTATCAGGTGGCGCGCCGTGGTAAGCAGACATGTCTACACATACAAACTTCAATTTCTATGAACCATTTAGTATGGTTGATGACGCTTCGTCGCGAACACAATTTCCTTTTCTGAGTTGAATGTCTTAGAACTAAGCATAATATTTTTATTGAGGTGGGAGCGATACTCATACCAATTTGCACAGTTAAATCGAAAGTATCGAGTTTTTGGTTTACGACACAAGGTACCTCCAATAGTATAGAATAAGGGGTAGTGGTTAGATGACAGGGCTACTATGGTTTCCACCTCACTAATATAATGAACATTTAAGGACAGCACCAAATCTGGGCTCGTTGGTCTGCGATTGGGGCAGTAGTTAACTTGAGTAGGTAAGTTAGGGGTATGTATGACGTAATCGGATTCAAGCATGTGGTTAAAAAGAGTTCTGCCTCGCGTGTTTGTATAGCTACTGCGCCAGTGTGAGTGGTTGGCATTAAAGTCTCCCATGATGACAACATGGGAACCCAAGCCAAATAGTAGCTCAAGGTCACTACGAAGCAGTGGTAAGTTAGGTGACTGATAAACGGATAAGACAGTATGGTCAATTCCTGACACTTTGACAACTATACCGATAGCTTCAATATTTATAGTGTTAGGGACCGTTAGAACCGTATGTTCCAGATCCTGTTTTACAAGTATAGCAACTCCCTGCCCACGACCAGAGTGATGCTTATCTTGGCGGTGACAGATGAAACCAGGCGTGTTTAAGGTTACGTTAGAGGTTAGTCTAGTTTCGCAAATACCAATAATATCGACAGATAAAACGCTTACCGCCAAATCAAGGAGTTCATTCTGTTTTAAACGTACTCCATCGGAGTTCCATGATAATAGACGAAGTTCAGCAGAATTAGACATGGTTACCGAGATGAGTGAGTATAAGCATGACCTTTTCTAACCAGGTCGTGCAAGCAGCAAATTGGGATTTTATATTTCTTAAAGCTAGCAAAATGTCAAGCATATCCTTGGTGGTCTCATCATTGAGGTCAGTCGTAAGGTGATCGACCTGAATCTGGGATTTTGCTGGTGCCACGTTGTTAGTTCTTACAGTTGGCCATGTTGGTGTTGGACGGAACATCAGACTTGAAGGAATAGCCGTTGGCATCGTTTTCGGTTGTATTATAAAAGGTACGGGCTTACGCTCTGAGGCCTTCTTCTTTTCGACGCTTTCCAGGTACGCCAGTCGTATTCTGCACTTTCTGTAGTTGGCTGGGTGAGCTTCATTACAGTTACAGCAATGAGCAGGCTCTGCACGGTCAGTCTTAGGACAAACAGCAGTTGCATGTGGAACAACACACTTCACGCAGCGAGGAGGCTTGTTGCAGTTACTGGATGCATGTCCGAACTCCTGGCAGCGAAAGCATTGGGTGCCATGAGAACGATTAGGCTTGAATTTGCTGATGGTCACCACACAGCTACACAGGTATTTTATTTGCCGAAACTTTGTGATATCAGCTCCTGCTTCCAGCTGCACCAGAAAGGGTGGACAAGGATTGTCACCACTGCGAGACTTAAGAGGTTTCACTGAAGCTCCACCGAAACCAAGTTTTTCCAGCTCCTCTGGTAAATCCTCTTCAACATAAGCCGGAAGGCCGTGAATCACAGATTTCGGTACCTTTTCATCTTTTCTGGTGAAAGTAACAAAGGAAGCATTTTGAAGTCGTAGCCCATCTTTAACCGCCTGGTGCCCATCAGTTGTGTGACAAATAATGGCCACCTTGCCTCCATTTCTATATTGGAGGTGAAAGCGATTCGTAAGTTGTGAAATTTGGCGTTTTAAAGCCTCATGTGTCCAGTCGGTCTTCATGTCCAGGATGATAGGTGGAATATGCCCGGTCTTAATTACTTTGGTGGTTGCTTTCAAGTAATATTCATTCCCAGAAGATTTAGCGACGCCATCTACTGGAAGATCCTGGAATTTGTTCTGCGTTGGAATGTCTCGGGTAACATCGAACTTGGAGTGTTTGGCTACAGCCGGCCGCTTTGGCGTTCGCCAGCCATCTACATTTTCAGTTGCTGGTCTCTTGGAGTTGAGACTGCCAGTTGAGTCCGAACGTTGAAGGTATTTATCCATTACTACCAAGAGGTATCGCTATCAGACATTTTATCGATAGATACGAATCGACTCTTGGAATCACTAATTTAAGTTAGGTAAGAACGGGAGGTAGTAATAGCGAGCGTGTACACGAGACAAGCGCGAGACGCGAACTGAAGGACAGTAAGTAATACACTATAAAATGGTTTCAGCGACTTAAACCACTTCTCCTAATACAGAGAAACTCCTATGTTCTTATACTCATCTATTATTATATTACTAATTTAAACTTGATGAAAACAAAAAAAAAGTGATGGACATAGGTGGACTTAATTCCACAGGGTATTCTGTACCAGTCAACAGTCAGTCAGTCATCAATTCGAGTTTCTTCGCAATGAGAGTCACCTTCCCACATCCAACTAATCAGGCAGCGCTATTTTTCACAATCCACATACCTACAACAGATCTCACACAAACAGAGACAGTATCAGACGGTACCTAACTGTCTGCATTGAACACCCCTTTAGTGTTTATCATACCATGTACCATGTAAGTCAGGGCCACCCAACTCTCCAAGATCTTAGTGTTTTAGAGCATGCTAAGAGGCACCTTTAGTATGTAGCCAGATTACCCAGGATTGTATGCTGTTAGAAAAAAACGACCATATTTAGATTGAAACACAATACACGGGACACACAATCCAATTTATATAATCGCGGCAGAACAATCAAATGACCCTGTATAATGACGAACGGCACGTGGAGCTGACCAAAAGCTCCTACAACTATATGGACGCACGATCCGATCGTAATGGATTGGATCCGACGCGCATGTTATTGTGTAACGGGCAAGCGCTACCGGTTGCCATTGTTTGTCAGAGTGCTTTGCGAGATGAGATAGTTTCATCAGCTACATATCTGTCGAATAAAGTTCATTACTAGACATGAGCCTCCCCCAGGCGTCACCACATCGACCACTCCAACGCTTCTCGCATTCAGCGGTCGCTCACCAGTATATCTTTTGGGAAGCTTTGCAACACTGTGTCACTTATTCTCCTTAAAAATTTCGTTACGAAAGTATCCCTTATTTACTCTAGTTGAGTATAGTCATGACATAGTTATAAGCCTAGTTCTATGTACAAGTGCATTTGGGTGGCCAAATTTCTTAAATATTTCAGTACCACCCACAGGATTTTCTTTCGTCAAAAACCGCTTGACAAAGCTAAAAAAGATACTTTAAAGACCGTAACATTAGTCCTAAATACTTAAAACGTAGAATTTCGAGGAGTTTATCCGGAGTTTTCCGTAACTTCTCGCGAAGTAGTCATAAAACAGCGTATCTTTTAACCGCAGCTCCCCAAACTTTTCTGGTGTACAGACTTCAACATTATTACTGTTAATTGCGAAAACAGCTTAGCAAAAAGTTGCTTACTTGTATTGTTTTTTATTTTTAGTTAAACTAAACGCAGCAAGTACCCGAGTTCTGACACCTATGTTATCTCATATTTAAATAGTATGCTTCTCTCCTGCTTTATCCCGCATTAAAATATTCATGATGTCTACAGGATGGATTAGAGGTCGAGAAAGTTAGTAATTGTAAAAAAAATAAGTTTCACAATGAATATCTTTTCCAAAACATGCCAATGGAAACCGTTTCATTTTTACGGAATTTTTAAGTTTATTCATACAAAACAATGGTCATATAGCAGTAGTATACTGCGGCAACAGTAAGAAGTTCTTTTTGTTGTGACATTATTATAATGTGCCTCCATGGTTACTGGATTGTAAGGTTATAAATAAGGCTTATTTATTTATTATATACTTTATTGTACATCACGATCATCAGCCTGCTTCATCGTTTTCCGATTATAATGATCCGATGACACAAGTTGCGGTCTGATTAACTCAAATGACCTCACCTGTATTTCATTTTTAATTGCAGGATTTAAAGCATGTCGTCTGTATATGTATGTATGTGGATGGTAAGGAAATTTTGATGTCCTGTTTTCAGTCTTTTCATCCACGCACTATGTGAAGACGTGTTTACCCCTGAAAATAAAATCACGAAAATAATACGCAGAAATTATAGAGAATTCTTTAAAAAGTCGAATACATAACCTCCCGGTTTTCTTGAAGTCAGTTAAAAGAAAACATCTCCGAGTCTCAGACATTTTAATTTCAAGTGTTTGTTGTGTCCTGAAATGATCCTTTCGGAAACCAAGCAAAATTATTTTTTTTTATTTTTCCGCCCCTACTTCAAACAGAAACAAATCTTTAGAGGATCCTTTTAAAATGGAATAACATTTTTATGTTGGATCTTAAAGCGCCTTGGGACAGCGCTGATCAAATAGTGCTGAATCGTGCAAATAATAGCAAAGGATGGAACTTTGTTCGTTGTTTGACATGTGGTCTACTGAACTTGTTAGACTCAATCTAGGAGTATTTAGATTTAATATAGCATGCCTTTGTTTGTCCACGTGTCTTTATACGGTTGAAGGGACTTTGTATGGCGAATAGTTTTTAATTTTGATTCTATTTACTTGCGATTGCAATTCAATGCCCATCATCCTGCCTACCCTTTAATCAACTACGTTGGAATCGGCTTCTAGACTAAACGAATGTAGCTGAATACCAGTTTGGACATAGAGCAACTGCCTATCTGACCTCCACAACCCAGAAACTGGGTGACACGATACTCCTTGGCAAGACTGATGTCAGATACTCTAGTTTCTGCCTATCTGCACAGACTGACAAAGATTGACAGAAAATAAAAAAGGAGTATTTTTGCGCGAGGTACAAAGTCGAAGAAGAAATAGGGTTTTGATTAAACATATTTTTAAAACAAGATTTTTGAACTGAAAAGGGCTAACTGCAATATCACTTATCAATATACATCCAATGAGCTCAAACACGATGGTGCACTCTTGTCAGGTTTAGTAGTTGCTATGGTCACCTTCCGGCTTCATCATGAGACCAGCAACATCACCAAGCCGTCCAGCCAATAGTGTATGATTCAGTGCCCATATGTTATTCGAAAAGCGCAAAAAACCTAAGCGTCTATATGGATACTAACTTCTCTTGGAAGATACAAGATACACATCATGTGTGCTGATGTAAGTAAGAGGGAATTCTGCTCTTTTCAGTCACTTAAACGTCTCCAAAAATTCTTACCATTTCACACTAAGGTCACTCTTGCTCAATCTCTGTTCTACCACTCATTATATGCGGATGTCGGTTTTCTAGATGCAACGGAGGTACTCCTAAATAAATTCGAGAGACTGCAGAACTACGACGCCTCGGAAAATACGACCATGTATCGGGGTTTCGGACTAAATTAAAGTGGCTGCCGCTTTGGCGTCGCGCGTCGTCGAGAAACTCATATCCTATCCCTTCTCTATACTATCCTACAAATCCTAACTCTCCTCAGTACCTTCGTGAACGCTTTGAGTACTTTTGACTTACTTCTCTGGTTCTGCAGAGCGCACATTCCCTACGTGACAGCCCTTATCTGAATGTCTTCAAAAGGAAAGTCAAAGATCATTTTCTTTCGGAATGACATAATATTAGTATATGTATATAGGTATATATATATATTTGCACTTACGTAATACGTTATGATTTATTTTATATTATTTTAAAATTGTACACTGGACTACTTTTCTTCTTTCAAAATCAAAATCAAATATTTTTATTTTACATAGGCCTACATGGGCACTTATAAAACGTCGACAAAGGGTGCACGGTTCGGGTTAGTCGTTTCCTATGGAGAAGAACCGGCAAGAAACTCCATGGTTACTCTTTTAAATTGTTTTGTTTACAATATTTCCATGTTACAGCATTAGTACTTGGATATGGGGGGGACAACATAGGCCCGACAATAAGTCGTACGAAATTGAAAAAAAAACAAACAAAAAAAAAATAATGCACGAAATAAAAAGTTAACAAATGTTAACAATCATCTAGAAAACTAGAAAGCCTACAATGTTCACACATTCACAATAGGTAAAAGAATCTATACAAAGGTAAGAAAAAAAAAAAACACAATACTAAATTTAACATGTGGCACAAATACTGTAATCAGTGCTGTAACTATTCTTAGCAAAGGGCTATAATGATGATTGAAAAATATTGTAAAAAGTCTAATTAAAAGAGAAAAAAAAAATGAGATTGAGAATAGTTAGAGATATCCATATATTTGTGCCGTTTATGAGTTACCAGGGAAGCCGCATGCGCAGAGGGTGTCAAAGCCAAATTTTTTATCTTCAACGTAGTCCTTGATTTTATAATATGCTTTTTTAACAAGGACACGTTTGATGTAGTTTTTGAACTTTCCATCGGTCAGTTCTTTAACTGACTTAGGCAACTTGTTATAAAAGCGTATACTGTTTATAAGAAAAGACTTGCTAGTTTTCGTTAATCTGAATTTGGATATTACAATTTCGTGCTTACTGCGTGTATTTAAATTATGGAAGTCACTTCTAGTTTTGAAAAGCCCTCGATTTTTGCGGACATACAAAATACATTCCAAAATATAAAGTGCAGGTAGAGTCAGTATATCGATCTCTTTAAATTTTTCTCTGAGGGACTCGCAAGGACCCATTTTATAGATCGCGCGGATTGCCCTCTTTTGTAAGATAAAAATTGAGTCAACGTCTGCTGCTGACCCCCACGGCAGAATGCCATAAGACATAATACTGTGGAAATAAGCATAATATACTAGTCTAGCTGTGGCTACATCGGTTAACTGCCTTATCTTCCTTACTGCATAGGCAGCCGAACTTAACCTGCCCGAAAGAGTTCTAATGTGCGCGCCCCACTGCAATTTTGAATCGATAGTAATCCCCAAGAATACAGTTTCCGTTATTATTTCAAGATTTTTGTTTTTTTCGCATTCAGTAAAAGATTGTTAGCTGCGAACCATTCCGAGAGAACAATTAGACTTTCATTGACATGTAAGACATCCGTATCTTTCCTATCTATTTTAAAAATTAGCGAAGTATCATCAGCAAATAGAATTATAGCCGATAATTTGGCCATCATAAAAGGGAGATCATTAATGTAAACAAGAAAAAGGAAAGGGCCGAGAATTGAACCTTGGGGCACGCCCATTTTGACTAGAGACCCGGAGGACGTCGCCCCATTAACATTTACTTTTTGCTGTCTGTTTGATAAATAGGAAAGCACAAGATCAGCAGCTTGTCCTCGAATTCCGTAGTGTTGTAATTTACAGATCAGTGTGTTGTGGTCGACGCAGTCGAACGCTTTTGACAGATCACAGAAAATGCCAATGGCATCCTGGGACTTCTCCCAAGATTCCAAGATGTGGCTGATGAGTTTTACTCCCGCGTCCGTTGTCGACCTACCTTTCGTGAAACCAAACTGCTGACTATGCAGGATCCCATTTGAATTGAAATTCAAATTCAAATTCAAATTCTTTATTTCAGACATGAGTCCATAGTGTTAGTAGCAACAAGATAACTTAATAACTAGTGTTAGTAATACGGAGACAAAAAGTATTTAAAATATCAATTGGTATGGATCCTCACCCAGTGCCGCAGGAGAGGGGAGTCCCACCGATCTGAGAACACGCTCAGGAGACTATTGGTGGCGGAGCGCAGCCGGCCGGCTAAGGAGGCGGTCTTCTTTCTAATAATGGCGTAAAAATCATCTGTGTGCGCCTCCGCAAACATAGTGGACGCACTACAACGCCACGACAGCCCCAACAGTATCCTAAACGCGTTATTGTATTGGACACGCAGGTCGCTGTATGCCCTCTGAGTGAAACGGGTCCAAAGACTACACGTGTAGAATGATTGACAGAAAGCTTTGAAAAGGGTTACTTTAACTTGATTTGTACAACGTGCAAATCTTCGAACCAGCATGTTACATCGGACAGCCAACGACCTGCGCTCCCTCTCCATATCCATATTGTCCTTAAGATCCTCTGAGATGAGACAACATCTGGTCCAGCATGATTTTTTCATAGATTTTACTCAATGCTGGTAGCACGGATATAGGTCTATAATTAGAGGGATCGCTCTTACAGCCTGATTTGAAAATTGGTACTACTTTACTGTGTTTCATTAAGTCAGGAAACGTTGTTTACAAATTTTCATTTGTAAACTCTCTCTATCACTCAGATTTGCTGGTAGAAAACACTTCTTTGTGTGCAATAAAGAATTAAGGCCAGCTCGCTACCATAGTTCCTAACATATTATTTCCCAAATTAAATCAGTACGCCAAGTTTTAGCTTAATTGTATGTCAGGAACGGCTTGAAAAATGGCTTACTAGTTGCCGGACACACATACGAGATTAAGATAATATAAAGCTTGTAATTATAGAAAGAAGAATCTATAAATTACAGCCGCTTCATATAAGCAGTAGCTTATTACCAAAATTTGTGAATCCCATTTTCAGTTGCTACGCGGCGTAGCTGACGTCATGATATCCTAGCTACGCCTGCTACGCCGTAGCACAAAGAACCATCTCGCTACACGACAACGTCCTGTCATTATTACACATATTGCATTGTTATGCATCGTACAATGTATCTTTAATGTATTAACAAGCACTACATTTATTTATTTTATGTTTGTTTCAGTTTTGTACTACGAGTAACCCAACAAGTGTTCTGTATAATTATTATTAAGAAGAATTTATTTTGTGTCTACAGTGCCTATAGACTTTTATTTTATTATAACTACACAACATAACTTACTTTTAGCCCAAAATATTTTATTAAAGGTCAGAAATGTCAGAAAGGTCAGAAATTCATTTTTCATAGATACTGAACCATTTTTCGTATGGGACGTTTTTAGTTTTGGTAATTTTTCGTATTGGACGTTTATAATTTATGATATTATTATAGTATCCTCTTTAGTTGTTGGCAAAATAGTCCACATAGCCTTTACTTGCCATATAAAAATATAGAATAGAAGGGTACCAAGCTTATAACATAATATTACGCATGTGTTCCTCGAAGGGGTGGGTAGAGGTGCACCTATATATACCTACATTTCACCAGTTATGTTTAAGTCCTAACTACTTTATAATTTTTGAGTAATAATTAGGTAAGTGAGTATTCCCTTTAAACATGTTGGATTTAATTAGAATATTATCCCATATTCGTCGTAGTAAAGCCGTGATTACATTGCCATTCCTCATCTTAATATTATCTAAACGAACAATTATTCCAGTCATGTGGCCCTTTAATTAAAGCCGCGTAGCAACAGTTATTTCCTACGTTTAGACCAGAGACAGGGAGTATGGACTGAGTACCACATCACAAAATTGACCCCTTTGAAGTAAAAGATGACTGTGCGGTCAATACCTGTCCCTTTCTTGTATAACGCAGTTACGAAAGAGCGTCAAATGATAATTACTGGTCACAGGGTTGTTTTTATCTATAACATTTTTCTTCATACCTCAGTAGCCATTTTACGTATTTCTAAGAAACTTTCGCATTCGCATATCAGTCGCAATCTGTCAAAAGTACCTCTAATTGTCCAATATTTTGTAAATTTTTAACACTGACTGTGTGGTACAACTCGGCGTGTGCTTGTGACTTAAATTTGAACTTGACGTTATTAAGCACGGTAGTTATTGGCCTAAGCTGCTTACCGCAGAGTGAACTGTACGAATATATGTCTCTTTTATGAAAGCCGTATAGTGACGAACCACAACCCCAAACAGAATTCATGAATACAATTTTCTACCCGTATTTACTCAAAGTACCTGTATAGGGAAAGGCTCAATCCATTCTCCATGTAAGAAAGGTTTGGACGTAAAATGAACAAAAAAGGTTTTTAATCTCTCTGAAGCCAGTAATGTCGGAGGCTCGTTATTTTTAGCGTTTAAGGCACGCGATGCTAAAAGTTCGTGTGTTTAAAGAGTTGTGCTCGACATATGAATTTTGCGGTTTGTGCCTGGCCTGGTCTTTTGAGCCGGAGTAAGAAAGAATTTTTGGCAGTGTTAGAACATTTATTTATAGCTATTCGTATATTTGTTATTTGTTTTTTAACAGTTGACTAATCATCAAGCCTGTATTTATGGAAGGGTTAGACTCAGAAGTCGGCAAGTAATTTCAAATGGGGTCCAGATAGAGTTGTTTTTTTTTATCGAACTCCAGAAAAATAAAAATAATTTAATTACAACCTTCTTACCATTTGATCATCATCATCAATATCAATACATATAATAAATCTGTAGAAAAATATTTTTTGTACATCGAAATAATTTCCAAAAAAAATAGCCAGAGTGTTAAAGGATAAGCAACAGAACACATTTCCAGCATTTTTGGAATTTTTGTCTGTTTGTCTGTTTATTTGTGCACGCATCACGTGAAATGTACGAAACCAATGTAGATAACTTTTATACATAAAAAATGTGCGTAACTTGAAGAATTACTTAGTCTTTGTTTCATCGCAATCGG
The DNA here is from genome assembly GCA_948252205.1 of Orthosia incerta. Lineage (NCBI taxonomy): Eukaryota > Metazoa > Arthropoda > Insecta > Lepidoptera > Noctuidae > Orthosia > Orthosia incerta. The sequence continues at coordinate 32,780,060 of OX411744.1, read as the reverse complement.
TTCACTCTATCAAAAGTTAGATGAATTTAAAGTGTTCAAGAAGTAAAATTATCACAGCCACGGTCCATGATCACAGCTCACGCAATTCAGTTACTCGGACAGTTGAACTCGCTATTCGATAGATGGCGTTGTGCATTTAAAGTCATTTTCTGAATCGCGGTGTTAAGATTCTACGCGACAGAATGACACTAGAAAAAAAAATTGGTATGTAGTATGTATATATGTGTATGTAGGGTAGGCAGGAAGCTAAGTAGGGTAGGGTTGGCAGACAGATGACGGGAGCGAAGCCGCGGGCACAGCTAGTTTTTTTAATAAAGTAAGATGTGGTGATTATAAAAATACAAAAATAAAATTTAAAAAAATATGGATATAATACGGAATTTGTTTTCAAAAATATTATTTTATATGATTAAGTATGTAAGTTATTTGACAATATTTGGCGGTCAAAGTTCCGACGTTCCGCGGTCCGCCCGTTGCCGACCGACGATAACAGAAGTGGATCTATTATACAAACACATTTCACTACTTAATGTTAAAGTCCCATATAGTAAGAGACGAGCTTATCACGTTCAACCGGGCACAATGACAGACTCCGGGCTATTATTGAGAAATTCCAGATGGAAAAACCAATAATGTCAATAATATGAAAAGTTTAAACTAATTTTGGTGAAGAAAGGCATACAATCAAGAACGGTATTTTTAAATTTGGCAAACGTATGCTTACTCCTACATGGTAGTCTGACGGCCAACAGGGGCGAATGGAAAAACATTCAATTCCGCCTAGCCCATTCCACAATCGAACTACAAGAAACACGGCGCTGCGACATTCAGTACATTGGTGGATTTCCCACCCATACGCAAGTGTAGATTTCCCTGACGAAGTATGTGTTGCCCGATAACTGCAACCTAGGAGTATTTAAGTGAAGAGTGGATAGGTTACTTATAGACAACTGCGTTTTACCGTCGACCACATCATCACTTACCATCAGGTGAGATAGTAGTAGAGCGCATTCTTATATTTTTTAAATTCAGCTCTTGTTCAATCTGCCTAGCCTTTTTAACCCCCGACGGAAAAAGAGGGGTGTTAAAAGTTTGACGTGTGTTGCTGTGTATCTGTGTGTCTGTCTGTGGCATCATAACGTCTAAACGGATGAACCGATTTTGATTTAGTTTTTTTTGTTTGAAAGGCGATTTTGTCGAAAGTGTTCATAGCTATGTTTGAATAAAATCGGTTCAGCCGCTCAAACGTTATTTGCATTTTACTCTTTGAATCTGGATTTTTTCGCAAGATATCGTGTCATTATTACGTGTTTCGATAGATTGTCGATTGAAGCGTGCCTGCTACTATATATACTTTTTAAACTACTTAAACTATATATATATTATATGTAGTTTAAAAGCATAAAATAAAAATTAAAATCTTTTTTTAATTTATCTTGTTTCAATTATGTGGGAGTCGGCATCCAGTTTAAATACACGCAGTAAGCACGAAATTGTAATACCCAAATTCAGATTAACGAAAACTAGCAAGTCTTTTCTTATAAACAGTATACGCTTTTATAACAAGTTGCCTATGTCAGTTATAGAACTGACCGATGGAAAGTTTAAAAACTACATCAAACGTGTCCTAATTAAAAAAGCATATTATAAAATCAAGGACTAGCGTGAAGATAAAAATTTTGGCTTTAGCTCCTTCTGCGCATGCGGCTTCCCTGGTAACTCATAAACGGCACAAATATATGGATGTCTCTAACTATTCTCAATCTCTTTTTTTTTCTCTTTTAATTTGACATTTTACAATATTTTTCAATCATCTTTATAGCCCTTTGCTAAGAATAGTTACAGCACTGATAACAGTATTTGTGCCACATGTTAAATTTAGTGTCGTTTTTTTTATTTTATTTTTTTATTTGTTTTTTTTTTACCTTTGTATAGATTCTTTTACCGATTTTGAATGTGTGAACATTGTAGGCTTTCTAGATTTCTAGATGATTGTTAACATTTATTAACTTTCTATTTCGTTTTACATAATTTTTTTGTTTGTTTTTTTTTTAATTTCGTACAATTTATTGTCGGGCCTAAGTTGTCCCCCCATATCCAAGTACTAATGCTGTAACATGAAAATATTGTAAACACAATTTTTTTTAAAGAGTTACCATGGAGTTTCTTGCCGGTTATTTTCCATAGGAAACGACTAACCCGAACCGTGCACCTTTTGTCGACGTTTTATAAGTGCCCATGTAGGCCTATGTAAAATAAAAAAAATGATTTTGATGATGATGATTTTGATTTTAGTGTAACCGGATTTAGCTGAGTACCAGTGTACTCCATGTAACATACTGATGTTACATACAGAACGACTGCCTATCTGACCTCCACAACCCAGTAACTGGATAACACGAGGCTCATTTGGCAAGACTGGTGTCAGATATTTATGTCTTCCAACTACCTTAACGTCGGAGGTCTTCAAATGCCAGCCGGGACAACGGTGCCCGAGACACATAGAAGTTTAGACATGTAAATAATAAAAGAATGTGAACATGCTCTTGGACATGACACTGCTTAGTACCTACTCCGTCCCAGAAATGTCCAATCCCCGAAATTATACGGCTTACCAAAAGTACATAAGCAAAATATTCCGTTGCGGCCCATAGTCAGCCAAATAGACTCGCCCGCATGTGGCCAGGGTTTTACAGCCAATAGTTGGGAAATCATCGTCCTTCGTGAAAGACTCGCGTCATTTTGTAGATATCCTGCAGAGTACCAAGGTGCAAGGGGTCGAAGTTATGGTCAGTTTTGACGTTGAGTCTTTGTTTACCAATGTACCTGTGGCGGATTGCATGGAGGTTATAAAGGTGAAATTGCAGCCAAATAATATCCCTGCTGAGTATGGAGTTCTACTTCATCATTGCTTGTTTTCGTCTTACTTCATATATCATGGCGAATACTACCTTCAAGTTGGTGGTGTAGCCATGGAAAGTCCAGTGGCACCCATAACAGCTAATATATGCATGGAGTATTTTGAGGAGGTAGCAATCTCAACTGCATCGACGTCACATAAACTATGGAAAAGATACGTTGATGATGTGTATGCCATTGTGAAAGGGGACGAGCGTGATGTGCAAGGCTGCCTTCAACACCTGAACGGCATACATGAGAAGATACGTTTTACCTGCGAAATGGAACAAAATAGGACAATCGCATTTCTGGATGTAACGATACAAGTACGCGAGGATGGTTCTCTAAGCCACTCGGTCTACAGGAAACCTACTCATACTAACCGGTATCTACATGGTGACTCACAACATCATCCGCGGCATCTAAATTCTGTTGTGACATCACTCACTAAACTTGCTTATGATCTTTGCGACGAGGATCATATTACCGGCGAACTAGCGCATGTTAAGCAAGTCCTACAGAGGAATGGATACAGGATGAAGATCTTGCCACATGATCGAAAATCAAGTAAACAATTGAAGTACAAGGTCAAGAGTCGACAGCGCTTTTTAATTGCCTCGTGGAGTCGGCTGACATAGCCCAGCAACGGTACCCAACAGCGAAGCTTAATTTTCTGGGGGACTTTAACGCCCATCATAAAGAATGGTTGTACCCATACCGGAAAACTGACCATGCCGGGTTAGAGGCGCGCAAGTTTTCTCTATCCCTAGATCTAACCCAGCTGGTGAATGTGGCAACGCGGGTACCGGATGTTGACGGCCATACACCCAACTGCTTGGATCTTCTACTGACAACTGATCCGGACAGTCATTCGGTGTCGGTCTCAGCCCCGCTGGGATCGTCTGACCACTGTCTGGTGAAATCCGTTTCGACTTGCTCCCCTCCAGATGAGAGCCCTAGAGGCACGAGGCGAGTATGGCGATACGAGTCAGCAGACTGGGACGAGATGCGGCACTTTTTTGCGTCTTATCCTTGGCGGCATGTGTGCTTCTCCTCGGGTAGCCCCTCGAGCTGTGCAGACGCGGTTGCGGATGTGATTCGGCAGGGAATGGAATATTTCATTCCATTCTCCGACATTCCGCTCGGTCACAAAACCCGACCTTGGTATAATGCAGAATGCGCCCATGCTGAGGCCCGAAAAGAGTCTGCTTACCAAGCCTGGGTCGGGGCCCGCGACCGCAAAGTTAGAGCGCGTAGGGTTCGCGCGAGGAAAAGAGCCTTTAATTCTGCCGCCAAGTTCTGCAAGCGGGTTCTGCGTCGGGCACGTTTTGACCATATTGGACGTATTGGGGCCAAGCTGGCATCGCACCCTCCGGGTAGTAAACAGTTTTGGTCCCTGTCTAAAGCGGTTGAAACGAATTTCTGTCGGCCCACTTTACCTCCGATGCTGAAACCTGATGGGTCGCTGGCTCACTCTGCAAGTGACAAAGCAAATTTATTTGCATCTCTTTTTGCTGGCAATTCACGTCTGGACGCTGGCTCCAAGCAACCACCTACTGTACCTCATTGTGACTCTTCGATGCCGGAGATCGCTGTGCACACTAAAGAGGTCCGGAGAGTATTGTGCAGTCTAGACGTGAACAAGGCCAGCGGACCTGACGGCATTCCAGCGAGAGTGCTGAGGCAGTGTGCGCCAGAATTGTCTCCTGTGTTGACTCGCTTGTTCCGCCTCTCTCTTGTAAAAGGGACGGTGCCGAAATCCTGGAAGCTTGCAAATGTGCAACCAGTGCCCAAAAAAGGCAACCGTGCAGACCCTGCCAATTACCGTCCGATCGCCATTACCTCTATTCTGTGCAAAGTTATGGAAAGGGTACTGAACAGAAAGTTGCTGACCTACCTTGAAGACAACAATCTCCTCAGTGACCGTCAATATGGCTTTCGCCGGGGACGGTCAACTGGCGATCTTCTTGTGTATGTCACGCACTGCTGGGGCGAAGCCATCGAGAGACACGGCGAAGCACTTGCTGTATCGCTTGATATCTCGAAGGCCTTCGACAGGGTCTGGCACGCGAGTCTGCTCAGTAAGCTTCCTGCTTATGGCATCCCCGCTGGTTTTTGTAGCTGGATATCAGACTTCCTTAGCGAACGGTCGATCCGAGTAGTCATTGACGGCTGCTCCTCAGACCTTATGGCTATTGATGCCGGAGTTCCTCAGGGGTCTGTTCTCTCTGCAACTCTTTTCCTGCTGCACATCAATGACCTACTTCAGCCTGGTATTGTTGGGTACGCAGATGACAGTACTGTTTCAGAGAGATACTTGTCCAGCGCAAAAACCAGCATGGATGAAGTTCGTTCCTTGAGGGAGGCTATGGTTGAGCGGACAGATTTGACCTTAAGCCTTGTCTCCCAGTGGGGTGATGACAATCTGGTCTCTTTTAACGCCACCAAAACACAGGCGTGTCTTTTTACCGCCAAAAGGAGTCTGTTCGATCAAACGCCTACTTTTCGGGGTGCGTCTGTTCCTGTGACTGATCGGCTCGAGCTCCTAGGCATGGAGTTGACATCCAGTCTCAACTTCGGCTCCTCCATTGAGAACAAAGCCCAAATCGCGGCCAAAAAACTGGGCATCTTAAATAAAGTGAAGCGATACTTTACGCCTGGACAGCTTTTAACCCTATACAAAGCACAAGTCCGATCCTGCATGGAGTATTGCAGCCACCTTTGGGATGGTTCAGCTAAGTATCAGCTTGCCGCGCTTGACTCAGTGGAACGCAGAGCCAAGAGGCTCATTGGCAACGTGGAACTGGTGGACGCCAAGCTTCACAGCTTGGCTCATCGCCGCAAAGTTGCCTGCTTGTCGGTCTTCTACAGACTGTACTTCGGTGAGTGTGCTCAGGAACTCCACGACCTCATCCCACCAGCCCCCTTCTACCATCGGACATCTAGACGCACTGCAAGTTATCATCCTTACCTTGTTGCCATTCCACCAATTCGAACCAAGCGCTTCCAAACATCCTTTATAATGCGCACAGCGAATGAGTGGAACTCACTGCCTGCGTCTGTGTTTCCGAACGCATTCAACCCGAATCTCTTCAAAGTTAGAGTGAACAGGCTACTTCTGGGTAAGCTCACTCCATCGTAGACTCTGTCTCTGTCACCTATGACCTAGACTAGAGTCAAGAGCAATCCCATTACAAATAAAAAAAAAAAAAAAAAGAGAGACAGCCAGCATTTTTGCCATACGTGAAGTGAGTGACAGACAAAGTCGCAAACATTCTCAGTAAATACTGCATGAAAACTATTTTCACTCCTTTCAAGAAAGTATCCCAAATGTTGCGTTCGCCTAAAGATAACTTTCCCTTGGAAAAGCCTGGAGATTATAAGATTGTCTGTAGCTGTGGGCAATCATATATTGGACAGACGAAACGAACTGTTGCTTGCCGAATCAAAGAACACATTAGGGCAGTGAAAAACAACAGGTTGCCTGGAAGAGATCACGGAATGCGATAAGGCCGCCCATTGTATGTTTTTAGTATTAAGTTTCTTTTTTTTCTTGTTTATTATGGTGTACAATAAAGTGTATATAAATAAATAAAACAACGATCCCCAAAAATCGGCCATAGCAGAATATCTTCTCGAATCAGGGTCAAACCACTGGAACGATTTACATGGCCCACAGGTTATCTCGACTGAACGATATTACATACCTAGAATGGTTCGGGAAGCAATTGAAATAATGTAATAGTGCAAAAAATTTAATAGGGACGACAGGTTTCAATTTTCGAGAGCCTGGAATCCAGTGGTAACTATGTAAAGGTCGTAAAACTACTGAACGAGTGTCAAAAGTGGATACAGTGAGCATCGTCTCTCGAGAACAGTGTCGAGTAACTAGTGAGATAGGTCCTGGTAGTAGCGGTATCGTGCGTGAAAAACGAGTGAGGAAGAGGGTAGACAGATATGTCAGCTCGTAAATAACTTCCACCCTCAAAAACTATAGTTCTCGTGATCATGGCGCTTGTAACGGTGCCGAAATATCAAGCTCTCAGCAAAAATCTAAATATACATGGTAAATATCCCGAAAAAAATATTAATTATAATGATTGTGACGATGTCAGCTTAAAAACATATACATGTAAATAATGCTCACCCATCCACAAACTAACCTCGGCAAGCGTTGCTTTACCTTGAAGATCGACCCTTGCCGCTGACCCGACCATTATCTAGCCACGAGGTACTCTCTCCTCAGTAACTAAAATCAAAATCCTCCATTACTCTCACATAAATCCGTCACGGATCGACCACCCTATTAATATTCAGTCCTCAAACAAGCTGTCGGATAACCATCAAGATGATAACAGGTCGTTTAGGCATCGGCAGTGACCTCGGTGTTGGCTCGCAGGTGACCCTCGTCAGCTCTGTGATAGGGCTATGGTTGAAGGGGATTTAGGATGACGGTGGCAGACGGTATGTAGATGTGACGGTAACTATGGATTGGATTTGTAACAGTTGATTATATTTGTTTTAAGATGGTTTTATTTGGTGTTTAGGTATTGTAGAGTTTTTTTTAGTCTTTTAATAGTCAGTAGTAGGTTGTTAAAGGATGGTGGACCGATGACCTGGTGAAAATTGCGGGGATCCGCTGGTTGCGGGACGCACGGGACCGGTCAATGTGGTGACGCTTGGGGGAGGCCTATGTCCAGCAGTGGACATCTTTTGGCTGATATGATGATGATGATGAGGTTGTTAAAGTATCTTATTTTAATCCATATTATGCCCGCGACTTTGTCGGCGTGATTAGGTATTTGTTTTAACATTAAACATTTCCTAAATCTCTTGGAAGTAGTTTAGCTTTCTAGCTGACACCCCAATGTCCCTTGCCCTTTTTATACGTGTTCGTAGTATTATTTTATGCTATTGTATATATAGGTAGTTATTGTTAATTAAGTATTATATACTATGTAAATATATGTATTTATAAAAAAATAAACATCGGCGAAAAAAAGAAGATTTTTTGCATACGGATCAGGGGGGAGACCATAAGCTCTTAGAGTAAGGTTATTTTGAGTGTGTGTAAGGGACAGATGTATATGACTTGTATACATCTGTCACTTACGCGATCTCAAAATAACCTTACTCTAAGAGCTTATGATCAGCCCCCTGTATTTTCAGAAATTACCATTTACAATAATATAACATAACATCCCGCCTGTGTTCCTCGCATGGAGGTTGGGCGCCTATGGAACACCCACATTTCACCAGTAAAGATAGTAAAAAAAATATGTTTAAGTCCCATTTAATAAGGGGTGAGCCTTTTTGCATCAACCGGCCACCCAAACCCTGCTATTGAGAAAACTTTTGATGGAAACACCCAATAACATTTTGCCCGACCCAGGTATCGAACCCAGGACCTTAAGTTCAGCAGTAGCGCTTACGACCACTAGATCAGCAAGGCACTTCACAATATTTATAAACAAACAATGTGTGACCCTTGATCGTCATACTCGTAGATTAAGAAAATCAAGGCTGGTCACTTTCGTCTTAAAAACGGTCCTATTTCAATCTACTGGTCTTATAAGTTCCATAAATTCTTCAAGTAACTGACAGTAGATTTTAGCTCTGAAACATGAACCATAAGTACCAGCAACTAAACCAATAAGGTGATCATTTAATATTCCGCACGGCGAAATATGGAGGTCCATTACGGCCAGACCGCGGTACAGTCGGCCGGCCAGCGAGCTGTTATACATTATAATATTCGCATTCTAACCACGCGCGGCCACCATTATTCTCCCTGCAATACTCGCCGGACTAATGCGTCTGTCTTGGGGGTAGGTAGTAGTGTTGGTCGTGCACGTGAAGTGTATATGTTAGAACATGCCCTTATTTTGTAAAGTGTAGTGAATAAGTATACCTACTTGTTACCTTCGTGACTGTAGTGCTATCCTATAAAAATCTCACCGTGAAGAGTTAGCGTGAACTAATAATTTGACATACATTTTTGACAATTTTATTGTTTAGGCAAAGTAACAACCCTGCGTCTTTTAATGTCATAACCGGAAATTCATTTTACCAACTCCGCAGTAGATGAAAGTAGTCGTGTTGTCTCAATTCGATTGATAAACTTATTTATTAAAATCGATTTCAAACAAACTAAAACCTTAACGTGCTTCTTTGTAACTACGCTATCCCATCATCCACTACCCTGTACAAATTAGGGTTGTAATGTAGCGGAGGCAGAGGCGGATTCAGAGGAAGGCGGAAGTGAAATTGGAAGTGGAAAAAATATAAAATCATGATTTGATCACGCGATTGAAATATGAGTAACTATGCACTAACTCAACTACAGCAACGAGCATGCGACCGACCAATTCGACAAGTTAATTCCTTTCTTGTGTCATTTGACGTACGCTCCCACCTCCCTTTACCCGCTACCCGCCTGCGCAACACGCAGACGAGCGGCCGAGTCACTCCTCGCACGTTGGTTGTATGTCAATTGTCAACGTAAATACACCTCCGTCCGTTAAAACTCCGCAATAATTTTAAGGAGGTGGAGGTATTTTTTTGCGGAAGTGCCGCAATTACGGAGGCGAAGCCAAGTTCTGTTACAACCCTAGTACAAATCAGCGGTGTCAAAAAAAGTAAACAAGAACCATTAGGAAACTGTAAATTTGTATTCTTGAAGAGCGATGAATTTTCTAGAAATTCTAGGAACCTCAAGTTCTTATTCAAAAAAGCGAGTGGGTTTCCATGTCGTAGAATAAATTTTATTCAAATGTCGACGCGGCGATCGATCCGACCTTGCTCCTTGTTTACATGGAGCGCGATCGAAAAAGAAAATAACACTTATCTTCAACTTCACGCTAGATCGCGTTCACAATCAATACATAGATGTCACAGCTAGATTATTGAGTTAGTCATTTCATGGAATGGCCGCCCAATGAATCTACACAACCTTTTTCTAACTGTATTGGGATCGGCTTTCTAACCGGCTGATTATTATAAGTACATGAAACGACTGCCTATCTGACCCCCACAACTCAATAATTTACCCGGTACTGTTTGATCGGGCGGCTGACCCCATTGCCATATCATTAAATGCTCAACGTTTGATGATATGGTCAAACATCGTATGAACATAATCTTAAAATAGTTTCGATTTGGAAGGCCTCATACTAGGTGAACGTTTGACTGGTTAAGGTTGCGGGATTCTGCTGAATGCGAGACGCACGGGATCAGTCAATGTGACTGATCCCGTGCGACGCCTGGGGGTGGCCTACATTCAGCAGTGGACGTCTTTCGGCAGAAATGATGATGATGATGATTTACCGCTACCGGCGCGTATAGCCCGTTGTTGATACATTGTTTAAGTTTAGCATTGTGGCGGCTGTGAACTATTATCTTCCTTTAAAAGAGAAGAATAGCACAGATAATAATATAATACTAGCATACAGATGCCTCATCCCATACAAAGAAACCGTGCCGACGTAACTAGCATTGTTCTGCTACGTACGACGCAACTGATCGATGTACAAAAAATAATCAGTATAATCAGTACAGTACGTCGGCACGGTTTCTTTGTATGGGATGAGACACCACTGATAATAGTTTGGTAATTGAGGATTAAAGTGCAGTGGGATTTTGTAACGGTCGAAAACTCCGCAAGATATAGTTTTTAAAAGTTTGAAATTTTATGGGGTTATAATAATGAGATGGCCAAACGTGGATAAACAAATTCAATCCAATCCAATGTTACGGCCGGCCACATCAAATAAATGGCCAATTCTTCGATTTAGCAACGACATAGACAATACATAGTTTTGTAGAGGGATCTCAAGGACTACACGTTACACTGAGCTGAGATGAGTTTTTGTGTTGCATTCGTATGGTTGCAATTGTATCGTGCGCAGTTTTTATGATACACGTGGAACTAAATGTTACATTTTTGTATATTTGTCGTGGTTCTTTGGTCTTGGTTTTCCAAACAACATTGTAGTGAAACAGTTCGTGGAGGTGGAATAAAATAGTGGGCAGGTAGACAGGTAGGCAGAGTAGGCAGGGTAGGCAGGGTAGGCAGGGTAGGCAGGGTAGGCAGGGTAGGCAGGGTTGGCAGGGTAGGCAGGGAAGGCAGGGTAGGCAGGGTAGGCAGGGTAGGCACGGTAGGCAGAGTAGGCAGGGCAGGCAGGGTAGGCAGGGCAGGCAGGGTAGGCAGGGTAGGCAGTGTAGGCAGGATAGGCAGGGTAGGCAGGATAGGCAGGGTAGGCATGGTAGGCAGGGTAGGCAGTGTAGGCAGTGTAGGCAGGGTGGACAGGGCAGGCACGGTAGGCAGGGTAGGCAGGCAGCCAGTTGACGGGAGTGAAGCCGCGGGAGTCAGCTAGTGTCATATATAGCCATACAGTTATACATTTTGACCTTAGTGTCTGAAGTTAACGCTCCGGTTTTTTTTTTGTCTCTAGGCCTGCGTGCGGCCAACGCGCGTTGACAGCTCGAGATGTATTGGTTCGATTGCCAACAGTTATCATGAAAATAATAGCACTTTTTTTGAAATTTCCTCTGTCTACCATAGGACCAAGGAACCCTTTACACATCTTCCATAAGAAAAGAAAAGTTTTCTTTTCCTCTTTCACATTTTGCCTAGCTACGTACAAGCCTAGGGAAATTTAATCAGAGGGAAATTAAAAAAAGAGGAGTGGTTAACAAATATGTCAGGGAGAGATAGAAAACTCACAAATTAAGTGAAAATATTAAACATTTCAGAAGACATACATACATATGTAATGGACCAAGTATCAAGTAGCAAAAGCTTCTATAACCAAGGCGTTTTATCATCAAACAGTGATATAGTAACCCTATAATGGTAACCATTGTGACTACTTGTACTATAAAGGTTTTTAACAGAGCGTTTTGATTCTATAAGATTAAAGAGCATTTAAGTTCTATAATTTAGCTCTTAAAACGCTTACAGGACCAAACAAAAGAATCTTTAAAGTGTTGCACTGTAATAGATATGAAAAATTCCATTATGGTACTATTTAGTACTATAGATGATCCTACTGACACTTATATGTATCTTTTTTGCACTAATAATACGTCAAAATAACTTTTACAGTGCAAGTATTGTAGCAGTATCGAAAATACTATTACAGGATCAATCTGCACTATAAACGTACCTTGCAAAACCATTACGTAACCTGTAAGCTTCTTAAGAGCTCCTTCAACATCGCTATGGGGCTAGTTATGTAAAAGTAATAAACACTCTTCTATAGCACTAAATAGCACCATAGCGACTCCTGGTGCAGTTGCTAAATAATTTAAATTCTAAATAGCTCTATTGGTGAGTTTTTGTTACTGCTACGAGACTAAAGCGTGATATAAATGTACTAAAATCAATAATTAAAGGGCTAATTAGATCTATACTAGATTTTCAGCATCAATTATATCACTAGTATTTCAAAAATGGTGGCACACTTTCGACAGACCTGCTTAAAACTTTAAGTAGCTTAAGGTTTAATAATGGATTTGAAATCTCTGCGTCGGTATAAAGTGAGTGGCAGTTATAAAAAAAGGTGAAAAGTCGATATACACAATCAATACAACAGGCTCATGCCCAAAATGTATATACTGGTCAAGCGGGTCCAGAAAATATAGCACATGGTTCTGCACAAAATATTTGTTTTGTACCACAACAGGACTTTACCAATAATGTTACTTTTTCTCAAGTCAGTAACAAGGATGAAGAATATGAGAGCGAGGGCACCTCTGTTCAAAGTTCCTCTGTTTAAAAATAATATACATGAAACAATAATAAATATATTTTTTTTTCAAACCTTTTAACCTAGCCGTTACTAAGGAGTACGCTTTAGAAAGTTACTGTTTTACGGCACTAAAGCGGATTTAAGCCCTTAAGTAATCACCTGTTTTACTTATCAAAGAACCGACATTCTTACGCGGCTGATGGATGATTGGGCGCATGCCATGAGATAGTTAGAACTTTTAGTTTATAAAAATAAATTAAGAGGTTACATTATAGACACACACAGGAATATTGTTTTTAATGAAACTATTATTTATAGCTACACATTCGTGGTGATTTCGTGACTGAATTGGGCGAGAAACTGGCAAATACCTAAAGTTGTGTATTTTCTTTAATTCTAATTAAAAAAAAACACAAACTGTATGTTAAAACTGAGAATTATACTTAAATACACCTTTTAACTATGGTAATAAATAATCTCTTGGTTTCCGTGTGGAATTTTCAAAATAATAATTTTTATCCGTTAAAAAAATGATACCTTCTTAAGTTTTCGAGGTACATATTTACCATATTCCAAATTATGTCCCAGTGTGCATTTAATGTAACTCCATTACTCCATAAAAGAAATTCATTTTGACTACACTATTTTACATTTGGACAACGAACCCCAATTCGTTTTTGGTGAAAATAAGATGGCTGCTGTTCTGTGCCTTGATAGCACATTAGCAGCACGGCTGGAGCCAATATGTACTATAGCAGTCATAGTCCGTACAAGTCCTTATTTTATTAATTTAAATTTAATTAAAACATAAAAATTATGAGGGCGCATTGTCAAATTTGAAATCAGCATAATGATTTTATCGATACAATTATTTTCGCAAGTGCAAATTATTAGTGTTTTGTAGTATGTCCTTATCACAAATTACGCTAATCAAAAATGGCAAATGACATAAAGCATATAAGTTAGTCTATGCTAACGACGACACCACAACACGAACAAAATTAATTGCAAACAAGTGTGATAATAAAGATCACTGGAATCGTTTACGGTGCAAAATAACACTATAAACATGTTTTGGTTACTTTAATAGTGCAAATTTGTGATATAAACGTTGCAGACAGCACTATTTTAGTACTAAAAAGCGTTTCTCGACACTTTTACATTTCAGCTATAGAGCTGATTTATCACCGTAAGAGCCTTTATGTAATGTTTTTATAATAAATTAGTGATAAAACTAGGGCCTTTTTGGGGTTCTATAAACGTTTACAACACCACTATAGTACTAATCATGAACACTAACTAGCACGTTCTAAAATGTTCTCAGGACTTTTATAGTAACAAATTTTGTTACTTGATCATTTATAATGCCCGGTCAATTTGAAAAATGCCCAATATGAGCAGGCAATGTGATAAAAATATAGACATAGAATGGTAAGTATGATTACTATTTAAGCAACAAAGTCGACGGAGCCCCGCTGCACGGGGCTCCTGTTTCTGTCTGCAGACAGAAATAGGAGCCAGGGTCTCATGTAACCTAAATAACCGTGTCAGGGTGCCCTAAGCTCCCGAGCTCGCTCTGCTTGCTCTTGGGCTAAATCATTGACCATAATTATCGAAATGCCCAACCGTTACGTAGCAATATTCATAATGACCAACAATGTGATAAATATAGAAGTTTAAATCAGTATTCATTACATTGCCCGATTTGACTTGACTAGATTCTAGATCCTTATCTTGTTGCCATTCCACTAATTCGAACCAAGCGCTTCCAAACATTCTCTATAATGCGCACAGCGAATGAGTGGAACTCACTACCTGCGTCTGTGTTTCCGAACGCATTCAACCCGAATCTCTTCAAAGTTAGAGTGAATAGGCTTCTTCTGGGTAAGCTCACTCCATCGTCGACTCTGTCTCTGTCAACTATGACCTAGACTATAGTCAAGAGCAAACCCATTACAAATAAAAAAAATAAAAACATTCATAATGCCCGGGCATTATACATAGTGCACATATTAATCACTTGGTCCATGACACATACACAAGGACAAGAAACACGTCCTCTTAAAAGGCGCCTTATCGTAAAATACCCACTTATCACGTCAAACGCTTCACCTCCAAATACTTACTTTAAACAACCTTACGCTATTAGGAACAAGTTTGTAACTCACTAACGAAGTACTTGCAAAGGAGCTTACGCCAATCAAGGCGAGCTTTGCCATTTGAAGTCAGTAGTGTTGCAGAAGTGCTAAATATTTCACGACTTTCTTTTATGTTGAAGTTTTGAGGTATCATTAGTGATCTTGTAATGGACCTCGGCAAATTGGAGAGGGAAAATATATTCTTATTCAGACGGAAATTCGTTTTGTAACGCCCCGAAATTAATCGAATATTTTAAATATTTTTACTTGATTATGATCTTCAAGCAACGCTTGCCGAAGCATGTCCATGAATGATTTTTCAGCCAAATCATATAGGGTTCCCTCCACCGTAAAGCCGTTGGCCCGTAGATCTTTAACAGGCGTTACTGGTAATCAGAAACACGACAGTCTGACAATCAATCTTGCCAGGGGGCTGTTGCTCAATAAATGGATCGTAGAAGTCAGACAAGCAATTTACTCATTCAGCTGTAACGCTAGTCAGCTATTTATTTATTTAGTTATGATGAAAACTATCTTGGAGTAATACTAGTGGGTAGTAATATTCTAAATTATAATCTTGTTAGCTTGTCCGCCACTAAGGACCAGATAACTAATCCTGTAAATCATAACCCCTTATTGACCACCAAAGTAAAAAGCCTTTGTCTTTATAGGGACCACAATCACCTCTAAGAATCAATACGAAAAGACGCTTCAAGAAAATAAAAGGCTTTATGTTAATCTGTCCCCATCACAGCGAGTTTAAGTTTGTTATACGTAGCTATTCAAGCAAAAGAAAGTTTAGTTCAAATAGACAGATGTACCAATTAGTAGGCGACAGCAAGGCTGATACAATCTACGTAAAATAAATACTTTTTAACAAAAAAAAGATGGCGACGAATTGAGGAGCTCCTCCTTTTTATGAAGTCGGTTTAAAATTAAACCGACTTTCGAAACAAAGCAATACAACATAAAAAAATATTTTCTTTTCGGAAGGCGGTGTCTTTGGTGCCAATTTTTTTTCGTTTTTGACCTCGACTTCCGTTAATAAAGTTATTTTTCACTATGTCGTGTTTTGTTTTGTAAGTTTGTTGATTTTTTTTAGTTTTGGTAACCTATGTTATCATGAAAATCATTTATATCCAGAGGGCTTCTCATAACAATTCAAACATGACTGGGATACGGAGTTCCGGTGCCTATGTTCCGGCTTCATCACCAGATCAGTTTGTATGACTAGTTCATTTTCATTAGAAACATTTATTTAAATTTACTTCATCACAGTCATTCAATTATTCGAGATACGAGTATCTTATAGCCAAAACATACTTATCATTGAGAAATTCCAGCGGCCATCTCTGTCTTCTTCATGAGTTCTGAAAGATAATTTCTGAATGTTGGCCATGTCGATGAAAATATCAAAATCGCTATGAGTATGCTTATAAAATTTGAGGAATGCCCTTAATTACCCCAGGATCCGATCATTAGACCCTGACCTGATGACCTTAGAACAACCTGGAAAGTATAGGTACCCTTTCAAACAAAAGAAGTATTTGCCAAATCAGTCCAGGCATCTTAGAGTAATCGGGGAAATACATAAAAAAAAAGATGAATGATGAAATGATTCCGACGAAATGAGAACCCACTCCTTTTTTTTGAAAGAGCCATACATTATATTGTACTATGGAATTAGTCGAATTTGATTTTTGGTAGGCAGTTTGTTGATGGTGCAATCACGCCTGTATTCCGGGAAGGGCTAAGCAGACTTGCACCTTTAGTAAACCCACACTTCGCAAGTTATATTTACGTAACATATAACAGAGGGCGAGCCTATTACCTACAACCCGGAACAAATCCAACTCCGGACTGCTGCTGAGAAATACCGGATGGAAAATCCAATAAAAAGTCTTTGGCCGACCTGGGCATCGAACCCGGGACCTCTGGCTCAGCAGTAGCAAACACAATGTGTTTTGTAATTCAAAAAACATTTTGGTTACCATGCGAATATCTGGGAAAGTTCTTGCGAGTAATGAGAATCCCGAGAGGACCTAAAATAATATTAGTGTTGGCCAGTAGATTAGATTGTAGAGGTCAATGGCAGATCGATGTCTACATTCACACATACACACGCGCCCTTTTCCCATGGGGGTAGGCAGAAACTACATAACACCACCTGCTACGGTTGTGACATACCCACTACTTTTGCTTCATTTACGTTCATACAACTGGTCATACCATACACGCATGCTGTATAAAAGTACTGGCCTTTTGAAGAACTTCATCAATCGATTTTTTATGCTGATTATTAAGCCGCATATGGTTACATATATTTTTATTTATCACACTATTTATTTACCTCTATCTATAAACTAAAACCAGTGTGTGTTGACAGTTATGACCTATGGCTCTGAGACGTGGTCGCTCACAATGGGCCTCATCAGAAAGCTTACAGTCACCCAAAAGGCAATGGAGAGGGCCATGATCGGAGTATCCTTGTGTGATTGAATCAGAAATGTAGAGATCCGCAAGAGAACCAGGGTAACCGACATAGCCCGAAGAATTGCCAAACTTAAGTGGCAGTGGGCAGGGCACATTGCTCGCAGAACGGATTGCCGATAGGGCAGAAAAGTTCTGAAATGGCGACCGCGAACCGGAAGACGTTACGTTGGAAGGCCTCCCATCAGGTGGGCCGATGACCTGGTGAAGGTTGCGGGGATCCGCTGGATGCGGGACGCACAGGACCGGGCAATGTGGCGACGCTTGAGGGAGGCCTATGTCCAGCAGTGGACGTCTTTCGGCTGATATGATGATGATGATGATAAACTAAAAAAGTCTAGTTTAAGGAGCATGTAGATTTAATAAACAGTCATGAGGATGCGATTAGTATACCTAACAGGTAAGTACCTATAAGCAATTGAATCGAAAAAGTAATAGTTCTGTGAAATGATTTAAAAAAAAAACTAAAGTTTGTTAAAAGACCTTTGATACACTAACTCAATCAAAGGATTCATTTAATCCAATCTCTGGAATACGAACTTGATAAGCGCTGCAATTACCACATCATTTACCGTCACTGTAACCTTTATATCCTTTCAATAAAGTACATTTTTGTTTGACAGGGCTCGAGATATATTGGTAGAGTAGAGTGTACCCTGAAAAGTTTCGCCTGTCATAGATCTATTAAGTGTGCAAACATCGCCGGAGTCTGTGATCACTGTTTGATCTGATCTCGGCTGATTGGGATGAGGGCAATGGCCTCGTGAGGTTCTGATTCGTAATTATTCGGCAAATCGTAATTATGTTTGAGGGTCTGTTAGTTTAAGAACACTTTATGAACTGTCTTCAGTAATTATATAGATTTGAGGTTTTATTTTAATTTGATTAAAGATTGCTAGTTGAAAAAACAGCTTCTGACAGCGGCTTCGCCAGTGTGATATGTGTTTTTTTTATCCTGAGGGAGCATTATACCAGGATAAAAGTAGCCTTGATGCTTTTACAGACTATAATCGATCTCTGTGCCAAATTTCATCCAGATCCGTTCAGCCGTTCTAGCGTGATTGAGTAACAACATACATACATCATCCAAAATTTCGCATTTTTAATATTAGTATGAAGTAGGATTAGCATTAATTAATCTACCTAGCCCTTTCCCAACTAAATTCAGGTCGGCATCCAGTCTTACCGGATTCAGCTGAGTACCAGTGTTTTACATAGAGCGACTGCCTATCTGACCTCTTAACCCGGTAACTGGGTAACACGATACTCTTTGGTAAGACTGGTGTACTGTAACGACCGCGACCGTCAAAAATCTTCAAATGACAGCTGGGGTTTGACGTGCCTGCCGAAGCACAGAGGAATCTCAGTATGTTAAAATGGTCACCCATCCGCGAACTGACCTAGGCAAGCGTTGCTTAACCTGGAAGATTGACCCGTGTGGCTGGTTAGTTAGCCATAAGCTCCACTTTTTAAATCTTAATCTCAAAATAAAATATTTCAATGTGTAATAGTAATTAAAATTAATCTATTCGCATATTATAACTGTACACTAGTAGAATCTATAAACTAATAAACCTCAGAAGCTGGAGCGAGTCTAACGTTTTTGTAATAGGTACTACATTAAAAAGATATCAGGGGAAAATTAAGAGAACGCGGCGCTTTCCAATGAATATATATATTTGGTCACTAGCTTTGTGCTATGGCTTTGGTTGCGAGATTTTTACAAAAATATACTACCGACTTCCAAATAAAAACATTATTAATCGACTTCCAAACAACAAAATATTTTTTTTTGAACTCTGTGTCTTTGGTAGTAACAATTTTTATCGTTATATACGCTACCAAAATGAAATTAATTTTTCACTAGGTAGTGTTGTAAAAGGTTTTTTATTTTTCACTTTTAAGTTGTACTAATAGGCAACTGGCCTTTAGTAAGGTACCGGTAATGCCATTATAGATTACCCGAATACCTTGGAACTTGAACATGAACCAGTGAAATGAGATTGTACCAAGGTGAACTGTACACATCTGCTTACCCCTTTAGAGCGTACTGGCGTGATGTTATGTTATAAAATGTTATAAACAATAAACAGACATGCGATGGCAGCAATCCCAAGAGATTGGCCGTCATTTATTGAAGAGTTCTATTGTATATCTCCGAAGTTCTTCAACAGAATTTTCAAAATTGTTCCATAATTGACGGAGAAATTGGTGAAAAAAAAAACGCACATAAAGTCGAACATAGAACGTCCTCCTTTTTGAAAAGTCGGTTAAAAAGTAAAATTGGTCGAATTGCATTACATTGCGTCCATGTGAACGTACATGCAATTTAGCTTAGTAATAAAACGAGTTTGAACTAATTCTAGCGTCTTTTTTTAAGTATCAATAAATAATTGTAGTTCCAAAAACTAAAAAACACGCTTTAATGGTAAATTGAACTAAAAAGTCGCTAATCCTGAGAATTCGGTAAGGCTAATGGGACAAACTTTTTAAACGCGCACGGTAGAATCAACTTTTATTACTTGTAAATTTTAATTTTTGATTAACGTTCAAAAGTGCCGCTTATTGGCCTAGTTGAATAAATATATTTGACTTTGACTAAATTATTGCATTGTCATCGGTCCTTGATAAGTGTGCAAAGTTTCAAATCAATCCGACGTTTTGAAGGGGGTAAAAATCACGTTCAAAGATTCCGTTACATTGATACATAGATACATACATAACAAGCTAATAAAAGCGTGTTAAAAATCGCTTCCCTATCTCACAGAGAGGAAGCCTGTGTCGATGACGATGAGGAAAAATCTTAAGCTTGAAGATCATGTAATTCTTTTTATGTATCCTCTCAACATTTTTCACCAATGGTTTTTTTTTTCCCCTACAATCTTCAACGTACAAACAGCGCGGCGACCTATAGTCTATATAAATATAGATGAAGTCAATTAAGCGCATCCCCGGGTGGTTTGTGGCCGCTTCCGTAAAATGCCATTAATTTATTCGACCGCCATTTAAACCTACTTTTTAGAGTACCGCACGTAAAATCAATACTAAAGACCATAAAATGAAGCTTGTATTCAGATTTACATATTAATGTAATTGTTTGTTTACCGTTTGCTCGTCTTCCCGTAGATCTTGTGGTCCCAAGCGCTACAGCTGCGTATGAGGTCGTAGGTCTAGTTGTCCCACTTTGTCCCAAGCACTACAGCTGCGTATGAGGCCGTAGGTCTAGTGGTCCCAAGCGTTACAGCTGAGTATGAGTCGTAGGTCTCGTGGTCCCAAGCGCTACAGCTGCGTATGAGGCCGTAGGTCTAGTGGTCCCAAGCGCTACAGCTGAGTATGAGTCGTAGGTCTCGTGGTCCCTAGCGCTACAGCTGAGTATGAGTCGTAGGTCTCGTGGTCCCAAGCGCTACAGCTGCATATGAGGTCGTAGGTCCAGTGGTCCCAAGTACTACAGCTGAGTATAAAGTCGTAGTTCTAGTGGTCCCAAGCGCTACAGCTGAGTATAAAGTCGTAGGTCTAGTGGTCCCAAGCGCTACAGCTGAGTCTCAAGTCGTAGGTCTAGTGGTACCAAGCGCTACAGCTGCGTATGAGGTCGTAGGTCTAGTGGTCCCAAGCGCTACAGCTGAGTATAAAGTCATAGATCTAGTTGTCCCACTTTGTCCCAAGCGCTACAGCTGAGTATGAGTCGTAGGTCTCGTGGTCCCAAGCGCTACAGCTGCGTATGAGGTCGTAGGTCTCGTGGTCCCAAGCGCTACAGCTGCGTATGAGGTCGTAGGTCTAGTTGTCCCAGTTTGTCCCAAGCGCTACAGCTGAGTATGAGTCGTAGGTCTCGTGGTCCCAAGCGCTACAGCTGCGTATGAGGTCGTAGGTCTAGTGGTCCCAAGCGCTACAGCTGAGTATGAGTCGTAGGTCTCGTGGTCCCTAGCGCTACAGCTGAGTATGAGTCGTAGGTCTCGTGGTCCCTAGCGCTACAGCTGAGTATGAGTCGTAGGTCTCGTGGTCCCAAGCGCTACAGCTGCATATGAGGTCGTAGGTCCAGTGGTCCCAAGCACTACAGCTGAGTATAAAGTCGTAGTTCTAGTGGTCCCAAGCGCTACAGCTGAGTATAAAGTCGTAGGTCTAGTGGTTCCAACCGCTACAGCTGAGTCTAAAGTCGTAGGTCTAGTGGTACCAAGCGCTACAGCTGCGTATGAGGTCGTAGGTCTAGTGGTCCCAAGCGCTACAGCTGCATATGAGGTCGTAGGTTCAGTGGTCCCAAGCGCTATAGCTGAGTATAAAGTCGTAGGTCTAGTGGTCCCAAGCGCTACAGCTGCGCATGATGTCATAGGTCTAGTGGTCCCAAGCGCTACAGCTGCGTATGAGGTCGTAGGTCTAGTAGTTCCAAGCACTACAGCTGCATATGAGGTCGTAGGTCTAGTAGTCCCAAGCGCTACAGCTGAGTATGAAGTCGTAGCTCTAGTGGTTCCAAGCACTACAGCTGAGTATGAGGTCATAGGTCTAATGAACCCAAGCGCTACAGCTGAGTATAAAGTCGTAGGTCTAGTGGTCCCAAGCGCTACACCTGGGTTTAAAGTCGTAGGTCTAATGATCCCAAGCGCTACAGCAGAGTATAAAGTCGTAGGTCTAGTGGTCCCAAGCGCTACACCTGGGTTTAAAGTCGTAGGTCTAGTGGTCCCAAGCGCTACAGCTGCGTATGAGGTCGTAGGTCTAGTGATCCCAATCACTACAGCTAAGTATGAGGTCGTAGGTTCGATTTCCAGGTCGGGAAAAGTGTTATTAGTATTTTATATCTAGAACTAGTTGCCCCACGTGGCTTCGCTCCCGTCAACTGGCTACCTACCTACCCTACCTACACTACATACATGAATGTTGCGTAACTTTAACCGCTTACGCAGCAGCACGCAACGGAAGCTCTCAAACATTAATATTTTTTGCAACAATTTATGCTTTTTCATTTATGCTCCGCTCCTATTGGTTGTAACGTGATGTTTTGTAGCCAATAACCTTCCTAGATAAATGGACTATCCAATACAACAAGAAGTTTCAATTCCAAACAGTAGTTCCTGAGATTAGCGCGTTCAAACAAACAAACATACTCTTCAGCTTTATAATATTAGTATAGATTACTCAATAACAGTTTTTTTTTGGGACAATCCCACCTCACTATTCCCAAACCACTGCAACTCCTGAAAGCCAGAATCAACAGTGGTGACCACCAGAAAAGCGGCGAGACACTGTGGTAAGTTGGACGAAAAGATACCGCGCAACTTCCCGAACGCTGCCCAGCCGAGTTGGATTCGACGGTTGACCTCTTTCTCGAAGTTGGCTCTACCCAATTGGATCGTTTGTCCCAGGTAGACATAGTCGCCCACAACTTCGAGTGTAGAGTCTCCGACCTTGATAGGAGTGCGTGTAACATGGGCATTCACCATGACCTTGGTTTTGTCCATGCTCATTTTAAGACCCACTCTTTCGGAAGCTCTACTGAGGTCATCGAGCATTTTACTGAGGCTCTCCATGGTCTCAGCCATGACCACAATGTTGTCGGCAAACCGAAGGTGAGTGATGTACTCGCCATTAACGTTGATGCCAAGCCCTTTTCAATCCAGAACCTTGAAGACATCCTCCAGCGCAGCAGTGAACAGTTTCGGAGAAATGACGTCTCCCTGTCTCACGCCGCGCCGGAGAAGAATTGGTTTCGAGGTCTGATCCTGAAGACGGACTGACATAGTGGCGTTCTTGTACAAACACTTCAATGTACCGGTAGTCGATCTGGCACCGTTGGAGAGACTGCAGTACAGCCCAAGTCTCGATCGAATCGAAGGCTTTCTCGTAGTCCACAAACGCTAAACAGAGAGGTAGGTTATACTCTTCGGTCTTCTGTATAACATGCCGCAACGTATGTATGTGGTCTACGGTGCTAAAGCCTTTTCGGAATCCGGCTTGTTCGGGAGGCTGGAAATCGAAAACCTGCGCGCGAGACGATTCATGATGACTCTTGGAAACCACTGTAGACATGGCTAAGAATTGAGATGGTCCTATAGTTCTTCAGCCGAGCATTGTCGCCCTTCTTGAAGAAGAGTACCACCACACCCCTGCACCATGCCTGTGGCGTTTTGCCCTCGAGTATGACGGAATCAAACAGCTTCTGAAGGGCCTTAAGGGCCTTAAGGGCCTTAAGGACCGGTTTTCCACCCGCCTTCAGGAGTTCAGCCGTGATTCCGTCATCAGCCGGCGCCTTGCTGTTTCAGAGCCATCCTAATCTCGTACAGGCTGACGTCCGGAATATCTTCGGTATAGTGTCGGGTCAATCTAGCTCTCGGGGTTTTGGACCTGGATCTGTGCTGGACGGAGCGTGGACTTCATCAGTCGAGACCTTTCAAGCTTAATATTATTGTTCAATGAGCCTCTTACCATGCGGTGATCGCTCCCGGTTTTTACCGAATTGATCACAGAGACATCATTGAACATTTGCTTCTTGGTTGACATGATGAAGTCGATCTCATTTTTTGTTGCACCATCGGGGCTCTGCCAGGTCCACTTCCTGTGTTCACGCTTTTTGAAGAAGGAGTTCATCATAAAGAGGCCCTCCTTCTCCATAAAACTGGCCAGTAGGTGACCCCGGTGGTTCAGTCGTCCAACTCCAAATTGCCCCACTTGCAGCTCATCCTCGTCTCATTTGCCCAGTTTCGCGTTGAAGTCCCCCATGACAACGGTGAAGTGAGTTTTGAAACCATGCATGGCTCTGGAGATATCCTCATACATGGTCTCTACCTCGTCGTCGGGGTGTACCGAGGTTGGGGCGTAGACCTGTATGACCTTCAGCGAATATCTTGAGGATATTCTGAGTATAAGGCACGTCACCCTGGTCGACACACTCTCGATCTTCACCACATTGTTCACAAGGGACTTGTGGACGATAAACCCGACACCACCCTGGGACTGCCGGCCACCCTCTCGGAAATAGAGCAGGCTACCGGATTTGAGGATTATCGAGTCCTCCCCCTCTCTTCGGACTTCAGATAACCCTATAATACTCCATCGCAACCTGCTCAATTCCTCTTCGAGTTCGGTGTTCTTCTCGTCGGTCCGAAGTGTGCGCGTGTTGTACGTTGCCAGGTACAGTCGTCGGTAATTCTTTGGGTAGCCGGATCTCGTCCGGAGATTCTTGGCACCCTTTGCCATGCTGTAACCTCGACCGCTACCGTAGTCGAGGGTAGGCAGGCTGCCGGGCACTAGGGGCCATTTTTTATTTGTGCTTTTCATGGGGGGGGGGGGGGGTTTGCCATAATCGCCACGCTTGGCAGGCGGGTTGGCGATCGCAGTATGGTTGTTGTAGAAGCACAGAGAACGCTGCTGCCCATTCTCAGGGTTGTCCCTTAGTCGCCTCTTACGACACCCACGGGAAGACATGGGATGGTGAAATTCTTTACGTCCGGCACCATACGGAACGCCTATACGTATAACGCCCGTATGCTTTGCATAAGAATATCAAAGCCAAACGCTGGTTTTGAAGTAATTTACGACGTACCGCCCCTATGGTGGCCCTATCAGCCCAAACAGGCGCCCCATAGCACATACAACCCAAGTAAGTAGCCCCATAAATAGTCTTTAATGTTAAAAAAGACAGACCCCACGTAGATTTAGATATTCTAGTTAAGGCATAGAAGTTTTGTTTTGCTTTTACACCGACTATTTTAATATGATCTATAAATGCAAAATTCCTCTCTAACACTTGACCAAGATAGCACACGGACTGCTTCCTCTTCACGGGAACGTTATTAAATTTAATAGTAGGACACGATTTAAGATTACCCTTCAAAATGAGTTGAAAAGTTTTGTGCGGAGCAAAGGTCAGGCGGTTTCGATCGCCCCACTGAAATATTAATCGTAGGCAAGTGTCAGCCAAGTTCTCAAGTCCAGCTCGAGTACTTGATTGAATGAGCAGAAGACCGTCGTCGTCCGCGTAACTGGTTAATGAACAGCCGCTTAGAAGCGGAATCGCGAGGAAATCATCAAAGCCTAAATTCCATAAAGGCGTACCAATAACCGAACCCTGACGACATCCCATAGTGAGAGACTTCGACATGGAATGATGGCCGAGTTTGAGTTTCGCGGAACCATTTAAAAAGTAAGAGTAAACTAGAGTATATATATTTGTATAGTAGTCCCGAGTTATCATTTTAAGTAATAGCATTGGCCACCATGCGTTATCAAAAGCCCCAGATGTATTAACTATTTTCCTAACAGTAAGGGCCGCGTCTACGGTATATTTGCCAGTAGTGAAACCGAATTGATTGTTATGAAATTTTGGTCCGTCCGGTAGTAAACGTGGAACGATAAGGAGCTTCAGGAGTTTTCCCAAAGATGGAAGTAATGTTAAGCAATAACAGATATTGATGGCAATAGGCTCGGCCCCTATAACATGAGAGCAGTGGTGGCCCAGTGGTAAAAGCCGCGACTTTTAAGTCGTGGGTTCGAACCCAGGCAGGCGCTTTACTTTGTGTAAATTATTTCATCACCACTGCTCTCAAAACGGTGAAGGAAAACATCACGGCATGAAATCAGATAGCCGGAGTCTGTGTTTAGCGATAGCTACAACCTCGTAGTATGTAAGTCAAGAGTGAATAGGTTACTTCTAGGCAAGCGTGCTTAGTTGTCAAGCGTAAGGCTATCTCTAATAAAAAAAAACATGTGAGATCCAGGAAACCACACTGGGCCCGCGTGGTAGATTTCGGCCCATTCCCACTCACATAGAGGAGACCTGCGGCCTAATTGCGTAAGTGAACGTCGATTGATAGCGTAATCGACCAATCACATGCGCGATGAAAGACGCGATGTGGATTTCCGTCACTGTGATTGATAGATTGATGGCGGTTAAACCATTTGCCTTGCCGAATTCGCTTACGCAATTCGGCTGCTGCACACACAACGGACCAAATGGGAGTCTAAGCGCGGAAAAGGGGGTCCATCTGTCCTATCTCCTATTACATGAGACTATAGGCACAGATAATATAATACTAGCATACAATGCCTCATCGCATACAAAGAAACCGTGACGACGTAACTAGCGTTTTGCGTCAGATTAATATTAAAATAGTTTATCACATTTTCAGAAGAAGAGATGAGGCGACTGGAAAAACTCTCCCATATAATGATTGTGATCAAGGCTACTGTCGAAGTTCTGTGTGAAGAAAATACCAACTTAATAATGACTGAAACAACGTTAAAGTTTAAAATTGAGAAACTTGGTGAAATCCAAAATGATGTGAGCCATGATCTCTTAGTATCACTGAAACAAAGAATAGGAGAACGACGACTACCAGAGCTGAGCGGCACTCTCAAATTCCTAGATAATTCTGCAAAAATTCACTGGGAAGGGAAAGCTTCATATCTATTCCAAAGTCCCATTAATAACGTGATAAAAAACACAATCATCAAATTGAACAGATACTTTGAGTCATCAGCAGACAATGAAGACCGTAGCCGCAATAGCCCACGAGTACAAACAGAGACAGAAAGTAATGATGACAACAGTATGTCTGCAAAAGTTCAGCTGCACCGCAAGCTACAAAATGACGCAGCTGAATCTGTACAGCTGCAACAGTCCGGAGACGAGGTCTTGGATCTTGGCATTGTAATACAAGTGGAGATGGCACTCTTTGATAGCGGTGGACAACGTGGTACAACTCGAGCATATAATTTACTGCTCTCCATCCTACCTTCCAGTGTCGATGCTGAGAGGGTTTTTCTTCGGCGGGTTACTTGTAGTTACTTGTGTCACCGCTTACGAACAAAGATGAATGTTATTCACATTAGTGAACGCCCTAAGTTTTTTACACTCATATTATAAAAGTTTAAAACGATGATTTTGTTTTATTATGTTATAAAACTTAACTGAATGTTAAAAAATGTAACCAAAGTTCCTATGTTATTTCTAGTGAAGATAAATATGGATATTTTGTGCTATTAATTAAGTACAAATCACTAATGCTGACTATGTTACTTAAGCAAGCCTGAATTGATCCCTAATTTTAGATAACTTACCATCGTTACGTATACTTAGTCTATTTACAAATGTTGATTGTGTTAATTT
Organism: Orthosia incerta; assembly: GCA_948252205.1. Lineage (NCBI taxonomy): Eukaryota > Metazoa > Arthropoda > Insecta > Lepidoptera > Noctuidae > Orthosia > Orthosia incerta. Next base: position 32,752,689 of record OX411744.1, on the reverse strand, counting down.
ATATAAACCTACACTAAATTCTAATTAAAAGATTACTTACCATAGCTATAGCATAAGTAGTAATGTTGATTGTGATATAAAATCAACATTACTATACCTGAAGTCCTGCACTGAACTTTAGTTTAAAGATTAGTTATAGTGCCCGGCACGTAAGTTGGCAAGGTTTTGGCGAAGTGGGGGTAAGTTCACGCATATTACGCGAACTGACCAACCACTATATAGAGCAAACGGAACGTGGACGCGATGCGATTGCTCAGTCGACACAAGGATCGACTGACCAATCGCGCGCTCGGAACGGTCCTAAACTTTCCGCGCGCCCCGCTTCACTACCAAACCTAAAAAACTACATCTGCGCATCTAAGGACTCTTGGCAATTTACATGCCGGGGATTAAAATAAAATAAATAAAAAATAAAAATGTTTATTTGACACAAAGGTTACAGGTTACATGGTGATGCTAACTCCCAAACTAGGCCTGAGCCTGTATTTTGGGGGCTAATACCCTAGCTGTAGCATAAGTAGCTAAGCTAATACATTTTACTAGTTTTAGTTACTTTTCTGATTACCTATCCTAGTCATTTATATCCCTAAGCTAAGACTTACTTATCTAAGCTTACTCTGTAAAACTATAAAAATGAGATTTTTTGATTAATGAATAAAAATAAAACTAATTAAAATGCTTAATTTTATTTGTTTTTTTTTTATCTTACTTAGGCTCGCGCTTGACCACCATCTCACTTGATGGTAAGCGATAATGAGGTCGACGATGGAGCACGCTTACCTAGAAGCAACCTATTCACTCTTGACTTAAAGACCCCTAGGTTGTAGCTATCGGGAAACACAGACTCCGGCAGGGAATTCCACTCCTTAGCTGTACGCATAATAAAAGTATTCTCAAAACGTTTAGTGCGTATGGGTGGGATGTCTACCATGTACCGATGGCGCATCGCCGTACGTCGGGTAGTCCGATGATGAAACGGGCTGGGCGGAATTAGATCATGCAATTCCATCGCACACTCCCCGAAATGTAATTGATAAAAAACCGATAAGCTGGCGACTCGGCGACGATGTTCAAGGCTCTGGAGCTTTGACTTAACCAGTGCTTCATCGCCGATGACCTCTTGGTCCGCTTTTCAATCGACTCTAGTGCATCAAGCTGGTATTTGGCAGATCCGTCCCAGAGATGAGAACAGTACTCCATGCATGATCGAACTTGCGCTTGATACAAGCTGAGCAGCTGTTCTGGTGCGAAGTGCCCTCTTACCTTTGCAAGGATCCCCAGCTTTTTGGCATTATACTGCAATCAAACCATACCTTCACAGTCTAGCTATTATTGTTTGTGTTGAATGAATAGATATTATATTATTTTCGAACAATGTAAAAAAAAACTTCGAATATTCGAATATTTTTAGAATATTTAGCTCTAGAAGTATTAATTTTATTCGAATAGTAAAATTAAACGAATAGTGCAAACCCTAAGTACTATTTTTTATTTTGTGGTACTACACCCCACACGATACAAACGTAATGGATGCTCGATTGAAATTCGAATATTTCGCTCTAGAAGTATTCATTTTATTCGAATAGTAAAATTAAACAAATAGTGCAAACCCTAAGTACTATTTTTATTTTGGGTACTACACCCCACACGATACAAACGTAATGGATGTTTGATTGAACTTTGAATATTCGAATATTGCTCTAGAAGTATTCATTTTATTCGTATAGTAAAATTAAACGAATAGTGCAAACCCTAAGTACTATTATTTATTTTGTGGTACTACACCCCACACGATACAAACGTAAGGGATGTTCGATTGAGCGATGAACTAGTCCAACATTTGCGGTAACTTGTCAGCCCCTTGTTACACACGCGGCGGTGACCACGCAAGACGGATATAATTACCGATCTTTAGGGAAACACATTAAATAAATACTAAACAGAAAATGGGGTTTGTTGTTGTTGCAAACCAGCAATTATGAACCCTCTGCTAAGTAATGGCCGTAATTACCGAAATAATAGAAAAGCCATAAAATTGTGTCTCTCGTGGATTCACGTCTTAAACACAGAAAAGGTTTAGAATACATTTGCAAGTTCTAGTAGACTAGCTCTGCCCGTAGTATAGGGGTCACCAAATCGCGGACCGCAATCTGGATCCGGACCTATTTCGTGTGGACCTTAAATAAACAGTACAATATGAATAAAGAAAAACAGCAAACAAAATAACTAAAATACTTACGATTGTATTATGATGAATCGTTGGCTTAGTCTCCATATAAACTGGAGTCATCAATTGAATCCTCAGTAAAATTCAATTTATTAATTCTCGAGTGCACAAAATGATTGATGATGCAAAAAACAAAAAAAAAACTGTTATTAATATTTACCACCTGTATGTGCATTGTGGATGCAATTTGGTTTTAAACATAAAAACCGGCCAAGTGCAAGTCGGACTCGCGCACGAAGGGTTCCGTACCATTATCGCAAATACGACAAAAAAATCACGTTTGTAGTATGGGAGCCCCACTCAAATATTAATTTTATTCTGTTTTTAGTATTTCTTGTTATAGCGGCAACAAAAATACATGATCTGTCAAAATTTCAACTGTTTAGCTATCACGGTTCATGAGATACAGCCTGGTGTCAGACGGACCGCGGAGTCTTAGTAATAGGGCCCCGTTTTTACCCTTTGGGTACGGAAACCTAAAAACGATAAGGAAAAATAAAATAACTATGTGGTAAATTGATCAAAATTTATTTATTATTAAATGAAATATAATCGGTACCGCATTAGTTCATCAGTAAATGATTAGTTTTTAAGTAACAAAAGTAAAATAACAGGCTAAACGGAGAAAAACTTTTTTTTTTTGTTAATTATTTTTTATTTTATCTTTTTTGTTTTGGTATCTTATATTACTTCTAATTATAATTCCAACAATCCAATTTAAACATTCCAGTGCCTACCTTCCGGCTTCATCACCAGATCAGTTCGATTGTACCATTTTCATTAGAATCATTTATTTAAAATTGCTTCTTTACAGTCATTTAACATTTGGGATATCTTATACCCAAAACATACTTAACATTGAGAAGTTCCAGTGCCCATCTGTGATCTTCTTCATCAGTTTCACTTCAGCAAATGATGCTGCCTGAATGCTTACCATGTTGATAAAAATAACAAAATAGCTATACAGACATTCGCCTATAAAATTAGAGGAGTTACCCCGATTTCCATGTGATTCCCTAATCAGATCCTAACTTGGTGACAGGTGAGGTGGTCCCATATATACCACTTCCAAAGTATACCCATTTAAACAAAAAACGAATTAAAAAAATGCTTCATAATTGACGGAGTAAGCGGTGAAAATGCACAAAATAAATATACAGTCGAACATAGATCTCTTCCTTTTTGGAAAGTCGGTTAAAAATAGTTTGTATTAATACAGTTCAAAGAATATTAATGCAATATTCTTTGAACTGTATTAATACAAACTATTTCAAACCGACTTTAATTACTGTTTGTTTCTTCTTCTTCCTGTTCTTATCCCATGTTACTTGGGGTCGGCGCAACACGTTAGATACTGTTTGTTTACTTACCCTTTTATACCGACTTAAAACTGAAAATTTACTAGAATTGGTTTAACTAACCACACGTATGGTCGCTGACTTAAATATACGAGAAATGCATCTATTCAAAATTGGTAAATGATAAATGATTTTATTTCTGTAAGTTGGTTTGTACAAACACTTTTACATGTCGATCATATTTTTTTAAACTAGATTAGGTCGGGGTTTCCTATCTGACTACTCTGAGAAGAAAGGCCGATACAAACTCAGAGGCCACAGTCTCTTTTAAAGTCCAGACAAAATCTTGGTTAGATCATGTAAAGACCATGTAGATTGATGTCTGAAATGGTCTTTGGAGGAAAGAACCAGCCAGATTGAGTGGACCTGTCCAGTCAGTGCACGCATTTGTCAATAACCGAGCAGCTTAGGAGCTCAACGATTTGACGAACAATACCAAAGAAAGGACATTCGGGTAAACTACTCAAACTGCCAGACCATGATTAAAAACTAAGATAAATTATAAACAAAAAAAAAAGAACGTCTACATAGTATTCACATTCACAATAATTAAAATAATATAATACTATAAAAAGTAAATATTCGTGTCTTTGCAAGAAAACCAAAAAACAAAAACAATAGGGTAGAGTAGTGCTGTTAAAAGATTAACAGCATTAAAAACTTTACAAGAACTGCAAAAACGTAGCTTAACATAGTATCTACTTAGTACAAAGCTGTTCACATATTTCTTACTCCATAATAAACTATAAACCAGAACAAAAACGATCAAAGAATCCCCAAGTGAGAAACTAATCGTTTGAATTCTCTCCGTACGGGCTGCAGTTGGTTCCAATCAGTCGTGATGACGACGCGGATCGTCTGCTATCAAACATACCCGTACACAAACATGCTAAATGAACACACCAGCACCGGCCCTTTACGAATAGAAACACCCTACGCACACATGCATAAATGACGACTCGATCCAACCAATCACGGGTCAGTTCTGTCAGTGTGTGTGACCAGGGACGTACTTGGGCATGTGTTAGTATCGCGTCACACAAGCATGGAGTGGGTCCTACGATTTTCCCTGACCATCGTGCCGCGTTAAAACCCTTTTCACGTTTGGAGAATTTTCCAGCACAAGTAAAATAAATGGGAACGGAACGCAACACCCGCGTTTAATGTGTGGATTGTATGGAATTTATATTTAAAATGACATGTTGGGTTAGGTTATGTCGAGTTTTTGGATATTCAAATTGAAATTCAGTTAGTTTTACTTGTAGTGGTATTAAGGTAGATTGTTTTGTGTTGTCTGTTAAAATTGATGTTGCATTATTGACATTTATTGACTCTAACTTAATGGTGTTGATTAGATTCATGGTAATTAAATTGTTGTTTTTCTTTATGGAACGTTAATTGATTGATACATTACTTACTATCTTTACTTCAAAACAAAACTACTTGACCGAGCTCCTAAGAATCAATATTAAAGTAAAATAAACAAACACAAGTAGGTGGTGGTCGATTTAAATTCAAGATACACTGCACACTTCTCAATGCCATCCTCAAGGACGGTAACAGGAAGCCTTTACAAATTGGCGACTTACTGCCTGCGCGAGTCACGGGCGGAAGCGGACAACTGTTAATATATTGGTTACTATGGTAAGCATTTATTTGAGTTAAGATGTGAAGGCTTGGATGTCCAGCAGTGGACGTCTTTCTACTGAAACGATGATGATGATATTAGGCCGCACGCTAGTAGTGTAAGAAAACCAGTAACTAAGAGCTTGGCTTTGACGAGCACCGTGTCAATTACTGAACCAATATTGCGACTATGCTATTTTTAGGGTTCCGAAGTCAACAAGGAACCCTTATAGTTTCGCTCTATCCGTCTGTCTGAATCTAAGTACTAGAAAGCTATAATTTGGCATGGATATACATTTTAATAATTTCGACAAAGTGGTAAAAAAAAAAAAAAAAATGGGTTTCCTCATAAAGACGTAAAGTGGGGATGATTTTTTTTTCTCGTCTATTCCATGGTGTGGCGTATCGTTGGATAGGCAATTCAAAAATATTATGGGTTTGTTAACACCATTTTTCGATTCCGAGATCCGTTTGCGTAAAATTAAGCTATAAATTGTTAATTTATGTTAGAGTCAAGTGTCCCCCTGCCAGCAAAATGGTTGCTCTTGGCTTTGTGAAAAAAATCACGGCATTAGTGAATATAACGAAATTAAAAGGGAAACTATCACAGATAAGTAGGCTTTACAAGTTTACGAGTAATAGTCGACCAACTTATAAAATGGACTTGGACCAGTAAAAATTTTGTACAAATGCCATTGAAGAAGTAATTCTTTGATGGCATTTGTACAAAATTGAATTAAATGACGTTGTTAGCTGTGTAAAACAGATAGTAAATATATGCTTTTAAACCATGTAAAAATAAACAAAAATTAAAAATCATAACATCCTTAATAATCATTATTTCTAAATTAATAATGTTTAAGCTCCAATAACACATTGGAGTGGCTGTGGAGTCGTTGGCGATACCGGTCCGCAGACCATACGGCGCATGCGCGCGTGGGAGTCTATTTAGTGTTAGTGCACAAGTATTTTCGACGTTTTGTAATCTAAAGTCAAATAAGATTCGATTGCCAAGTAAATTACTTATTTTCTTTCGTCGATATCCATCTATAAAGTCAATATTCAACCCGACTACATCACTAATTGAGTGGCGTAAAACTTTCCAGAATGAAATAGTGAATACCGCAGATTAGAGGTGAATACATAAGAATTTTTTCAAATTCCAAAAGAGAAATAAACAAGGAGCGTGCGCGCAAAGATCCTGAAACGAACCATACGCGCGCTCGTATTGGCCTTAGCCTTTCGCAATTTGCACCCGCGGTGATACTCAAATAGATAATATTTTTCTAACTTCAGTTGCAAAGTTGGATTTTATAACTACTTCTTTAGTTACCAGTTAGTCCTTCTTTAGTTTAAGTCAAGAGTGAATATGTTACTTCTAGGCAAGCGTGCTTCACCGTAGACCACATCATCGCTTACCATCAGGCGAGATAGTGGTCAAACGTGAGCATATAGATTTAAAAAAACATCCTCCTATGTGGGCCCGGTTTTAGACGTTTTGTGCCGCTGAAACCGTTTTAATGATCATGTTACAACAACAAAACCCTCTTCTTAGTCCGCATTATTATGCAACTTCGGAACCCTATTACTGCGCGTAGCCCGACTCGCACTTGGTCGGTTTTTTTTAAATTAGCCATTTCACTAAAACTCATATCATAGCAAATGGCTGTTTTTATGAGGTTCACAATCATTGTAGTTTTTAGGGTTTTTATTTCTAATGGAATCTGTTTTTTTTATATTTGGGTTTGACATTTTTATTTGACATATCTGTATATGAATATGTACTTGTCAACATTGAATACTTGTCTGACTATTTGAAGGTTGAAATAGAAGTGTGTTAATGTTTAATGTATGGCTCATTGTCTTGGTATTCTTTCGAAGTAAGTTTGTAAAAAGATCTACATCTTTTTACAAACTTACTTAAAACTTACTTAAAATTTTCGACACAATGTACAAATTATTTGGAAGAAAATAAATACATAAATTTGGTCGTAGTCTTCAACTATTTGCAAAATTAATAGCAGAGCGGTCCATCGCTTCCACTGATGACTTAATTTGTGAAAGCATCCTGAAAATCTCTTTGACCTTGACTGATTTTTCAGATCCTATATATAAGTCCGCTCCTGCGCTGTTACAATAGTATTAAAAAGTAAATATTTAGGGACTGTCCTAAAGAAAACGTTTGTTAAGTCCTTTTTATAAGTACTAGCTTTTTCTAACTAACCCGTTTATCTTGCAAACGCGACTATTGAGCGTGGAGTCCTTGGCATGGGTTCTCAGGCCGTTGCACAACATTTATTTATTTAATACTTCATGGACACAAACGTACACCGGCGAACTTAATGGCCTAGACTTTTCTACCAGTCGACCTTTGGGTGATGCAGACACCACTAGTGGTAAGAATTAGCTGGTCTATTCTGAAATAAGCATAATTGGTTGCCCAGAGTTTGGAAGTTCAACTGCTTCCAACAGAAATCTTACTTGGAAATTACGTTAAGCCGTTGTCGATTTTATCCCTGTGCCCTACAATGACGTTGTAACTATGATGGTTCCACTGTAAAACAAGGACGGAGCTATCTATATTATAATAATATTAATCTATACTAATATTATAAAGAGGAAAGATTTTTTTTTTTGTTTGTTTGTACCGAATAGTCTCCGATACTACTGGACTGATTTGAAAAATTCTTTCACCAATAGAAAGCTACATTATTCCCGAGTAACATAAGCTATTTTTTTATCCTGAAAACGGGTCCTGTGGAGTGGTCCACGGGAGCGAAGCCACCGAGAACACAATAAAACAACAATAAACAATATTTATAACAGCTAGTATAAGATAAATAGCTCGTTCCCTTTTTCACAGTCGCACTATGATAGTTTTGATACGTCATGGTAAGGCCTCTGATCTCTTTCCGGGCTATGAAAGTATGTGAAAGGAGAGCGCACCTGTGTTTGCTCATATACTTGTACACTATAGTATATCCCGTGCCGCTGCAACGAGATGTATAATGTCTGCTGAGAATAACTGCAATTACCGAAATACGGTCAGGAGGACTATTATTAGATTTATTTAGTTACTCACAGATAGCTTTCTTTCAGTGGCAGATTTTTTCAGTTCTCGGAAGGTTTTAGTGTTCAGTGCTTATGCGGCATCTCTCCGCAGACCATGGCTCACCTCTCGGAGTGCACAGCATGTCACCTGTACTTGCGAAGACCTCACGACAGCGTCACTGAATTGTGTTACAGTAGCCGAATAGGGTGTTTTCGGAGTAGAAAATTGATAATTTAATTTTGTCCTTCAGTTAGATTATCAAATAATATTGGACCCGTATTTTTTGATTAATCAAATAAACCACTATTACAGGCCAATATTATGCAGCTTTAATTCCCAAGTTGAGGAATGCCATCAAAGAGAAAAGGAGAGGGAAACTTCGAAGGGGCGTGCTGTTTCATCATGACAATGCACCCGTGCACAGGTCAGCAGTTGCGATGGCTGCCATTCAGCAAGCTGGCTTCGAATTGGTTGACCACCCCCCTTATTCACCAGATCTGGCGACTAGTGATTTTTATCTGTTCCCTAAATTAAAAAAATACTTAAGGGAAAACAGGTACGAAGACGATAACGAGGTGATGGATGCCGTGGAGATCTTTTTGCAGGACCAAGACAAAACTTTTTTTGTGAAAGGGATTAAAGTCTTGGAAAAGCGCTGGACTCGGGGTGTAGAGAGACTCGGAAACTATGTAGAAAAATAAATTATAAAGTTATCAATAGGCATTATATTCTATCTCATTCTCACTACTTTTTTTTTTTTTTTTTTTTTTTTTTCACTACTTTTTGATCCATCCTCGTGTAATAACGAATTTACTAAACATCAAGATGTGCAATAGTACATTGTGATACAAGGATGGAAAGTAGGTTATTGCAAACGAGCTGTCATTAACAAGCCCGAGCCGAAGGCGAGGGTTTTTAATGACACGAGTTTGTGTCACAGTTGTTAGAAACAGTAAAAACAAATCAAATAATTAGATTTGTTTATTCAACTGGACATATTTTTTTACAAAAAAAACAGCCTATACAGCCTATTCGATTTTTGACAAACGTTGATGTGAAAATAATGAACTTAAAACTGGTAATTAAATATATTAAACAACTATTTAAAAAAATGTGTTCAATGCTAAAACGTACGGAATCATTAATTTTTCCTCGTATGAAATCGTATCCCATTTTATTCTATGTATGAAAATTCCTTGCAACTAAACTTTTTTAAATTGATTTATGGCGCGTTTTTGCAACTGGACATTTTTTTTTTCAACGAAAACAGCCTGTACAGCCTATATAGCCTATTCGATTTTTGACAAATGTTGATGTGAAAATAATTAAATTAAAACTGGTAATAAAATATACTAAACAAAAAATTAAAAGACTTTTGAGAATTCAATGCTAAAACGTACGGAATCATTCATTTTTCCTCGTAGAAAATCTATCCCATTATATTCTATGTTTGAAAACTCCTTGCTACTAAACTTTTTTAAATTGACTTATAAATTTAAAACTAAACTGCAAACATAATGATCGAGTTCGTAAACAAAAGTCACGTCCGCGTAATAGAAAGATGCCTATGCGTAAGATTTAACTTTCGAATCATAATAATAGCCTCTGAAAGTACGCCATGTTAAACAACTGTATTGAAAAAAATATTTCAAAACGTTTTCATTTGTTTTTCATCAAATGAATAGAAATAACAAAATGATGGCTTTCAGTGGTGCCTTTGATTTACTCCTCCATTAATTTATAAATGAAATAGCCAGTAAAGGTAATACCTATGTTTTTAACATTCATAATTTCAAAGAGAAGCTGACTGAATAGAGGCAATTTGTAAAAGGTTCCCATGACGACAACCTACACAAAATTACATAAAGAGAATTTTGTAAAGAAGCCCTTTATTACAGGGACGAGAGGCCCACACAAACTGATTCGGAAAAACTTTAAATTGTGTTTGTGCGTGATCAGAAAAGTATATAAAGGCAAAGAAAACTTCTAGATTTAGGAAAAAAACAGGGATGTAAAATAATTCGTGGGCACATGGTTCTTTTAACATGAACCATATTGGTTGATAATCGTTATCTCTGGTAAACGCGAAGTGGTCATCGTAAGGTAGGACGCCCTTTGGCTAGGTGGAGCGACGATCTTCGCAAAGTGGCTGATAGCAGGTGGATGAGGGTTACCGAAAATCGATGCACATGGCGTGCAATTGGAGAAGCCTACGACCAACAGTGGACTGTAAAGGCTGGTGATGATGATGATAATAATAAATTTACTATCTTAGGCCATTAGGTTACCATTAAATATTGTCTCATGGCAAACATAACTCTATTTTTAAAGAAAACCTTGCATAACGAAAAAAAAGTTCTAAAAACAATTGCAATAACTCAGAGTTGTCTTCTAAATAAAACCTTCGCAGGGAGGGGGAGTACAGATAGATTATGTGATAAGGCGATAGTGATTCTCTTAATTGAGTCCCCGAATAAACAACATGGAGAGATAAATGGGAGAGAAAAGAGATATTTCTTGGAGAGAATTGGTTTGATTTTTCAACCAACTTTCCAACAAGTAAAATTTCAACATTTTAAATACCCCCGACATATTTTTATTTCATGCTACATAATGTATCTAGTACATAGTAGATACGCTTCGATCAGCAATCTATTGAACACGTAATTATGACACGATATCTTGCGGAAGCACCCCGATTCAAACAGTAAAACGCCCATAACTTTTGATCGGCTGAACCGATTTTATTCAACAACTTAAGAACTTAAGTGGCAGTGGGCAGGGCACATTGCTTGCAGAACGGATGACCGATGGGTCAGAAAGGTTCTGGAGTGGCGACCGTGAACCGGAAGACGATACGTTGGAAGGTCTCCCACTAGGTGGACCGATGACCTGGTTAAGGTTGCGGGAATGCGTTGGATGCGAGACGCACGGGATCGGTCAATGTGGCGATGCCTGGGGGAGGCCTATGTCTAGCAGTGGATGTCTTTCGGCTGAAATGATGATGAAGAACACTAAGAGCACTCTCGACAAAATCACACTACAAACAAAAAAAAAAACAAAATCGGTTCATCTGTTTAGGAGCTATGATGCCAAAGACAGACACACAGATACACAGCAACACACGTCAAACTTATAACACCCCTCTTTTTCCGTCGGGGGTTAAAAAGGAGGAGGTTCTATGTTCGACTACGTGTATTTTTTTCAATGATTAATCCGTCAGCTATGGACCGATTGTCCGTCAGCTCTCGAGGTGGTTCCATTGTCACCAAGCCAGGTCGAGGAAACTCTTAAAATTTTGTAGGCATACATATAGCGATGTTGGTATTTTCAGGGTGGTTTTGGGTATAAGATATCTCGAAATCTTAAATGACTGATGAAGTGATCTGAAGAACTGATCGGTGTCCTCACCTTCCACGGACACGGCTGTTTCGGGCGATTCCTATTCAGAATAAGGCGGGAGGAAACGCCTGGGTGTCACCATTATGTGGTTCGCCCGGAGGACACGGTAGAGCATACATTGGAGATCTGCCGCGCTTGGGCGGACCAACGCCATGTCTTCGTGAAGGCGATTGGCGGTGGCGAACTCTTGCGTCCGACCCTAGTTCAGGCAATGGTACGGGGCGAGAGGGCATGGGTATCTGTCACCTCCTTCTGCAAAACAGAACTAATCGCAAAGGAGGAGGCGGAACGCGTGAGGGAGACTCAACGGAGATGCCCTCACGCCCCAAGCCATCGCAGGAGACGCCCTGGGGGTCGGGAGTCGCAAGCTGATTCCCGGCCACCGTTGGCGCAGACTTGCGGACGGGAGTAATGGGTAGTTCGCCGTCCGATGAGGAACAGGTCCGAGTCGACGGCGCGTAGTGTTCCATGCGCGCCTCAAAGAGATTTCAGCAAAAACTGACGGGGTCCGCTAGGGCCGATGCCTGTCTGGGTCGCGGATAATTTGAAAAGAGTTACGGCGGCCCTGGCTCAAACAACTGAAGGAACACGGGTGGGTTTTAGTCAGTAAAAGTATGACACGCCCTGCCGCTTCACCCAGAGCGGGAGAAGTCATTGGATGATTTCCAAACCACAAAAAAAAGCCGTGTTTAGGCTTGTTGGAATTGTTATGAGATGTAGGTACAAATGATTTTCAAGGTAATATGAGATACCAAAACTAAAAATATAAAAATAAAAACCTTTTAACAAAAAAAGAAAACCGACTTCCAAAACAAAACACTAACGACTTCAATAACGAAAAAAATAGATACCAAAGACAGGTTTTTATTTTTCTCTTTTTAGGAAGTCGATTTAATTTTTGGTTATTTTTTTTTTAATGTCAATCGTATAGATCGGTGCAGTTCAGGATATCGCTGGTAGTCGGTTCAATAATAATCATTAGGCCATTTATAAATAGCATTTCAATGCCATTTTATTAATTATATTTCGGTTTTGTAAATAATATATCTCAAATAGTTTTCGGGTGGAATCACTCACAAGTGATAGACCTACAACGTAAGTACGTATACTATGTCCTGTTCGACTGAAGCAAGGTGACACCCAAATAAACCAACGAGGCCTCAATACTGTAGCACTATTGGATTTTACGTAGATAATATAATAAAGATTCCGTCCAGAGTTAGTACAAAACGGGGCCAAAGATAAAGAGAACATTAAGTACATCAAATTGTTAAGAATGTGTTTCTAAATATTCTGGGCACGTGTAATGTTTCTAAATAGCCATTTCAATAACTTTCACGCGATGGTGGTTATCATTAGTAACATTTTCCTAGTATGTTTTAATGAAGTTATTTTTGACAACTACAGTCTAATTCCAGTCATAGAAACAACCACTCATTCTTTTTCTGTACTGTTTAATTTTAACCGACTTTCCAAAAAGGAGGAGGTTGTATGTACGGTTGTATGGATGTTTTTTTTTGTGTATATTCACCGATTAATCCGTCAAATATGAACCGATTTTGTATTTTTTTGTTTTATGGTGTATCCACGGGGTGCACCGATTTTTTTTTTTTTGTTTTATGTGTGGGAGATCCCAAAAAAATCGAGGAAACCCCTCAAATTTAATAGCGATTTGTTATTTTCATCAACATGGCAAGCATTTGCATTCAGAAAGTATCATTTGGTGAAGTGGAACTGATAAAGAAGACCACGGATGGCCACATATCTGGTAATGAAGCCGGAAGGTAGGCCTCGGAACTCCGTAATAAAACAATGTATCCCTTTCGTGTTTAGGCCAGTTGCTAGAATTGTTATGAGAAGCCCTCTGGCTATAAATGATTTTCAAGGTACCAACACTAAAAAGATAAAAATCTTTCTTTTTGGAAGTCGTAGTCAAAAATTAAATTAAATATGTACCAAATACAGCGACTTCCAAAAAGAAAGTAATTTTTCACTTTGTAGTGTTTTGTTTTGGAAGACTGTTTAGTATTTTTGTTGTTAAAAAGATTTTTTAAGCAGATCTTCTTTATATACTTCAAGAGATACTGCAAGAATTTTATGTAACAACTAGCGTGTTTTATTATTCCACGGGAACATTAAACCGGGGTAAAAAGCATCCTATAATCTTTAATCATAGTCATAATCTTTATTTTCTCCTCACAAAAACATGACCTTAACGAACAACTTATAAATTAAATTTAGAAGTGAACATTTTACAGCCAAGTGAGTGGGTGTCAGTTATAGGTGTTAACCTGTATTACAGATCACCACCTATGAATTATTTATGGTTTTATTTTCATAATAAAAAAGAGGTTTAGTAAGCCAGTACATAGTAAAGCTACTAACCCGCAACAAGCAAGTTCTTACATCACTTTCCGTAAAAAAATAAGTTGAAATCCAAACATAACGAGTCCCCAATCAGCAAATCCTATCTGAAGACAAAACCTTTTAGTTACGTCCACATATTTTATGGAGAAGCGATACAAAGAGGCAGATGTTAGCGTATTTACATATGCCCACGAATCTGTTGCGTCGACTCGGGTTGGGTTCTCGATAAAAACGAATAAGGGACCCAACCTCTCAGATTCTTAAATCACGAAATGATGGTCCGAATTACTCGTACCTACATATTATATAGGAATAGCTTATGTAGGCATCTAAGTATCATAGTCGAGACATCAGAAAAATTGTCTTGTAGATTTCTCTTCTTAGGCATTTTAAAAATGATGCCTTCAGCTGGACACAAATATAGACTCTAGGCTTCTACTAAAAAGTTCAAGATGAAAATTGCCAGACTCGGGCATCGACCCAGGATCTCATAAACTTAGATCTTTACTTAGTCCTTTGGGGAATACCGGCGTAATGTTTTGTTGATGTTTTGCACGGATGATTCTCCGTGGCATATACACAGTTGACTCAAATAGCTATTCCTTATATATAATGGTGACAATTTATCTCCGTATTTTCTATAAGTAAAAAAAGCTTTCCATTCTCTTTCTAGAGAAAGTCTTCAATCACTTTAACAAAATGTATGAATACTTTGAAAGCCAATATAAATATGATTGGCCTAATTAGGCGCCTTCAGAAAGCTTTCATGTCGCGGTATTTACGGTAACATCTTCCGGCACAGTTCCAAGCTTGTCATATTTTAAGGGATGAAGGCAAGGCTCGGTGGGTAAGTTCGGCAATTTATTTCAACTAGCACTAATAATACTCCTGTGACTAATACCTAGTTTATTGGTATTCTTTTTATGTTCCGGTTCGAGGTTGGTAGTCTCTGTAAGTGTAGTTATCTAGTATTTTAAGTTGGTTGATGAATTACTAGAGTTAACCAAAAAAACAACATCACGCAGCGGTCTCTTTACTGCAACATGTCCATATTAATCCTCTATTGTTGGTTCTAGCCTGTATTCCTACTCTTCTTTCACATTTCTCTGTGTAGGAACCAGTCTTTATCGTAGGAGCCCAGAGGCCGTAGTGCGAGTTTTTATTCACGCTCAATCGCGTTAACGTAAACTACGATTTGTATTGAAACTGGATAAGCGCCGTCTGGTGACGGCAAGGCAAAACCTCATTTTAAGGGGTTCCGTACCCAAAGGGTAAAAACGGGACCCTATTACTAAGACTTCACGATCCGTCTGTCTGTCTGTCTGTCCGTCAGTCACCAGGCTGTATCTCATGAACCGTGATAGCTAGACAGTTGAAATTTTCACAGATGATGTATTTCTATTACCGCTATAACAACAAATACTAAAAACAGAATAAAATAATATTTAAGGGGGGCTCCCATACAACAAACGCGATTTTTTTGCCGTTTTTGCTCGACATTAATAACGGCAACAGGTAGACGCTTGAAATATTCACAGAATGTTGTATATTCACTTCAAAAAATAATAATTATTAAATTAAAATAAAATAAATTAAGGGGGGAACCCCCCTTAATCTCTTTGCCGTTTTTTGCCATAATGGTGCGTAACCCTTCGTGCGCAAGTCCGACTCGCACTTGGCCAGTTTTTTGTATACATTTTGACACTAGCTTTGACGCTAGCTTTGTCCCACGCGGCTTCGCTCCCGTCAACTGGCTACGTACCTACCCTATTCTACCTACACCTACGCTATACCTACGCTACACCTACGCTACACCTACGCTACACCTACGCTACACCTACGCTACACCTACGCTACACCTACGCTACACCCACGCTACACCCACGCTACACCTACGCAACACCTACGCTACACCTACGCTACACCTACGCTACACCCACGCTACACCTACGCTACACCTACGCTACTCCTACGATACACCTACGCTACACATAAGCTACACCTACGCTACACCTACGCTACACCTACGCTACACCTACGCTACACCTACGCTACACCTATGCTACACCTACTCTACACCTACGCTACACCTACGCTACACCTACGCTACAACTACGCTACACCTACGCTACACCTACCCTACACCTATCCTACACCTACCCTACACCTACCCTACACCTACCCTACACCTACCAGTAGTATATTATTGGGCATTCTATACCACTATCGGCAAGTTGCTCGGCGAGTGCGCCTCGCTGCCGATAGTGGTATAGAATGCCCAATAATTGATAATCGACTCGCCTTTCCACTCGACCGATAAACTCGACCGAGACAGTACATTTTGCTGCGTACTTGATGAGCAACGATGATCATCCATCAACTCTCCGTTTACTTACTCTCTAGTGTATAACTGTATACAACCAATGATCATGCGAGTTTGCTATCGCTCTGAAGGGTGGTACAGAATGCTTAGTAATGAACAATCCACTCGATCAATGACCAGTAACGCAAAAGAGGTTGTGGTAAGTTTATAAATGTTAACGTACTATATACATTCACTCATTTTTAATCGGTTCATTTCCAACAGTAATCATGAAATTTGTCTTTCATGTCGCGGTATTTACGGTAACATCTTCCGGCACAGTTCCAAGCTTGTCATTTTTTAAGGGATGAAGGCAAGGCTCGGTGGGTAAGTTCGGCAATTTATTTCAACTAGCACTAATAATACTCCTGTGACTAATACCTAGTTTATTGGTATTCTTTTTATGTTCCGGTTCGAGGTTGGTAGTCTCTGTAAGTGTAGTTATCTAGTATTTTAAGTTGGTTGATGAATTACTAGAGTTAACCAAAAAAACAACATCACGCAGCGGTCTCTTTACTGCAACATGTCCATATTAATCCTCTATTGTTGGTTCTAGCCTGTATTCCTACTCTTCTTTCACATTTCTCTGTGTAGGAACCAGTCTTTATCGTAGGAGCCCAGAGGCCGTAGTGCGAGTTTTTATTCACGCTCAATCGCGTTAACGTAAACTACGATTTGTATTGAAACTGGATAAGCGCCGTCTGGTGACGGCAAGGCAAAACCTCATTTTAAGGGGTTCCGTACCCAAAGGGTAAAAACGGGACCCTATTACTAAGACTTCACGATCCGTCTGTCTGTCTGTCTGTCCGTCAGTCACCAGGCTGTATCTCATGAACCGTGATAGCTAGACAGTTGAAATTTTCACAGATGATGTATTTCTATTACCGCTATAACAACAAATACTAAAAACAGAATAAAATAATATTTAAGGGGGGCTCCCATACAACAAACGCGATTTTTTTGCCGTTTTTGCTCGACATTAATAACGGCAACAGGTAGACGCTTGAAATATTCACAGAATGTTGTATATTCACTTCAAAAAATAATAATTATTAAATTAAAATAAAATAAATTAAGGGGGGAACCCCCCTTAATCTCTTTGCCGTTTTTTGCCATAATGGTGCGTAACCCTTCGTGCGCAAGTCCGACTCGCACTTGGCCAGTTTTTTGTATACATTTTGACACTAGCTTTGACGCTAGCTTTGTCCCACGCGGCTTCGCTCCCGTCAACTGGCTACGTACCTACCCTATTCTACCTACACCTACGCTATACCTACGCTACACCTACGCTACACCTACGCTACACCTACGCTATACCTACGCTACACCTACGCTACACCTACGCTACACCCACGCTACACCCACGCTACACCTACGCAACACCTACGCTACACCTACGCTACACCTACGCTACACCTACGCTACTCCTACGATACACCTACGCTACACATAAGCTACACCTACGCTACACCTACGCTACACCTACGCTACACCTACGCTACACCTACGCTACACCTATGCTACACCTACTCTACACCTACGCTACACCTACGCTACACCTACGCTACAACTACGCTACACCTACGCTACACCTACCCTACACCTATCCTACACCTACCCTACACCTACCCTACACCTACCCTACACCTACCTGTAGTATATTATTGGGCATTCTATACCACTATCGGCAAGTTGCTCGGCGAGTGCGCCTCGCTGCCGATAGTGGTATAGAATGCCCAATAATTGATAATCGACTCGCCTTTCCACTCGACCGATAAACTCGACCGAGACAGTACATTTTGCTGCGTACTTGATGAGCAACGATGATCATCCATCAACTCTCCGTTTACTTACTCTCTAGTGTATAACTGTATACAACCAATGATCATGCGAGTTTGCTATCGCTCTGAAGGGTGGTACAGAATGCTTAGTAATGAACAATCCACTCGATCAATGACCAGTAACGCAAAAGAGGTTGTGGTAAGTTTATAAATGTTAACGTACTATATACATTCACTCATTTTTAATCGGTTCATTTCCAACAGTAATCATGAAATTTGTAAAACAACCGCAATCGCTGCATGTTGATACAGTCTGCGATGATATTTGTAAGACTAGTTTTCGTCATGGGGAATTATTACCTAACTCAGTACGATGTATCATTTGTGGTCCATCCAATTGTGGAAAAACCAATTTATTAATTGGCCTTCTTATACACGAAAATGGATTAAGATTTGAAAATGTTTATGTTTATTCAAAAACTCTGCACCAACCTAAGTACATTTTCTTAGAAAGAGTTTTGCAACGGGTTCCCGGTATTTCCCTCCAGAAATATCAGGGAAATGAGGAAGTACTAAGCGTTCAGGACGCAAAACCCAACTCCGTGATTATTTTTGATGATGTTGCTTGTGAAAATCAAAATAACATGCGTGATTATTTTGCAATGGGAAGACACAAATGCATAGATTGTTTTTATCTGAACCAAACATATAGTAAAATCCCCAAGCAGTTAGTAAGAGATAATGCGAACTTAATCATACTTTTTAAACAAGATGAAATTAATTTACGGCATATTTATGAAGAACATGTCAACACTGATATGACATGGATTGAATTTCGTGAAATGTGTTCGAAAATATGGAGTGAACCTTTCAATTATGTAGTGATTAATAAGGATTGCTCCAAAAATATAGGATGTTATAGAAATAAATTTGACACTTTTGTTGTCTTTGATTAAAAATATTTATATTTAAGAGTGTTACCCTCGCGATATTATTATTCTTCAGACATCGCTTAATCAATCACGAACTTTTTGTTACTATGGAAAAATCACTGAAAAGACAAATTGTTGAGGCTGCAGATGCTGTTAAGAAGAAGGTGCGAAAGATGAGAGATGCTGAGCTTAACAATCAGCAAGTACTGGAATCAGTTTTCAAGCCGGTAACAGAACCACTCAACCAAATTGCTAATGTCAGTAAGCAGGCTTGTGTTCCGCATAATATAGAAAATGAAGAAACCGAAGTTCCGTTTATCGATAAAACTTTGCAAAAAGAACCCACAATTAGTAAAGGAACCAATGATAATAACGACAATGAAGACGAATATGAATCTGATATCGAAAGTGACTCTTCGTACAAATCATTAGTTGAAAACAACCAAGGTATTGATTCGTCATCCTGGTCAGTGTCCTCAGAAGCTCTGACCGATATTCCGTTTGGTGTCAGAAAAGAGGGCGGAAAATTGATGTTAGGTTCTGCTCGTATAACGATCAGTGATGAGTATATCATCGTAGCTGGACGCAAATACCGAAATACGCCTGGTTTAAAACAGTTGCTGTTGAAAAAGAATGCCGATTTAAGCTTGGTTACTGAGAGTGATATGAAACATTATAAGTCGATGCTACTTGACACAAACGCACATCGACGGGACTATGAGCCCAGTAAACCAATCAAAAGTAATAAAGGACAAAAATATTTGCAAATTATTAAGCCTCTATTCCAACTACGAAGTACAATTCAGGACCACCAAACGAAAGGAAAAGGACTACCCTTTACAAAAATGTGGAAGAAAAATGTTGATTTTGTTTATTGGGACGATCCAAATGAATTGGTAGATAGGTTAAAATTACTAATTGCATCTCGAGATGCTGGTATCACAGGATTAGATAATGAAATTATATCTATCATTGAAGAATTGCGTGAAAGTAAAGTTATAAATAAATAAATATTTTAAAATGTGTTTATTTTATTATCAGCTTCTCGATACAATACACCTTAAATATGAACGTAGACAAATTCGGACACTACATTCACAAAAGAATGCGTTTATCAGAGTTATTTGAGTTTAATGAGAACGCATTGTTAAAATTAGAAAACGGAGATTTTGATTTAAAAACATCAAGATTAAGAGGAGTCCGATCTCCAGTAGAAGCAGGCGATGCTGTGAACAAGGATTATGTAGATCGATTGAATGCTAACATGTTAAAAGAATTAAATAACCTGACCGTGAACAAGGATTATGTAGATCGATTGAATGCTAATATGTTAAAAGAATTTAATAACATGATTGGTTCATTGCGCTCTCAAATCATAAAAGACACAAAGGACACAGTTCAGGCTACTTTAAAAGCAAAGATACCTGAGATTTCAACTCATTTGGAAGATAAGTTTTATACCAAAGCAGAGGTAGATAAATTACTACAAAAAACTCCGTAATGGCAAAACAGCAAATTGTTAATGAAATACATAAAGCAGCACGAAGAAATTTCGTTAGACGTCCTGTCATTCTAAAGGGGATCGATGACTTGTGGCAAGCTGATCTGATGGACATGCAAAATCTAAGAAAATATAATAAAGGTCATAATTACATTTTAGTGGTGATTGACTGCTTCTCAAAGTACGCTTGGGCAGAGCCATTAAAATCAAAAAATAAACTTGATGTTACTCATGCATTTAAACGAATACTGATTAACAGCAATCGCAAACCGGTTAATTTACAAACTGATATGGGAACAGAATTTTATAACAACTCATTTCAAACGCTTATGAAGACTTACAATGTTAACCATTACTCAACGTTTTCTACCAAAAAAGCTTCGATCGTAGAGCGACTGATTAAAACTCTTAAAAATAACATATATAAATATTTTAGTCTGAACGGAAACTATATGTGGTTAGGTATACCGTTAGAGGTTACGTTAAAGATATATAACAACACAAAACATCGTACCATTAAATTTAAACCAATTGAAGTAAATAAATCTTGCGAGTCTGTTATAAAAGAAAATATTAAAAAAGCCTTAAATCATGTAACCGTCCGTAGAAAACCTAAGTTCAAAGTAGGTGACTTTGTTCGTATCAGTAAATACAAACACCATTTTGAAAAAGGTTATACACCTAATTGGTCAACTGAAATATTTACTATAAAAAAAATTAATCATACCATACCAGTAACATATCATATACAAGATCAGCGAAAGCAAGCCATAATGGGAACCTTTTACGAGCAAGAACTTCAGAAATCTTACTATCCTGGTATTTATTTGATAGAAAGGGTTTTAAAAAGAAAAGGATCAAAAATGTTTGTGAAATGGTTGGGTCTAAACAACGAAGAAAATAGTTGGATCGAGAAAACTGCAATAGTGGATTAAAATAATTATATAACGATTACTTTTGCATCATTTCTCTCATTACACATTAGACAATGCAAGGAGGTGAACTTGTTAATACCTTAATTAATAATCTACCGTTCGAACTTCATTTACCCGGCTACAATTATTGCGGTCCCGGAACTAAATTGCAGAAACGTTTATTACGAGGTGACCGAGGTGTAAATAAGCTAGACGAAGCTTGTATGCATCACGACATTGCATATGCAAACCATACAGACTTACCCAATCGCCACAAAGCTGATTTGCAACTACTAAATATGGCTAAACAAAGACTTAAATCGAGCGATGCTGGGAAAGGTGAAAAACTTAGTTCATGGTTAGTGAGCAAAGTTATGAAAGCCAAACTGAAATCTGGTTCTGGCATTAAAACGTTTAAAAGTTTCGTGTCAAAAATAAAAGCAAAAATAAAGAAACTGAATCCAAAGGACAGTAAAGCTTTAATTAACGCTGCTTACTCAGCAGCAAAAAAAATAATCCCATGCATTCAGAAAATTCGAGTGCCGCGAGTGATACCCTTACCAAAGACTGGAGGTATTCTACCTTTAATCCCAATTTTTGCGGGTTTATCAGCTTTAGGAACTTTAGCTGGTGGTGCGGCTGGTATTGCAAAAACTGTTAACGATTACAAAGCAGGTCAGCAAAATTTGCGAGAAACACAACGACATAATAAGGCTATGGAGTCTTTAAAGTTAGGTCAGGGCTTGTACATTAAGTCACATAAAAATGGTAATGGTTTATTCATTAAGTCTTCAAAAAACTGAAAAATAAGCTACCTAATCATCCTCTCACTAATATAGACATCCAAAGGTATGCACGCAACATCCCTCACTTTCGAGGAGTATACATGAAGGATCAGTTACCAAGGACGCCAAAACGGGTTGAATGTGGTGTCGTTAACTTGGACGACTCTAAGAACGAAGGCACGCATTGGGTAGCTTATGTAAAAGTATGCAATTATTGTGAATATTTTGATAGCTTTGGAGATTTAAAACCTCCAATGGAATTAATGCGATATTTTAAGAATTGTAATGTTTTTTATAATTATACAAGATATCAGAAATTCAACACTGTAAATTGTGGACACTTATGTTTAGAATATCTATGGAATTTTTGGAAATAAAATGTATAAAACTTATGCTTTTCTTTTATTTGAATCATTTGCAAGATGTCACTCACATTATCGATAACTGGAAACTCGTCAACTTTATCTACTTACTATCCTAACACGTTGCAACTATATGAACAGTATGAGTGTGCCTTATTGCATTTCGCAACATTTAATTCTATTCCAAACATTGACAAAACGAATAATAAGTTCTATTATGGTTCTAACGAAGTTATTGAAATACCTGACGGCACCTATGAATTGCAAGATATTAATGATTATTTAAAATCTGAAATGAAAGATGCATCAATCAAACTACAGTGCAATAACAATACTTTAAAAGCTGCTGTATATTGTACAAAAGACATAAATTTTAATAAAGAAGGTACGTTTAGGAATTTGTTAGGGTTTAATAAGAAGATCTTAAAAGCAAATAAATGGCATGTATCGCACTTTCCAGTCAACATTTTACCTACAACAGTGATCAGGATCGAATGTGATATTGTAAGCGGCTCGTACACAAACGGAGAACCCAGTCACATTATCCACGAATTTGCTCTCAACGTGCCTCCCGGATATAGAATTATAGAAATCCCGAAAAACGCGATATACTTTCCAATTAACCAAAACAACATTAGCTGTATACATATCAGGCTGTTAGATATAAATAACCGCTTAATCAATTTGCGCGGTGAAGAAGTGCAGCTGTATTTGCATCTCAGAAGAAAAAAATGATTGACTACAATAAATATATGCATCAACAAATCAAAAATATCAGTTCCGCTCAAGCTTCCAACCAAATAAGAGCTCGCTCTAAGAAGAAAATTAAATTAACTAAAGAAAACAAGGCATTTCTCAAAGCGATCGGTTTGCTAAAATGAATATCTTAGACGTTTTATCTGCTCCGACTTATGACAACACTGTTGAAGGAATCGAATTTCATTCTTACAAGCCCTACGTAACTAGTTTCAATAGAAACGATGAAATCCGCATACCTATTAACCAACAGGACTTGTATATACTTCCCTCAGCTAGTACCTTGTATTTGGAAGGAACTGTTGTCGTAAGTAAAAAGGATATGAAAGAGAAAGCCACTAGTGTTAATTTTACGAATAATGCTCTACTCTACTTATTCCAAGATATAAGATATGAGCTGAATGGAGTGGAAATTGATAGAATAAAAAACGCTGGCATAACTACCACCATGAAATCGTTAATATCAATGAGTGAAGGTGAATCAAAGATAGCCAATGCATGGGGCTGGAATATCGATGGAATAAAAAATATTAATGGGGGTAGTTTTTCTGCTTCTATACCCCTCTGTAACATTATCGGTTTTGCAGAAGATTTCAAGAAAGTCGTGATAAATAGTAGGCACGAACTGATATTGCTACGAAGTAACACTAATCTGAATGCTGTGAAACTTAACACCGGGGAATTTGTAGACGACGTTCAGATAAATAAAATCATCTGGCGTGTACCGCATGTTAAAGTGTCCGACAAAGAAAAAATAAGTTTGCTAAAACTGTTAGAAAAAGATCGACCACTCCAGATGATATTCAGAAATTGGGATCTGTACGAATATCCAGCTTTACCTAAAACTACAAAACATACCTGGTCTATCAAAACTTCCTCACAAATAGAGAAACCAAGATACATAATTATGGGTCTACAAACAAATAGAAAAAACAATTCAAGTTCTGATATGTCCCAGTTCGATCACTGTCATGTTCGTGACGTTAGAGTATACTTAAACTCAACTTACTTCCCGTATGAAAACCTAAATGTCAGCTTCGCGAATAACAGAATCGCTTTATTATACGAGCAATACATCAGATTTCAACAGTCTTATTACGGACGTCGCTCGGAACCCTTATTAAGTGAGAAACAATTCAAAGATTTGGCGCCGCTATTTGTCATAGATTGCTCTAGACAAGCTGATAATGTAAAGACAGGTCCTATTGTGGATGTAAGAGTGGAAATTGAGAGTGATTCCGATATACCAGATCAAACTTCTGCATACTGTCTTATATTGAACGACTGCATAATTGAGTACAAGCCATTGAGTAATACTGTGAGAAAAATATCATGAATCCGAATACTATTATTTTAGATGTTCAAGGGTTTAAAGACCTGAACAATAATTTTATAATAAAAGAATTAGCTTTTGCAAGTCGTGATTATACGCAAACATTTTTAATAAAACCGCCATACTTGTTTAAATACTTAACAAGTGACGAAAAGAGACAAGTTAAATGGTTGGAAAGAAATAGAGGTATTTATTGGAATGAAGGATATATTGACTATAGAGAATTTCGGCGTATAATCGTTCCATATCTAGAAAATAAGGAAATTATTGTAAATGGTTTGGAGAAGGTGAATTGGATAAAGGAACTGTGTGTGAATTGTAAAGTATCAGACCTTGGTACAGAACAATGTCTTAGTTTCTCTGTTTTGCATAAAAAATACTGTGAAGGAAGATCTAATTTTAATTGTAATAAACATCTAAAGCATTGTGCTCTTAAAAATGTGCTTTGTTTAAGGAAATATTTAGAATGGGTATAAATGTATGTACTCATATGTGTAATGTATTTAGATTATTGGTTTTAAGGTTTTTAAATAAAAATCAAAATAATGTAAATTTGCTTTTATTTTGTTAAACACCCCCACGCTACTCCACAAATAACACAACCTAATACAAAATTAAATAAAAACATCATAATGAAAATACAAATATTAGTTTAGTTTAGACGGGCTGAAAACCTAAATACAAATATTAACTACTTTACAAAAACGGTTAATAAAAGTCAGTACCTATTAAAGATTTTGATATTTTCTTAACTAAAGACTCAGTTTCGTCCATAACACTGTCGATGGGATCTTGAACAATATATTGAGCGTTTATAATAACGTTTTCACTGTCACTATCACTGTCTATGGTTTGAGGATTGTTGTTACACAGATCTACCACTGAATTTTTTATTAACTTAATCCCTTTTCGATGTAGTCGACTCATAACGAAGGATTTTGTAGGATTTTGCTTTATCGATTTTTCCCTGCACCGTTGTTTTGGTTTTTTATCTTTCGTGACTTGTTTGCTTTGCCCGGGTTCACTGCGAAACATCTCGGAGAATCCCTCGTAAGGATCCTGAGCATACTGGCTGAATACAATCTCGGTGTCAGAATTCTGGAACAAAATATAAACACAATTTATACCACTATTCCGCTAGTATAGCGTTTTAATTGGGTTTTCAATCGAGAAAGTCTAGATTTACTTTAGATTAGTGACAAAAGGCTCTGGAAAAATGCAACACAACACAGCTGCGAACACAATCTCTAATTATAAAACAATCATAAAAAAACGAATTAAAAATATTTTACTCACCGACATGATAACTTTTGATGGAAGTTAAAAAAATATTAAACAGGTGTTCGCGCCGAATAATATTTCGTAAATGATGACAAAATAACTAAATAATTACAAGTCATACTAATATTGTCAACTAAGCGTTTGTGTCTCAAGACTAAGGCCAATGAACTGCAACGTAGGTAACACTTATACAATGACAAACAACGCCTTGTAAGCATGTTACTTAATCGTAAAACGTTAGTTATTCGAAAATCAACCTTATGATGCATGGTATTTTAGGTGCATAGTGAGATAACTGCAATCAGTGTTAACTTTGTTTACCGATTTAAAAAAAAAAAGTGTAATGATATTTTGAAATAAACAGGATTTCAGAAATAAAACAAGTCAATAATTATAATAATTCACACTTTATTTCATTTTTTGTATAATATTAACAAATATTATTTCCTAAAACTAAACTATGAGTAGGTAACACTTAACTTAAAATTATGATCAAAGTAATTCATTCTTAAAAATAAATGCATGCCCCCAGGCTCGGGTTGATATTTGATCCACAGATATCGATCGTTTGTCATCATTTCTAGATAAAGCAACTTTGTTGACAGTCCGAGTAAATATTTCGTGCTTTATTGATTTAAACATATTATTTTTTCTCCGGATTACTCCACCATTAAATAAAATGGTTTCATAGTCTGATAAGTTTAAATCCCTGACCACGCATGATTTTACTCCTTTTGCTTTTTTAATGATACTATTAGGGGTTCTTATAGAGTAAAGTTTCGATCTCAAACCAACAAAATCAGTAATATATTTTCCCCCCATTTCATCTTTAAAGAGACCGGGAACCTTTTTATTTTTTAGCGGTATCTGTAAATCATTTGTGATTTCATAGTTACTGCTGTCAAAATATTGTAAAAAATTATATTTCAAATCATTGTAAAAATCGTTGGTGTATATTTTATAGACAAAGGAATCGGTATCTGTGTAACATAGCTGCACTCGATCTTTATAAAAAGGCTTTACAATATTGTAATGAAAGTAATACATGTGTGCTTTTGAAAGTTCTAATACAGTGAAACCTATGTATATAGGTTTATCTAAAATAATTTGATCAGGTTTCATTTGTATTGCAACTAAATTTTCTGATAAAATGGATGCACTGTGGAAATAGGGGTTGGCTATAAGTTTCTCAGCGGATATAAATTTCTTAGTTCGATTGGACTGATCGCACCATTGATTAACTAAATGTACGGTTACTCTATTTTCAGTATTTTCTAATGTTTTTCCAAAAACACTGTTATTTAATAACTTAAAAAAGTCTTGTTCGAAGGAACTTTTTGCTTTCTGTCTTAATTGAGTATTTAACTCTATGTACTGTTTTAAATATGGACTCTGTCTAAAAGTAATTGCTCTATGAATTTTACGTAATATTAAACCATGTTCTAAACATTTTTTTAAATGAACGTAGTGAATCACGTAGTTGTACTTATTATACAAATTTGCTATTAATTTCTTTGTTTTACCTCCCGGGGGTACACATTTTTCGGGACAAAATGGTAAGTCATTATGGTCATTATGTAAATGCTCGGGATACAATAGATCGACTTCTAATATGAAGCCCCAGTTTGCGTTATCCTCTATAGTGGTAACATTAAAATTTGCTAATTCGTTATCACTTAAAAATCTGAAACTAGAGTATGGTAAATACTGACACATGCTAAAACCGTAAAGATTATTACAATCTAAATATACTATGAAACTCTCAGGTTGTGATGGATTATATTCAGGCATGTATTTGTGATTGGCTCTAGCATGCCGATGGGAACACATGCACAAACCGCCGCGTATACCGCTTTGTATCATTCTGATGATAGCTAAGTCCGACACGAGTTCTAACTGAACGCCCGTTTTTAGCAACATTGCATCGAAAGATAAACTAGGTGCAGTAATGTAAAACGCTGGGTCAAGACTGTAATATTGTTTACAGGTTTTCCGAAAATTTTGAAATATGTCTGTTAACAAAAGCACATCCGTTTTTAAGTATAGATCCGTATACTCGCCGAGGTTATTAATATTGAATTCAGCCCAAACAGCCTGTGCGTGATTATAATCCTCATCTGTAATGTCTTCGTTAGTCAAATAATTATAAAAATTACCCTTAGACGGCAATGATTTTTGATCGTAACATTTCCAATTGGTCATGTAATCATAAGGATATATACCTTTTCTTGTCAATAAATTAAACTGTCTGTCTTTAGAAAAATGAAATCGAAGATTAACAAAATCTTCCACCTGCAATGTTTTAGCGAGCTTGTCTAAACTTGTCCCTAAAAAGTTGAATGAATCTAAAAATCTTATACAAATAAACTCATTATCAGCAATAGGAATAAATTTGGTAAATGCGACGTATTTTTCTTTAGTCTTAGGGATTATTTTAATTGGGCCTGGAATTTCGCCTAACTTTTTTATAAATAAATGACAATCGTACCCGGATAAATTGTGAAAAAATATTGGTATAAATTTTGGTACTTTATGTTGCAAATTACAGTGTCGATGTGCTGCACCTCGATACAGGCCTGTAATATGACAATGATCTCTTACTTTATCGGTCAAGAGAAAATTGTCGCAAATGTGACACCTAACGGCACGTTTGAACTCTAGAGAATTGTCATCAGTGAATATCATAGGCTCGCTTTTGGATATAATCTGATGTATTTGTTTTACATCCTCAGTAAGAAAATTTATAAATTTTGAAACACAATCATTGCCGCGATAACTTCTATAGCCTTCAACGCTATCATTTTTATTTGATGACACGACATTGTAAGCGAATGCAGCCAGCACGTGGCGTTTAGAGTATGACGTATTAGCGGTGTTGAAATCATCGCCGGAAATGGGTTCAAGTAACGTTTCGAAATCAGCGTATATGACGAATGGAATGTTTTGTTTCCTATCATAATTTTTAAATTTTAAAAATGAACCTTGTTCTGGTAAAACTGTGACGATCCCCCCACACAAGTGGGATTCAATTTGACTAAGCGTTGGAAAAAACAATAAACAAGTTTCACAGAAATATAGTTTACCATGATGTTTGGTCATCTGATTTCTAACTAAACGAGATAAATCTTTGATAAGACAGTAATGAGAATTATTATTGTTTTCTATAAACAGTAGATGGATACTTTTATTAGACTTATTATTCAACGTTTTATAAAGCGGTCCAATAATTGTCTTCTCGTTTTTTAAACCATACACATATATATTAACAGAAGGATTATTTTTCTCAAAGATAGCTATGTCCGAAAATGTGATTGGAAATGTCAAATTATTAACATTCAAAACATCCTGAAAGCGGGGATAAGACGAAATCCTATCGGGATGTCTATTTGTGGGGTACAATGCCGCCACAACACACCACAAAAAGCAATACTCATCATTGTTCCGAATATTCAAACAAGCTCTTTTACTTTTTATGAATTTCGGCAAAGTTAAAAATTTAGATCCGCTGAGAGGTTGATATTTATTAATATTTAATTCTAAATGTGAATTGCATAAAAAAGTCCAACCACTATCCCTTTCCTCAAATTCTTCAATTTTTTTTAGTAGTAAATCAATAGTTAGTTTATAAATAGAATCAAAATCGTAATTAAAATGTGTAATAATGTTGTTTGTACGGAATGATTTTATTTCTTGTTGATCATTTTTATACATAAGAAACGAAGCAAACAGTTCAAAATTTATTTTGACAGAGGTGTGTTTCTCTATTGAATTGTCTATTAAATGTTTGACTTGTGTACTAATACTTTTGAGAAACACCTCAGGAAAACTATGTATTTGTTCACCTGTCGCTATGATTTTGTAACTTTTGATTCGTTCTTTAAAAGAAGAATTAATAATTGCAACATTATCATACATAGGGGTAGAACTATTGTTTTTATGTACATTGCTACGTAAATGACCAGACCATCGACGATTGTCTACAAATACTTTACAATCAGAGCAGTGAGGCATTATATTATTGTTTGAAATCAAAGAACACTTGAAATTATTAGTTCAATAAATTTGGATTAGATAATACTTACAACTAATATTCACCGTCTTAGGTATACCAGACAAAATATTTTATATAATTAGTACAACTTGGTCAGGACAATTTTACGCTGATTTCAAGATCCTTGTGTAATTTTTCACAGGCAAGTCGGTAATTATGTTTAGGCAGGATGTATCTGAAATAATAAAAAAAAAAAAAAAAAAAAAAATGGATGCATTAGGTACATAATCTGATTAGGTAAGATAATGGTATATTCTGGGAAGAAAAATATATTTCATAATTACCTGCAAAATATGAAACTATGTATACATAAGAGTACGTGTATCTGCGTGGTCCAAATATGTAGATATACTTCAAGTAATTTAATAATTCTTCACAGGCAAGTCAGTAATTAATATTATGTTTAGGCAGAATGTATCTGAAACTAAAAAAAAAATGGTTTATTGGTACCGATGAAGAATTAGGTAAAAAGCTGTAAATTCTAGAATGAAAAATAGTCATAATTATTGTAATGTTCTAAATAGTTATCGTATTATTGTTGTGTTATATTTGATAATTACCTGCACAATATGAAATGATTCATACATAAGATTATGTATTTGCGTGATCCAAATATGTATGTATATTTCAGCACCCCGATATAACGAACACAGTTGCTCCAGTAGCTGAAATTGTTGTTGTTTCTGGTGTGAGATCAATTAAATATTTATTTATAATAATTAACTTGATTGTACTGTAACAGTTTAGAAAGGTGCTCGCTCCGAGAGACTTTGAGGTAATAAATAATATTTTAGGGATTTTTTTTGTTTTCTTTTTTGTCTACAAAGCAGAAAAATATTTCATCATAAAAGTTGTTATTGCCTAATTGTTACACGTGTGCTAAACATAATTATTTATTTCGCAATCACAATAATCAGCTATTTTGGTTAGGGTTGGTAACAACTTGGTAGGCATTCAAATATACAAATTTCACACAATGCACTTAATCGATTAAAATATATCATAGTATGTCGATAGACGACATGACGATGACGATATCATATAACGTTCATGGTTTCGTCATGCCCGTTACCGTAGTTACAGGAATTATATTATCTATTTATTTTAGGAAATCTAGAGAAGTACGCGGTAGACGGCAGTAAGTTCATTTTTTCTACACGAAACCTAAATGTAGATGATGAAATAATTACCTTGGAAACATTTATTTACTTCTTTAAAATAATAAAATCTATCTGGTTTGTGGCGATTCCGTTCACGCTATCGTTTGGTCAGCCCTAGCTTATTTCGCTGCATCGACATTCGATACAGTATAAAATTTTCCTTCGTCTTCATTTTACCAACGCGTATAATACGACTATAGAAAAAGTTACTTTAACAAAGCAATACCGGATTGATTGTAGTGGATTTAACATTCCTAACTTATAATTCGATTTTAACTTATAAGCCACAAGTTTTTCTGTTCGGTACAAAGTTTTCGCAGTCTGCAAGTGCAACGAAGTGCTCTTGTATAATCGGTCTACAAACACTCCGTGTCGCCTACAATATCAGTGACGGCATTGTCGATAGCCATCCGCTGCTGTCATCACCAGCCAAGTCATCAAACCGAGTGGAACTTCTGATCGGAAAATAATGTAAGTCTGATAAAATAGTCTGTTCGTTTTCATGGATCACACTTGTGATTAGCCTGTCATTTATAACTACATATATTTGTTTGTGAGCGCGTTACTTCACAGATCACCCGATCTGTACATAGTTAGCTCAGTCTCAGTTCTATCCCATTTAAATATTAGAGAACCAGTGTTTGCCCGAACACTTGTGTCCTATAGTATGCCCAGCGCAATGGACATTACTCCATTGGATTAATTAATAATAATTGTGTGACTACATTTCCTCTATCTTTATTTCAGGTCAGACTCTGAGTGTGATTACTCGCAAGCATCGATCACTGGACACAAAGTGAAGGCCAGTCGCAAACCGTCTGCAGACAGCAATGGGAAACGCAAGATGCAGTCACAAACAACAACCGTAACTCGTAGCAGGTGAATAATATTTTGAATTTATTATCTCCTAGTTCTGATTAAATTAAAATAGTAAAGTAGTACGTTTCCACTAATTGAATTATAATAGTGCAATTTGCATAAGTATTCCATTCGCTGATTAGTCACTTGTAATATTTTCTACAGAAATATCCGTGGTGTCGTTCATAAAATATTAGGCGATTGTGTGCGCTGCTTACACACCGTTGTTATTTTTTTTTTTTTTACGTTAGCCCCTGCATCTCTCGTTGTAAACATTAACTAATAACAGTTTTCGTTATTATTTCAGTAAAAAAATCAACACTGGCATGGACATATTCGGCATCAGTAAAAACCGCGATATCCCACACAAAGAACATTCATCGGATCACCTAACTTCATTCTTTGTGAACCGCGTAGCCAGCGGCTGTGAGCGCCGAGCAACGAGCACCGACGGAGAGTACTACATCGACTGCAAGGTGTACAAGGCTGACGACGCTCGCCTCACCGACTCCGCCGAGCTGTGGAAGAAAGCGCTCGTCCGAATCAAGTTCCAGACCGACGCGGACTCTCCTCAGTGGCGAAAACTACAAGAGCTCGTGCGTGCGGCTGATATTTTGTTTCCAGACAAACCAACATTTTATGATAATTAAACCAAGTACCTAAGTTACAGTTGTTTATTATTTACAGTAACAACCCGTTAACGCTTTAGTCACAAGCTTTGGTTTGTTACAATCATCGGCCACCATCACTCTCGCTCGACATTCTGTTAACATAGAATACAAACTCGAGTGATCGGTCGAGTGCAGTAAGTAAACGGAGAGTCGAGTTGATAGTTGACAGTTCATCGTTCTCCGAAACGCCGCATACTGGTCAGACGTATGGAATATAGTGGTAAGGAGTAAGTTACTAGTCAATGGTCGAGTAAAGCTCATCCAGTACGCGACAAAATGA
Organism: Orthosia incerta; assembly: GCA_948252205.1. NCBI lineage: Eukaryota > Metazoa > Arthropoda > Insecta > Lepidoptera > Noctuidae > Orthosia > Orthosia incerta. The sequence continues at coordinate 32,719,630 of OX411744.1, read as the reverse complement.
ACTGTCTCGTTCGAGTGTATCGGTCGAGTTGAGTGGCGAGTCGAGTATCGATTTGCTCGAATTATCGTTCCAAATCAAGTTCTCAGTACAATGTACTGTCTCGGTCGAGTGGAGAGGCGAGTAGATTATCAATTATTGGGCATTCTATACCACTATCGGCAGCGAGGCGCACTCGCCGAGCAACTTGCCGATAGTGGTATAGAATGCCCAATAATATACTACTCCTACCCTACACCTAACCTACACCTAACCTACACCTACCCTATACCTACCCTACACCTACCCTACACCTACCCTACCTACCCTACATACATGATTGCATAACTGAAACCGTTTACGCAGCGTACGCAACGGAAGCCCTCAAAAAGTTCTTTCCCGTTTTTGCAACGTTTTTCATTTATGCTCCGCTCCTATTGGTCGTAGCGTGATGTTATATAGCCTATAACACTCAGGAATAATGTAGCTTTCTACCAGTGAAAAAGTTTTTAGAATTGGATCATTCGTTCCAGAGATTACCCCCTACATACAAACTTACAAATTTTACCTCTTTATAATATTTTTAGTATAGATGACATAAGAGATCGTTTACGATATCACGAGTGAGTGCGTTAAAAAACTCGCACTAAGCACACAGATCATCTCAAGATTTCCGCTTACACGCTTATTTATTTGTAAAGTAACAAGCTCTGTTTCTTAGGGCTGATTTCACAATTAAAAATAATCGCGAATAGTTCAACTAAACTCAGTTTATGCAAACACAGCGTTCTGATTGGGTGAGACCGCTAAGAAACTATTCAGAACGATGTATTTGCATAAACTGAGTTTAGTTGAACTAATCGCCATTGATGAAGTGAGCCCTTAGACACAATCCATATCTACAGACATTAACTGACATGAACATTTTACTTTAGAATAACTTCAGCGTAACAACATGAAGATAAAATTAAAGAAAGCCAAAGATTCCCTTAATATTATATTGTGCCAGTATATTATCAGAACGGCCGCTAAGTACGGGACTCTGATTATACCGGCCAGATAAGTGCGGGCGTTTCTTTTGTAAACAGTGAGCGATAACCTTGTCAGGGGTCTAATCGGGATGTAGCTGATACTAACAGCTCGTAGAATGCTATGGAAAATTCTAACTTAGGCAATGAGTAAAAACATTATCTGAAATTTGATCACAGTTTGATATAAAAAACCGGCCAAGTGCGAGTCGGACTCGCGCACGAAGGGTTCCGTACCATTATCGCAAAAAACTGCAAAAAAATCACTTTTGTTGTATGGGAGCCCCACTATAGTAGTTTATGATACTGTTGCATAATAAGGGGTATTAAAACATGAGTGTGAGTTTAAAAACCGAGCCGTAGGCGAGGTTTTTAATAGTATTCACACGAATGTTTTAATACCTAGTTATGTGCAGATTCATACACTACTTTATCTACACTCATACATTTTGGGATTGAACCTACTTAATCTTATTTTTTGCGTTTTCCATGCCATAAAGTCGTGATAAATGCATCATATAATAATCTCGACTTTGCTGGTAAGAGATTATGAGTAATTTCTTTCGCCGCATTTAAATATTTGGCGGCGTCAATTTTTCTTCACATTCACTAATATCAGATATTCTAAGAAAGAATTTTAAAAAGTCATGAAATTCAGTACAACGAAACCTGCAAAACGTATGAATGGCGCCAAAACCCAGCACATCACCGAATTAAATTGCGGTAAAAAAATCGTGCGGCAATAATACCGCATGAAATCCGTGTTTTGCAACAGAATCCACCGCATCGCAGCGCGAATATAATTCGCGCGAATATTTTGAGCTCTATGAACAGTTGGAAAGAGACAAAAGTTCGCGCAAATAAAAATGGCAGTGCGTAATAAGCCTAAAGCGGGCATTGTTACAGACAAGTTCAAATTGGAATCAATTTTTTTTATCAGGTACTATAAAAATGGCATTTCAAAAAATATAAATAATTGATGGAATCTCCTTAGTGATTAACTTCTTGGATTTGTCCTGTATCATAATAAAAAAAAGTTATTTTATGATGCAGTTGTTTGAAAATCGAAGGAAAATGTTGAACTATAATGGTTTTTATTTTTTTATTTTTCCTATCCACGAATATAAAGTACGTGTTTATGCAATATTTTTTGAATTCATAATTGGAACATTACGTTGTGAGTGTAGATAAAAATATTTATTTTATTCTGTTTTTAGTATTTGTTGTTATAGCGGCAAGAGAAATACATCATCTTTAAACATTTCTACTGTATAGCTATCACGGTTCATGAGGTACAGCCTGGTGACAGACAGACAGACAGACGGACCGCGGAGTCTTAGAATTAGGGTCCCGTTTTTACCCTTTGGGTACGGAACTCTAAAAATTAAATTTCAAATTTAAAAGACCCCTAAGCCTAACAGCTAGGTATATAAAATAAACTGCTGTAAACGTTCCCGGTTCCCCAACGCGAGTACGAGGCTTATTTTTTTGCTTTTTAGAGATTTTTATGTCGGGGGCTTTTAAATTTAATTTTTATTTCATTTTTTTAAACTGTACATGTAAAACTAGCAGTAGACCCGCTTCAATCGACAATCTATCGAAACACGTAATTATGACACGATATCTTGCGTAAAAGCCCAGATTCTAAGAGTAAAATGCGAATTACTTTTGAACAGTTGAACCGATTTTAAACAAACATAGTCAAGAACACTCTTGACAAAGTAACCTTTCAAACAAAAAAAAACTTAATCAATATCGGTTCATCCATTTAGGAGCTATGATGCCACAGACAGACACACAGATACACAGCAACACACGTCAAGCTTATAACACCCCTCTTTTTCCGTCGGGGCTTAAAAATACTAGTGACGCACCCGGACTTCGCACGGGACAAATAATGTACAAAAATCTTCATCGTCTAACGTTATTTTTAACCGACTTACCAAAAAGGAGGAGGTTCTATGTTCGACTTCATTCTTATTTTTTTTTGTGTATGTTAACCGTCAATTGTGGACCGATTTTGAAAATTCTTTTTTGTTTGAAAGAGTATGTTCCGAAATTAGTCCTACTTTTTATTTGGTGAAGATCTGATGAAAAACTTTGGAGATATGCAACATAACTCTTCAATAAGTAACGGCAAATCTCTCGGGATTGCTGCAATCACATGTCTGTTTATTGTTTATACCATTTCATAACATAACATCACGCCAGTACGCTCTAAAGGGGTACACATATGTGTACAGTTCACCTTGGTACACTCTCATTTCATCGGTTATGTTCAGTTTCATGATATTCGGGTAATCTATTCTGGCATAATAGGTACCTTAGTAAACTACTAGCCTTTTAGGTGTTGTAAGTCGGTGTCCATAACGCAAAAAATTGGTACCTATCAAAGACACCGACTTTCAAAAATAAATTTATTTTTTCCTTTGTAGTTTTCTTATTTGGAAGTCGGTAGTCTTTAAAAAAAAATAAAAAAAAATAGTTTCGTATCAAAATCTGTTGCGTGGTTTAGAAGAAGTTAACGGAGAAACAGAAATGACGTTGACAGCAACTTTGTTTTATAATATTCATAGATTAACACAACGGTAGATCCCGTAGATCCTAATACAAATTCACAATGCCCTCGGTCGTACACTTGCACAGTCTTCCTTTCTAGAATCCAGAACTTTTATAAACAGTCATGTAGTTTTCACCAAGAGCGAGCATTTCTTTCCATTGCCTTGTATTACATTATCTGTGGCACTGCCATGTCGGTCAGTTTGACTGCTAGTCGATAAGAGTGCATTCAGACGGAGCCAGTCACTGTACAATTCCGTTCTGGAAAAGTGTTTCATTTGATCGCCTCGTGGTCGTGTTGGTGTTACATAAGATACATTTATATAACAGCATCTCCACAGTGTATTTTTAGAATATACATATTTTAAAACTAAAGTCGTTCGAATAAACCAGCCATAACATCACGGCTGTATCGTGTGTAATCTGTACAACTAAATTTGGCAAATAAACGACTTATTTCATTTTTAGGATTCCGTACCAAAAGGGTAACAACGGGACCCTATTACTAAGACTTCGCGATCCGTCTGTCTGTCTGTCCTTCTGTCACCAGGCTATATCTCATGAACCGTGATAGCTAGACAGCTGAAATTTCCACCGATGGTGTATTTCTGTTAGCGCTATAACAAAAAATACTAAAAACAGAATAAAATAAATATTTAAGTGGGGCTCCCATACAACAAACCTGATTTTTTTGCCGTTTTTTGTGATAATGGTACGGAACCCTTCGTGCGCGAGTCCGACTCGCACTTGGCCGGTTTTTACATTTCATTTCATCGAAGGGATGGGCAAAGATGCACCTATCACACCCACATTCTGCTAGTTAAGTTTAAGTTCCATGTAATAAGGGGCGAGCCTATTGCCATCAACCGTCCACACAATACAGACTCCGGGCAGGTAATTGAAAAATTCTAGCAGGAAAATCCCATTAAAACTTTTCCTGACCCGGGAATAGAACCCAGGACCTCATGCTCGTTGCCCAGCGGTAACGCTTGCGACCGAAAGTACAACGAGTCGAATAAAAACTAAACCGTTCAAACGAAATGCAACTTTTTTTGATATCGTCTAATATGTTTAAGTGTGCATTCGTAAAAAATAATCGAATCATAGAGACTACACCGAAAACAACTAAACCAAAACGAACAATGGCGGACTTAATGCTTAAGGTATTCTCTACCAGTCAACCAAGGATGGTGAAGAGATAACATGGCAGGTGCATTATTTAAATTATGCCAACGAATTCAGAGCCACTACCTACTCATTAACGCAACGGCTAAATTGATACCATAACAATAACAAAGTCTCTGTTAAAACATTAACGCCATCAGAACCCACACAAACCTCGCCCGAACCCGTTTTTTTTCAATTTAATAACAATATTCTTATTAGTTTGACGGCGAGATTCGTTTCTTATGCCTTACTTTAATTGTTTGTCTCCCCCTCACTCCCGAGCGATATTGCATTTCTACTGGAAGTACTTCTGATGGAATATTAATCCTTTCAGAACTCGAACTGGCTTGAGATCATTGTTCTGGATGGAGACAGAAACACGCCCAGATAGGGCTGTCTCTCTCCAGCAAGGGATGATAAGTGTTATGTTTTAGGAAGTTGGGATCGTCGGCGGTCTAGTTAGCATGGATTTTCTTGTTAACGTATAAGTTATGGAGGGTAACATGCGATTCTCTGCAAGATATTTTGACGTAACGATGCGGATTTGTGGTGAAAAATTGCTATGACGTTTTGTTTAATGGTTTGAGGTACATAAGCAAGCATATTGGATATTTTAACTTGATGTCTAAAGTTGCATGAGCAGCCTCATTTTTATTTTACCGTTATTCCAGTAGCTGCCTCCCTTGAGTGTGAACGCGTTACTTTATGTATTTCTTCAATTATCATCATCGGTCAACCGATAAACGTCCACTGCTGGACGTAACCTTAAGGTTCCCCTACTCGACGGCACGAACTATTTTTTGCGCGAGGTTAAAATGCATGCCATCTCATCCGACAACACGTGAGAAAGTGATAGATGCTGTGATAAGCAGTAAGAAGCTAGTTCGCGTACGAATTAGCAGTTTTGCAATTTTGTATCGAAATGGATGATGCTAGGAAGAAAACGAGCGCGTGAAATTTTATAATCAAACCTTTGGGAGTCTAGATATCATGAAGCATTCAACCCGAATCTCTTCAAAGTTAGAGTGGACAGGCTTCTTCTGGGTAAGCTCGCTCCATCGTCGACTCTGTCTCTGTCACCTTTGACCTAGACTAGAGTCAAGAGCAAACCCATCACAAATAAAAAAATTAAAAAAGAAACGACTAAATGTATATTTTCAAAATAAAATTATTTGCATTGTTGAATTACTAATCTATCCCTGTATGGAGGCCATTTTGCAATTTTCCTTCTTCTTATGGTATTTATTTCCGCCCAAAGATGTGTTAAAATTTGTGTTGAAATATGGAACTTTCGACGCTCATAACTTTCAAATATTTTCATTTTTTACTCTTTTGCTTCCATACAGGGCTAATATATATGATGAGAATAGATAATGATGAGAGAAATTGATATCATTTTTATTTTGAACGTACATCGTCAAACCGTGGAGTAATCGCCAGACTACGTTTGTATGGAAGAATAATCGACTAGTGTAACCTTAACAAGCAACGCTGCAGTAACTATTTCCCACTAAAAACTGGCTCTCACTAATATCAAGAGGTGAAAGCACTATCTATAGTCTGACTTTTTCTGTTATTCAGTACATTTATATTCGTATTACTCGAGAAAAAGTAATGAAAGTTGAAACATTTTTTCTTTCCACTGATTTAAAAGTCACCCTATCTGTATGTCATACTATCTGTACTTCAATGTTCGTATCATGCATTTTACAACTTGCAGCCATAATATCACAGACAACCAATTAAATTATCCAAATGTGTATCTAGATACTCCCTTATTCACGATAGTGACACACTTAGCTCCAGACGCCATGCTACCATTACCCCACTATAACCAGTTATGTGCGTGCACAGCTGTGTCCGACCCCTTAATTGTTCGGTCGTAATGCCCTATGTGCTTGGGATTCGGACTCTGATGCACAATATTACATCGTTCAGACGTTCATAATGGAACTTGCGTGAGACTAAACTGTAATGATTGTTATACAAAGTTGGGATAGTATGAAGTATAACTCTAATCTTAGACATCTGGAAGAAACCTGCAGCCGAATTGCGCAAGTGAATTCGGTAAGGCGAAGGGTTTGACCGTTATCAAATCGACCAATCACATGCGAGATGAATGACGCGATGTGGATTTCCGTCTGTGTGATTGGTCGATTGATAGCGGTCAAACCCTTTGCGTTACCGTATTCGATAACGCAATAAGGCTGCGGGAGTTCGTTTATCTTTCAGTTGCCCCAGTGGGGCAAGGAACACAAGGAACTGGTGGGTTGGGTATCATAGCCCCAATGACTAGGAAATCAGGATGATGGGACAGGAGTTATAACCCCGTTATTGACAAAACTTCAGTAGATGAAATTAACCCTACCATCGACATAGTTAAAACGCAAGTAAAAGCGCTCTTAAGCATATGTATTTCCACATTTATATGCTTCCCATTATATACCTCCGGCATACCTCATTGTACGGAATTTTCCTATTCAAAGATAAGCTAAACATCGAATAATACTTATACGAAATGTATTAGCATCGATTGAAACCCTTTACCACTTGATAGCACGCAAATTGAGTTCTGGAACGACTCATTGTTGAGGCAATAGGTAAGGCATCGACCATCGCAACGTAATCATAATTTGGATATAAACATTTTACGGCTACGAGTCGTTTTACTCCTTTCTTTGCGTTAGAAAATGTGGTTTTTGCTGCCTACAAGTGAAATAATTGTGGGAAAAATTGGCACGTTATTATGGCCTAACATTATGAACGTTTTCTTCAACAAGGTTAGGTTTAAGCAGAAACAAATAGGATAGATACTGTTAATCCTCGTGTGGTCATATTTTAAAGACGACTTCTGCCCATGTAAATGAAGAACTTTCTCCAAAGAAGTCATAACCGATTCACAAAAAAAAAATTGCTTCTTCCATACAAATTATCAGCTGACGACAACATTGTATAGAAAATCCAATTTTTTTACAACGTTCTGTAATATCTATTACACGTATATTTTAATACCAATATATTGATAAATCTGATTTTTTTTCTTTGGTACGGAACCCTAAATGTACGAACTTGGCCGGTTTTTTGTATGTTTTTTTTTTCAGTGTAATATTCTTTGTTCTAAATATCCAAGTTTCACAAACATGAATCTCCTCTGCTTTCCATGTGAGCAGCCATCATTTTCCTGGCAGTGTAACTGACGGTCGTGTTCCGGATTCAAACCGTGCTTAGGTCACACGTGCCCATGCCGAACCAACCGTGCGATTCCAACAAAAAAGAATTGAAAAACGCGCGCTTTTGTTTGCGGGATCAAACGTTTTTCTTTTGAAATAGATTTCAGAAGTTTGTGGGACAATGTGCTGGTTATGATGGCTTTTAGGCAGTAAGTAGCTAAGTAACTTGGGAAATTATTTGTCGGCGATATAATACCGTCTTACAAACGGGTTTATCCGCTTAACGATGTTGGAGTGTATTTATGAGGTTAAGTTTTTTTTTTTATATTTAAAAAGCAACAGCTAAACCCATGGACCTGTATTTTTTTCAAATAGTCAAGCCTTCATCAGTGATTTAATCAGACTTTTTAGTTTAGTTTAGTTTAGTTTAGACGGGCTGTCTCCGCAACTCCACGACCAAGCGCGTATTTTGCGTACGGGTGAGATACAGTCGCATCATTCGATCCACCCCAGCTCCTCGAGAAAGGCCAGCAGCGCCCTGGTGCTGCCGACTACCTCCTGCAGGGTACCTGGGTTTCCGAAGTGTTTGGCCCTGTAACCAGCGATTACAGGGCAGCTTAGGAGCAGGTGTGCTGCTGTCTCCTCCTCCACCATGCAAGCTCTGCAGAGTGGGCTGTCCGTGATACCTATGACAAAGAGGTGCTTATTAAAGGTCCCATGTCCAGTTGTTACGGCAGTGATCGCACGCAACTGTGGCTTTGTCAGTCGTAGGATCTTTTTCGTGAAACGGCCGTCAATGACGGGTAGTGCCTCCTTGGCCTGCCTACATTCGCTATGGTCAGTCCATAGCTTGCTGTGTTGATCCCTGGTGCGTTTTCTTACCAGACCACGTAGATACCCGAAGGGCAAGGGCACTATGGGCTCCGGGCCTACCGGTTCCATATTTGAGCCCCTTCGGGCGAGCTCATCCGCAGCGTCGTTCCCCCGGGAGTCGCTGTGTCCTTTGATCCATTGAATGGTTACTTTATTGTTCATACCGACCTGGTTCAGGCGCTGATGACACTCGTAAATCAGCCCCGAGTTGACCGTGTGGCTGTTTAGTGCTTGCAGGACGGCCATGCTGTCTGAAAGTATGCGTATAGGGAATTCTTTTACCTCCCTAGCTTAATCAGACTTATGTATTTAAGCTTAAAAAAATATTAATAATTGTCTACTCGGTCCCATAAAATCTCTGAACTGTCTAGCAACGGATTAACATTCCAAATTCAAAAAAAACAAATCAGCAGCTTATCTGTTCAAAGATTTTTTTTGATGGTTCCTTGTTAATAAGAGAATGAAACTAAATAAGCCTGAACACAACTATAAAACCTGTCAATATTCAGGCACAAGCTATGCTCTGAACACTGACCTCTATAATACAAGTACGCTGGACTACATATATTAGATGAAATGACAGTTGATTTTTGTGTCGAATCAAAGCGCCCCACTCGAGGTTCTCAGGAACTAAAATTGACACATTTAGAGATAGGTTAATACCGATATTTCTCAAGATTAGGTAATACTAATATATTCGCCTGGAAATATTATATTATTTTAACTAATACGAGTATATGAGTATTAGTAATATTTTTTAATTACACTAATATCAAAATAGTAGACTTGGCAAGGCGTATCACTCATCTACTGAATGATGTTCCAACCGAGTGAATCCAAACTATTGTAAATGTAAATATTAACTAACTAGTATACTTGAGCGAGCAGATACTTGCTCAAAAATACTAGTTTTAAGGATTAGTTGTTAGCCTATCCCCATAATTAAATCTCACTGATCTGACAGTAATGCGCTATAACTTTAGTAGCACGCTATCCACTAGTTTATAGCTTGCAATCTGATTGAAAGTATTTTTCAGTTAACCTTTACAGCAAGTTTTCTATTACTTAGAAATGAATCTCAATTAAAATAATTGGGATTTTCTTGTTCTCCTAAGTATTAAATTATTCTCACGTATTTTTGTACCGAAGGCTATGTCCCATCTCTAATATTAGTTCCATGGAATCTCACGTTAAGTCACGTTGCTATCAGCGCCAAAATGGCGAAAATCAAATGTCTTAATTTTGTCATCGATAATATGAAGTCCAGCGTACTTGTATATTAGAGGTCAGTGGCTCTGAAGCTATGATTGTCAAAGTAACGTTGTAACAAGATATTTGTCACCTCCGCGCGTCGCAATATCCGCTTTCCTCAAGTGTTTGACGTGAATGACATAACATTATATTATCATAGGTGATACGAATCAGAACCATGTTCTTCGGTATTCATTGTTACATGGCAGTTATTATTAAGAGCTAGTTATGGTGCTATTGGATATGATAAATTTTTACAGAATGGAATAAGACTCAAAAATGCTTAGTAAAACTTACAACTATGTTATTAACCACTGACGCTAAACAAATAAAAACAAAACATGTAAAAAGTTTAATTAAAAACTGTAACCCGACGACGGTTTTTTTTATTGCCAGGCCATAATAATGAATCGATTATCAAAATCGGATGAGTAGTTTAGGGGCTACGGAGGAACTTACGTAAATACAAACATGCATATATAGACTGCTAAAATCATAACCCTTCCTTTTGGCATCGCCATAGTCGGTTAAAAATTATAGTTGCGACCACCGTTTTTATTTAATTATATTATGATTGGCTCACGCTTGACCACTCTCTCACATTTTACCTGATGGTAAGCGTTGCGGCACCCCGTACGGTTATACTGATTTATTATAGGGTATACTCGTGGATGCCCTCCATCTAGGGTTAACGGATGGTTTGAGCAGGCTCCTACAGACTGAAATCTCATATTTTATTCCGCTACCATTAGCCGGGGGCCCGATACCCAACTTGTCGGCCTTGTGGTTAGCCAAAGTGATCACTGAGCATGAGATCCCAGCAGAACTGCAAACCTCGCAAAGACTTATTGTGTTTTTCTCATAGGAATTTAAAAAAAGAACGAAAGAATAGTACATTGTGATACAAGGGTGGAAAGTAGATTTGTCATTAACAAGCCCGAGCCGAAGGCGAGGGTTTTTAATGACACGAGTTTGCAATAACCTACACACCCGTGTATCACACGACGTTTTTCAATACAGTTGTGGGAAATAGTAAAAACAAATCAAAGAATTAGATTTGTTTATTCACAAAAAAATAAAAAAATAAGAAAATGGCGCGTTTTAGCAACTGGACTTTTTTTTACAACGGATACAGCCTATACAGCCTGTTCGATTTTTGACAAATGTTGATGTGAAAATAATTAAATTAAAACTGGTAATTATTAGAGGAGCTCGTGGCTAAATAATTACAGCCGCACGGGTCGATCATCAAGGTTAAGCAACGCTTGAAGAGGTCGGTCCGAGGATGGGTGACCATTCCAACATACCGAGTTTCCTCCGTGCCTCGGAAAGCACGTTAAGCCGTTGGTCCCGGCTGTTATTTGAAGATCTTTGTCATTCATTACGGGTAGTCAGAAGCTTGAGATCTGAGACCAGTCTTGCCAAGGGGTACCGTGTTATCCAGTTACTGGGTTGTGGAGGTCAGATAAGCAGTCGCTCCATGTAAAACACTGGCACTTAGCTGAATCCGGTAAGACTGGAAGCCGACCCCAATATAGTTGGGCAAAGGCTAGGCAGATGATGAATGTCGTTTTAATTATGTTATATATAAATAAAAATATTAATAAAGCGGGAAATGTCATAATTGAAATGATTTTTAAAACTCAGCGTCTGCCCTTACACTCTTAGTAACACCGATTATGGGGAGGTTCATAAAACGGCAATACTGTTTTCACTAAAGTACGCCATTAAAATAAAATCGAATAAATAACTAATTAAACAAAAAATATTAACCCCACATACGATATCGATCAAGTTAAATAAAAAATCTTAAAAAATATATAATTTATGAGTATATTTTTGTGGCTATACTCTTTTATTATAAAGCGATACTGATTTTGGTCATTCTCCTTTAGTGTTGTTTTATTTTTAATTTGTTTTTTTTTACCTTTGTATAGATTCTTTTAGCGATTGTGAATGTGTGAACATTTTAGGCTTTCTAGATTTCTAGATGATTGCTAACATTTGTTAACTTTTTATTTCGTTTTACATTATTTGTTTTTTTTTTTAATTTCTGACGACTTATTGTCGGGCCTACGTTGTCCCCCCATATCCAAGTACTAATGCTGTAACATGGAAATATTGTAAACACAATTTTTTTTAAAGAGTTACCATGGAGTTTCTTGCCGGTTCTTCTCCATAGGAAACGACTAACCCGAACCGTGCACCTTTTGTCGACGTTTTATAAGTGCCCATGTGCCTGCCTATGTAAAATAAAAAAAAAACGATTTTGAATTGATTTTGAAAAAAAACGGCAAAACCACAGGCACACAAAATAATTCCACGTTTGGTCCCGCTCGCCTACACTCGCGTGGCGCTCTTTGAGTGTTTGCAAAGCCTTATTTTGGGAGCCTACGTAACGTAGTGCACTGGCGCGCTCTCTGTGTTCTTTCTAACTAATCTCTTATTTCTAAGTGGCAGCCATGAGTCCAAATTTATACCAGCTTGATAGATAGCCATCAACCTGTTAGTTCCTGTATGGTCAATATTAGCCAGTTCTTTAAACCTAACAGGCTAAATTCGTGGGGCGAAGGGCGAAGTCGTGTCACTATAGTACGAGTGTTTGTAATGCAACTTACAACATTGATACACAAGAGATGGCAAGTATTTCTTCGAGTTGACAACCCGTAAAAGATTGGCAATATGTAAGCAAAAGCGTGTCAATCATTTAAAACCTATAGCTCGGTTGTAACCTACATCAATTTTTTTTTTTTATTTTTTTTTTTTTTTAAACGTTGCCCCACACTAGGAATTTCTTCCTGTATCGTGGGTGCGTTTACAAACATATAAACTCACATACACAAACACCCAGAGCCGGAACAACTATCTGTAGGTCATACAAATATTTGTTCCGTGCGGGAATCGAACCCGCGACACGCAGCGCAGCAGTCAATCGCTCAACCACTGCGCCAACCGTGCGCCCAATTGTGTCGTTATCATAAGTCTGTCAACAGATAACAACAAAGCGAAAACTCCACACGTGCGAAACATCAAAGGCAATCAATTAAATGAAATAGAATAATTCTACTATTCACTGATCATTTTCCTAATGGCTGCCGGTTTATAAACGAGACTAGCTGTCCCACGCGGCTTCGCTCCCGTCAACTGGCTACCTACCTACCGTATTCTACATACATGAATGTTGCGTTACTTTAACCGCTTACGCAGCGCACGAAACGGAAGCTTTCAAAAACGAAGATTTTTTTCCCGTTTTTGCAATATTTTTATTTATGCTCCGCTCCTTTTGGTCGTAGCGTGATGTTATATAGCTTATAACCTTTTTCGATAAATGGACTATCCAACACAAAAAGAATTTTTCAGTTCCAACCAGTAGTTCCTGAGATTAGATTAGATTAGTATAAATAAAAGGCCTCAAAACGTTAAGTTAAGCATATACACGTGTATTTAAGGTGTTTTCTGGAAAAAAATATTAAGATACAGGGTTCAATAAACTTTTTTTGATTTTAACAGTTGGAAGAGAATTTGGGATTATATAGAAATTGTTTCTAATACCCACAAAACACAGGTATTTTTAGTTAATTAAGAAAATAAGAGAAATTAGATAAAATTAATTAGGGGTTTTGTTTGACACACGCAATTTAGCTGCCATTTTAAATTATTGTGGCTCAACGCTACTTACCTGACTCACGTAAAAAGATTGAAAGAGTTCATTTTTTTCATGAAATTTTATTAAATTTTTCTTTTATTTAAATTTACCATTTTGCGATAGATTTCAATATGTGCATTTTAAAGCAGGGTTCACATTTGCACAATTAAAACAAATCTACTAAAATTGATTAAGCCAAAAAAACCTTAAAATCATATCATTAACACGTTCGCAGCCAAGGTCTCGGCTCGCACGAGTCACAATGGTTTTTTAATTAAACATACAATTGTTTCAGTAATTACGGCAGCGAACGTGTTATAAACAAAAACGCCAAACGCCTCGTATTAATCAGCCTAGCGTAATACCAACTATATTGAGGTCGGCTGCCAGTATAACCGGGTTTAGCTGGATACCATTTTTAGGGTTCCATACCCAAAGGGTAAAAACGGGACCCTATTACTAAGAGTTCACGATCCGTCTGTCTGTCTGTCCTTCTGTCACCAGGCTTTATCTCATGAACCGTGATAGCTAGACAGTTGAAATTTTCACAGGTGATGTATTTCTATTGCCGCTATAACAACAAATACTAAAACCAGAATAAAATTAATATTTAAGGGGGGCTCCCATACAACAAACGTGATTTTTGTGCCGTTTTTGCTCGATATTAATAACGGCAACAGGTAGACGCTTGAAATATGCACAGAATATTTAGTTGTATATTCACTTCAAAAAATAATAATTGTTAAATTAAAATAAAATATATTAAGGGGGGCTCCCATACAACAAACGTAATTTTTTTGCCGTTTTTTGCTTTAATGGTACGGAACCCTTCGTGCGCGAGTCCAACTCGCACCTGGCCAGTTTTTTTGTATGGAGAGACCCTATCAAAAGTAAAAATAAAACACAACTAAGTTTTATAGGTACTTTTGGATTGTGACAGTAGGTCTCTATGGTGAAGAATGTGCAAGACACTCCATGGACCCTCTCTTCCATCACCTTTACAATTCAAAAATACAATAAGACTGATAAACACATTACTCTCCTTCGGCTGTCGGGTAAAACAGGCTGAGGCCGCTAATTTATGACCAAACCCAACTGATGGCGCCCGTTCACGAACGTGATGCATGTATTGACACCACTTAGCTCAACCATTATGGAGGGAGCCGAATAATCCAACACATGTACCACTATCAGAGATACATTTGAGTGAGCATGACATCCACAACCCAGTAACTAGGTAAAACAATCTACTCAGTTTTCAGGCTTCTGACTATCCAACGACTCTCATAGTTTTACAAATGACAGCTGCTTAATTTACTTTCCGAGGGACGGATTAATCTCGGTATGCCTGTAATGGTCACCCATCCACAGGTCAACCTTGGCAAGCGTTGTCAACCTCGAAGATTGAACCGTGCAGCTGTTTTTATTTAGCCACAAGCTCCTCACCGAGCTCCTTGACTAACCTAGGATTTGAGCCCGAATCAAAATATTAATAAAACTTAAATACATGACGGATAAAATATATAATATTAGTTTCGATATCCGTATTAGTTGATCCGACATCATGGCGGAAAAACCCGACGGCTGGCGGAAAGTACCGACGGTTTCCCGCTTCCTGTAGTAGATGTAGGGTTACCAGACCGGGAAGGTAAGCGGGCTACGAGTATGAAAGAATTTGTAGGAACGTCGATCTGGTGTCGAGTTAAGGGGTTATAAATTATGTAAATATTGTTTCAGTAGGTAGGTATTTTAAATCTTTTCTTATCTTATAAGTATTTTCTCGTCGTTCTCTCAGCAAGCCGCACCTACTCATCTATCAACCTTTTCACCCTGAATATTCTTGCTACAAACTCTGCCAACTCTCCCTCTACTAGTAATATTCAACAAAGTTTTCTTGAAAAAAGCCCATCAAACATGCTTGAAATCACGTCTGATTAGTCAAACAAATTCTTTGGTCACTTGATCGAAACGCACGACGCTGCGGTAGCTTTAAATAATATGTACTTCATTCCTTTTTTTTTTTTTCGTGGAGAAATGCTCATGCATACTGCACTACCACGGGGAGATAGTGCAGTTATGTGGGACTCTAACCCACTAAAACCCCACGGTGTCCTCCTGTGCCGCTTATGGCTGGAACACGGGCACGCGTTAGCACTCACCGCGAACCCGCCGCGGCTGTCTGTCACCGGACCCTCCTCGGGTTAGTACACCCCATCACCGGCGCACAAGAACACACTGTACGCCGTGACCACCCCAGGGACCAAATCAGCACATGGGTGCCAGACGACCCCGTGTATGGCACCCTTGGTCCCACTGTGACGGGTCAAGGTCAATGGCCCCGCCACCTACCATTTTGCGGCCGCAGGGGATAGGGAGAGCGGCTAACGCTATACCGACACTCCTCTTCCTCTGCGGCCCCACCGCGTTCGCCGTCAGACGGTGGCGACCCCGTCTAGGCCGCGGATGGTAGGGAGAGCGGCGCACCGCAATACCGGCACTCCTCTCCCGCCGCGGTCTCCAATCCTCAGCCGCGATATCGTATGGGACCTGGGAATCCCCATAAGACATCGCGGCCCGCCTCAGTTGCGATGTCGCCTGTTGCCAAGCGCAACCTACTTGTTGGCCGCTACGTTGTCGGCTTAATCGGAAAAAGCCCTAACGAGCGACCCCACCTCGGGTTCCTTTTCGCTTCACCGTGGGTGACCAAGCCACGGTTACTGAGCCCCCCCGCATCGACAATGCGGGTACCCACCGGGGGGGATGTACTTTATACCTAGGTTTTTTTAAAAACTATTGAACAAAAAAAAAACACTACAAAGCGAAAAACAACTTTCTTTTCATAATAGTCGTCTTTGGTAAGTATTTATTTTTTCGTTTTTGACACCGACTCCGAAAAGAAAGTAATTTTTCGCTTTGTAGTGTTTCTTTTGGAAGTCGGTTGAATTTTTGTTAAAAAGGTTTTTGTTTGACTCTTCTTTAGTTTGGGTATGAAAATCATTTATAACCAGATGGCTTCTCATAACGATTCCAACAAGCCTAAACACAACTTACTTACATTGTTTTTTACGGAGTTCCGATGTTTACCTTCCGGCTTCATCACCAGGTCCATCGATGGCCCATTACAACCAATCATTTAAATTTGCTTCACCATATTGATTTAAATATCCAAGATATCTTATACCCAAAACATAAATATCATTGAAAAGTTTCAATAGCCATCTGGGATCTTCTATCAGTCCCACTTCACCAAATAATACTTTCTGAATGCTAATGCTTGGCATATTGATGGAAATACCAAAATCGATGTATGTTTAATGCCTATAAAATTTGAGGACTTCCCTCGATTTCCATGGAATCCCCTCATCATATCATTCTGACTTGGTGAGAATCTAACCACCTCGAGGGTATACTCTTTCAAACAAAAAAATAATTTTCAAAATCAGTCCATAATTATCGGAGTAATCGGTGAACATACATAAAAATAAATACATTCAATCGGACATAGAACCTCCTCCTTTTTGGAAAGTCTGTTAAAAGACAGCCCTATCCAGGTGTCATCGGCCTTAATAAATTCAGCGAGACACCAACTGAATTTACGGAGACTTCGCGATACTTTGTCTGTCACAGTTTGAATATCCTCTCATATATTGGTGTGTTCTAAATTCAAACACCAAAACAGTGAGTAAAAGTGCTTTTTATTCACTGTTTTCAGTGAATAAAATAAGCTTTTTAGAGGGGGAATGGTATAAAAAATGTTATTAAGTACAGATTATCATTCATATAAAAGGTAAAACAATACTAATACTTCATTTAAGGCGTTTTTAATTACTCTAGATTTAGATTTTGACCAATAAATTAATTTTAAATATTCATTAAATATGTTTGGCAGAATGAATATTTTGCTCATGCCTTTTTGCGTTACGACGTGACAGCTATTGCACATGCGCAGTAAAAGTTAATCTGTGGATATGCTGAGCGCCCTTGAATAAGCCCGCCATTTTATTAATTTCTTGCTTGGTTCAGATATATTTTTTTATTTCCTCGCTCAATGCATAGTAAAATGTTCTATGATACACGTGCGTAAGATGATTTCCGACTCGTGTCGATTTATCCACTCACTCGCTTCGCTCGCTCGTGAATAAAATACCACTCATCGGAAATCACCTACCTTCCGCACTTGTAGCATAAATAACTATTTCAACACACTTGCTCATAAAGTGGCTCTAATTTCACCGCAATTAGGCATATAATGATACCTGTAATCAAACTGTGACTTTTTCATTGCTATTATTCACAAGTGAGTTATAGTTTTTTTTTAATAGTTTCCTGCCTTCATATTAAATACTTTTAAATTAAACTAATTTTAAAAGTGTCACAAATCAATCTATGGAAAATTAATAAAATAAGTCATTAATTCTAATCCAGTTAAAATTGAAGTATTTTCAATATAATAAAATGTAACACGGTTAATCAATTAAAAGTGTTCCATTCGACATTAATCCCTTTCTATTCCTGTCATGGAAGTAGTACTTACTATATCCATAACATGATATGGGTAGTAATTACTATTTCCATGATATCCATCAAATACATAAAATGTGGCAAAGAAGCTATCTTCTAGTCCAGAGACATTGTAATACCTAGACGGAACGTATTTAAGACGCAATTTCAATATCGGTATTCACTTTCGCACTAACAGATAACATCATAAGCAAAAAGAGATAGATATACTTTTGTCTATGCCATCTTTTGTGCCAGTGTGACCGAGGATGCTATAGATACTTATCTATAGACGTACATCAGTACTAGATCTGTGCCACTGCCCGACATTATCGAGGTTAGTTTTGGAGCGATCTACAAATTTGGTCAAATATCTGTAAGAAACGTCCCTGACTGCAGCCAATATTTTCTACGTTTTTTTTAGGGATTCTTTATGATTATTTAAAGAGTGAATGTGTACTCGTACAAAGAGTCAACTTATCAGTCATTGTAAGAGTACAATTCCACTCTTTCGTATTTTTTCTGCGCATTATACGCGTTGAATAATAATATGTATTCATACCTTGCGCAAAAACGAGGTACATCATGAGATCAAAGTGACAGTTTTTGGTACACTGGTACGATTGTACAAACAGGTACCTACTGATCAATATACTGATATATAGTATGCTAGTTCTTGTGCAAGTCTGAAAAGAAAGTTTACAGACTAATATGTATATAAAAGTAAAAACAATAATAATAACAATATGGTTTAAATATAATAATTTAATTTTAAAAAGTAAAATGTAAAAGTAAACATGATTCATCAACCTGTGTCCATAGATGAGTCAAGGGATAGCGATACCTTGAT
Source organism: Orthosia incerta (assembly GCA_948252205.1). Lineage (NCBI taxonomy): Eukaryota > Metazoa > Arthropoda > Insecta > Lepidoptera > Noctuidae > Orthosia > Orthosia incerta. Next base: position 32,700,610 of record OX411744.1, on the reverse strand, counting down.
TCATTAAAATGCAGTGAACACAAGAGAGAATATAGTGAAGGTGTCCAGTTAGCTCGTTTTATATTCTTGATCCACTTATTGCTTAAATAAGTACTCGTAGTAAACCTGTGCACAATCGTAGAATAATGATAACAAATAGCAAATAAACTTTATGAAATAAGTTAAAGTGAAATAAAAATACAGTATCGATAAATCTTTCTCGTGTCTTTTGTCACATCTCTAACATCAGAACGTAAGTACTTAAACTGTCATAGCTCTATCAGCGAACATATAAAATTTAATGATTTCACTAAATAGAATGGTTTAAATGATATTATACGTACTCGAAGTATTAAGAACTTAGATTCCTTTATTCCGGACAGCCTATGAAATGTATTCCCTGCACAATAATTTCAATATGCTAGTCGATAACTCACCTGTGGAAAGATATCCTTTGTTTATGTTCTGTCAATACACTCATTCTACTCTTGCAACCAATAGCCACACACAACATGGTTCATGCAGATAATTAAACAACAAAATTCTTCCTGATATAAATGAAACAAAGGCGTGAAAAAAGCGAAAAACATTAATTAGAGGTGCTAACCGATGGGTTACAACAATGACTAAAAAGTTGTCTCTTTGACGTTCAGGATGGTAGCGTTTGTCTATGTTTGTCTCTTTCTTATTCATAGAGTTTTTCTATAAGTAAGAACGAAAGAATTTACAGTTTCTTTTTCGTCGTAAATACGTTAAGTGTAGGTATTACAATGTCTCGGTTCTAGTCAAACAATTCAGCAAAATGCTAGAAACTAACATATTGCTTGCTCATTTCATGCAACTTCGTATTCAACTAGATAATTTCAACTTGTACGTGTTTAATAAATAAAACTTGCCCTCAAATATAACTTTTGTTTCTCTGAAATAAAGAAAACTAGAAATTCCCCATTTTGTACGTGGCTAATACGCTATACGCGAAAAGCTAAAAAAAAAGAAAGAAACCTTATTGTTTTAGTATATGGCCGATCGCCATTGTTAGATGGGCCTGCATAGGAAAACTGATTAATTTACCCCGCCATTGCGAAAAAAAATTCACAACTCGTTTTCACTGTTGAAAATATTTTTTTTATATTATTTTATTCACAAGTGCCAACACCAACATAGCACACTTGTACCATAATGTACTATTTTATGACATCTATTCAAAAAGAGCTAGTTTATTCCTCGTAAACATGGACCGAAATTTCTCCTTAATCCCTTAGGAACTAAAAGTTATTTGAATTTGGAATGTGGACATTGTTAATAAACGTTCCAATCAGCAAAAAAATAATCACAAACCATGCGGGAACAATGTATTGAATAAGCGACTTGCTGAAAAACGGCAAACGCGCCAATTATAAAAAAAAGTTGATGAAAAATAAACAACGCGCGAAATGAAATGCATTCTGCCTTCGTTCGTAGTTGTTTCAAATTCTAAAGATCTTAGAATTATAAAATATGAGTGCGTCTTCCTCTAGTGAAAGTATTATGATCAAGTTTCTCAAAAACTACATCCTGAGACAATGTTTTCTGAGACTATTTCTAATTCCCAAGCTGTAAATAAATCTACAACTGTAACGGATGGTACTAACAAAATGTTTACGATGCACTTCCATAATTGTACAAATATAAACATTTGTCTCTAATTATTTCTATGTTTGCTTGCTTTGCTTGCAAATTATTCAGAAATGCAACGAATATGATCAGCCGTACTATCTATCATTCGTAGATTACAACAATGCGTTTGATTCTTTGAAACACAGTTACATATGGCAGTCACTGGTAAACCAGGGCGTGGAAAATAAATACTGCAGAATAATCAAACAAATTTACGGAAATAGTACGGCAAAAGTACAACTAGAATGCATTGGAGACAAATTTAAAATTGAAAAAGGCGTTAGACAGGGAGATCCGCTGTCGCCAAAAATATTCAATGCAGTACTTGAAAATATATTCAGGCAACTTAACTGGGACGAATTCGGAATGAATATAAATGGAGAAAATCTGCATCACCTAAGATTTGCCGACAATTATGCCGACATTCTTTTCACAAGAGACCCAACTACACTACAAACCATGTTACAACAATTGTTAACAGAAAACAATAAAGCAGGATCGTCAATGAATACAAGTAAGACGAAATTGATGACAAACAAGACTAAAATTAAAATAGAATTGGGACGAGAAGAGATCGAATATGTTGATGAATACATATACCTGAGAGTCATAGCAGTGGAGGATCAATCTAATAAATAAGTGAACTGAAGAATAAATAACAGCTGGCAAAGATACTGGTCTCTCAAAGAGGTTATGAAAAATAAGAACATACCTGTATACGAAAAAAGAAAAGTCTACAACTCATGCATTCTTGCATGCCTCATTGGTTATCAGACCTAGCCATTTTCACAAAATATCGAGCACAAATTAAGGGTGTGTCAAAGAAGCATGGAAAGAAACATGCTGAACCTAAGGCTTAGGGACAAATGGAAAGCCACTAAAATCAGAAACATAACCAAGGTGGCAGATGTGAGACTAAAGACAAGAACACTGAAGTTTAGATGGACGGGACATATGTGGAGAACAAAAACAGACAAATGGACAAAAGAAGTTACAGAATGGTACCAAAGAAATGGAAAGAGACAAAGAGGAAGACAGATAAAGAGATGGGAGGACGATTTACCAAAGGATTGGTGAAAAACAGCAAAGGACCGAAACAAGTAGAGGGAATTAGAGGAGGCCTATGTCAAAAGACAACCTGACCTGGTAGCTGATAGTAGTTAAGATAAGATTGAATATAGATTAGTTAGTAGGTAATGAATAGTTAACATACGCTAGATTTAAGATTTAATTTATGGTAAAAGTGTTGTAAACAGGTTTCAGTGAATAAAGGCTATTTTTATTTGTTATTTATTTTTATTTCTATGCTATGTCTTATGATTACAAATTGTATGTAAATAAATAAACGTAAAGTTTTTTTCATAAGTTGCACTTACTTATTTTCTCATAGATGGTGATAAAAAGTAGAGTGTCCACCTCGGAAGCAACACTATTTTAAGTACTCGAGTGACGTACTTTAAATCCCTCGCTAAACTCAGGATTCTACTAATCCTTCGCTCCACTTTGGATTCAAAAAACACTCTCGCCATTAAAATAGTTGATTGCTCCCTAGGTAACCAATCTACTATTTCAGCACACTTTCTCGTGAGTCTTATTACATTGCTTTTAGGGCCATAAACCGAGCTATAACACACGTGCGTAATAACATTACACAATAGTGCATAACAGAATTATCCCTACAAAGTTAAATTAGTACCTTTCTGCTAGTTAGGTAAATGCGAGAAAAAAGAGCAATTGCAATTTAACCGGGTAATACAGTATTTTTAACCGACTTTCGAAAAAGGAGGAGGTTCTAGGTTCGACTTCTAGTATGTTTTTTTTTTTATGTATGTTCACCGATATCTCCGTCAATTGTGGACCGTTTTTGAAAATTCTTTTTTTGTTTGAAAGAGTATGTTCCGAAATTGGTCCCATTTTAATTTGGTGAAGATCTGATGAAGAACTTCGAAGATATACAACAGAAGTCTTCAATAAATAACGGCAAATCTCTTGGGACTGCTGCAATCGCATGTCTGTTTATTGTTTATACCATTTCATAACATAACATCATGCCAGTACGCTCTTAAGGGGTAAGCAGATCTCTCATTTGATCGGTTTTGTTCAAGTTTCATGATATTCGGGTAATCTATTCTGGAGTTATAGGAAACTTACTAAACAACTTGCCTATTAGGTAGGTACAACTAAAAAGTGAAAAATAAAAAAACTTTTTTACAAATAAATACTACCGACTTCCAAATAAGAAAACTACAAAGTGAAAAATTACTTTATTTTTCGAAGTCGGTGTCCACAACGCAAAAAAAGGTACCTACGAAAGACACCGACTTCCAAAAATAAAGTAATTTTTCACTTTGTAGTTTTCTTATTTGGAAGTCGGTAGTAATTTTTTGTAAAAAAAGGTTTTTTTATTTAGTAACAACAAAGAGGTATTATGCTTCTGAAAATCCATTTACATTTTCGGAATAGATAAATGTGTACATCCTTACTTAAGTCAAACAAACATTTATTATTATCAAATTATTCATAATTCACAATAATTTGTTATAAAATATTTGCATTTTATCACTTAAAATTATAATTTATAAATATACAGGGTGTCCCAGAAATCGACGTCAAGCCGTAAATGGGTGATAGACCAAGTTATAACAGTTCTCAGAAAAATACGAAAAAAAATCTATCTAATGTTTTTAAAAATTTATGGTCACTTTAAAAATTTACTAAAAAAATCAATCCCTGTAATGGTTCTTTAACTCCAATTGCTACAAATCCCATAATTTATCATTTTTTTTTATTATTATGTAATCTTGAATAATGCTTGTGTAGATTTTTGCCTAAAATTTAAAGCCAACTCCTCCTACTTAGAAGAAAATTAAACTTTTTCAAAACCAAATTATTCAAATTTACTGTTTCGCCCAACTTTAACTGACTGTACTGAAAAAAAAATGTACTACGCTAGTTTGGCAAGTAACATGAAAAATTGGCGCATTTAATGAGGATTCAAAAATGGTGTAACACATGCTAGATTACGTTTTCAATAATTGGTCAAATTTTTTTTTGTAAATAGTATCGGTTTTTACCCAAAATGTCCATACTTCCTTAAAATGACTTTAGCTTACCTAAAGCTTTGCTAAACTCCGTTTCTAATTCGATAGAGACGGAGAGAGTCAAAGCGGTGGCATGTAGAAAATTCAAATTTGATGAGGCAAGATAAGTCACAGTATCGATTTAAAGTAAACATGTGGACCGGGATACTAAATGGCAAAATAATTGGACCTTTTGAGCTGCCAGAGATTTTGAATGGCGCAGTTTATTTGGATTTTCTTCAAAATACATTACCAGACTTATTAGAAGACGTGCCACTGAACGTTTACAGGGAAATGTGGTTCCAGCAAGATGGCTGCCCAGCGCATTATGCCCGTTTAGTAAGAGAACATCTTGATGAAGAATACCCGCTCAGGTGGATAGGGCGCGGTGGGACAATCTTGTGGCCACCCCGTTCGCCTGATTTAAATCCCCTAGATTTTTTTTACTGGGGAGCGGTAAAAGAGAAAGTGTACTCAAAAACAATAGAGAATTTAGCCGAGCTGCGGGAAAGAATAACGGAAGCCGTTGTCTTTGTAAATAGGGGAAGATTTGCCCGGAAAATAACCAGATCTTTTTTAAGAAGATGTCGTGCTTGCATTGCCGTCGAAGGAAGGCAGTTTGAACATTTATTGTAATAAAAAAAAATTAAATCTGATAATTTGTTTTTTTTTTTTAAGATGAGAAAACTGGTCCTGACTTAAAGTAAAAAGGTTGAGTCACTATCATAACTTTGCTCTTAAATTACGTAAAATTTCGATTTCTTATCTCGCTCACACTTCGTAAAATGACTCTCTCCGTCTCTATCGAATTAGAAACGGAGTTTAGCAAAGCTTTAGGTAAGCTAAAGTCATTTTAAGGAAGTATGGACATTTTGGGTAAAAACCGATACTATTTACAAAAAAAAAATTGACCAATTATTGAAAACGTAATCTAGCAAGTGTTACACCATTTTTGAATCCTTATTTAATGCGCCAATTTTTCATGTTACTTGCCAAACTAGCGTAGTACACTTTTTTCAGTACAGTCAGTTAAAGTTGGGCGAAACAGTAAATTTGAATAATTTGGTTTTGAAAAAGTTTAATTTTCTTCTAAGTAGGAGGAGTTGGCTTTAAATTTTAGGCAAAAATCTACACAAGCATTATTCAAGATTACATAATAATAAAAAAAATTGATAAATTATGGGATTTGTAGCAATTGGAGTTAAAGAACCATTACAGGGATTGATTTTTTTAGTAATTTTTTAAAGTGACCATAAATTTTTAAAAACATGAGATAGATTTTTTTTCGTATTTTTCTGAGAACTGTTATAACTTGGTCTATCACCCATTTACGGCTTGACGTCGATTTCTGGGACACCCTGTATTTAGTTAATTGAATTAGGTCAGTTTTATTTTAATTTATTATTTTGGATTGTATTACTGCATTATAATGGTTTTGTTCCGCAACTGATACAACGATTGATTTAAACCTAATAACACATTGCCCGACCTGGGAAACGGACCCGGAACCTCACGCTCAGCAGTCATACTTGCCATAGCCAAACCAGAGATTGTGGGCAACATTTATTCGGATAATATAAACAAAACCAAACAAAACATACAATAAAATGATAAGCCATTGAATCATAACTATTAACGTCTAACGCAAGTATTTATTTCGCTACTCTTCATTCGGCAAACAAGGATTAATTCATTTATAAATCACTTACAAGATAATTAGTTTGCCACACCGGTAAGATCATAATTGATACAATAATTATCTTAAATTAATAATCAAACATTTAAAAACTTGTTAAACTAAGCGTTTTTAACAGCTGCATTGTTCTAGATATCTGCACGATTTTCATTGCACGCGTGTCTGAACATTTTCGTCACGCAACTATGTGTGTTGTTGGATTTTCAACCCTATTACAGGTTTGTTTAATCATCAGCCTTATACTGTTCTCATTGCTGGGACACAGGCATCCTCTCTGTGAGAGAGGTAATGGGCCTTAATCCAGTGTTGAATGTCACATATCTTCGAATTTTTGGTATTAGGAGCATATCCTAAAACGGTTTCCTTCACCGTTTTAAGAGCAGTGGTGATGAAATAATTTACACAAAGTAAAGCGCCTGCCTGGGATCGAACTCATGACCACGTAAGTCGGGGCCGTTACCCCTGGGCCACCACTGCTCAGGTCCCGGTCCACCACTCGATACTAATCTCTCATGCACAAGACTGGCTGTCTGTAAACGATGCAAATATTTGTTCTGTGTCAAGCCGATATTCTGCTTCTGGGCACTCCTTTGCATGACTCAGATGTAAACCAATTTCCATCCCTTCGTATTTCGAATATCTTTGAAATACGAAGGGGTGGAAAACGGTTTTCATAGACGCGTTGTATACGATTTATGAAAAAAGGCACCTGATATTAACCTGTATTATGGCTAGACAAACCAAATAATCTTTCATACGATCGACGAATAGGTATTCAAAAGTCAAGTATTTGACGCTAAGTATGAGTGTTCATTTTCGTTGTATAATGTATAAATTATAGAAATCTTGTGTGCAAATTCCAGGTTTCTAGACCCAGTGGTTTAGGTTGAACGTTGCCTGGCAGGGAATTTAAGTATAATAAAACTTATGATTTTAAATAGCTTGTTATGCGTTTCGTTCGTAAAATTGGATTTGAAAACCTTAAGTGTGTTAAAATGTATCAATTATATATCATTTGCTTACTAATCTATAACCGATCGTGCCAACAACCTCATTACGATACTAAAATATAATTACTTTGCTCCACAAACTACAAGGCAATTTTCTAATCAATCATAGGTATAAATACTTTATTTATCACACTTGAACTTTTCAGTCGTTTCAATCACTATCAATACATACTCGTGTACTATAACAAAAAAACGTAACCCTTACCTTGCAGTCGGGTAAAAATAGGTCTCATTTTAAAATCTAGTACAGCCATTTTCCTCTCTGTATTTTGCTCATAATAAATGTTGCGGCAATTAAAACTATAGCAATAACAATGAATTGGCAAACAATATTATTTTTCTTCTTGATTTTCGGGTCTGTGTTGTCACAAGAAGCACCAGTTTTGTATGATGCGTACTTCGGCAAGCCAATCACAGATAAACGGAACGACTTCCTAGCGGGCGTCGCTAATGGGACAAGGTTAGTGCTATTTATACTGCTCTAGTGGCCCACCCAGGCATTGCCTGGGTCATAATAAATTATAAAACCGGCCAAGTGCGAGTCGGACTCGCGCACGAAGCGTTCCGTCCTTGGTAAATTGAGTTTTACGATTTATGACGTTTAATACGTAATAAAAATTACTTACTTGATCTCGTTCAAACCAATTTTCGGTGGAAGTTTACATGGTCATCATATATTTTTTTTAGTTTTATCATCTCCTATTTTAGAAGTTACAAGGGAACACACATTTTACCATTTTGGAAGTGTCTCTCGCGCAAACTATTCAGTTTAGAAAAAAATGATTTTATAAACCTCAATATCATTTACCATAGATACCCCCGGTATGGGTTTGATGAAAAAAAACAACAAAAGATATATTCAGAATGTGAAAAACAAATGCAAGGCTACTTGGGATATTATCAATAAAACAATTGGTGACACACAAAAAAGTAATGACATAAAACAAATAGTATTAAAAACAAACATTACCACTGACCCTCAAAAAAATTGTGACATATTTAACGGATACTATATACAATTGACAAATAATAATGAATTTACGTATAAAATTGACGATACAAATAAAACTGTGGACTTTGATCACAATAATACAATATTCCTAAATCCTACCGATCGTATAGAAGTATTCAGGGTAATCCAAACCTTAAAAAATACTGCGTCTCTCGGGTTTGACGAAATAAGTACCAAAATTATAAAAGCTTGTGCTAATCACTTATGCTAACCGATAAGCTACTTAATTAACATATCGTTTTCAGAAGGCATGTTCCCGAGCGCATTAAAGAACTCAATAGTCAAGCCAATATTTAAGAATGGTGATAAATCTGACAAGACGAACTATATACCTATAACCTTAATTCCTATAATATCAAAAATATTTGAGAAAACGATATTAAAAAGGCTTTATGACTATGTGGAAAAGTATGATTTACTAAGGTGGGAGCAATTTGGATTCAGGAAAAAAACCACCACCTCGTTAGCTTGTTTTAATTTAATAAAGGTAATAACTGAAGTAATGAATGACAACATACCTGTAGTAGCTATTTTTCTAGACATGAGTAAAGCCTTTGATTTCGTTGAGTTGAAATGAATTAGATAAACATGGCATAAGGGGCCAAGCGAATGACTGGTTTAAATCTTACCTAATTGATAGGCGTCAATGTGTGCAAATATCAAAAATCATTAATGGAAACAAAGTAGAATATAAATCTTACTTTAAAACTAATGCGGGTTCATTTTTATTTCTGCTATATGTTAATGACCTCCCCAATGCAACTCGCCACGAAACAATCTTATTTGCTGACGATACAACACTAATAATGAAATGTAATGACAGAAATAAATTGGAACAGGAAATAAATGAAGCAATCAAAGACATAGTAGTTTGCCTTAATAACAACAATTTAAAAATCAATATAAATTGAACAAAAATAATTCAATTTCAAACTTATAAATCAAATTTTCAGACTCTTAGTATAAAATATGAAGACAGTCTCCTAGAACAAGTAGTAAACACAAAATTCATGGGCATAATAGTGGATCAGAACTGTAACTGGAAATCGCACATTAATTACGTTTGCGATAAGCTAGACAAATTCGTTTACGCAATAAAACGTCTACGATCAACGGTGTCCATAGACGCAGCAGTGACTGCATATCACGGATACGTATCTTCTGTGCTATCATATGGTCTGATACTATGGGGCAATTCAGTTGAAATTTTAAAGGCATTTCGGGTACAAAAGAAGTGTGTTATGGCAATATCTGGCGTCTGGTTTTTGGACAGCTGTAAACCTTTATTTAAAAAACTACATATATTACTTTTACCCTGCATGTACATCAAAGAACTATGTATGCTTGTAAAACAATATCCGCACTAATTTCGCATGCAATCAGAAGTCAGTCGCAAGAAGGCTATTGCTAGAAATAAGTACAAATACGAATTAAATGTACCTCAATGTAGATTGCAAATATTTAGGAGGAATGTATATGTCAATGCCATTGAGGTGTATAACATGTTACCTAATTCATTTCAGGAACTTCCCATTCCCATGTTCAAGAAAAATCTGACTAGTTGGCTATTAGATCATTGCTTTTATGACATTGGCGAATATATGGAATACTGTAAAAATCCAAAATGACATGCACTTAATTTTGACATTTTAAAGTAACAATTATATAATATAATAATAAGCCCTTTATTCTGAACTACGCATACAAAATCATAATAACAAGTTGGTTTGGTCTTAATAATGTTCCGCAGTTCAGCGTGCCTTTTGGCAAAGGCCTCCTCTAACAACTTCCACTGACTTCTGTCTCGCGCCACCCTTCTCCAGTGGCAACCAGCCGTCAGCTTCAGATCATCCTCCCATCTTGCATGCTGGCGTCCTCTATTGCGGTGTCCGTCTCGGGGGTACCAATCAGAGACAGTTTTGCTCCATTTATCTTGGGTCTCTCAGATCATGTGGCCGGCCCATCTCCACTTCTGCATGTCTATTCGGCTGATTATGTCTGTTACCTTAGTTTTCTGTCTTATTTCGCAACTTCTTACTTTATCTTGCTTTCTTATTCCTGTCATGCTTCTCTCCATGGCTCTCTGGCATCGCTCCAACTTTTCTCTGTGGTGTTTAGTGAGGAACCAAGTTTCGCATCCATAGGTAATGACTGGAAGTACACAGGAATCAAAGACTTTCCTTTTTATAGACATGCTTAGCTCCTTGGATTTTAGACTTCTTTCAGTGCCCAGTACTGTTTCCATCCGTTCGCTATTCTTCTACTGATTTCTTTAGTGGTTTGGTCTTTGTGAGAAATAATCTGCCCTAGATAGACATAAACTTGCACATATTCAAGCATCTGGTTGTCAATCTTTACGGCTATTGGCTCGGAGTTTGTAATCAATTTGGTTTTGTCTTTGTTCATAGTTAGACCTACTTTCTCACTTTCGTATTTAAGCGATTTTATCATTTCTATCAGTTGTGCCGGATTTTCTACAAACAGCACTATATCATCCGCAAATCTTAGATGATTAAGTTTTACACCATCCACGTTTATGCCAAATTCATTCCAGTCCAGTTTGCGGAAGATGCTTTCTAGTACGGCCGAGAACAATTTCGGTGACAGGGGGTCCCCCTGTCTTACCCCCCTCTCGATCTTAAACTTCTTTCCTAGAGTTTCTATTTGTAACAATTACCTAATTTTAATAATACTAATTCATATTAGACTTACTGTAAATTGCAAATCTTAAAATTAATTTTGTACTTAGTTAAGAACGACAATTAATATTTGTACACCATATATTTCGTGGTAGAATGTATTGAACTAACAGAAATATTAACACCATACTATGTAAAACTACATTCTTACAAATAAATAAATTCTAATTCTTATTCTAAAAAAATTACAGACCATAGATGTATAAGTTGTTAGTAACACACGTAGCTAGCTTAACTTAGAAACTATGTTAGTAACACACGTAGACACGACATCAGCTATATATAAAACAAAGTCGTGTTAGTTACATCACTTATAATTCAAGAAAGGCTGGACCAATTTTTAAGATTTTTGTGTTTTTGGATTTATCTTCGTCCGGAAAAGGATAAGAAGTAATAAAACATCGAATAAATTAACGACAAAAAACATTTTCCCGTACATTTTACGAACACGGCGCCATCTCTGATACATAATAGAAACAAAGCACACGCAAAAGTGAGCATGGCGTTGTATGCTGGTTCCAGTATTGCCAGTAGATGGCGTTGTCGATTTTTTGAAATTCAACCTATAATTCTAATATATAAAAAACAAAAAATGTTTTACCTCAGGGCTGTAGCTAGAGTCGAATTTAAGGTAGAGCAGCATTGGTTACAGGTAGGGTGTAAGTAAAAAATATATCATAATCGATCTGCCCTCAAAAAACGGGCTCCTAAATCAATCACCATGTATATCACTAACCTCTAGATCAGTGATGTACATTCAATAGCTATTCGTAGAAAAATAATTTCTGTGATAGAACATGAGCATGGATCTAAGAACTATTAAATCCTCAATGATGAAGAACAAGCGAACAAGATGGTTGAAGAGATCCACATCTGAGTGAGAGTGAGGTAATAATTAATTGTTGGGTGATACGACTAAATAGGTACGACCATAAATACTGTTTCTGCAAACTTATTATAATACATAATTAACATAACTAACGACCGCAGGGAGGTATGACAAAGTAAGGAGCTTCACGGATGCTTTTTTCGGGCCCTACATGGGTCCGTAGCCTGGCTACGTTTCGGTGACCTCTTTGGGGAAACCGAAGGTTTTGTCTGTGCAATTATGGACGAAGTTATCATGACGAATAACTAGATATCGTAAATTTATTGTGAAGAATGGCACGGTTGACATCTGTCGGGCATGTCACCGCCCGGGTGAATCGATCCGTCACATTATCTCTGGTTGTTCTCGTCTAGCTAACGAAGAGTACTTGCATAGGCACAAGCTTGTAGCCAGGATTATCCATCAGCAACTTGCTCTGAAATACACTCTTGTGGCATCGGAGGTGTCGTACTACAGGTATTGTGACGGAAGGGGTATACGAGTACGTGGGGGTATAAATAACACCTCGTATCCAAGTCAGCATCATCATCATCTGCCTAGCCTTTTCCCAACTATATTGGGGTCGGCTTCCAGTCTTACCGGATTCAGCTAAGTACCAGTGTTTTACATGAAGCGACTGACTATCTGAATATCTGACTAATATTATTATTGACTATTTATCCAAGTCAGAATGAGAAATATATTTAAAAAATAAGAGAAAGGGGATAGGTAGGTTTATGGGCACTACATTTTTCCAATTACCTTGTGAGTCGCGCAGTACTCTTCTGGCTCAGCCTGGTGCGACGATGACTCAGCGGTTGTGCCACGCTGCTGACGCCAGAGATGGTGACGGTCGGTGGATTTTCGCGCGAGACCCGTAGGATGCTTTACGTGGCCACGCGCGTATAAAGGTACCCGGCACGGGGCCTGTTGTGAACCCGGATTAACCGGAACTTTGGTCGATATGGTAGTTGGAACTTTGGACCCCAGTATGGGGTTACGAAAACACAGAATTTAATAACGTTGACGGAGTCAATAAAACGTGTTTGCCTGCTTTAGGCTTAAACAATTATGAAGACTACGTATGTAAGGTCACCAGTGATCCAGGATCAAGTGAAATGCGTACGTCTTCGCCCGGAGCAGGAATTCGAATGTGCTAGTCATCGTGAGGCGAGTGTCCGCGTGTCTCGCGTAGACCGAATCGAGAGGCGTGCAATTATTGTTGACATAACTATCCCGCATGCTGGGAACCTCGTGAAAGCCGAGAAAGATCTAAAGACAGAAGTATCTTGTCTTGGCTCGCGAGGTTGTCGACATGTGGGATGTGGACACAGCGATCATTGTACCCATAGTCGTGTCAGCCAATGGCTTAATAGCCACGAGCCTCGACAAACACCTTAAGAGGTTTTTGTTTTTTTAATTAATTTTATAAAAAAAAACAAAACCCTCCCAAGGTGTGTATGATGGCGCTTCAAATGCCATATATACACAGAACAAAGAATTATATTATAATATGAAATTTATGTCACAAACTGTTGTATGTACGGAAAAGTTGAGATACCTATCGCTACATTTTTTTTAGCTTAAATTATGAACAAACAATTTAGTCATAATAATTGATCTTAGTTTTTAAGGTAGGGAATTGCCCCACAATGCCCCCCGCTAGCTACGGCCCTGTTTTACCTATGTCCGTTATAGACTTTAAAACCATCCAACCGATATGCCCAAACCGGTTTCATTAGAAACAATATTAGTAGGTAGGTATGTAGGGTAGGGTAGTGTAGGGTGGGTAAGTAGATATGTAGGGTAGGGTAGAGTAGGTATTTAGGGTAGGGTAGGGTAAAGTAGGGCTGGTAGGTTTGTAGGTAGGGTAGGTGGGTAGATAGGTACGGTAGGGTAGGGTAGGATAGGTAGGTGCCATTTTCCTCAAGATAGTTCTCACGTACAGTTAATTAAATAATAGTATTTATATGTGACAGACAGACAGGAAAGACAGACGAAAAAGGAGGAGGTTCTATGTTCGACTTCATGATTGTTTTTTTGTGTATGTTCACCGATATTTCTGTCAATTGTGACCGATTTTGAAAATCTTGAATTTTTCAGAAAATCAACTCTTAATTTATATTAAAAGGTTCACTGTCCAATCAGTAAAACAATATGTAGTATTATTATTATATTACGATCACATAAAAATATCAGAAAACCTATTCATTTAATTAGGTTTGACTGTGCTGACTGTACCATATTCAAGTTGCTTGAATTTGTACGCACATTAAATTTAATTGTTTAAATATTGGTATCCGTTCGATGTAAAAATAAATTTGAGTTGAAACAAATACCGGTGGTATTAGTTTTTGGTATTCAATCATAAGGATGATTTATTCCGTTCTAATACCAAAAACTAATACCACTAGTTTTAATACCAAGATACAAATAAAGAGCCTTTTAGCGGCGGCATTTCAATTAAATTTTAAAATAAAAGAAAAATATTGTGGGATACCTATAATAGTTAGGCTTAAGCTGTCGCGACACTTTTTGTAAATAATTATGTGTTCTGCAAAGTCGTAGTACATTATTATTCAACACACTTGCTCATAAAGTGACTCTAATTTCACTGCAATTTGGCACATAATGATACCTGTTATCAAACTGTGACTTATTCATTGGTATTATTCACAAGTGAGTTATAGAGTCTTTTTTTTAATTTATTGGTTGAGTTGCTATGTTCTTAAAAAGTTTCGATACAAAAAAGATCGTGCTCAATAGTACAAATAAATTAATGTACCTATTGCTTGCTCATTTCATGCAACTTCGTAGTTAAATAGATAATTTCTACTTGTACGTGCTTAATAAATAAAACTTTCACTCAAATATAAATTTTATTTGCTCTGTAATTAAGAAAAATTGAAATTACCTATTTTGTACGTGTCTAAAACACTATCCACGAAAAGCCAAAAAAAAAAGAAACCTCATTCTTTTAGTCTATGGCCGGTCGCCATTCTTAAATGCGCACGCATATGAAAACTGATTAATTTTGCCCGCCATTGTAAAAAAATATTCACAACTCGTTGTTACTGTTGAAAATGATTTTTTAGTATTATTTTCTTCACAAGTGTGTTGAAAAACGTCGTATGATACACGTGTGTATTGATGATTACCGTCCTCGGCTCTCTTAATACCCTCATCTACGGCTCGGGTCTCAATGGCGCCTCAGCGGTAATCACCAACATTGCGCGATGTAAAGAATAGTTTAGGTATTTTTTTTAAACCTTGGGATACATTATTGCAGTTCAAATAAGAATCCCATTTTTTTTGGAAAATATAATATACCTTATGTCACTATATGTGTAGCTTCCCAACAGTGAAATAATTTTTCAAATTGGTTCAGTAGTTTCGGAGCCTATTCAATGCAAACAAACAATCAAATCTTTCCAAAAATTCAAGAATTTCAAAAACATTGCCAGAATTTGTATGGAGCTGTGCCCTAACAAAAAATATTCATGTACATTGACATACAGTACGTCGTATTAAAGCTTAGAGGTATGGCTTTACAATAGTTTAAGTTTTATGATCAGAGAAGAAGCGAGAGTCACTATAAAAAAGATAACATCGTGATAAGATCAACGCAAGACTGCACCACAGACTAGATTGCACCAGCAGTGCAGTGCGCGCGCGTAGAAACGTCAAAATGACTAAGACGTTCGGATGCAAACTCTGGAATATATTGTCAATGCATTCAGCAATAAGACATGGCGCTTGGCAGCTCAATAAATTGTGTCTGCGATAATCTTAAAACCTTAACTTTAATTTTAGAGGTATGTACCTTAGCAATACGTTCTTGCAGTTGGCGTTGTTTTATATTTTAATCTGACCTTCAGGCGTACTTCAGAAACAGTGTTTGTCGTATGTGTGTATCCAGATGCAAATGCATTGCATAGTAACCGCACATAAGCAATTAACACACATATTTTGTTGGAATTTTTTGTCGCCTGTTCTAGACAAATGTAATCATTGCGGTTAATTTTTATTTACTTTACAAGTCATTTTCATATGTTAATAATTACTGTACATTTATGTATTCTGCTTGATTCGGAGGGCAGAATCTGGCCATGTCCTTTCCTCACAATGTTTTACTTCACCGATGTCAGCGATGTCCAAGATAGACTTAGAAAGCACAATACAATAAATTGAATGAATGGGTATCTTGCAAGTTTATTTGTGTTATCGATGACAATAACTATAGAAATAAATATTACGATATGAGAGTAGATAATAGTACATTATGGTACAAGTGTGCAATGTTGGTGATTACCGCTGAGGCGCCATTGAGGGTCTTAAGAGAGCCAAAGACGGTAATCATCAATACACACGTGTATCATACGACGTTTTTCAACACGCTTGTGAAGAAAATACTACTAAAAAATCATTTTCAACAGTAAAAACGAGCTGTGAAATTTTTTCGCAATGGCGGCAAAATTAATCAGTTTTCCTCTGCGCGCGCATTTAACAATGGCGATTGGCCATAGACTAAAAGAATGAGGTTTCTTTTTTTTTTGGCTTTTCGTGGATAGTGTTTAAGCCACGTACAAAATAGGGAATTTCAATTTTTCTTAATTACAGAGCAAATAAAATTTATATTTGAGTGAAATTTTTTTTTATTAAGCACGTACAAGTTGAAATGATCTATTTAAATACGAAGTTGCATGAAATGAGCAAGCAATAGGTACATTAATTTATTTGTACTATTGAGCACGATCTTTTTTGTATCGAAACTTTTTTAAGAACAAAGCAACTCAACCAAAAAATAAAAAAAAAAACTCTACAACTCACTTGTGAATAATAGCAATGAAAAAGTCACAGTTTGATAACAGGTATCATTATGTGCTTAATTGCGGTGAAATTAGAGCCACTTTATGAGCAAGTGTGTTGAAAAATGTTTTATAGCATTATTTTGTTAGAGAAATAGTGTTATAATGAGATTATATTTTGAAATTTCGGTATTGTGTTTATAAAGTATGTCAATATAAACTCGTTTTGAACTTTATAATTCGAATATTACGATATGAGAGTAGATAAACTACATTATCTACACTCATACATTGGGATTGAACCTAGTAAATACCTTGCTACTATACTAATACATTTTCAATGCCATAAAGTCGTGATAGCATTTAGCATAAAATTGTCTCGACTTTGCTGTTAATAGATTATGAGTAAGAAAACTAACTTCATTGATGTCACAGAGATGGCACGCACGCGGCGCCCGTAAATATCGTAGTATATCCTCCTGTCCACAGATGTCACTTTTTATACATTTCTAGGGGGTGAGGTTTCTCTGCAGCTGTGTGTACTTGCCCAGATTTGAACCCACGACCTCAAGTATGAGAGTCGAGGCCTTAGCCACTGGGTCACCAAGACAATCAATTGTAAACTAAATTTCGTTTAAATTTTCTTATTAGCTTATGCACGGTACCGGTTAAACCATGCATCAAAGAAGAGGGTCGTCGCATAGACGGCACGTGCAGCAATCCTAAGTACCCGTCAAGAGGAGCTAGCATGACACCTCTCCCGAGACTTCTACCACCGCTGTTTGGACCCGGTATGTGATGAAGTTAACCTGCAAAAGTGTCATTGACGCTCTGGATTCTATATGCGCTAGATAACAGCAAAAGTAAGAAACGCAAGAGACTATTTATCTAGCAGCGCTTAAATCTTTTCACTCACTGAAGAAACGAAGTTTGATAACAGCCCCTAAATCATCTTCCTTGAGATAGCATTTTTACTCTGGATTTTAACTCGATATTAACTAGTGCTGAAGAGGCAGACCACTTCGTTTTTAACCCATCAAAAGAAGGAGGAGGTTCTCAAGTCGACCTGTATTTTTTATCACATTATCGTTCTGGTATTAGTTTCTTCAGCATTTTATATTAGCTGAGAAACTTGTTTAAGGTAAGTAACTTTACTAAATCCACTTAAGATCCATATGCAAAATACGCTCTTGGACGTGGAGTTGCGAATACAAACGATAGATCCAAGTGGTATGTTACCGTCACTAAACAATCTTTATTATTTGTAATAGTAAGTCAATATAATACCATTAACATTTGCACGACTGGAACGTCGATTAATATAGTGTGATATTCTAGTAAATAAAGATTCATTCGTTAGATTGATATTTGTCATTCATTAATTGAACAGGCAACACGCTGAGACCAGCAAAGGATGGGTCAGAGCTCCCATCAGCTCGTCTCCTGCGCACCTCCCTGATTGCGGACGGAACCTTAACCAACCATCACTTCTCCACATTAGGCGCCCACTTCATGGTGAAAACGGCTGCCGATAACGTGGATCTTCTGTACCTCAGTAAGAACCTTTATTGATTCTTCGGACGGTCGCATTGAGAGTCTTTGACTAAGTGTTGTAGATCAAGTAGGTATATCTACAAGATAAGACAGAAAAAAAATCTATAGTTTACCGGTTCTAAACGCTATAATGTATTACTGTTATTTATCCCAAAATAAATAAAGTAGTTTACAAGTACTATAAACGAGTTAACTGCTTTCAATTAGACCACACCCTTAGTCTATGAATGACATTGGTATACATTTTAGGCTATTCGTCCCACGACTGGGCAAAAGTCCCAAGTTCTTCCAGGAATCTTTTCCCGCACCACCTCGTACTAGTCCAAAATTATTTCGTCAGTGGAAAGGCTAAATGGCTAAAACGCCAAAATGAGAATTCTCAGGAGAGAATTTTAAAGTATTATTTTACTTAAAAAATCATAAAAAACTATCAAATGGTTTTTTTTTTATGTTAAACGCATACCTATAAAAGTAAATCATGTTTTTTTCCCTATGGTATGAATACTTAATAATTTCTATATAACCTATATTTCGCGAGATAAGTGCCGCTTTACAAAAAAAAATTATATCCAGAAAACTTCTGTTTTACAAAGAAATAAAATACGCTTACCGACAGTCTCATATTTTATTTATGAAGCCGAGATTTACTAATATTGTTACGAGCTGGGGCTCAGGGATAAATTATTTAAACAGCAGACTTCAATTAATCACACTTTATTACAAAAACACTTCTTAAACAATTCTATTACTTCGCACTGTTATCCTTTTCTGATCGCTCTGTATCGCTTCCGAATCGAAACTGACCCACGACGAACCCGACCGCTCTTTATATAGCACCGAAGATGTTTCTAGAACGTTCCATACTGTTCTAGATAATTCGAGAAACTTCCAGAACAATCGACTTTCGAACTCACTGTTCCCGAAGCGACTAGAAACTTCCATTCGACACGAGAAGATTAGTTCCGCTATTCGATACTAGATGGCGCCACTAGTAACTACTTAATTCTTCTACTCGTCACTAGATGGCGTTGCCCTATCTTGTAACATTGCCTCCCTCTTAGACATGCTCGTCCCGAGCATCGTTAGACCCATGATAACGGGCCAACCGATCCACATGAACGACCTTTGATGCACCTCGGGGTCCCTTTTGAATTCGGTAGGTGACGTCATTAATCTGGGTAACTACGCGATATGGTCCATCCCATTTTGCTTGCAATTTAGGCGATTTTCCTTTGCTGCGTACCGGGTTATGTAACCATACCAGTGATCCTTCATTGAAGCCCTTATTGTTCGCCTTCCGATCGTAGCGAGTCTTCATCCTCTCAGACATCTGTTGACCTGTCTCTCTGATGTGCTCATATACATCATTCATCCTGTTCCGTAGTTCGTTTGCATAATCAGTTATACTGCGTGGAGACTCAGGTGGGATGCCAGTGATGAGATCTGCAGGTAATCGTAGTTCTCTGCCGAAATTAGCAAAAGCTGGTGTTACTGTTGTGGTTTCATGAACAGCACTGCGATATGCCATGAGATATGGTTGAATGTGTTTGTCCCAATCCTTCTGTCTGTTTTCCACAACCTTTGCAAGATATCTCTCTAGTGACTGGTTGAATCGTTCAACCATCCCGTCTGATTGTGGATGATAAGCAGTAGTTCTGGTTTTGTGAGCACCCATCACACGACACGTCTCCTTGAACACTTCTGACTCAAAGTTCCGGCCTTGATCACTGTGGATTTCCAAGGGTACCCCAAACCGACAAAACACTTCGTGAACTAACTTATCAGCCACCGTAACGGCTTCTTGATTAGGGATTGCAAACACTTCCGGCCATTTTGTGAAGTAGTCCATGACGACCAAGAAGTACTTGTTCCCGCTTTGGCTTTCCGGAAATGGTCCCGCAACATCTAATGCTATACGTTCCCACGGTGCACCAACATTGTAAACCTTTAGTGCCCCTCTGCTTCGAGTTTGTGGTCCTTTCACAGCCGCACAATTTGTGCATTTGCGGCACCATTCCTCAACGTCCTCTCGACAATGGATCCAGTAAAATCGTTCTCGGATCTTGATTAAAGTCCTCTTAACTCCCATGTGACCCCCTGAACTTTCATTGTGATAGAGCTGTAAGACCTCCGGCACTTTAACTTTAGGTACGACCATTTGTAGATGACATTGGTCACCGCGAGCATTCTCCCATTTCCGGCACAGAACTCCATCCTGGATAACCAAGCTTTCCCATTGTGCCCAATAACTCTTGGTGATGGAACTGGTTGCTGCGACATCACTCCAGTGAGGCCTAGGAGCACCTGATTTCTTCCATTCAAGGATCGGTTTTATGTCTCTGTCATCCTGTTGAGCACTCTGCAAGGTTTCCTTCCACTCTTCGCTAAGATCCGTCCTTAAAACCCGCACTAGTGCTACCTGCTTAGCTTCTTGTCTCGCACAATGTTTACATTGGTCTGGACATGGTCTTCGCGAGAGAGCATCAGCATTACCGTGCGACGTTCCGCTACGATGTTGAATTACGAAATCAAACTCTTGCAGTAATTCAATCCATCTTGCTACCTGTCCTTCTGGGTTCTTAAATTGCAGTAGCCATTTCAGTGCAGCGTGGTCCGTCCGCAGGAGAAATTTCCGCCCCAACAAATATTTATTGAAATGCTGCAATGTTTTTACTACAGCTAGAAGCTCCCTTCGAGTGACACAGTAGTTCCTTTCAGGTTTGGATAAGGCTTTGCTGAAGTACGCAATTACAACCTCCTGATCTCCTTTTCGTTGTGACAACACCCCGCCGATTCCAGTATTGCTGGCATCTGTGTCAACTATGAATTCATTTTCATGGTCAGGATAGCCTAGGATGGGAGCATTGCACAAATGTTCTTTCAGCTTCTGAAATGCGACGTCACAGCTCTCATTCCAGCAGAACTGTATCTTGTCTTCAGTTAGTTTATGAAGAGGTCGGGCAATGTCAGCAAAGCTCTTCACAAACCGTCGATAGTAGGAGCACAAACCGAGAAATGCCCTGACTTGCGTTTTGTTCTCTGGAACTGGCCAATCCATGACGGCAACGAGCTTATCCGGGTCCGTTTGAATACCTTTTTCGGAAACCACGTGTCCTAAAAAGTTCACTTGCCGCCTGAACAAAGCGCACTTCTTTGGGCTTAGTTTTAGATTGGCTCCTCGTATCTTCGATAGCACTTGCTCCAGATTGCGGAGGTGATCTTCAAAGTTCCTATAATGTCATCCAAGTAGACAAGGCAGGCATCTCCAATCAGTCCAGTAAGCACCCGCTCCATCAATCTCTCAAAAGTGGCAGGAGCATTACACAAACCAAATGGCATGAGGTTGAATTGCCACAATCCTTTTCCTGTAGAGAATGCTGTCTTTTCTTTATCTCGAGGGTCTATCTCGACCTGCCAGTAGCCACTCTTCAGATCTAAGGTAGAAAACCACTTCATTCCCGTAAGCGTATCCAGCGTGTCGTCGATTCTTGGCAACGGATAACTGTCCTTTTTAGTGATGTCGTTTAGTCGGCGATAGTCAACACAGAAGCGCATGCTGCCGTCCTTCTTCTTCACCAACACTACCGGTGAACACCATGGACTGGATGAAGGTTCAATCACGCCATCTTTCACCATACCCTTGATCATGGCGTCAACTTCACGTTCCCGTGCCACTGGCACACGTCTTGGTCGCTGGCGGATTGGTGCCTCATTTCCTGTATTTATTCTGTGTTGAACTAACGCAGTCTTCCCTATGTCAGCATCATTTGTCGAAAAAATGTCGGCGAATTTGTTCAACATCTTCTTAGCCTTGTTCTTTTCTTCTTCCGATAAGTTATTCTGGGAGTCCTTCAAAAGCGAAGTCACGTCGTATCTTGCACTTTGAACTTTGGCGTTGGTAGGGTTTTCGTGGCATCTACGCATCCAAACCACTCCTTCACAAGTGCCTAACATTGTGCCTTTCTTGAGCACTAGGTCCTGATCACTTGTGTTGAGTGCACGTACGGATGAAACTCTAGTTCCCCTTACCAAGGTGCGTGCAATCTTCCATGAAGCATCGTTATCTAATCCTTCTTTAAGTACACATCGGTTTTCCCGACCAGAATTTCCTGGTAGACAAACTGGTAGGATTGTTTCTGACCTTGGACGAAGAATAACTTTCTTGACGCAGTACACCTTTCCCGATGATGCACCTTCCATGAAGACTTCCTCTGAGCCACACTTCAACACTCCTTGATGAACGTCAATCTCACACTGATGTTTCCGCATGAAGTCCAAACCCAGAATGCAGTCGTCCACTATGTCGGCCACGATAACATTGTGGCGATAAACTTTGTTCCCTAACTTTATGTCAACCTCCTTCTCACCTCGGACGGGTATGTGCTGACCGGTGGCTGTTCTCAGATGTACACCTTCATGGCTCCCGAAGAAGTCCCCAAGAAACCGTCTTGCTAATTGGAAACTGACAACCGTCCGAGAAGCTCCAGTATCCAATGTCAGCTTGCAAGGTGTTCTGTTAATTTCGCCCTCGATGATCAGGCTGTTCCCGTCACAGGATTGTGAGATCGAGATCCTTGGGGCTCTTCCATCACCAGCCAGCACCCGCCCCTTAGTCCTGGCTTCTATTCGTTTCCCTGCTGCTGTTGCCCAGCAGGGACGTCTGGCGATTCTTTAGCTGGTGGCTGCTTATTGCCGTGGGGTGGCCTTCGCTTTGGGCAGCTCAATCGGATGTGGCCTCTTTCTCCGCAGCCATAGCACCGGGGTGAAGTCGCAATTTCCCTGATTCGGTGACTTCGTTCGTCCCGCCGTACTGCCTCCACCTCCAAAGCGTGGGCTAGGGCGTCCTTAAGGTTCTTGAAATGCCCTAGCCTTACGGCAGCTCTAACCTCCAAGTCACGGATCCCATCCGTGAACGCCTGTACGAGGTTCCCGTCGATCAGCACCGGTGATGACTGGTAGGCCTTTCGGACCAGCTTTTCCACATCAAGAGCCCACTGCTGAAGAGTTTCACCACTCCGTTGCGATCGGTCTTTCAGCTGGGCCCGAAACACATGTTCCAGGTGTGCGTCGCCGTATCTAGCTTCTAATGCTTCTAGAAGCTTCTCAAAGGTGACGTCGTGTCCAAGCGCTTCTAATACAGATAAGGCCTGGTCGCGGAGGCCCAAAGTTAGAGCAGTCAATGCCTGTTCGTTGGTCCACCCATTCGATTTCATCACGGCCTCAAACTGAATCTTGTAGGCGGACCATGACGAAGAGCCATCGAATGGTGGCACTTTAAAACCACGAGGCGAAGGTGCCACTACCGCAGCTGCCACGGTCCCGTCTCCAGACTTGAACCCACGTATTGTCTTTTCCATCTCGACAATGCGGGTCTCATGTTGCTGGACCTGGTCTTTTACCTCTTTCATCTCCTTCCCGATGGCTCCGCGGAGGTCCTTTATCACCAAGAGCTGCTCCTCCTGACGGCGAGCCTGCTCCTCCTTGTCTCGCTGCAACTGCTCCTCCAAGCGCCGTGCCTGCTCCTCCTGACGGCGAGCCTGCTCCTCCTGACGGCGAGCCTGCTCCTCCTGACGGCGAGCCTGTTCCTCTTGACGGCGAGCCTGCTCCTCCTTGTCGCGCTGCAGCTGCTCTTCTATGCGGCGAGCCTGCTCCTCTTGACGGCGAGCCTGCTCCTCCTTGTCGCGCTGCATCTGCTCTTCCAAGCGGCGAGCTTGCTCCTCCTGACGGCGAGCCTGCTCCTCCTGACGGCGAGCCTGCTCCTGCATGAATGCCATCAGGGCGGCTAGGTCAGGCGACGCCGACGATTGAGCGGGTTCCGCTGCAGCCGTGGAGTCTCGATGTCCACCTGATGACGGTGAGGGAGCGTCTCCAAAGCGCCTCTGGTCTACATCTTGCTGGCGCTGACTCCTGGTGCGCACCCCTTCCGTTTCTTCCTTTGGTAGAACCGGCATAATTTATCCCGCACTTCTGACACCAATTTGTTACGAGCTGGGGCTCAGGGATAAATTATTTAAACAGCAGACTTCAATTAATCACACTTTATTACAAAAACACTTCTTAAACAATTCTATTACTTCGCACTGTTATCCTTTTCTGATCGCTCTGTATCGCTTCCGAATCGAAACTGACCCACGACGAACCCGACCGCTCTTTATATAGCACCGAAGATGTTTCTAGAACGTTCCATACTGTTCTAGATAATTCGAGAAACTTCCAGAACAATCGACTTTCGAACTCACTGTTCCCGAAGCGACTAGAAACTTCCATTCGACACGAGAAGATTAGTTCCGCTATTCGATACTAGATGGCGCCACTAGTAACTACTTAATTCTTCTACTCGTCACTAGATGGCGTTGCCCTATCTTGTAACAATACCCTTAATTATTATCAAAAAGCAAACCTATCTTTCTCCAGCGCGGTGTGAGACAGGGAGACGTAATTTCTCCAAAACTGTTCACTGCTGCGCTGGAGGATGTCTTCAAGATTCTGGACTGGAGAGTCATCATAAAGCTTACAAGCACCCAAAGGGCAATGGAGATGGCTATGTCCGGAGTTTCCTTGCGTGATCGCATCAGAAATGAGGATATCCGCAGGAGAACCAAAGTTACCGACATAGCCCGAAGAATTGCGAAACTTAAGTAACAGTTAAGGGCACATTGCTCGCAGAACGAATGGTCGATGGGGCTGAAAAGTTCTGGAATGGCTACCGCGAACTGGAAGACGATGCATTGGAAGGCTTCCCACTAGGTGGAACGATGACCTGGTTAAGGTTGCGTGAATCCGCTGAATGCGAGACGCACGGGATCGGTCAAGAGGCCGAAATAAGTCAAAATATTTTTTCTTCCTGCCCTTATCCCTTGTTACTTGGGGTCGGTGTAACAAATTTTCTTCTTGTGGGTATCGGGTCTTGATTTTGAGTTGACAAAGCACAGGCACATTAGTGCGTTTGGCTGTCCATGGTTTTCGGAGCATCCTTCTCCAGCAACATATTTCGAATACGTCTATCCTGTTTTTTTCTTGTTCGGACCGGATTATTTACGTTTCAACCCCATAAAGGTAAATCGGGCAAACCAGCACTCTGACCAAATGGGCCTTGGTTTTAAAACATATACCTCGATTTTTCCAGGTGTTCTGAAGGCACGTCATAGCAATAATACAGCCTAGATAAAAATCGATCGCTCCACCACTACGCCAACCGTGTTGTCACCAGTGTCTCAAGATGAAAGTCTGTGACCAGTGTGTGTTGCCAGTGATTACATAAGGCACCGAAACGTGGTCACTCACAATAGGCCTCGTCAGAAGGCTTAAAGTCACCCGAGTAGCAATGGAGAGGCCTATGCTCGGAGTTTCCTTGCGAGATCGAATCAGAAAAGATAACATCCGCAAGATAATCAAGGTTACCGACTTAGCCCGATGAATTGCCAAACTTAAGTGGCAGTGGGCAGGGAACATTACTCGCAGAATGGATGGCCGATGGGGCCGAAATGTTCTGAAGTGGTGACCGTGAACTGGAAGACGTTGCGCTGGAAGGTCTCCCACTTGGTGGACCGATGACCTGGAAAAAGGTTGTGGGGATCTACTGGATGTGAGATGCACGGAAGTGGTCAATGTGGCGACACTTGGGGGAGACGTTCGCATGATGATGATTTACACACAACGACTTGACTTGACTTGTACATAATGTTAAATGAAACTAGTTTCTAGTTGAAAAATCTTAGATTAAATCAATATACTATTTACTTATTTGCAATTTAAATCATATAGTAGAATGTCGAATAATGCTGAACCGTCGTTTTATACCAAAATATTTCCGAGCACTTTTGCTAAAGCACCATATAACTAAATAAAATAGAAAAGGATTTTACTTAACCACACAATGAATAATGTAGTTCAGTTAAAACTTGTAATAAGGTATTTTAAAATCAAATACAGAAACGCAAAAATACTTAAGTATTGTAAAAGATGAATATACTGTTTGCGTAAATTACTTATTCGGTATCAACTTCACACGGAAAATAAAATATGTAGCTTTAGACCATGACTTTACGATAAAAGTGAAAATTTTCATAATAAAGCGTCAAAAAAGCTCAGATCGACGTGAAATCTTGCCCAATCGAGGCAGAAAAAAAAACCAGTTTAGTGATATACATTTTCGACAAAATGGCGCTTTAACCATTTAGCCTTTCCACTGACGATTGAATAGTCGCAAAACAAGAAGGGAGACATCTCGATAGTATATGCCTACAGACCGAAACCTGTAAATCCTGTAGGTGCGTGAATCCAATGATCCTGGAGAAATAGTAAAATCGCCCATGTTCAGTTACTACAACTTTCAAGGCAGAACTTCTTAAATCTTTTAATTTATTGGAACTACTTCTTGATCAATGCTTTAACTAACGTGTCTCAAGGTTAAAAAGAATCGTCACTTTTAGAACAGTATAAATAATTATATTGATCTACACAGTCAGATATACGCAAGTCAGCGACTGCTGCCTCGGCAACACCCCTAACAGAGTGAACCCGATCTGCATCCCCATCCCTGTGCCTGGTGACGACCCTTACCTGCGCATCGCCCAGGTCAGGTGCCTTAACCTCACCAGGGTCATCACTTACCAGGACCTTGGATGTCTACCGAATACTTTGCCTGCTGAAAGGGTAGGTGCTTTCTACATATTTCCTTTTTAGGTTGTTAAGCTTGCTGCAAAACTTGGGTATAGTTTTACTAGTCAAACACTGACAGTTGCTAAATAGTCCACGGTGTGACCATGTGCAACTTCCTCTTCTTAGCGTGTCGGTGACAAACAGACTCTTTTTAGTGCCTTACCTGGCCCAGAATTCAGCCACGGCAACGCCTCCCGCTGACGCAGTCATAAGGTCCTCACGCAAACAGAATAAAAGGATATGTGGCACAAAACGAAGGTCAGCCATGGTCAGCGAAGAGACGTCGCTCAAGCACCGAGGATCGGAACCATCCGAGAACCCACTTCTATGAAGATTGCCTTTGCTGCGGCCGACCTGAGTGCGGTGTCTGTTTTATTTTATTTTATTTTATTTTATTTATTCGGGAAAACAAACAATTACACATTAATAATTACAAAAAATATAGGGTACAGAAATGATACAAATGTGAAATCAACCACGTTCTCCACAGATAACAATGAGACAATTTGGTAAATTTTAAGAATAGCGTTGTAAACAATAAATAAGAAAGAGGAATATCAATAGTAAAGTATCAACAAAACAAAGCATAAAGCCATCAATAGTGCCGCACAAGTGAAACAACATTGTGACACTAGGCTTTCAATATGTTAAGTAACATGAGTCTAAACTTTCCATGCGGTAAAGCAAACAGATCCAAACTGCAGAAATTCTTATTAAAATTGTTAGTAAGGCGACGAAGCGGCGCACGCAAGCCGGCATTAGTACGACTGGAAGTAGTGGCAAATACAGGTCGTGCGCGCACCTCACGTCCCTGGCATGTTCTGGGAACTATATAACACAACTTGTTACCAATTTCTAAACAGAGTTTTCCATAGGTACTACACAAGTTACATTCTATCATCGAAAGCGTAGCGATAGCGATTGTCAAAGAGGCAAAATTGTATGGGATTGACAAGCGATATCGAAAAATCAAGTCATCAATCCCTTAAATTTTGATATTTCGACTATTGCCTTCGCTGACATCGAATGCCACTTGTCTAGAGCCTCAGGTCGACCAAGGCAATGCGTGCTCAGGTGGTAGGGTCTCCGATGGCTTTAGGAAATGATCAGGGGGTTTACATTTTTCTCGCTAAAGATCTCATCTCTCCGTGGTGATGTTTCCGGTAGATGGAGTCACGCAACCAAGATTTGTCTCATTTAGTGTTGCATTCAGTAAGGTGGAGTGGGCGGAATGGCTCCACACTGGACAGGCATAATCTCCAGCGGAGAAACAGAGCGCCATTCCAGTTGTTCGCAAGACTTGGGGAGATTCCCCCCATCTAGCGGATGTAAGGCGATGTAACAGGCTGTTCCTGCCATGCACCTTTTGCTTAATAATCTTACCGATCCTGCCAATCAACTGATTAGCAGGTTCTACATTCAAATTCTCTATAGATAATTTGAATTAAGAATCTGCTAATATAATCAGCCTATAATGTTTCCACTATTAGGACACAAGAATTCTGTGAGAGAGTATGGGCCATAATCTACCACGCGGACCCAGTGCGGGTGGGTCTGAAGAGCTTTTAATCAGATACCAAACACTGACGAGATTTTTATGAATCCTAATAAAGGCCAATTATTTTTCATTGTTATCTCTTCTAAAATAATCTACGTGTCTACCTATAATATAATCACCACCGTTTTTTCACAGTATTCCGTAGTAACACCCCTGCTGGATCTTTCACCCGTTTACGGAAACTACGACGCCAGGAACAGAATGATCAGAGCTTACCAAGGAGGAGAGCTGGCGTTCAGGATGGAAGGGAATCGGGAAGTGCCGCAGGGAAACAGCATCTTTTGCTTCAACAACAGACCTCCTGCTGAGATCAGCTGCTATAATTTCGGTAAGCATTTACGAGTATTACAATGTTCAGTCAGTTTAAAAGGCTATCTGGAGCATCATCATCTTGCTAATAAAAAAGCCAAAAAGAGCGCGGTTACGTACTTTTAGCCTATAGGATACTTGAGAAGAATTAACCATCCGCAACCATTAACAACCATAATGATAGGTTATCCCTATTATTATCCCTAGGCTAATTGTCAGTTACGTTGGGCAATCTTTAAGGACGATTAATGTTTTTTCTATGGCCTTGAAATTGATACACGAACTTACGTATTTACCTTGACAGAAAATATCCTCTTATCATCATCATCATCATCATCATATCAGCCGAAAGACATCCACTGCTGAACATAGGCCTCCCCCAAGCATCGCCACATTGACCGGTCCCGTGCGTCTCGCAACCAGCGGATCCCCGCAACCTTCACCAGTTCATCGGTCCACCTGGTGGGAGGCCTTCCAACGCAACGTCTTCCGGTTCGCGGTCGCCACTCCAGACCTTTTCTGCCCCATCGGCCATCCGTTCTGCAAGCAATGTGCCCTGCCCACTGCCACTTAAGTTTGGCAATTCTTCGGGCTATGTCGGTAACCCTGGTTCTCTTGCGGATCTCTACATTTCTGATTCGATCACGCAAGGAAACTCCGAGCATAGCCCTCTCCATGCCCTTTGAGTGACTGTAAGCTTTCTGATAAGGTCCATTGTAAGCGAACACGTCTCAGAGCCATAATGATGTCATCACTGGCAACCTCATCCTCTCATCCTCATCCTCTTATACATACTTAATATTCATATACTCACGCATTTTGTCCATGGGGGTTTGCAGAAACTTCAGAGCGCCACCTACTACGAGCCATACATATTCTTTTTGCTCCATTTACTTTCATACATCTACTCCTCTTCGATATAAGTCATCTAATCATCTTATAATAACATTATTTTGCAGGTGACGACTACCAAGGCAACCTTCTCTCAGGGATCTACTTATCGACGATGTGGTTCTTCAGAGAGCACAACCGGATTGCCCGGCAGCTGGCTAAGTTGAACTCCTGCTGGGATGACGAGAAGCTGTTTCTCACCGCCAGGCAGATCAACATAGCGCAGTACCAGTACATCTTCTACTATGAACTTATCGTGGAGTTTCTTGGTAAGGAAATATAAATAAAATTTATTTTTTTGACTTATTTCAGTCTTATAAAACGAAAATCAATTAGATCATACCAAATATTCGTGTTCATACAAATCTCAGATTGCTAATTCAATGTTTTGTATAGATAATTATTATAATACGTCAGGACAGTTTTATAACGTGTCCCAGCATTAGGAGATTAATTAGCTGATTTTACTTATGCTTAACAGCTGCTAAATCGTTCAGAGACTTTTATGAATAAGATTGGTTCTAAATAAATTCATTCCTTTAGTGACTGGATAATTAATTGGCTGATTTTAGTTATACTTAACAGCTGCTAAAACGTTCAGAGACTTTTATGAATTAAACTGGATCTAAATAAATTAATTCGTTTAGTGACTGGGTAATTTGAATCACAATTTAGAAACCTAAAAATCACCTTTTATACATTACCTACTGCAATCGATACCAACACATTACAGTAGACTCACACAAACCGTTGTCACAAAATGTTATCCAATAGTGGATTACTGAAACAGACAGATTATATAGTGTATACGAACAACCAGTGACCTAAACGTGGATCGACGCGAAATACAATGGCGTTTTAATTGTTTAGGTAAATACAGCATTCAGCCGGTTAACCAACAATATTTTGATTGATTTAGGGTTTTGTGAAAAAGTTTTCTAATTTGACTAGTTTTTTTTGCTAGAATACAATTCCTGATTTAATAACTAGGTTCTCCATTTTATGTTTAGTTGTAGCTATTTCGCATGATACTCCATTATCTGGAGACCAGTATTTTAATATATATTATTATTGTAAATGTCGGATTACCGACTAGCGGATAAGCGATAGAGTACTGTATTGTATTTACAAATCTGTTCTCGCAGGTCGCAAGAACGCTCTAGCGGATGGCATCATATACGAGACGGATGGCTACGTTAATGACTTCGACTATCGCTATGAGCCCGGCGTGTTCCGCGAGTACATCATCGGCTACCGCTGGTTCCACACCTTCCAACCAGGCAAAACGGAGTAAGCCGTCATAGTTTTGAACTAACCTAGCTATTTACCAAGAGTTCCAATAATGTCACACTAAAGCGCTTTCAGTCTCCGGATAGGGGTTATCTTTCAGAGTCTTCAAAGTGACTATCTATCAGCGATCGTTGGTGGCGCCATCTTTTGTGATATGTCATAAGCCAATGACCGAATACATTGGCAAACGCATATGAGATTTCGCAGGCGATCGAGATCCAAACTATCTCCCTTCCTTCATTCCTTTTCCTGTATTAAGTACCACGGACAAGACAGAGCAAATTTAACCTTGTGCGTGAAAAGACTTCGTATCTCACCGCCAGCTCTTCATAAGGGTAGTACTTAATTGGATTAGGTTAAAGTGCGGCGGGGGTGGTCCTTGAGCCACCCTTGAGCCGCGAATATGTTTTTTTTATGCCACAGAACATTAAGTGTAAATATCATTATGCGTTTATAACATTATGATTCATAAAATTATTGCCAACAGTATTTATGGCAATATACATTATGGCAAAACATTATTGCCTAATAGTATTATGCAGAATTTCTTTATGCCAATGTAAATTATGGCAATATGTTTTATGCTTATCATTAGTAAACCCTTCAAATATAGACAAAAAATTAAAATAGGCACATACGAGTATTTAAATGAGGTTTCTCAAACCACTGTAACAATCGTGATTGCCGAATGCCAAAATATAGGGTTTATCACGTTATCCTATACATTTTTGTCATTTTACCAATATTTATTGTTATTCGTTGAAATAATGTCACTTGTCTAGAGCCTCAGGTTCTTTAATAAATTGAAGAGAATATGTACGACATTATAGCGATAACGACTATCAAAAAGTCCAAAATATATAGATTTGTCAGGTGCTACCAATGTCACGTAGGAACTCCCTTACATTTTGACTTTTGGACCATCGTTACCGTTAGCATTATGGCACATAGCCCAAAAGCTAAGGCAGTCACAACTCCTTCTATAAACAGTAACTAATCTTGTTTTCATCAGTCTGTACAGGAACGGTAGGTACTTGGGCAGCAGACCCACTCCAGATGATGAATTACGAAGTGGCATCCTCGCCATTAACAATACTGAAGCTGACCTTACGGAGGGAGCCCTCATCCAACCTGGTGACGATTTCGACTACGTAATGGCTCCCGATGTAAGTACTACTCGTACATAAACATAATAAATACCATATCTGTATTTCTCGAAAGGTTTGACTCAGGTGCACTTAGATATCATCAGTTATAATTTAAATCCCATGTAATACAAAAACACACATGTAGTACCGTATGGTTTCGGACGTATTAAATTTCATCATCCCATATCTTTCCGTGGGTGTCGTAAGTGGCGACTAGGGGACTCACCAGAGAGTGGGCAGCAGCGTCCTCTGTGCACTTTAACAAAAAACTGCGATCGCCAAACCGCCTGCAAAACGTTGCAATTACGGCAAACCCCCCCAAACCAAAATGAAAAGCACAACAAAAAAACGTCCACGAGTGCTTTGCAGCCCTACCTCTACCCTCGACTAGGGGGCTGAGTCATCCACGTCCGTAGGAATGTACCACATTCGGTTCCCTACACGTGATCCCCGGGTGGTGCAAATCAGGTGACAATCTGGTGGTAGGCTTCGGCCGAAGGCTTGCCACCACCCATCGGGCAAAGACGTACCGCCAAGTGGCCTAGTCATGTTCCGGTATGATGCTCGGTGCAGCCACTAGAGGAGTTGGGTCGAGATAGTTGTTCCACTGCACGCAGGCCGGCCTGACTCGCGCTGTTATGGAAGCATCGGGAGACTGGTCGCGAAGGGTAACGGGATCCGAGGCACGGTGCGCCGCTTGCCGACCGCAGGTAGTTGGGGGCCCAAGTAGTGTACCAGTCACACATGAAAGGCTGCCCTAGAATGCGCCATCGTGCTGGTTGACGACCAGACGAGAGTGCCCGATGAACATTCTTGGGGGGGCTCGGGCGTCCCCGCAGTCTCCAGACCAGTCCCCCAATGATAGCGTCCTATCGGCGCGTGTCTGTAGGTTGCAAGCGTGGAACCTCATCTCACTTCCTTCTCCTCTCCCTCCTTTTCACTCACAAAAATAATGCCAAGGAACAAGAGAAAAAAAGCTGACCAGCGGCAGCACTCACTTTCACATAAGGTGCAGGTGGTGGTCTGCATTCTAACCTTGTCGCAGTCCATCACCACCTTGAGACTGAGAAACCAGCACTTTTGTTCCTTACGGAGACGCAGATCGGATGCCCTTCAGACGAGGAGTACCTATCTTACCCAGGGTATACTCTAGAGCACATGTTCAAGCCACGCGCTGGTGTATGCATGTACGCCCGGGACGACATCTGCTATCGGCGTCCCCGTGACCTTGAAGACTCAAATCACTCAGTGCTATGGGCCCTGGTGGACACAGGTGTGGATAAGATTATCTATGCCTGTGTCTACCGATCGCATAGTGGTGATCTGGAGACAACCAGGCTCACACAGTATCTGAGTGAGGCGGCGGAAGTGGCTTAACTACAGTACCCCTCCGCCCAACTAGTGTTACTGGGGAACTTGAATGCCCGCCACCATGAGTGGCTCTTCCCATACCAGTACACTAACCATGCTGGACGAGAGATGCAAAATCTTTCGATTACGCTAAATCTCACCCAGCTGGGTCCAAGAGGCTACGAGGGTGCCGGATGTTGATTCACATACAGCCAATTGCTTGGACCTTCTGC
The DNA here is from genome assembly GCA_948252205.1 of Orthosia incerta. Taxonomy (NCBI): domain Eukaryota; kingdom Metazoa; phylum Arthropoda; class Insecta; order Lepidoptera; family Noctuidae; genus Orthosia; species Orthosia incerta. Next base: position 32,666,808 of record OX411744.1, on the reverse strand, counting down.
TGACAACTGATCCAGACCGATACTCAGTGTCGATATCATCACCTTTGGGTAATTCAGACCACTGTCTGGTGAAGTCTGTATCCGTCTACTGCGGGTTTGGCGGTACAAGACAGCAGATTGGCATGGTATGCGATCCTTCTTCACATGCTATCCTTTGCGGCTCACATGCTTCTTTTCGGATGACCCATCGTCATGCGCTGACGCAGTGACGGATGTGTTGCGTCAGGCGATGGAGTGCTACATTCCGTTCTCTGACGTAACGGTGTCCAGAATTGACCGTCCATGGTTTGGTGCCGAGTGTGACCGCGCAAACGCGGTTAAACACAAGGCGTACCTAGCATGGGTCGGCGCTCGTGTGCGCAAGGCAAATGACGTGAGTCAGAAGAAGAGAGCCTTCAACAGGGCTGCCATGTCCTGCAAAAAGACGATGCGAAGGGCATGGTTTGCCAATATTAGCAGAATCGGGGGCAAACTTGCTTCACACCCCGCAGGTAACAAGGCTCGGTCGGCAAGGTAAATCGGGTGAATCAAACTTCTGTCGCCCCTCACTACCACCACTGCTGAGGCCCGACGGGTCGCTGGTCCACTCCACAGAGGACAAGGCAAACTTGTTTGCCTCCCTCTTTGCGGAATCTTCGCGTCTGAATACTGATGGCACGCGGCCCCCTCCTTCTGCTGTTCGATGTGAGACGAGTATGTCGGACATTAGCATCAATCAGAGCGAGGTCTGTAGGGTGCTGCGTAACCTTGACGTGAACAAGGCTAGTGGCCCGGACGGGGTACCAGCAATTGTACTTAAAACTTGTGCGCCTGAATTGTCTCCGATCTTGACACGCCTATACCGCCTTGCGATGGTGACTGGAAAAGTGCCGAAGGCTTGGAAGCAAGCTAACGTTCAGCCCGTGCCCAAGAAGGGTAGTCAAGCTGACCCGGCAAACTACAGACCCATATCAGTAATGTCCATCCTCTGTAAGAGTATGGAACGTGTATTGAATAATAAGCTCTTGGCATACCTAGAAGACAACGACAACCTTAGTGACCGCTAATACGGTTTCCGCCGAAACCGGTCAACTGGGGATCTTCTAGCGTACGCTATTCACATCTGGAGTGAGGCTATCGAGAAGCACGGGGTGGCGCTTGCTGTCTCCCTTGACATATCGAAGGCCTTTGACAGGATCTGGCACGAGAGCCTTATTGGTAAGCTTCCTTTCTTCGGTCTGCCTAGTGGTCTGTGTGACTGGATTGCAGAATTCCTGAGGCATCGGTTCATCGATGGCTGCTCGTCCGGTCAGTTAGGTATTAACGCCGGAGTCCCTCAGGGGTCAGTGCTCTCGGCAACAATGTACTTGCTGCACATTAATGACCTGCTAAAACCCGGAACCTTTGGGTATGCAGACGACAGCACTGTTGCTGAGAGATACGAGTCTGCCGCACGGGCTACTGGACCTCAAGTCCATTGAGCGCTTGAACCTGTCTTTGGAGGCAGTCTCCGAATGGGGCAATGCCAATCTAGTCAGTTTCAATGCTGCTAAGACCCAGGCGTGTCATTTTTCCGCAAAAAAGAGCCAATTCCACCCGGCTTCATCTTTCCGTGGTGTAACCGTGCCGATAACTGACCATCTCGACCTTCTTGGTGTTACGTTGACGGGTGTCAATCGACCCTCAATTTGGGTCCATTCATTGAGGCAAAGGCTCAATTGGCTGCAAAAAAGTTGGGGATCCTTGCGAAGGTGAGACGGTACTTCACGCCTGAACAGCTGCTCAACCTGTATAAAGCGCAATTTTGGCCATGCATGTAGTACTGCTCTCACCTCTGGGATGGATCCAAATTGATGCACTTGAGTTGATTGATAGACGGGCCAAGAGACTTATCGGCAACGATGCGCTGGTCGACTCAAAGCTCCAGAGCCTTGAACAACGACGACGAGTTCCCAGCCTGTCGGTTTTCTATCGGTTATATTTCGGAGAGTGTGCTATGGAATTGCACAATTTGATTTCGCCCAGCCCTTTCCATCATCGGACAACAAGACGTACGGCAATGAGCTATCGGTACATGGTGGATATCCCACCCATACGCGTTTTGAAAATATTTTCATTGTGCGTACAGCTAAGGAATGGAATTCCCTGCCTGTCTTTGTTTCCTGATAGCTACAACCTAGGGGTCTTCGAGTCAAGAGTGAATAGGTTACTTCTAGGCAAGCATGCGTCACCTTAGACCACATCATCACTTAACATCAGGAGAGATAGTGGTCAAACGTGAGCCTTTAATAAATAAAAAAAAAAAAAGACTACGGTAGCGATCGAGGCGATGGCGTGGAAAGGAGTACGAAGAATCCCCGGAGTGGACCCGGCTACCCCAATAAAAACCGAAGACTGTACCTGACAACATAAAACACGCAAACACCCCGGACCGACAAGAAGATAGCCGAATTCGAGAAAGAATTGAGCAGGTTACGATGGAGTATAGGGTTATCTGAAATCCGAAGAGAAGGGAAGGACTTGATAATCCTTAGATCCGATGACCTGCTCTATTGCCGAGAGAGAAGTTTATTGTCCTCAAGTCCCTTGTGAACAACAAAATCGAAAATCCTTTTTTTTTATTTTACGCAGGCCTACATGGGCACTTATAAAACGTCGACAAAGGGTGCACGGTTCGGGTTAGTCGTTTCCTATGGAGAAGAACCGGCAAGTAACTCCATGGTTACTCTTTTAAAAATGTTTCGGTTTTACAAGATTTCCATGTTACAGCATTAGTACAACGTAGGCCCGACAGTAAGTCGTAAGAAATTAAAAAAAACAAAACAATCGGTAAAAGAATCTATACAAAGGTAAAAAAAAAAAAAAAAAAAATGTCTAACAACACTAAATTTAACATGTGGCACAAATGTTGTTATCAGTGCTGTAACTATTCTTAGCAAAGGGCTATAAAGATGATTGAAAAACATTGTAAAAAATCTAATTAAAAGATAAAAAAAAAAATTAGATTGAGAATAGTTAGAGAAATCCACATATTTGTGCCGTTTATGAGTTACCAGGGAAGCCGCATGCGCAGAAGGAGCTAAGGCCAAATTTTTTATCTTCAACGTAGTCCTTGATTTTACAATATTCTTTTTTAACAAGGACATGTTTGATGTAGTTTTTGAACTTTCCATCGGTCAGTTCTATAACTGACTTTGGCAACTTGTTTTAAAAGCGTATACTGTTTATAAGAAAAGACTTGCTAGTTTTCGTTAATCTGAATTCGGGTATTATAATTTCGTGCTTACTGCGTGTATTTCAATTATGGAAGTCACTTTTAGTTTTGAAAAGCCCTCGATTTTTGCGGACATACAAAATACATTCCAAAATATAAAGTGAAGATAGAGTCAGTATAACGATCTCTTAAAAATTTTCTCTGAGGGACTCGCAAGGACCCATTTCATAGATCGACGTTATGACCAACGCCATGATCAACGTGGTGACGATCGACAGTGTGTCGACCAGGGTGGCGTACCTTATACTCAATATATCCTCAAGATATTCGCCGAAGTTCATACAGGTCTAAGTCCCGACTTCGGCAAACCCCGACGTCAAGGTATAGATCATGTATGAGGATATCTCTAGAGCCATGCATGATTTCAAAACTCACTTCACCGTTGTCATTGGGGACTTCAACGCGAAACTGGGCTACTATGCAATTTGGAGTTAAATGTCGGCACCACCAGGATCACCTACTGGCCAGTTTTATGGAGGAAGAAAGTCTCTGCATGATGAACTCCTTTTTCAGAAAGCGTAAGCACAGGAAGTGGACCTAACAGAGCCCTGATGGTGCAACTAAAATCGAGATCGACTTCATTATTGTTACGGGAAGCATATGATCAATGATGTCTCTATGATCAAATCGGTGAAAACCGGGTGCAATCACTACATAGAAGCTGTCCATACGGTCGGGTCTAAGTTTTTCAAGACCTACTGTACATATAGAAACAAAAAACCCTCTGATCCTACTCTCAAGCTCATGAAGGAGTTGCGTGAGATGATCCTGCAGTGTTTAGACGATGCGTTGAAATACCGCCAGCTAAATAGGCGGATCTCAAAGTCCAGGAAAAGTGACCTCCGCCGCTTTAATACCGAAAGTATTAAAGATCGATTGAGCGGAATAAGGGCTCCAAGGTCTTTGCAAGATCTGACTAATGAGCAGAGCCAACTCACGAAACATAAGACCGATGATGTCGGGATAGTATCCGTCAAACCGGAGCTTCTGAGGGCCATCGAGAGATTCTATGGGCAGCTAATTGTACACGTCAACCAGTAAACCCATCACGAATCTAGCATCTAGCAAATAACCCTAGAGCTAGATTGACCCGACACTATACCGAAGACATTCCTGACGTCAGCCTGTACGAGATTAAGATGCCTCTTTAACAGCGTATGAACAACAAGGCACCGGGTGATGACGGAATTACGGTCGAACTCTCTTGAAAAAATCTTTTTAAATCAATTACTATTTTTGAATCAGTAGAAAAAATCTTTTAAATCAGTACCTAAAGCATTTACATATGCATGCCTATTTATTGAGTTTTTCAATTGGGCGTGGATGGTTAACAACCAACAAAATGCTTTTTATTTTTCTGTTTTTCAAGAAGAATAAAAAAGTAATTTGTTAAAAACGATGTCTTTCCTTAAGTTTGCCGTATCTTTCATTTCATAACTACACAGAATTAGCGATAAGGATCAAATTCTGTGAAGATGACGTGTGAGAATGACATTGGTACCTGCGGCAAACTTAGGCAAGAACTAATTTTTAACTAAATACTCTTTTTTAACACTATCGAATGGTGTGCACAGCGTGTGTATTTGCCATAATCAACGGGTTCGATTCCAGGCTACGAATAATTTCAGATATACAATGATGTAGTTTTAATTTTCATCAAAATTGGACCCGAGACACCTTTGAGCGTGATTTGGACATGTACGCCCACTTGAAAAATTGACTTTGTATATTTTATCCTCATCAACCACCATTTTCTATCTATACAGTTAGCAGAGAGGTACTTGGGTGACTTGCAGCTGGCCAATGATCTCCCAGCTACTGACATAATGAGAGGCAGGGATGCTGGTCTACCGCCATACAACCATTACAGGAAGATCTGTGGCTTCAAGCCAGCTAAGCGCTGGGAGGACTTCTACGATACCATTGATAAAGATGTGAGTTTATGAGCAAAAATATCTAGTTTCAAAAAGAGGGGTTTGTATTTGCTCAGTTAATCACTTTAAGGCGCCGATTCCCTTGAGTAGCTGATTTTAAAATGAGAATCACGTCTAAATGGCTAATCGTAATTTTTTGAAAAAAATATATGTTATATTAGACTATTTTCTTAATAATTTGATCTGAGCAAATTTTGAGTTTTATTCGTATAATATAGTGTAATTAATTTGTAAAGTTATGTCTAAAACGGACAAAAAAACGACAATCACACCAAAACCGCTGGGCGTATTTTAATGAAATCGACACCTTCTCAAAGACAATTTAATTATCTACATTTTGATCTGAGGTTTTTTTTTTAAAGTCATAGAATAATAAGGAAAGTACAAAAAACTACTAAATTTTGGGTCGCGCGGGTGTGAAACGAGTGCGCGTTTTGTTCCCTCAAGGTCGTTGGCGTTAGTCGTCGTCTTAAATACTAGTTTTTTTTTTTACCAGTGAGTCAAAAAGCCACTTAAGAAATAAACTGATGAAAGTTGAACTTGGTGCTAGCGATTCAAACCGTTATTAAAAAGTTGTTGGCAGCTCAAAGTCCACTAGCACCTACATCAATATCTTAGTCAAGTAATCAATTTCGTAGTTAGTAAAAATATTGCATACAAGTTAGATTAGGATGATAATGCACGATTAGCTAAGTGACATCATTCTAAATGCCATATGGCGAACTCAATAAGATGGTGGACAAGTAATTTTTTATGCACCATGTGATATGGATATAAGTATCAATAAAACTACGACTGTTCCCACATTGAAAGAAAGAAAGAAAAGAAAAAGTGTTTAATTGGCACAAAACGACATACAATATAATAACACGCTTATGCTAAACCCTTAACAATAGTATTAGTAGTACTTAAATTAAGTTAGTAAAGACGAGAAATAAATCAAACAATAATAACATTTACTACCTACATTTTGTTTATAACAGAAAGGAAATAGGGTGAAAAAGATGCCAGGCAGATGCATGTCGTGTTTGTGGCAAGAAGGCTTCCACTCAGCATAATGCTGTGCCTTGGGGGAGCTACAGCATGGCGCTGATTTTCAGTGGTCGCCTAGGACGTGACGTACGGAAACCAAATCTGTTATATATGTTAAAATATATACAAAGAACATAAAACACACACATTGCGTCCAATATAACCGAATGGAGACGCATGGCAAGAGCCATCATGCATCAGGACCCACCCATGACCACGACCACTCTGCCAAGAGTGACAGACTAAGAAGAAGAACATACTCGTATAAAAAGGCTTGCTGAGAGAAATGCGGAAAAGATGTTCCTCTAAATATGTTTTTATTACGGTGTCATTAAACATGTTCCATCACTTTCAGAAAGTAGAAACCCTCCGTCGTATCTACGACGACGTAGATGACGTTGAGTTGATGGTGGCCATCTACATAGAAAGGCTACTGCCGGATGCCTACGTCCCTCCGACGCTATACTGCATCATGACAAACAACCTGCTCCTCTGGAGACGCTCTGACAAGTTCTTCTTTGAGCACGGGGACTTCCCTGCTGCTTTGACTCTTCGTAAGTATTTAATTCTAATACCAGCCTAGATGGTGATCAAGGTGGGTTGGCGATTTTAGAAATGTTTGATTCATAATAAGTATATACAGTCGATAATAGCTGTTACCTGATCCACCCTAAAAACTAATGAATTTGAACCCTCCGCCTTTAACATTAAGGATTATTTAATTTATACTGATTATAGAGTTTATCAGACTAGCGCTACTCGATGAACAAATCACACTAATACTATAAAGGTGAAAGTTTTTGAATGTGTTTGTATGTTTGTTACTCTTTCACGCAAAAACAACTGAATGGATCTGAATGAAATTTGGGACAGAGATAAATTATAGTCTGGAATAGCACACAGGATACTTTTTATCCCGGAAATATATTCCCTTGGGCTAATTTTCGGCATTCACGCGGGCGAAGCCGCTGGCAGAAGCTTTTACAATAATAATACAGATTCGCATATATGATCTTTTTCTTTAGGCTTCCGCTTGACCACTATCTCAACTGATGGTAAGCGATGATGTGGTCGACGATGGTCACATACACAACACCCAGAGCCGGAACAACTATCTGTAGATCATACAAATATTTATTTCGTGCGGGAATCGAACCCGCGACACGCAGCGCAGCAGTCAATCGCTCAAACACTGTGCCAACCGTGCGCCCCAACTTTAAAACGTTAGCGTTAGGATATTTATAACTATTTGCTATACAACTTCGATTTTTATGCTGTAAGACAAAAAGTTTATCAGAGTATCGTACTATAATTAGTGTTATTGCTACTAATAGCTTATTTTAGCGATTACATTCAAGTAGATCTGGCTTCATGTATAAGGCTGAGGCTAACAAAATGCGTGTTCAAAGCCTGCGTCGAGAATTGTATTGTTTAGATTTCAATTTAGAATCCATTAATAAGTATTTCTTAAATACAAAATTTCTAAATCGGTAATTATTTCGTCTAACTTGTAATAAGTGGGTAGTTGAAAGACAATTAAGTGTATTCATTGAAAAACTGGCAATCAAATGTTACTACGGTTAAGGGCAGGCAAATAAAAATTAACCGTGACATTAAAACTAAAGCCAGTCTACGAACAATTGGATTGTTGAAATAAAAAGGTATCGTTTTTTTTATGTATTTTAAAATTGTAATTATCATATATTATATGTTTATATAATATATGATAATTATTTATTGTTTAGTGTTGAGGTCTAGGTTGGTTTTTCGGAATGGAATATTGAGTAATTTTGTGATGGGATGTTGACATAGGTTCACTGATACAACCACTAGACCAAATCGACTTAACAAATATTGTTGAAATTAACAAGTTCATCATGGTGACAAAACAGTATTCAAACGCTTACATACCCTAACGTTACGTGTTAAGGATCAAATTTGCATAACTGTATTCTATAATATTTGACTACCTTGAATAAGTCGTTCTGGTTCGATAAGCTCATGCATATCGAATAACTCCTGTAATAATTCCTATAAGTTCAAAAACATCTAACTGTAATCGTCTGTGTTTTGTTTTAGTGGGTTGGCTAATGGCAGGGTGGGTCAGGTAACAGCTATTACCGACTGTAAATTCTAAGTTTGTTTTGGACATCGCTGACAACGGTGAAGCCAATCACCGTTGTCAGCGATGACAACGTAGAAGGAAAATATCGTTGTCATTGCTAACAACGATGTTTGGTATTCTTCACGAAAAGAATTGAAAAGGTCACATTCGTACTTGCCTGGATTTGAACCCATAACCATGAGAACAAGAGGAGATGTTTTGGCCACTGGGTCACCATGACTAGCTGATACCATCGGACAATAACACTATACATGAAAATTAAGACGAGCGATTAAACCTGTTACTGAAATGAACATAAAATCATCAGAGTTAAAAGAGAGAGAGTTAAGACTACATATCATTTCAATTTTGTCAGCTTAGCGGCCTGCGCGCGCCGCTCCCAATTATTTTGACAGAAGCATTGTTTTGTTTTTATGATGTTTAGAGTCTGTAGATTTAAACTTTACGACCAAAGTTACAAAAAATGCTCTTACGTCGTAAAAATCACGCTACGCACATGATCGGGCAATTCTCATTAAATTGCTGTGAAGTTATGGACTTAGTCGTGATTTGGTTTGGAAATACAGAAGTCAATCACCTCGATTTTTGTACGTACCCAAATATTTCAACGCTTTTGTTGGATATCACCAATCATAAACATAGCAGTCAGTCAAAATTGATTTGAAAAAAGGAAGAACAAGTTTATATATTTTGTTTTAATCAAGTGTGACTATACAATTTTAAATATAAAATATTTAAAATACTCAATCGAACACCTAGAAGTCAGACAAATATAACTTGCAAGATTTGGTAACAGGATTTATTCTTCGTTCGTCCTAAAGTTTTGTCCCACATTCTGAAAAATTCTTGGTTTGTCCCATAATTATCGCGATTGGTTGTGTTTCGTCCCAAATTAAAAGTACTTTAAAGGTACAGGCAACAAAAAAAATAAGTCTTTATTTGAAATCAACATTTATAATTTTGATTTACCATGAACAATATGCGACACGCAGAACAAGCAAGTGTGACAGTACACGACATGTCAGTGCGACAACCATGACAAGATGAAACAAAATAAAAGCTTGTAAAACGAGTTCATTTGCGCTAGGTATGACGTATTACATACATACATACATCATCAGCCTATTAATGTTGGGACATAAAATAAAAATAAATACATTTTTTATTTCAGCACAACTAAACGAAGTACGGAAGACAAGCATAGCGCGCGTGTTGTGTGACAGTGGTGATGACGTTAAGCAGATACAGCCGGCAGCCTTCTTTCGGAGAAGTCCTTGGTAAGTTCAGTTGAAATTGAAAGTCCTTGATTTACGTTTTTCTGCGTAAGTTGACGCACAAAAGCCACTAATATCGCATTAAAAGCGACATGTAGGTAAGCTTAAGTATACTTCCTTGAAAAATAATATGTATGAGGAAAACCAATAAATGGAACACAGAAAATATGTAAGTATGGACTGTCTGTATTATAGATGTTATTGCTAGAAAGAGAGGGACAACAGACATGCCAACCAATAGAAAAGTATGAAAGAAAAAACATTTTGCAACGACACTTTTTTTTATATTTGTGATGGGTTTGCTCTTGACCCTAGTCTAGGTCAGAGGTGACAGAGATAGAGTCGACGATGGAATAAGCTTACCAAGAAGAAGCCTGTTCACTCTAACTTTGAAGAGATTCGGGTTGTATGCGTTCGGAAACATAGACGCAAGTAGTGGAACTGTAATGGAACTCCATTCATTCGCTGTGCGCATTATGAAGGATGTTTAGAAGCGCTTGGTGTGAATTGGTGGAATGGCAACAAGGTAAAGATGGTAACTTGCAGTGCGTCTAGATGTCCAATGGTAGAAGGGGGCTGGTGGGATGAGGTCGTGGAGTTCTTGAGCACACTCACCGAAGTACAGTCTGTAGAAGACCGACAAGCAGGCAAACTTGCGGCGATCAGCCAAGCTGTGAAGTTCAACGTCACCGATGAGCCTCTTGGCTCTGCGTCAAGTGCGGCAAGCTGATACTTAGCTGTGCCATCCCAAAGGTTGCTGCAATACTCCATGCAGGATCGGATTTGCGCTTTGTATAGGGTTAAAAGCTGTCCAGGCGTGAAGTATTGCTTCACTCTATTTAGGATGCCCAGATTTTTGGCCGCAATTTGGGCTTTGTACTCAATGGAGGCGTCGAAGTTGGGACTGGATGTCAACTCCATGCCTAGGAGCTCGAGCCGATCAGTCACAGGAACAGACGTACCCCGAAAAGTAGGAGTTTGATCAAAAATACTCCTTTTAGCGGTAAAAAGACACGCCCGTGTTTTGGTAGCGTTAAAGGAGACCAGGTTGTCATCACCCCACTGGGAGACAAGGCTTAAGGTCAAATCAGTCCGCTTCACCATAGCCTCTCTCAAGGAACGAACGTCAGCCACACCTTTCCATCATCGGACTACAAGACGTACGGCAATGCGCAATCGGTGCTTGGCAGACATCTCACCCAAACGCACTAAGCGTTTTGCGAATACTTTCATTGGGCGTACAGCTAAGAAGTGGAATTTCCTGCCAAAGTCTTTGTTTCCTGAGAACTATAACCTAGGAGTCTTTAAGTCAAGGGTGAATAGGTTACTTCATGGCAAGGAAGCTTCAGCGTCGACCACATCACCGCTTACCATCAAGCGAGATAGTGGTCAAACGCGTACCAAAAATTAAAAAAAACGCTGGAAAAATTGGGATAAGGAGAAAAACTATGAAAGTAATATGTAGGAAAACGTTTGTTTTGTTTAAAACCAAAATTTCGTAATTATTATAACTAGTGGCCGCGTCAGACAACAAGGCTTCACAAGTAACAAGACTATAAAAAAAAATGGTACAAAAATATATTGAACAAAACTCGTAACGCATGGAGATAAGTAACATAAATAAGTAATGAGAAACGATCTCTAAACATTTGGCAGGAAACTAATATACAGTCCATCGTACGTAAAATATTTACCATCGCGTACGTGCGGTAGATACCGATACCACTCGATACTACCCGATACCAACCGAGACCGACCTTTTAAACATATTGCCTTCAACTACCCCATTTATTTACCGGCACATGTACGGGCTGATCAATCTATCAAGGGGCTGAAAAACTTTAGGATCATGCGATAGGGAATTGGTTCAATAAAGTAAAGGGTTAATTTAGCTCCGCTTGCACAAATCACTAGAGTTAGCTAAGATGGTGTCAGACTATAGCTTCTATATCCCAATTATCTAAATAATCGAATATACAAAATTGTTATGACCTTCTTCATCACCTCAACATATAATGACCCGTACAAGCAACAAACTCAGAGTTAATAAGATAACCCTGGCTGGTGTAAACAAGTCTTCTGACCATTCTTTACAGTGCCCTTTCTATGCACTGGCCTGTGTCTTATTGTAGTAAAAACCTTTTCCAAAAGCCTCTAGTTGTAGCATTACACACCAAATCCGTTCTTCAGAACCCAACATCTGTCCATCTACACAACCCAATATTATGCTCTGAGTAGAAAATATTTCCCCTACGTATGAGCTTCTTATGAAATTATTTCTTAAATTTTTAGGAACTACCCGGTGCCTTGTGAAAAGATCCCAGGTATAGACTATAACAAGTGGAAGGATCAATGGTGCCCGAAGGACGAGAAAAAGTGATTCTAACATTAAATGATATAACTTCTATTATATATATTTTCACGTAAAATTTTACTTTGTTTATTCTGTATATTTTATCATGTGTTATGTTTGTCTCTTTTAGTTTTATAACTTTAGTTACCGTAATTGGTTGTAACCTAACCGTTGTAATTAATTAAATTCAACAAATAACCAAAGAAACAGCTCATATGATTATTGCCTGTTATTTTATTTTTCTCTTTTTTTTTACTATAGTGTAATAATTTATTTATTTTTAAAATAGTTACTTAAAGTTTTTAAACTGAGATGGTCACAGTCATTAGAATTAAAATTTGTTTCGGGGTATAACACATTAGGGCAGTGAAAAACAACACTGCAGACCCACCGTACCTCTTGCCGTACCCCTGGTGGTACGGTGGGAATTTTAAAGTTAAACGATACCACTCGGCCATAGCAGAACATCTTCTCGAATCAGGCACAAACCACTGGATCGATTTACATGACCCACAGGTTATCTCGACTGAACGCCATTACATAAATAGAATGGTTCGGGAAGCAATTGAAATAACCAAGTGCAAAAATCTCAATAGGGACGACGGGTTTCAATTGTCGAGAGCCTGGAATCCAGTGGTTCAACTATGTAAAGGTCGTAAAACTACTGAACGAGTGTCATAAGTGGATACAGTGAGCATCGTCTCTCGAGAACAGTGTCGAGTAACTAGTGAGAAAAGTTCTGGTAGTAGCGGCATCGTGCGTGAAAAACGAGCGAGGAAAAGGGTATACAGATATTTCTGCTCGTAAATAACACCCACACGCAAAGACTAGTTCTCGTGATCATGGCGCTAGTAACGGTGCCAAATATCGAGCTCTCAACCCAAAATCTAAATATACATGGTAAATATCCCGAAACAAGTTTTAATTCTAATAGTTAAACTATTTAGAAAATTACTAAATTATTACTATTATTTTATTAACATAAAGAGTACTAGACGGCATAATAGTATTAATTTACTTCCAGCTATATTGTAAGTCAACTTTAAAAGACTTGCAGTTGGAAAAATCTACGCATAAGGATAATAAAGATCATTATCTTGAATATCATGTGACCACCATGTGAGAAGTTAGTTTTTAGGGTTCCGCACCCAAAGGGTAAAACAGGACCCTATTGCTAAGCGCGTCTCTTCGCGGTCCGTCTGTCAGTCCGTCTGTCTGTCTGTCTGTTTGTCTGTCTGTCTGTCTGTCTGTCTGTCTGTCTGCCTGTCTGCCACCCTGTTGTATCTCATGAGCCATGATAACTAGACAGTTTAAATTCACATATGATGCATTTCTGTTGCCGCTATAACAAAAATACTAAAAACAGAATAAAGTAAACATTTAAGTGGGGCTTCCATACAACAAACGTGATTTTTTTGCCGTTTCTTGCAATAATGGTACGGAACCCTTCGTGCGCGAGTCCGACTCGCAGTCGGCCGGGTTTTTTTTGCCAAACAAGGTTGTATGAAGGTGATCGACGGAATGGCATTGACTTTAATAATATTATGTCATAGTTCATTGAGATTTGACATATAGCTATATTGTCTGTTTTAAATCCAAATATGCAAATAATGTGCATCCGTCTATCGAATGATATAATAATTTTGACATAGTTGGATGAAGGAGCTATTCAAATGATAATCCTTATGAGAGCTTAGGCAACTTAAATCCAATTGTCCAATTGTTCGGGGTCCACATAAACTGATAGTGTGAAAACTTTTTAACAAAAAGTCCTATTGTTTTTCGAATAATCGAATAATGAATCGAATCCAGGACCTCATGCTCAGCAGAAGTATTTACGACCACTAGACGTGCCAGTTCTTCTATAATATATATCCACGAAGTCACATTTGCCTAATATAACGTGCACTATCATAACATGCACATATAGTAAAAGAACCGCTTGCATCATACTAAACATGTGACCTTCACATTAGTCTGCTAATCTGCCCATCTGTTTGCTACATGATTTCTGGCTCCTTGTCGAAACTATTTGAATACAAATGCTAATTCAAAGGCAAATTTTGAATATAGTTATACATTTTTTTAAGTGTGTATACCTATTTGTATTATCAAAGTATCCAATATAAATGGTCGCAAGTTTCAACCACAACCATTTCGTCAAATAAAGGCGTCGAAAGCGTTAAGGTAAATCAGTTACCATGAAATACTTGTACGTGTTACTAGTTTTTGTTCTAGCGTTAAATCTAGCAGACTGTCAGTACTTCAGATACCCCAATGGTGTACAAGTGTGGGTGCAGAAAGTAAAAGTGATTGAAGTGAATGAACGCGGTGAAGAAATTACAGAAAACAGTGTGGCGGTTCCACCTCCAAGTGTAAATGAGGTGCCAGATAAATTTGACCCGAACTCTGAAAACTTTCCAGATATTGATGAAAGATTTGGTGAGATTATAGTGACTGAAGTGCCAAGTGCAAAAATAGGGAAAAACACAAGTGTGGCTTCTGAATAAAGATGTAGTTGAAATGCCTAAAAAACCAAACAGTTCTAAAAGTCTGCAAAACAATTTAGGATGTATCTCCCATACATCCTCAATTGTTTTCGAGTAACGACTGTCCTGTGGAACTCTTTAAATTTATTGCAAAGTGTACTCATACAATACAATAATTCAAAACATATACAATAATTCGAAGACATGTGACATCCACCAACCCGCACTGGGCCCGCGTGGTGGATAACGGCCCATTCACAGAGAGGAGGCCTGTTTCCCAGCAGTGGGAACATTAATAGGCTGATGATGTGATGTGATGTGATGATGTACTCATACAGATTAAAATTATTCTACCAATTCGTTGTTTTATTTCCATCCAGGAAATATCAAAACTGATTGAACCAAAAGGTAATATTTTGGATACGTTTTTAAATGCTAGTGATGTGTAAGATCAAGTGTTAAACTGCACTATATCAAACTCATGCTATTACTTCAAACCGGTTAATAGATCAATATTATTTTGTGTTTGATATTTAATCATAATTTAGTATCTATCACACTAATATTATAAAGGCGGAAGTTTGTGAGTGCGTGTGTGTGTCTGTATGTTTGTTACTTCATCACGTTCAAACGGCTGGACGGATAAAGATGAAGTTAAGCACAGAGATAGATTATAGTCAGAAATAGCACATAAGATACTTTTTATCTCGGGAATCTGTTACCTCGGGATGATTTTCAACTTTCACGCGGGCGAAGCCGCCGTCAGAAGCTAGTTTATTATATGCGTGACCTTGACAAATGTAGACAATATCATAAACAAAGCTGGTTCTACGAGTGATGATGTAAGATTTTTTAACACGACGAGCGTCTGCAATACTATATTGATCAAAGTTCACATGCCAAACATGGTGCAACTCATTTAAAATTTACGTATTACAGAATACAAGGGAAAACCACATTACTTATTTAAAAACACATATATATTATTATTATACAGCACTAGCTTCTGCCCTCAGCTGCGCCCGTGTAAAATCTCTTTTATCATCCCAAGCGCACACTACCGAGGTAAAAACTCCATCACCAACATCATATGTCCTGCCCATGCAATCAGTTTAGCCGTTTAGTCGTTAAAAGAGAACTAGCGGCTCTGTGAGCTGTAGACCTCGAGTCTCTTCTTGTCGACATTTTTATCGATTCAGTTACCTCTAAAAACTGAAAAAAATCTATATAAATATCAAAAAGGCTTACAAAATTTCACAAGAATCGCTTGAGGAATG
This sequence comes from Orthosia incerta, assembly GCA_948252205.1. Classification (NCBI taxonomy): domain Eukaryota; kingdom Metazoa; phylum Arthropoda; class Insecta; order Lepidoptera; family Noctuidae; genus Orthosia; species Orthosia incerta. The sequence goes on along the minus strand of OX411744.1, from coordinate 32,651,071 downwards.
CGACTTGTAGAAGAGAACAGCCGGACATCTGCCAGACATCGGACATACGAAAGCATTTTTGTCTAAGCTGAAACGGAGACGCTTCACGCTCGCTCGGTCAAAACAAACAGAGTTACTTTCGCGTTTATAATATTCATCATCATGAATGGGCCGTAATTCACCACGCTGGCCCAGTGTGGGTTGGTGTATGTCACATGTCTTAAAATTTTTGGTTCTAGGACATGCTGGTTTCCTCTCGATATTTTCCTTCACCGTTTTAAGAGCAGTGGTGATGAAATAATTTACACAAATAAAGCGCCTGCCTGGGTTCGAACTCACAACCTAAAACTTCTAAGTCGTAGCCACTACCACTAAGCCACCACACATCACATATTATCAGCATATTAATGTTCCCACTGCTGGGACACAGGCCTCCTCTCTGTGAGATGGAATGGGGGTCCACCACGCGGGCCCAGTGCGGTTTGGTGTTTGAGCTAGGCCACCACTGTTTTATAATATTAGTTTGGATTATTAGTTTTTTAATAACGTAGCAAACATCACGCCTGTATTCCTCATAGGGTTAGGCAGAGGTGCACCCTTATTATGCCAGCTATGTTTTTAAGTCCCATGTAATAAGATGGCGAGCGTATTGCCACATCATCATCATCATCATCGACCACATCATCGCTTACCATCAGGTGAGATGGTAGTCAAGCGCGAGCCTATATAAGATAAAAAAAAACCGCGCACAAATCTAAACTCCGGCCTGTTACTGAAAAATTCAGATGGAAAAACCTAATAATACTTTGCCTGACCCGAGAATTGAACCCAGGACCTCGTGCTCAGCAGTAGCGCTTGCGACCGCCGGACCAACGAGAGACCAACGAGGAGTTTCTTAATAAAAAAACCTTGTTTGTGTTCGTAACATCGATAGACAAGTATAAGTATAAGCCAGTATTCATAATTAAATATTACATTGCGATACGGGCCAGACTCAAAATTACAACTTTACTGTAATATAGGCCCTGATTCTGAATGAAGTATTTGAAATGAACACCAACCCTGTAAACCCCTGGTGTTCAACTCAACAAGATCATAACGCCATCATTTGTAATTTAAACAAAGTGTAACTTTTAATTCCCTAGATGGCGTTGGCGTCAAAATAGATCGTGCTAACGTTTTGTTAACATCATTAAGCTAAGCAATTTTGTAGTATTATTTTTGTAAATATAACATTATGAATCGGTACATATTAATATACGCGATTAGACCAGTCCAGTGTTTAATTGAGTTACCCCATCTCCAAGTCGACCCGCGGTTTATTCACCTGGTTCTATACCAAATGACAGGTTATCAGACTAAATTATTAATGCTGACTGAATCAAATCAAACACAAATTCTTAATTAAGAAATCGGAGGTGAGTTTGTGATCTAATGATCAATTTAACCCTTTCTTACACTGCTTCGAATGGCCAGAGGTTTTGGTGAGTTTAAGCCAATGCCAGGACCTATGGCTATATGCTGCATTTTCGGTAGATTACTGTCCGGGTAATCGTGTAAGACGTCTTGATGAAAGTTGTCAAAATAGTAGATTAGTAGCCAAGGACTGTAAGGCATCAACTGCAGCCCGAGATATTTAGGCGCCCGCCTATAGTTCGAGGGTGCAAATGGTGCTTGCACCCGAGCTAACTATTCTGCTTTACATCTAGATTGTGAGGTAAGTAGAAAAAAACCGGCATTACAAGAATAAAACATTTTATTTCTTGAAATTTATAGTGAAATGAGAACAATTTTCAAATTTTAAGGACAGGTGTTTTTTGGGTATGTTAATAGTTTGAGATTGTGATATTTGTTGGTCATGGACAAAATCTGACGGGATGAAGCTTTCTTCAGCAGAAGTTGATGGTTGCGGATCATCTCTAATGATGTTTCAATTTTTGAAAGCTGAATAGTTTTCGTTATTTTGTTGGTAATTTTACTTTTATTTTGTATGGAATCTTCAATGTAACCTTCAACCACCTTGCTGGATTTCCACCCACCGTGCCTGCCTTTTTATAGTGGTTAGGTTAGCCCCAGCATCTGCTAAAAGTGTAGTCGATGTTCTCCGCAAGCAATGACCTGTGTACAATTCCGGTTTGCCAACTTTAAATAACTTGCGATTTGCTTCGGCATACTTCTGATGAAATTTTTCCAATAACTTGTTTGTAGCACTTGCCTTGGTGGTACTTCAAAAAAAATTTGTTGGTGTTTACATTTTCAGGACGAAGATTTCTGTATTTTTGTACGAATTCAGAGAATTCTTGAGGAACTAGAAATGTTCGGTCAATTTTAGTTTTTGGGTTCGGTAGTGTAATTACTAACAACTGACCCTGTTGTTCTATGTTCTCTATTGTTATAGTTGTCAATTCAATACCTCGGCATGCGCCAGTTATACCGAAGATAAGAACCACCTAAAATAAGCGAAAATAAGTATGTTTTATAGGATTATAAGAGTATAAAAAATGAATTATCATTATATGATTATTATTTTACGTAACTTTACAGCTAAATATATGTCATCAGGGGCTTCATTTATTAATGTTTTCACGTCTTGCGCTGTAAAAACCTTTGACTTTTTACTTTTGTGTCCAGCAGATTGTCTTTTTAGAAAAGATGATAATTTTGAATAGTTCTTGATATTGATGTCATGTTTAGTACTCATAGTTGCTTTTAACATTGAATAAACGCACCACAAACTAGATGGCCGCAGCTTTTTTGATAGCTCACTAAAGTATGTTAAGAATACAGTCTCGGATAAAGACTTTACTCGTTTTTCTGTTCGCCACTTTATGAACTGGTCGTAAGTTTACTAATATCTCTCTTTAGAAGTTTTAGGCAAAATATTGTTAATTGCTGCTTCAGCTTCCATTTTCATTGAATCGGGAGTGCAGATTATATCTTCATCACTTGAAGAACTCATGTTTTTTCCTAATTAGCACGTAATTATAAAACAATCCCAAAAACAAACAATATTTAAAGTAAAAGTTTTAGTAGCAAAGCGACCTCTTTGGTCATTGGGCTGAATGCATGATGTCTATTGCCAGTATGATGGTTAGATGTACGCGAACTTTTTGAAAGATAGAATTGTTTTTTTTTAATTACTTACCGCCCTAGGGCTTTTGTTGCTACATTATTACCCTAGAGCGCTAATTAGTCACCTTCAAGTCCCATTTGGAGGTGATAAGAACCTACTTACCGAACATGAGAGATGAAAAGAATATTCAAGTAACTTACGTATGTTTGTGTTTTTTTGCCACTTTACTTACCTCAATTATGCGCTGATGCGTTGGATGTTGTGTGACATAACACACACACACACACCTATACAACCTAATACATACAACTATAGAACCTAAGTCCGGGATTGCAACTGAACATTTCTTGACAGAAAACCCAATTACTTCTTTAAGATAGAACGACCCGATATAATTATGAAACTGGGACTCCATGGTCAGCAAACACGCTTGCGACTACTAAGCTAAAGGGGCAGAGGCGATAGAAAATAATTATTACAATAATTATTTAATAGATTGCTTATGATAACTTTTTTTTTGTTATCGTCTCACCCAAACAAACAACTAATCTATATCTATACTATACTATAATATAATATATAATAATATTATAAAGCTGAAGAGTTTTGTTGTTTGAACGCGCTAGTCTCAGGAACTACTGGTTGGAATTGACAAATTCTTTTTGTGTTGGATAGTCCATTTATCGAGGAAGGTTATAAGCTATATAACATCACGCTACAACCAATAGGAGCCGAGCATAAATGAAAAATGTTGCAAAAACGGGCAAAAATATTCCTTTTTGAGAGCTTTTGTTGCGTGCGCTGCGTAAACGGTTTAAGTTACGCAAATATAATGTATGATGGAATTGTTCTTCTTTAAAAGTTCTAAGAAAAAGTCCGAGACAGCATATGTCTATCTTTTAAGATTGACTCACAATAGCACCTTTTATGTTCTAAATTTTAATTAGATCACCGCCGCCGCCGCCGGTAGAAACAAAAGTTTACAGGTTACATTCGTATTAAGGGTAGGTAGGGTAGGGTAGGGTATCGCTGCACATGCTGAGATAGGAGCCTTTTTGGTCTCGCACGGGGTTTTCATTTTTAATTTTGTTTAATTTTAAGCTGATTTCGCGTGTCTCCTGTGCGGGTCACAAATAAATACTTTTTCTTTCTTTCTTTCTTTCTAGTATATATAATAACTAGTATTTGCTTGGTGCGCGAGCTGCAAGCAGCTCGCGTGTTTTTGTCCCTACACCTACCCTACACCTACCCTACACCTACCCTACACCTACCCTACACCTACCCTACACCTACCCTACACCTACCCTACACCTACCCTACACCTACCCTACACCTACCCTACACCTACCCTACACCTACCCTACACCTACCCTACACCTACCCTACACCTACCCTACACCTACCCTACACCTACCCTACACCTACCCTACACCTACCCTACACCTACCCTACACCTACCCTACACCTACCCTACACCTACCCTACACTTACCCTACACCTACCCTACACCTACCCTACACCTACCCTACACCTACCCTACACCTACCCTACACTTTGTTCCAAAAAACATAACCCTAATGTTTGCTTGTCGTCACCAGGCACTGAGTTTCGCTTCACCCACTCAACCTTCGTTACGCTACGTAGGTCGCCGGCTCGCTTCGCTCGCCACCTCCCCCCTGCGCTGCACTCGGTCTCGTAGGTTCGCTCCACTCGGGATCCCTACGCTGAATCCGTAAAAAAAAATAAAAAAAAGATTCGCCAAAACGGGGGGGGAGGAGGGGGGAGATGGGGGGCAAGGGCGTCAACTTTGAAAAATGGTTTGTTTGTGACTATAGCATTGCCCCTTTATATGAATCTGAAAAAAGAAATGTTCCAAGTCTTTCAACTTCCGAGATCCGCTTAAAGGGGGGGAGAAGGGGGGCGAGAGGGTTAACTTTGAAAAATGGTTTTTACTTTTCCGAGCCTCCTCTAAACGAATCCGTAAAAAAAACCAAAAAAAAAGATTCGCCAAAACGGGGGGGGAGGGGGGAGAAGGGGGGCAAGGGGGTCAACTTTGAAAAATGGTTTGTTTGTGACTACAGCATTGCCCCTTTATATGAATCTGAAAAAAGAAATGTTCCAAGTCTCTCAACTTCCGAGATCCGCTTAAAGGGGGGGAGAAGGGGGGCGAGGGGGTCATTTTTGAAAAATGCTTTTTACTTTTCCCAGCCTCCTCTAAACGAATCCGTAAAAAACAAAAAATACGGGTACCTTAGTTTCCGAGATACAATAGAGGGGGGGAAGAGGGGGGAGGAAAAGGGGAGGTTTGGGACTTTTCCCATACTCGCGAGAGTTACTTGTTTACGAATCTGTCAAAATATACCCACCTCCCCCTCCACCATCTGGGAGAACAATTATGTCAATGAGTGAGTGAGTGAGTCAGTCAGTGGTAATGCAGTTTTATATAGTATAACTAGTATTTGCTTGGTGCGCGAGCTGCAAGCAGCTCGCGTGTTGTTGTTGTCCCTACACCTACCCTACACCTACCCTACACCTACCCTACACCTACCCTACACCTACCCTACACCTACCCTACACCTACCCTACACCTACCCTACACCTACCCTACACCTACCCTACACCTACCCTACACCTACCCTACACCTACCCTACATCTACCCTACACCTACCCTACACCTACCCTACACCTACCCTACACCTACCCTACACCTACCCTACACCTACCCTACACCTACCCTACACCTACCCTACACCTACCCTACACCTACCCTACACCTACCCTACACCTACCCTACACCTACCCTACACCTACCCTACACCTACCCTACACCTGCCCTACACCTACCCTACACCTACCCTACACCTACCCTACACCTACCCTACACCTACCCTACACCTACCCTACACCTACCCTACACCTACCCTACACCTACCCTACACCTGCCCTACACCTACCCTACACCTACCCTACACCTACCCTACACCTACCCTACACCTACCCTACACCTACCCTACACCTACCCTACACCTACCCTACACCTACCCTACACCTACCCTACACCTACCCTACACCTACCCTACACCTACCCTACACCTACCCTACACCTACCCTACACCTACCCTACACCTACCCTACACCTACCCTACACCTACCCTACACCTACCCTACACCTACCCTACACCTACCCTACACCTACCCTACACCTACCCTACACCTACCCTACACCTACCCTACACCTACCCTACACCTACCCTACACCTACCCTACACCTACCCTACACCTACCCTACACCTACCCTACACCTACCATACACCTACCCTACACCTACCCTACACTTTATTCCAAAAAACATAACCCTAATGATAGCTTGTCGTCGCCAGGCACTGAGTTTCGCTTCACCCACTCAACCTTCGTTACGCTACGGAGGTCGCCGGCTCGCTTCGCTCGCCACCTCCCCCCTGCGCTGCACTCGGTCTCGTAGGTTCGCTCAACTCGGGATCCCTACGCTGAATCCGTAAAAAAAACAAAAAAAAAAGATTCGCCAAAACGGGGGGGGAGGGGGGAGAAGGGGGGCAAGGGGTCAACTTTGAAAACTGGTTCGTTTGTGACTATAGCATTGCTCCTTTATATGAATCTGAAAAAAAAAATGTTCCAAGTCTCTCAACTTCCGAGATCCACTTAAAGGGGGGGAGAAGGGGGTCGAGGGGGTCAACTTTTAAAAATGGTTTTTACTTTTGCGAGCCTCCTCTAAACGATTCCGTAAAAAAAACAAAAAAAAAAGATTAGGCAAAACGGGGGTGGAGGGGGGAGAAGGGGGGCAAGGGGGTCAACTTTGCAAAATGGTTTGTTTGTGACTATAGCATTGCCCCTTTATATGAATCTGAAAAAAGAAATGTTCCAAGTCTCTCAACTTTCGAGATCCGCTTAAAGGGGGGGAGAAGGGGGGCGAGGGGGTCAACTTTGAAAAATGGTTTTTACTTTTGCGAGCCTCCTCTAAACGAATCCAAAAAAAAAACATACTACGGGTACCTTAGTTTCCGAGATACGATAGAGGGGGGGAGGAGGGGGGAGGAAAAGGGGAGGTTTGGGACTTTTCCCATATTTACGAATCTGTCAAAATATACCCACCTCCCCCTTCACCATCTGGGAGAACAATTATGTCAATGAGTGAGTCAGTGAGTCAGTCAGTCAGTGGTAATGCAGTTTTATATATTATAATAATATAATAATATACTTATACTAATATTATAAAGCTGAAGAGTTTGTTTGTTTATTTGTTTGAACGCGCTAATCTCAGGAACTACCGGTTGGAATTGAAAAATTCTTTTTGTGTTAGTTAGTCCATTTATCGAGGAAGGTTAGAGGCTATATAACATCACGCTACAACCAATAGGAGCCGAGCATAAATGAAAAATGTTGTAAAAACGGGCAAAAATATTCCTTTTTGAGAGCTTTCGTTGCGTGCGCTGCATAAACGGTTAAAGTTACGCAAATATCATGTATGATGGAATTGTACCTCTTTAAAAGTTCTAAAAAAAAGTCCGGGACAGCATATGTCTATATTTTAAGATTGACTCACAAAAGCAGCTTTTATGTTCTAAATTTTAATTAGATCGCCGCCGCCGGTAGAAACAAAAGTTTACAGGTTACATTCGTATAGTAGTAAGGGTAGGTAGGGTAGGGTAGGGTAGGTAGAGTAGATAGGGTAGGGTAGGTAGAGTAGAGTAGGTAAGGTAGATAGGGTAGGTTGTAGGGTAATTATGGGAAATAAAAAAAAATAGGGTAGGTAGGTAGGACGTAGGTAGTTAGGTAGCCAGTTGACGGGAGCGAAGCCGCGGGGGTCGCTAGCACGAGTATAAGTTCAAAGTGCAAAGAAGAAGCGACATTCAAAGTCTAGTTTTTCAAATATAATAAAACCTTGCATGATTTCCTTCCGTCGACAAAAAATATAAATGCAGCATTCGTTGAATATCTCACAGTGACACCGGAAGCAGTTAAAATGAAATACTTAACTGTGGTGTTAGTTTGTGCTATAGCGTTCGATCTTACACATTCGTACTCATACTATGTGGTGTACCCCGGCGGATCTAAAGTAACGGTCGACAACGTACAGGTAGCTGAACTGGAGGAAGACGCTGGAGTATATCAACATCCAAAGGCTATCCTGTCGGAATTACCAGCAGTGCATGGTCAATTTGGAAGACAACTACATAAAAGCGACAAAGTACAGGTGTGGGTAGAACAGGTAGAAGTTTACGAATACAGCGAGGCAGACTTTGAACGACTAGCAAACCTACCTAAAGGAGGAAACGGTGGAGGTGCTTTTTAAAAGTGAATGATTGCACGTGTAAGAAGAGTTGGCGATAAATATGTATCTTCCAGATAAAGACGTTTTAATGAATATGTAAACGGTAACATTTATCTTGTTTATAACCATTGTTTCTGTTAACTAAGTAGTATATCTAAGACGTCAAAACTAAGTACATATAAAGATTTTTAACCGTATATTATGTTACAAAATAATTAAGTAAAAATAATTGTATTTTTTGGTCAGTCTTATTTTATGAATCAAACTTATAAAAACGTATGTTCTTCAACATTCGTAAAAAGCTTAACAAATCGATCGATATTTTGTCGATCGTTTGTACTCAATCAGGTTTTGACTATTTATAAATAAATATTTCTATGATGAACCAAATCCAGTATGGTTGATTTAATCAAGAACTAGTTTCCTTATAAAATCGATGCAAGTATGTGTGTACAAACTATAAAGGTCGTAGTCATCATCAAATACCTCACAGTCACACTAAAAGCAGTCAATATGAAATACTTAGCTTCAGTGTTCGTTTGTGCTCTAGCGTTCGATCTAACGCATTCTAATTGTTTGGTTAACTCTGGCGGCGCTAAAGTAACGGTAGACCATGTGCAGGTGGCGGAACTGGAAGAAAACGCTGGAAATGATCAATTTCCAAAGGCGATACTGTCAGAATTACCAGCAGTGGATGGTCAATTTGGACAACAACCTCTTAATAACGGCAAGGTACAACAGGTGGAAGAGTCAGAATTAGACGAGCCAAAGTTTAAACTAATGCCAATCTCTTCTTTCTCGGCTAGTGATTGTACGGACGGTCTTGTAAGAGTTGGCATTCAATGTCAAAAAGAAGATTAATACGATTATATGATTACATTTCTTTGTCTATGTCCATTGTTTCTGTTAATTTGGTAGTACATATATCAAAACGTCAAAACCATATATGTAACAATACAATTCATAAAATAAAAAGTTTTCTTTTTACATACTGAACCTAACTATTGTTTATTGACTATATTGTTGAAGACAGTGAAACAGACTACACTTCAAAGCAGTCAAACTATGTCTTAATCAATATTTTCACTATCATTCTTAAACTGCTTGACAAATCGACCCATATTTTGTTGATTGTTTGTACTCAATCAGGCAAATATATTTAATGTTGGCAACATTAAAAAATAGTTCTATGATGAACCAAATTCAGTAAATTTAATTTATTCAAGAACTAGTTTATTTAAAAAACTTGTTTATGTGTGTTCTATTGATGAATCTATAAAGATTTCAGTCATCATCAAATATCTCATAGTACAGGCAACAGTTAACATGAAAAACCTATTTGTGTTGCTAGTACGATTATGTGTTCTGGTGATAGATCTAGCGGATTATCAGTACTACTTCAGATGCCCCAGTGATGTATAAGTGTGGGTACAGACAGTGATAGAAGTGAATGAATACGGAAAAGAAGTTCAACCGCTAGATAACACCTATAGGAATATTGAACTTCTACCAGCTGATGATGTTAGACGACAAAAGGCACTGCTAATAGATGGTACACAAAATAACGAATCGAGAGAAAGAAAGAAAGAAAACTAGTTTATTTTGCCCACACAGATACATACAATGAGAGAAACCATGCGGTCCTATTATAATATTGTCCGGGCGGTGGAGTAAGAGCTGCGGATGGTTATTGTCAAAAAGAAGATTTAGTTAACATGTAAATCACCATCATCATTATCATTTTAGCCGAAAGACGTCCACTGTTGAAAATAGGCCTCTCCCAAGTGTCATCGACCGGTCCGGTGCGTCTCGCATCCATCGGATTCTCGCAAACATAACCAAATCATCGGCCCACCCAGTGGGAGGTCTTCCAACGCAGCGTCTTCCGGTACGAGGTCGCCACTCCAGAACTTTTCGGCCCCATCGACCATCCATTCCGCGAGCTATGTGCCCTGCCCACTGCCACTTAAATTTTATAATTTGAGCGCACGGTTGGCGCAGTGGTTGAGTGATTGACTGCTGCGCTGCGTGTCGCGGGTTCGATTCCCGCACGGGTCAAATATTTGTATGACCTACAGATAGTTGTTCCGGCTCTGGGTGTTGTGTATGTGAGTTTATATGTTTGTAAACGCTCCCACGATACAGGAAGAAATTCCTAGTGTGGGGCAAAGTTTTTTAAATAAAAAATAAAATAAAAATATAAAACGCAATTTTTCGGGGTATGTATGCAGGCGAACCAAAGTTACCGAAACTTTGGTTCGCCTGCGGCTATTCTGCTTTCTGATGCGATCACTCAAGGATAAATGGAGAGGTCCATTGCCCGCTAGGTGACTTTAAGCCTTCTGATGAGACCCATTGTGAGCGACTAAGTGAAGTAAAGCTTTATTGACATAAACAATTTTACACAAAATGGAAAGCTCCTAAACTAGCGTTAACTGTATCAAAATACATTACTAAAATTATAACATTTATGTATCTTATTTCTACTCCCCATTGACGGACCAACCTTTTTATATATTAACGTCTATTGCATCAACATAAATAACTTATTCTAATTACAATGGGTAGAATCTTTAACATATATGATTGCTTTATAAGCCAGCAGGTTTTCGTTTTAATTTTATAATATAGATGATAAGTTTAAACAATCTAGTTTCCTCATTTAAAAAAAACTGTGTAAGGATGTATGCGTTCTTAAAAAATAACAATAAAAGTCAAATTCACGACCAAATAACACCAGTATGATTCAAAATGAGATACTTGTCTGTAGTATTAGTTCATGTTTTAGTGACCAATCTGACGTTTTGTCGATATGTAAGGTCCGTAAAACGAGGTTAAATTGATTAATTTTGAAATTAAAATTGACATAACTATTTCAATTATATTTTGAAAAATATGAAAAAAATGCAGTATTGGCGACTTCACAAAAAAAATTATGTACCTTAATACCAATTTAATTTTTCCATAGTTTGGGAGAAAATAAAATAAAACCAGCCTATGAACGCTAAAATAAAAATGGGGTTACTTTGATAGCCCAATGTTTTTTCATTGCAATATGAAGTAACCCCAATTTACAATGTATTTTTAATGAATTCACACTGTACAATTCAAAATATTTTTTCTGCAACAAGTAAACTTATTCTTGCGTTGAGGTTGATGCATAACATGGCTGACATATCAGAGTTGCAAATTTTAAAAGTAAAATTGTGGTGCGTTCCGTTTTCACGGAGTTAGCTTTAAAAACCTTAAAAGATAAAGTTATCATCAAAGTTACCCCAGATCTCAATGTAACCTCGTTTAACCGGTACCCCAGCGGTGTACAAGTGTGGGTAGAGAAAGTGAATATGATAGTAGTGAATCAATACGGTGAAGACGTGACAGGAAACAGTGTTACATTTCTGCCTCTATGTGCTCCCTTTATGAACTTCGTCCTACCAGCTATCGACGAAAGACTGCTAACGACACTGCCAAAGATTGGTGGGACAACATTACAAGTGTGGGTACACAAGGTAGACGTCATAAAAGTGACTAATATATCATATCGATGCAGACCCAGTTATAACAGAGCTTCGATTTCTGAGGATGGTTGTCCAGATGATAAGATAAGAATTGGTAAAACTTGTGAAAAGGATCATTAAATAATTGAAAATCTTTTATGTCTTTATTTTCTATTCTGTCTAATCCCAAGTATGTTGTGGTTGGCTTCCAATCTAATCAAAGATAGATGAATACTTTGTATTATTTTTCATGGATCCAGCTGAATACCATAAATATATAATCGCTTGTCACGAAATATATATCCAATGAGCCCAAAGATGATGGTGCTATCCTGTCTGGTTGAGGAATATCTATGGCCACCTTCCGGCTCCTGAAGCTGGTCTCATACCAGCTTCATAGTAACATATTATGACAATGTTTCCAAAGTTACATAAGTACGCCAAGTTTCATCTTAATTGGTAGCCAAGAAGTGCTTGAAAAATCCCCTCCGGAGCAACTGGACAGATTCGCAACTGGACAGATTCTCAGCTGGACAGTTTCGCAACTGGACAGATTAGCAACTGGACAGAGTATAGTCGTGAAAAAAATAAGTTAATAAACAATTAAACATAGTTATTAAATTTAAAAAGTGTTTATTCAAGGAAAGTCTATATAACACAAAGACACGACAATAGAATAAAAACTGTCTTACAATCTGTTTTAATTCTAATATTAGAATTTGTTTTATAATATAATATTAAACAAAATTTTCAACTGGTCTTCAAAAAAAAAAAAACAAAACTGATTACGGGGAGAAAACCCCTCTGAAGCAACTGGACAGATTCTCAGCTGGACAGATTAGCAACTGAATAGAACGTGTACAGTCCATGACATAATTAAAGTGGATGAGTTGGGAACATGGACGTAATGAAAAAGTGGTCAAGATAGGAAAGTAGCCGACTTACTCCAGAGGGCAAGCGCTGACTCTTTTCATGCTTCGATTTGAAGATCTAGGCCCATCAAATTAGCATACAAAATTACACCAAAACCGTTTTACCAGCTTTTCTTGCTACATGTTGACATAACCCAGGGCAGCGATTGAGTAAACTTTGTACCAGTAGGTACTGATTATTCTTTTACCAAATAGTCTCATGGAACGTATACAAGAATGTTTAAAATTTTGAAAGAGCAATTGTCTGTTAATATTAAACAGTTCAAGTGCAATTATGAATCAGCAATTGCACAAGCATTAAAATGTATCTATCCGGATGTTATTGTCAAAGGCTGCTTTTATCATTTTCTGCATACGGTGTGGAAGAAATCTAATTAATTGAAATTTTCATCTACTGTAAATGGTCGTGGAAATTGACACAATTGTGTACGCAATTAGCACTTTTGCCAAACATACCTGAGGGCTTCTTGTCAATAAATGAAATGGCTACAGATGATGAAGAATGTAAAGCCTTTTTCAATTACTTCACAAATTATTGGATGACGAAAATTACGACTGAACAGTTATCTTGTTACGGAGAAAAATTTAGGACTACTAACGCTATAGAAGGTTGGCACCGGCGAATTAATGCCAAAATACCAAAAAAACATTTAAACATTTTTGTTTCTACAGTTATTAAAAAAAGAATCGAAAATCAGTGATACCAAAATAAATAAAAGTTACTATCACTGTGTGGAACAGATCGGCCAAATCAAATTTTTATTGATAAGCAGATGCAAAATATATTATCAGACTGCGTTAACGAAAAAAATTTAGTCATGACATGCTTAGAACGCCTACGTTCATTAAAATTATCTCAATATTAGTTTTCTCCCCTCAACAACCCCCACCTCACCTCAGCAACTGGAGCGTTAGTAAACGAACAAATTTTTTTTCCGTAACAAGATAACTGTTCAGTCATAATATTAGTTGTTATATATGAATTAAAACATATTATTTCTTGATAGCAGTATTATATTCAATGACATGTATCTAGTCAACCACGGTAACCAAGTAACACGTATTTAGTCTATGACACGCCTCCGCCGTTATTCCCAGGAATCAGAGGCGCCGGGAGCAGCTGGTCGAGGTGGCGCATCCTTGTGCGTCCGCTGTCGATCTCTATCTCATAGTGGAGGTTTCCCAGTCGGCGGGTCACTGTACCAAACTCCCACTTCCTTCCTGATACAGAGTAATTGCGAGCTTGCACTCTGCTGCCGACTGCAAACTCTCTCATCCCTTCTCTTCTGCCCCTATGTAGTGCCTTTGGTGGAGCTCTAATCTTGGCTACCAATCTCGTTCTTACCTCTCTTCCGAACATGAGCATATAGGGCGAATCGCCTGAGATGACTGGCGTAGCCCGGAGGAGACTTCTAACTATACGAACCTTGTGCGGTATCCCACCACTCTCCCCCTCTAATTTGTGCAGTGATTTCTTAACCGTCTGAACAAATCTTTCAGCTTGTCCATTAGTTGCGGGATGGTAAGGTGCGATCGTTTTGTGAACAATGCCATTGCTAGTTAAGAACGTCTGGAATTCTTGAGAGACAAATTGTCTTCCATTATCCGACACCAGCGTGTAGGGTAATCCAAAGGTGTCAAATAAATCGTCTAGTTTCTGAATACAGAATGCGCTCGTCGTAGTTTTTGTAGGGATTATTTCTACCCATTTGGAAAATGCATCTACGACAATTAGAAGTTGAAAGCCGGATATCGGACCTGCAAAATCGATGTGTATTCTTTGCCACGGGCCAGTAGGGTCTTCCCAGTGATGCAGAGGGGCTTTTGGTGGTTCATTCTGGTTTAATCGACAGGTTCTGCACGATTTAACTTTGTTTTCTATATCTTTATCAATGTTCTTCCAGTATACAAAACTCCGCGCAAGAAGTTTCATTTTCAAGATCCCGACATGTCCCGCGTGAAGTTCATCTAAGATACGTGGGCGTAGTTTATGTGGAATTATAACTCTCATGCCTTTTAGGATGCAGTCATTCTGCAGAGTTAGTTCATTGTCTTTATATCCGGACTCCCTAAGTGAAGTGCCTGATTGGAGTGTTTCAAGTAATTTCTGTAATTCTGGGTCTTCTCTTGTTTCTTCTGCTATTATTTTTGGTGAAATATTTAATGCGTTTATCTGATTTAGCTGGAATATGTGATGCTGGTCATATTTATTCTCATTAATCTTCTCAACGGGAAAACGTGAAAGATAGTCGGCGTTGGAGTGCTTTGAGGAACTTCTATATTCGATATGGTAGTCAAATCCTGAAAGAAAATGAGCGTAGTGGAATAGCCTCATGGTACTCAAGGCTGGTAAGGTTTGGTGCGGGTGAAATATTGATGTAAGGGGTTTATGGTCTGTGATTAGGGTGAATTTCCGGCCGTAACAATAGTGAAAGAATTTCTTTAAACCCCAGAAAATAGCTGTCGCCTCTTTATCGATTTGACTGTATTTCTTTTCGCTGCTGGTTAGGGATCTAGAAGCAAATGCTATTGGTCTTTCTGAGCCATCAGGTAGTTTGTGACTTAGGACGGCACCAAGTCCTGTGGGTGAAGCGTCTGTGGCCAGTATAAGTGGTTTATTCTGATCGAAGTGTATTAGAATTCTTTCGCTTAGTATTTCTTTTTTTATGTTCTTCAGGCTTTCTTCACATTTTGTAGACCATGTAAATTTTGCTCCTTTCTTCAAGAGTTCATTTAAGGGGGCAGTGATGGATGCTAGATTGGGTATGAATTTGTTGTAATAATTTGCCATGCCTAGCAACGTTCTTAGTTCATTTACATTAGTTGGGCGTTGTGCATTTAAAATTGCTTTTATCTTATCCTGATTTTTATGTAAACCCTCTTTGTCTATCGTGTGTCCCAAGTAATTGATACTTGTTTTGAAGAATTGGCACTTTTCTTTATTAACACGAAGGTTGCTGTCTTGAAGTTTAAGCAAAACTTGTTTCAATCTGGATAACAATTGTTTTTCTGTCGAACCTTGAATTATTATATCATCGAAGAAACACTTGACACCGTCAAGGCCCAGTAGTAATTGGTCCATGTATTTTTGCCAGAGACTTGGGGCTACTTTGACTCCAAACATGAGTCGGTTCACTTTAAAAGTACCTTTGTGTGTACTCAAGGTTTGCAGCAGGGCGCTTTCTTCATCCATCACCATGTTCAGGTAGGCTTGCGTGATGTCTAAGGTGCAGAAAAATTGCGCACCATTCATTTCAGCTAGAATGTCTTCTATTATTGGTATTGGATATTGTTCGTCTTCTATCATTTTGTTTAAGGTAATTTTGTAGTCGGCGCACAGTCTGATGCTTCCGTTTGGTTTTACTATTGGGACGACGGGAGTGCCCCAATCGGAGTGATCAATCTTTGTAATAATTCCCAGTTTTTCAAGTCGGTCGATTTCTTCATCTACTTTAGATCGTAGCGCATATGGAATTCGCCGAGGTTTAATAAAAATTGGTTGCGCATTATCTTTAAGAGTCAGGTGGCCTCGAACGTTTGGAATTTCACCTATGGTTGTAGTGAAGACGGTGGGTTCGAACTCTTTAAGCAATTTTTCAAGATTTTGTGTCTTCTTGCATGTATCAACAAAATTTATTTCGGCTAGTTTAATGTTAAACTCCTTCATCCAACTTCTACCCAAGATGGGTTTCACGTCTTTGTTAATCACGTATAGTTTTCCATAGAATAGTTGGTTTTTATATTTGCATCGAACAAACGTGACACCGATGGGCTTAAAAACTTCGCCTGTATAAGTTCTTAATTTGATACTCGTGTGAAATAGTCTTTTGCGAATGTTAAGCTTCATAAAGTCCTTTAGTGAGATGGTAGAGAGTGATGCACCCGTGTCAAATTCCATTCTTATTTTCTTTCCTTCAATTTCGATAGTTATAATGTATTTGTCAGAGATTTCGCTCTTTACGAAGTTGATTTCTGCGATGCTGTCGGTACTGATGCTGCTTGCAGAGTCGTAATTCAGCAAGTTCGTTTCATTGCGTTTGTGCCCTTGAAGGCACACTCGCGCTAGGTGTCCTTGCTTTTGACACTTTCGACATGTAGTTTTAATGGCTCCACATTCATTTGCTTTGTGGTCGTCTTTTCCACAGCGATAGCATTTACCTTTAAGCTCTCTTATAGAAGTCGGTCTTTTAATTGAACGTGCTTTATTCGGTGCGTGTTGTAATTCATTATGTACTTTTGAAACTTTATTGATTGTGTCCAATGGTGATGGACGAATGGATGTAGATATGGTCGAATTTTCATATTTTCCCATTTCCATAGATGTGGCCGTGCGAAGTAATTCTGAAAATGGCGCTGTTTGTTTTGCTTGTAGAATTTTTGTGCGAATTTCTCCATCTTTTAATCCTCGTATAAATTGTAACGATAAAAATGAATCCAGATTGGGTTTCAGACAATGTGAGCACTTAAAATCACATTTTGATGATAGTCTTTTTAGTTCTGACGCGTAAACGGTAATCGATTCATCCGCTTGTTGTAGCCTTGATATGAAGGTGTGCTGAGAGGCCCATATGCTAGGTTTTGGATCGATGAAATTGTCCAAGATATCAGTAAGTTCTTCATAGGTCTTCTCGATTGGGTCGTCGGGTGAACACAGGTCGTAAATTCTTTCATGAATGTCAGGTGGTAAAGTGGACAGAAGGGTATAGACCTTCGGTGTGGGATCCGTAATATTGTTGAGCATCATGTAAACAGACAGTCTTTTAATAAAGTTTTTAAACGATTCGTTTGCTTGAAACGGTTGAAAATTGAGTTTGGGATGTACGTTTCGATGAATGCTCGTGAATTCGTGCGCATCTTGTGTGGAAGGTACGCTTGGTAACGGCTCAGGATGTTTGAAAGTGTTCATTAGTCGAATCATTTTTGTACGTAAATTTGTATAAAGTTCGTTCACTTCGTACCTGTAATCGGTTTCGGATTCGAGGTATTCGTCTTCTGTCTCCTGTTCTATCTGTAATTGTATGTTTTGCAGTCCTTGGTAAGTATTTTGAAGTGTCAGTAATCGTGTTTCTATTTCTTCATGAGTATATACATGTTGTTCTGCTTGAAATGCGTTATTAGTTTTCGTAAGCACACCGCGTAGGATGGCTCGCGAACGTTTTGCTTTCTTTACATCGAACGGCATCGTCGCCAGATGTTATATATGAATTAAAACATATTATTTCTTGATAGCAGTATTATATTCAATGACATGTATCTAGTCAACCACGGTAACCAAGTAACACGTATTTAGTCTATGACATTAGTCATCCAATAATTTTTAAAATAATTGAAAAAGGCTTTGAATTCTTCATGTTCCCAACTCATCTACTTTACTTATGTCATGGACTGTACACGTTCTGTCCAGTTGCTAATCTGTCCAGCTGAGAAACTGTCCACCTGAGAATCTGTCCAGTTGCGAATCTGTCCAGTTGCTCCGGAGGGGAAAAATCATGCGCGTGTGAACTGAGGGACCACACTGGTATTTCGCAAAATAAAAATCGTAGGATTTAGTAGTAAACTTAAAACAATTGTAGAACAAATCTGGGAATTTGTAAACAAATATATTAAAGACTACAGCCCTTAAAGTGTGGTCCCTCAATCCTCACAGACCATCAGCCAGATCTCAGAAAGTATCTGAAAAATTAAGATATTGTGACTACAACCATTTAGTAAAGAATTTGTAAAGATATTTACTTGAAAATGGACCACAAAGCATCAAAGATAAAAAATATATAACGACTAAACTGTGGTCCCTCAGTCCACACAAGAGAGATAAATGTTTTTGTTAATATTACCGAATCAAATAAATAAAATCTTTCTTTTTTTACATAAAGTTTTAATAAGAGACCAGAAACATTTTGTAAAAAAGAAATGGAAAAAAATATCAACGCAATTTGAAGATAGCGATTATTATTATGTTCCATTTATTTATTATATTTACATATTTTTACATTTTTAAATATCATTCTATAAAAATAAAATAAAAAAAACATTTAAAAATACAAAAATAGTAGCCCACCGGTATCGGGAACAGGGTCCAAGCTACCGGTGGTCAGGGCTCCTGACAGAGGAACCTCCTAACAATACGAGCCGTGTCCAGGAGTACCGCTTTCTGGATCAAGCCCTTGATCCAGCTGCCCAACGAGAGCCTCCTAAGATGTTCGTCGAGGCTCTTGGCTATTATACCATTGGCCGTCACGACTATCGGCACAATAACTGCTGTATTCACATCCCACATGTCGACAACCTCGCGAGCCAGATCAAGATACTTACTTTTCTTATCTTTTTCAGCCATCACGAGGTTTTCGTCATGGGAGACCGCAATATCAACAATCATTGCGCGACGCTCAAGTCGGTCTATCACCACTATGTCAGGCTTATTGGCAACAACAGTCCTGTCAGTGATGATAGACCGATCCCAATACAACGTGACATTGCCATTCTCGAGAACTGGGTCGGGCTCATACCTATAGTAAGGCACTTCCGATTCCACAAGATTGTATTTAAGAGCAAGTTGCTGATGGATAATCCTGGCTACAAGGTTGTGTCTATGCAAATAGTCTTCGTTAGCTAGACTAGAACAACCGGAGATAATGTGACGGATGGATTCCCCAGGCCGGTGACATGCCCGACAGATGTCAACCGTGCCATCTTTCACAATGTATTTCCGGTAGTTGTTCGTCATCATAACTTCGTCCATAATCGCAAAGACAAAACCTTCGGTTTCCCCAAAAAGGTCACCAAATCGCAACCAGGCCACGGACGCCAAAAAATCTACATCGGGCCCATGTAGAAACCGGTAGAAGCGTCCGTGAAGCTCCTTGCTCTGCCATACCTCCATGCGGTCATTAGTATCTAATACTATAGGTTTGCGCCAGTTCTCGTTAGCCAAGGAGAGCGGGTAAGGCCCTTGTCCACTGCTACCACATCTCGATGCATACCCACGTCAGCGACCTGGAAGTCTTCTCTAAGACTGCATACCTCGCGGTTGTGCAGGGTCTTAGCATTTAAAAAGCCATGACCCCCGCTCTTACGAGGGATATACAGTCTCATAACCGATGACCGTGGGTGATGCATACGATTTGCGATAAGCAATGTGTGGACTCTCCTATCCAGGGCGTCAAGTTCTGTCTGAGTTCATTTGAGTATGCCGAAAGAGTACATCAAGACCGGCATGACCCAGCCGTTGAAGGCGCGCACCTTGTTCCCGCCTGATAAAAGACTATTTAGTACTTGTTTTAGGCGGCCAAAGAAGCGTTCCTTCAACGATTGTTTCACGCCAGTAACATTGACGCCTAGTGCTTCCGACATACCCAAATACTTGTAAGTCTCAGTTGAGGAAAGGGATCTAAGGTGTATGGAGTCCGAGAGTTGTATTCCCACGGATTCCATAATCTCCCCTCGCTTTACATGCATGACTGCACATTTGTCCACACCAAATTCCATCCTGATGGCGTCACTGAAGGTTTCTGTTACCTTCAGTAGCTTCATCAGTTGCAAGTTGTTGGGGGCAAAGAGCTTCAGGTCATCCATGTAAAGGAGGTGTGATATAACCTGACCACCTCTCCTCAACCGATAGCCCAGGCCTGAACCCTCCAGCAGTGTACTGAGAGGGTTCAGGGCTAAACAAAACCACAGAGGACTCAGACTGTCGCCCTGAAATATACCACGCTCAATCCTTATAGGTTCACTGTTTTCCTGAATCTGTCGACATCCTGGATAGTGAAGGACCGTCCTCCACTGCCCCATACATGACGTCAGGAAGGCGCGCAGAGTTGTATTAATTTTATACAACTCCAGCACCCTCATGAGCCATGTATGTGGCACTGAGTCATAGGCCTTCTTGTAATCTATCCAACATGTCGCCAGATCCTTGCGAGAACGGTGAACCTGTTGGCTAATGGCAATGTCTATGAGGAGCAGCTCCTTAGTACCGCGGGACCCGTTCCTACATCCATTCTGAGAAACAGACATGATGGCGTTATTGTCAATATGTTGATTAATTTTCGCTCTCAGAATGGATGTAAGAACTTTATAGACCGTCGGTAAACACGTTATCGTTATTATTATTATGAAAAATCGATTACTAGTAGCCGCAAGGGTATTAATAATAATATATAAAGGTTGCAATAAAAACTAAATAATAGATGCTCAAATTTTTTGTAGTAGCTTAAAGATTTATTATGTTGTTTCATACCGGTTCTGCAAGCTAGAAACTAACTTTAATTATCGTGATGTTTCATTGATATTTAAAAATAACCTGTATTACACATGCGTTCCGCCGCTAAAAAGATATAAAAAACTTTTTTGCAAAAAAATACAACCGACTGCGAAATAAAAACACTACAAAGTGAAAAATAACTTCAATTCTGGAAAACGGTGTCCCTGCTTCGTTTTTTGACACTGGTTTCCAATATTGATGTTATTTTTCACTTTTTAGTTGTACCTAATAGCTAACTTGCCTTTATTAAGGTAATAATGCCAGAATACATTACCCAAAATACCATGAATCTTGAACATAACCGGAGAACTGTACACATTTGCGTACCCCTTACTGGCGTGATGTTATGTTATGAAATGGTATAAACAATAAACAGACATGCGATTACAGCAATCCCGAGAGATTTTCCGTCATTTATTTATTGAAGAGTTCTATTGTATATCTCCGAAGTTCTTCAATAGATCTTCACCAAATTAAAATGGGACCAATTTCGGACCACACTCTTTCAAACCAAATCGGTCCACAATTGACGGAGAAATTGGTGAACACAGACAAAAAAAAAACGCCTCCTTTTTGAAAGTCGGTTGAAAATGCAGCATTCATATTAAAATGTCACCAATGACACTAGAAGCATAGTAGTGTTCGTTTGTGCGCTAGCGTTAGGTCTAGCGCATTCTATGTGGTTTAACCTGGCGGCGCCAAAATAACGGCAGAGGTTTTACAGCCAAACGGTTGGAGCTACGGTCTTCAAATTTTCACAGTACGTGAAAATTATCTTGCTGACCCAAAGCCATACAAATTATCAAAAAATATTTTTGAATGTTTTTAAGGGAAAAAGAAGAACATAAATAGTAGATTTTACAACGAGTGCACAAAACGAACCATTTTTATCCGAGACTATTAGCAGCCAAAGCCGAAGGCGAGGGCTGATAGTAATGTCGAGGACAAAATGGTTTTGTGGACGAGTTATAAACTCTGCTTTTCATTTCGATTGCGAGGAAATAAAACAGTAGTATAACATAACATTTCTTAAATTAATATTAAATGTAAAATTAGTTTTAGCAAATTTAAATAAATTAATAAACGCACCAAAAAACAAGACCTGTTTCCCGCCGCCTTTTTTTAATCTTACGTCATTGATATTAGGCTTAGGCTGCAGACCTATACTACTACTATTAAATTAATTTTGAAATATATATATTTTTTTAAATTAATTAAATAACCTACCGTATTTTAATTTTAATATCTTTTATGTCTTAAAAAACACATAAAAGGCAAATAAATTAAAGTAAATATTATAAAATAACAAATTCTATCTGTGAACTTTTTATGGCTCATTTTCTTTGGAAAGATGCCCAAATTATTCCCTTACCCAAAAAATCTCATCCTGCATCTTTTTATGACTATCGTCCCATTTCTATTCTTCCTTTCCTATCAAAAGTGCTTGAAAAACTTGTCCACCATCAACTCAGCACGTTCCTTACCAAACACAATCTGCTAAATCCTTTCCAATCTGGCTTTCGACGCGGACACAGCACTACCTCAGCACTTGTACACATTACGGACGATATCAGGTCGGGCATGGAGGTGGGAAAGTTAACGGTACTTGCTCTGCTTGATTTTAGCAATGCTTTCAATACCGTTGACTTCGACATTTTGCTTGGCGTCCTAAGCTCTTTTAACATATCTCCTCCGGTAATTGACTGGTTTCGTAGTTACCTGTTTGGCCGCCGGCAGCGTATTTGCACTGATGAATCTTTCTCTTCTTGGTGTCACACCTCTGCCGGTGTGCCGCAGGGTGGCGTTTTATCTCCTCTTCTCTTCGCACTCTTTATTAATGCTATCACTCAACGGCTTTCTTATTTCTACCACCTGTATGCTGATGATCTCCAGATTTATACCCAAGCCCCTCTTGGAGAGTTAAAAGATGCCATTGAGACGATCAATATAGACCTTGCTCGAATAGGTGACTGGAGTGCTGAGTTTGGGCTGAAGATTAATCCGACGAAGACTCAGGTGACTATTGTTGGTAGTTCCCGGACTGTCTCTAGGATTGATTGGTCGACACTTCCCCAGGTTTCTTTCAACAACACCATTATTCCTATAGCTAACACTGTGAAGAACTTGGGGATTTATATCGACAGCACTCTCGCCTGGACCCAACAACTGCAGGAAGTCAGTCGTAAGCTGTTTGCTTCTGCGGGCTCCCTGAGACGTCTTCGTAATTTTCTTCCCATCACCACTAAAATCGCGTTAGCACAATCTCTTCTTCTCCCTATCCTGGACTATGCTGATGCCAGCTATCTTGATCTAACCCAAGACCAATTAGATAAGCTTGAGCGACTTCAAAATCTCGGTATTAGGTTTATATTTGGCTTGCGCAAATATGACCATGTTTCTGAATTTCGTACTAAGCTCAGATGGCTTCCTATTCGCCTTCGCCGGAATGCCCACATACTCTCTTTGCTTTATAATGTGCTCTTTAATCCTTTTACTCCTTTTTATCTTAAAGAACGTTTTCAGTTCCTCTGTGACACCCATTCTAAGTCCTTGAGATCATCGGAAAATTTAAATTTGAGTGTTCGTATGCATTCCACTTCCTCCTTTGACAAATCTTTTACCGTTCAAGCAGTTCGGTTGTGGAATGCATTACCTATAGAAATAAGACGTGCTCAAACACTGCCAACGTTTAAGAAAATGGTAAAGGAGCATTACCTTTCACTATAATTTTTAGCCTTTTCCTTTATCTGTCATATATTCGATATTTATTAGTATATTAGATAAGTAACTAGTATGTATGTATTTTATGTTATTATGTATAAGTAAGTAATATTATTTATGATCTATTGTACACTGACAGCCCTAAATTCTTCTCCTATCGTTCAGTCCATCCAAAGGTTGTCTGTAAGAGATTGCCCTGTGCGATAAGACCGCCCATTGTACACTTTGTTTTTGAAAATGTTTGTCCTGTGTGTTTTTTATTTTGTGGTGTACAATAAAGTTTATAATAATAATAATAATAATAGAAAAATCGATTTTGTGCAGCACAAATAAGCAATTTCAGAGCATGAGAAGTGAAAAAAATATGCCCTGCCCATCGAATGGTATCGTTGTTTAGAACTCGTTGAGTAAATAAATACACATGGTTTTGTTTTAAAAAATTTTGAAAAGAAAATGAATAAGAAGCCGCCAAAGTCAGCTTTTTTTTTAATTTGCACTGGTTTTTGTTTTAACGGGCAGTTGATCTATGAACTTGAAAGTTGGTGATAATGTTTATTATTACGTATATTTTACTAACAAATACCAATATATTGATAAATCAGATTATTTCTTTGAAATGCCCTCATTTTTCTATGACAACCAACTTGATTTTGCACACAGCCATTTTTTTCCGAAACTATAAGAACTATGCTGTTGAAACTTGGTAAGTAGATGTATTCTGTATTCTGTAAACCGCATTAAGATTTTCACACAAAAACAGAAAAAATAACAATAAATTTTGGGGGTTCCCCATACTTAGAATTGAAACTCAAATAGTAGAGGGTTTTAATCACACGAGATAGAAAAAAAAATGTAAAAACAAATCAAAGAATTAGATTGGTGTATTCACAAAAAAAAAACCGAATACACATTTTTTTACAACGAAAACAGCCTATACAGACTATTCGATTTTTGACAAATGTTGATGTGAAAATAATTGAAAATTAAAACTGGTAATTAATTATAGTACATTGTGATACAAGGGTGGAAAGTAGGTTATTGCAAACGAGCTGTCATTAACAAGCCCGAGCCGAAGGCGAGGGTTTTTTATGACACGAGTTTGCAATAACCTACACACCCGTGTATCACACGACGTTTTTCAATACAGTTGTGAGAAACAGTAAAAACAAATCAAAGAATTAGATTTGTTTATTAACAAAAAATAGAATTTTCAATATGGCGCGTTATTGCAACTGGACATATTTTTTTACAAAGAAAACAGCCTATACAGCCTATTCGATTTTTGACAAACGTTGATGTGAAAATAATTAACTTAAAACTGGTAATTAAACATATTAAACAACTATTTAAAAAAAAAATGAGAATTCAATGCTAAAACGTACGGAATCATTAATTTTTCCTCGTATAAAATCGTATCCCATTTTATTCTATGTATGAAAACTCCATGCTACTAAACTTTTTTAAATTGACTTATGGCGCGTTTTTGCAACGGGACATTTTTTTTTCAACGAAATAGCCTATACAGCCTATTAGATTTTTGACAAATGTTGATGTGAAAATAATTAAATTAAAACTGTTAATTAAATATATTAAACAACCATTTATAAGACTTTTGAGAATTCAATGCTAAAACGTACGGAATCATTCTTTTTCCTCGTAGAACATCTATTCCATTTTATTCTATGTTTGAAAACTCCTTGCTACTAAACTTTTTTAAATTGACTTATAAATTTAAAACTAAACTGCAAACATAATGATCGAGCTCGTAAACAAAAGTCACGACCGCGTAACAGAAAGATGCCTATGCGTAAGATTTAACTTTCGAATCATAATTATAGCCTCTGAAAGTACGCCATGTTTAACAACTGTATTGAAAAATATATTTAACAACCATTTAAAAGACTTTTGAGAATTCAATGCTAAAACGTACGGAATCATTTATTTTTCCTCGTATAAAATCTATCCTATTTTATTCTATGTATGAAAACTCCTTGCTAATAAACTTTTTCACATTGACTTATAAATTTAAAACTCTACTGCAAAAGTAATGATCGAGCTCGTAAACAAAAGTCACGACCGCGTAACAGAAAGATGCTTATGCAAAAGATTTAATTTTCGAATCGTTATGCCTCTTGAGGCACGCCATGTTTAACAACAGTATTGAAAAAAAAATATTCATCAAACCCATACGTGGGGTATCTATAAATAGGTCTTTAAAAATGATATTGAGGAGGTGATTTCTAATATATATTTTTTTTCTAAACTGAATAGTTTGTGCGAGAGACACTTCCAAAGTGGTAGAATGTGCCTCCCCCCTGTAACTTCTAAAATAAGAGAATGATAAAAATTAAAATAAAATTAAGATGTACATTACCATTTAAACTTCCACCGAAAATTGGTTTGAACGAGATCTAGTAAGTAGTTTTTTTTTAATACGTCATTAATCGTAAACCGAAATTTATCAAGAACGGAACCCTTTGTGCACGAGTCCGTTTCGCACTTGGCCGGTTTTTCTTGATTATTGACTATTGTTGAAGACAGTGAAACGGACTACTCTTCAAAGCAGTCAAACTATGTTCATCATAAAAATCATAATATTATCTTTATGAATATGTATCTTCTTTATCAACATTTACGCTATCATTTGTAAACTGCTTAACAAATAGAAACTTTATTTTGTTGATCGTTTGTACTCAATCAGGTTTTGACTATATTATATCTCTACGTTGAGCCAAATCCAGTATGGTTGATTTATCCTAGAACTAGTTTCCTTACAAGAAACTATGTATGTGTGTGTTCTATTGATTATATACCTATAAAGGTCGAAGCCATCAACGAATATGTCATAGTACAAGAAACAGTTAACATGAAATACATATTTGTGTTGCTAGTATGTGTTCTGGTGTTAGACCTAGCGGATTCTCAGTACTTCAGGTACCCCAATGGTGTACAAGTGTGGGTACATAAAGTGAAAGTGATAGAAGTGAATGCATACGGAGAAGAGGTTCAACCGCTAGATAACCCTTATTGGAATAATGAACTTCTACCAGCTATAGATGTAAGACTGCAAGAGATACTGCCAAGTGATACACAAAGTAACGGCCCGAGAGCAACCATGCGTCCCTCATACTCTGCAGCGTCTGGAGAATATTGTCCGGGTGGTGGAGTAAGAGCTGCGGATGGAAGTTGTCAAAAAGAAGATTAAGTTAACATGTAAATGAAGTAAAGTAAGGTTTTAGTGATATGAACAATTTTACATAAAATGTGAAGCCCTAAATTAGTGTTTAACTATGTACATAAATCGCATCACTTCATAACCGTTCAAGTTCAGAATGTCCAATTCCCTATATATTTGGCTTTTTCTTTTTTTGTGCCGGAGCGTTTTTTTATCATAGGAACCAGTGTCTTCACCTGTTTGCATTATTACAGTACTACCTATTACATTTACGTATCTTTGTCTACGCTCCATTGTTTCTGTCAATAACGTAGCGCATGACGAGAAAGTTGTATGAGTTTACGTTACGTATGAAATACTACATTGTTGTAACCAATATCACAATTGATTAAGCTTGAAAACGTCCATTGTTTGACGAACCAACCATTTTTTATATTTACATATATGATATATTGTTTTATTAGCCAGCTGGTTGACAAATGTTTTGTGTAAGTTTACAAAATTTAGTACCGCATTTATTTTAAAAATCTGTTTAAGGATGTGTGAAAAACATCTATAAAAGCCGTACTCACAACCAAATTCACATAATAACTCTAGTATCATACACCATGAGATACGTGACTGTAGTATTTGTTTGTTTTCTAGTGACCGTACCTCACATATTGACGGTTTGTCTATAAATGAGGTACCCCAGTGGTGTAGAAGTGAGGATACAAAAAGTAAAAGTGATAGAAATTAATGAATACGGTGAAGAAGTGACAGAAAACAGTGTTGAATTTCTGCCTCCACCTGCTTGCTTTATGAACTCTGCTCTACCAGCTATCGAGTCAAGAACTGGTGGGTCCGAAGTACAAGTATTTACAAGGTCTTAAAAGTGACTGATAGACAAATTCTTAATGACTTTAAGGATTGAGGAGACTGATTTGAAAAGGAAACATATAATTTTGTAGTAGATGTGTTTGAATTTTTTATCATAGGAACAAAGTAGATTGAATAGGACCGACTGAATTTAATGAATTTAAGCATGTCATTGGCTCCTCAATCCTGATGCTGTATTAGACGTATTTAGCAGTGTACGTTGATGTCTACTTCCAAATATTTTTAAGTGAGATATTAATTCAACGATTACTTTAATGGCAATTCTAGCTCATTCCTATGTGAGGAACCTTTATGAATATTAGCAGTACTGAATCAAAATTTTAGTAAGTATCCATCACAATTACTACTAAATGATATTAAATATTCGAAAATATTCATTAAATACATTTGCTATTTGCAGGTGGCTTCTCAGTTCAGGTGGTTAGATTGAAGAGCCTCTTTTATAATGATATAATTTGGCCTACACAATTATCTAATCATCTACTAAATATATTTTCATTTGAAATCTGAAGTGGCTTCTCAATCAAAACCTACATAATTCTTATAGGGTTGCGGGTTCTAGGGATGATTGTCCATATGGTAAAATAAGAATTGGTGAAACTTGTGAAGAGGAATATTAAATCAATTGAAAATCTTTTGTTGTTTTTTCTCAATTATTCTGTCTACGAGTATCTAATCAAATGCAGATGAATACTTTTATTATTTTACATGGATACCGCAGCATACCAGTATTTTACTTCGAATTTCTGCCCATCTGACCCTGACATG
The DNA here is from genome assembly GCA_948252205.1 of Orthosia incerta. Taxonomy (NCBI): domain Eukaryota; kingdom Metazoa; phylum Arthropoda; class Insecta; order Lepidoptera; family Noctuidae; genus Orthosia; species Orthosia incerta. The sequence continues at coordinate 32,622,478 of OX411744.1, read as the reverse complement.
ACCTGACCTAAGCAATAAAGCAATGAAGTTCAAGGCCAATTCATCATTACCTGCCTAACAAGTCTATTTCCAGTTATGTTCTAGTCTAACCGGTGCAACTTTTTTTTACATAGGACGACTGACTAATCTCGAGGTCAATGGATTTTACTATTTCTCTTAATTTGACGTTTAGTTCAGGTAAAGAGCCAAATGAAGTACTATAAAATGTATAGAGTAATTTAAATTGTGATTACAATGTTGAGTGTACATTGAAGGTAATTAATTCTACTGAGGATTAAATATAAACGGCGTATATATCGTCATGAAACTATTCCGTCACAGACCGACGCAGTGGACAGTTCCTACAATGAAGTTCTGCATAGCTACATTTTTTATTACTGTTATTTTAAGCATCAATGTAACTTTGTGCTACCCGTCCGGCCCAGAAGAGAGTGTTCTGGAAGAAACAACATTCCTGACCTTCCAGAAGGTGCGATGATCAGTGCAGATGAATGTGCGGTTAATTTTGTAAAACTGGCAGATATTTGTGTTCCTGTTGATTAAAATTGCTTTTTGATGTTATATTTGTTTAATTTGATTCTGTCCGGTGTTAATTATAATCCTATTTTTCATAAACTTGAGAAAAACAGTATGATCCTGATTTACTGTCTTTAAACACTTTAAACATAATTTTAACTGCTGGGTCACTGGCTCTGTGGCTGGGCCATAATCAACCACGCGGGCCCAGTGCGGATTGGTGGATTTCACATGTCTACGAATTTCTTCATTGTCAACTCCTCTTACAAGACCGTCCGTACAAGCACCCCCTGAAATAAAAGCACTTCCTCCTGTATATGGGCTTAATCGTTTCAGCTCTGTCTCATTGAACCCTAACTTATAGAGTTTAAGTGGTTGTTTACCAGATAGACCATCTCCTGCTGGTAATTCTGACAATCTCGCCTTTAGAAGTTGAAATTTTCTAGCGTGTGCTTCCAGTTTATTCACCTTTACTTTGCCCACAGTTACTTTAGCTCCGTCGGGGTACACCAAATCATAACGACTGGAATGCGTTAGAACTAGTGCTATATAGTGCACAGAATAATACTGCAGCTAAGTATTTCATATTAACTGCTTCTGGTGGCACTAAGTAAATGCTGCGTTTTATACTTTCCTATCTAAGGAACACACAATACAGGTTATTTTTAAATACCAATCTAATTACACGATAAGTTCATTATATATATTACTAGCTGTTGCCTGCGGCTTCGCTCCCGTGGACCACCCCACAGGACCCGATTTCGGTATTAAAAAATAGCCTATTTCACTCAGGAATAATGTAGCTTTCTATTGGTTTTTCAAATCGGTCCAGTAGTTTCGGCGCCTATTCGGTACAAACAAACAAACAAACAAACAAAAAAATATTTCCTATTTATAATATTAATTAATATAGTATAGATTTGCTTGCTGAATCGGTATGAACTAGTATAGTTTACGATCTTCGATAAAAGTCAAAATTACTATCGCTATCACCGAGTCACCGATTCTCCGTATTATCTTGTAGTAATCGTTCTTCGTAGTGTCTATTGTTTAAGTATTTTCAATTTTCTATTTATGTTTTCGCTCGATTTATTTATCCTGTTGGAGCACTGTCGTGTCCACCCTGGAGGTGCCGTTAATGGCTGCGACACAGTTTTTAACTTAAGCAGCTATTGCCGGACATATAATTTGTACTTATACTTAATGTGTTTTTTAAAGATTATTATTTATAAGTTCTTTTTTATGTTTTCCTTTATTTCGTTTAGTAAGTCGGCAAATGGCACAGCACCGTCTATTTTGTAATAAAATAGGGCAGGTAAGGTTGACACTGGCTGAATCTGATGACAATTCTTCGGGTTCAGCCAGCCAGCTAACCTAGTGGGCAGCGGCTAGCGGAGCACCAGGTCAATGGTTGCATGGCGCTCCTGATGACCGATCATTTCAGAAAACTCACCGTCATACCACGTCCACGACGTTGTTCCAAACGAATTCATAGCATTTATGCAAAACTGCGTCATTAAATGTTTAAAATAAATACTTAATGTGATAGTTGATGAATAATAGTTCTATATGTAAATATTTCGTGAGTAAAATAGTTAAAAAATATAAAAAGACAAATTAGCGTAAGTAGTTCTATCTCACGACGCGACGGCAGGTTGGTCTTAGTCAAGTGTATAGATGCACATGCACGTTGTTTAAGTTTGCGTAAGCTCGGGAAGTATCGCCTGAGCATACATATAAATTATTATTCAATATATTGATTTATATTTTACAATACTCAACCGTCAACAACAAATCATTATTCTACAAACTTACACAGGAAAAAGTAAAACAGAAGATGTTCCTAACATTATTAGTTTGCATTTTAATATATTTTAAGGTAATAAATTCCCAAGAAATCGACGGCATTGATGTGAATATAACGATACTAGAGCCAAATGAAACATCGAAAAGATTACATATCGTAAATTGCTTGCGTTGTTGTTATTGTATTGTGGTATATGGCTTTAATTGTGACTAATCTACTGCCACTTAAGTTTGGCAAATCTTTGGGCTTTATTGAATAACGCCTGATTAAACCTAATTTCTCGTAACTATTTATTTATTTCTGTTTTATTCATACACACTACACTAAACTATTAAGCCCGACCTGGTTTCCAAAAATGTCGTGTCAAAATAACATCAACGATGTTCAAAAATCAGCATAACAGATTAGATTTGGAGGATCCCTTTGGCTAACTATGGGACATTCAAGGCTAGCATAAAAAGAGTTTGTAGAGACTGATCTTAGTCTTGTTCTTTTCGGGTCGATGGAAAACCCTTAAATATTTTGGGACCAGTAGGTGGCCACGCCAATCGCAGTGACATTCATATTGGGTCCTTTAAACTTCTGAAGTGCAGGTGTATGGACACTTCGGGCACTCCAGCCGGGCGAGCACGGCCTACTGTGACAGGTTTGAGTAACACATTTTTATCACAGTTTGGGAGCAAAAACCATGGTAAAATGCGTGACTCAAGCCTATCACAGAGAAGTGGTTTGAGAGCAGTGGTGGCCCAGTGGTATCGGCCGCGACTTAAAAGTTGTAGGTCATAGGTTCGAGCCCAGGCAGGCGCTTTACTTTGTGTAAATTATTTCAACACCACTGCTCTCAAAACTGTGAAGGAAAATATCGTGAGGAAACCGGCATGTCCTAGAACCTAAAATTCGAAGACATGTGACATTCACCAACCCGCACTGGGCCCGCGTGGTAGATATTGGCCCATTCCCTCTCACAGAGAGGAGGCCTGTGTCCCAGCAGTGGGAACATTAATAGGTTGATGATGTGATGTGAAGCCTATCACAGAGGCCGTGCTCGCCCGGCAGCATGTGTATTCTGCACAGGGGCACCGCTCTCGCATTGTGTATCAGAGGGGTAGTGTTTAATACAGGCCTTCGGTTCACAAAGCCAAGAGGCAGACGCTGGGGCCCATAGCAACGCTGCGACTCCTGGATCCAACCAGGTCCATACCCGCGAAACCATGGTACGTGGCAGCGGTCGCTAGGGTTTGTTCTTTAGAGATATTGGTTCCTGTCTGACAGGTGGATAACGGTACATAAACGTTTCACTTATCCGTGTCCTCGTGGTATTGATGAGGAGAGCATCCGGTCGACAATTATAGGGGAAAATAAATATATATAATACTAGGATAAGATGAGGGATAGCCGACGGCTTCTGGACCGGAGTTCCCGGCGTCCACCAGGCACGTGGTCGACACAAAACACCTCGCCGCACGTGAAATATACACAAATACCAATGCACCTGCGCCGCACAACACAAATCGCGAATCGCGTGCCCAATTTTCAACAGAGATGTGTTGATTATTTAACAATTACAATTTAATCCCTTATTTTAATCCTTTTTACCTGCATCATGAGGGACCTGTGCGAGGCCAACGCTAGGGCTGTGGATGTGGCTGAGTTCTGGTCGAAGCACAACATCTAAATAAAAAATTAAAAATGAAATCATCGACACGATCGATGAAGAAGAAGAAGAAGAATTTAATCAAACTAAAACCGGCATCGCGTCGCACGCGCTTGGTCACATTTTTTCTATTCTAGTGACACCTGTCAACTCATCCAAAAACTGTCAATCTCAATGACAGTGAACTGACACAGTGTTGTAACAAAATAATAATAAGAGGAACGATACATTTTGGTTTCAAACAGGTAGTTTTGTAAGTAATGTTGCCCAACCAAATTGTGTTTACAGCGGCCTATCCAAGTTCGCAATCAATTGAGTAAATAATTTCTAAATTAATTTAAAACAACTTTTTAATGTCTTTTGCCGACTAATTGGGTTTTCAATTGTGAAACGTAAAATTTAAACGCTTCCTAAATAATTTGACAATAATCAACTGAAGTTTTGTTGCTTTACTTAAATCAGAAACCGGCCATTAGGCACAGTTTTTTTTTTAATCAACACGGTCATGGTTTATTTACCTAACGTATTTAACTTAAACGAATGTATAGTTGGAAAATGTTCATGATAATAATAGCTGAGGATGACCTATTTTAACAATTTTTTAGTAGACAATTTATGTGATGTAAAAATATTATAAACTAAGTACATAAGTTACTCTCATCGAATCATTTTACCAAAATCTTAGAGCCACGGGGAATGGTATGGTTCGTTCCTGGATACCTGCGCGCACGCTCCTTGTTTATTTCTCTTTCAAATTTGAAAAATTTCGTATCTATTCAGTATTTCATTCTGGAAAGTTTTACACTACTCAATTAGTGATGTATTCGGGTTGAATATTGACTTTATAGATGGATATCGACACAAGAAAATAAGTACTTGGCTTGGCAATCGAATCTAATTTGACTTAAGATTACAAAACGTCTAAAATACATCTACACTAACACAAAATAGACTCCACCACGCGCATGCGCCGTATGGACTACGGGCCGGTACGGCCAACGACTCCGCCCACTCCAATGCGTTATTCGAGCTTAAACATTATTAATTTAGAAATCATTATTTTTAAGGATGTTATGATTTTATTTGTCTATATTTTTACATGGTTCATAAGCATTTATTAACTATCTGTTTTACACACACGTTATTTAAGTAATTTTTCAATAGCATTTGTATAAAAATTTTACTGTGCCATTTACTTTTTGGTCGACTATTACTCGTAAACTTGTAAAACCTGCTATGATTTTATTTTTGTATATATTTTTACACGGTTCAATTTACTCTATTTCACACAGCTAATAACGTTATTTGAGTAATTTTTCAATGGCTTTTATACAAAATTTTTACTGTTCCAAGTACATTTTATAAGTTGGTCGACTATTACTCGTAAACTTGTGAAGCCTCCTTATCTGTAATAGTTTTCCTTTTAATTTCTTTATATTTACTACTGCCGTGAATTTTTTCAGAGTTTTTTTTTGTTTACGTTCCGTTAGTATTTTCTTTCTGTTACCTTTTTTAAATGTCATCACATTTTTGTAAAAATACTGTTTTGTCTATTTTCACCCGGCAGAGCTCGGTCCCCCAGGATACTTATTATAAAACAACTAAATAAACTTCATACCTAGTTACTTATAAATTGTCGCATTAAATAATTATGATGTATTTTTGAGCTATAACGACACAGTTCCCCATAAACGTTTTCATTTTTAATATTTAAGTATAATTTCGTTTTATTGTGGTAAACGGTTGACAGGAGTAATTCAAAAATAAAAATGGATAAAAAAACTTCTCTGAAGTGTGAATATAAACTGTATAGTTATCACTATCCTAGCTATATCTTCACAAACAGACACACGGAAAGTCAAGAGCCGTTACCATGAAGCTTTACTTGGCTATTTTGTTTGGTGTCCTAAGTGTCAATATTACCATGTGCTACCCATCCAGTCCAGAAGAAACGGGAGTGACAGGATACCCAGAAGAACGACCAGTACCTCCTTCTGTTCTTCAGGTGGATCAATGTCCCGTTGGTTATGTCAGAATTGAGAGTAATTGTGTTGTAGTTGATTAAAATCATGAATTGAACGACTTTTAACCAACTTCCCAAAAAGGAGGAGGTTATCAATTCAACAGTATTTTTTTTATTTTATTCGTGTTACCTCAGAACTTTTTACTAGTTGATCCGATTTTGATAATTCTTTTTTTATTTGAAAGCTGGAGCTTGTCATGTGGTCCCTTTAAATTTCATCAAGGTCTGATGAAGAACTTCGGAGATATAAATCAGAACTCTTTAATAAATGACGGCAAATCACGCGGGATAGCTGCAATCGCATGTCTGTTTATTGTTTACACCTTTATATAACATAACATCACACTGGTACGCTCTAAAGGGGTATATGAACATTTCACCCTGGTATACTCTCATTCCACCGGTTTTGTTTAAATCGCGAATCGCGTGCCCAATTTTCAACAGAGATGTGTTGATTATTTAACAATTACAATTTAATCCCTTATTTTAATCCTTTTTACCTGCATCATGAGGGACGTGTGCGAGGCCAACGCTAGGGCTGTGGATGTGGCTGAGTTCTGGTCGAAGCACAACATCTAAATAAAAAATTAAAAATGAAATCATCGACACGATCGATGAAGAAGAAGAAGAAGAATTTAATCAAACTAAAACCGGCATCGCGTCGCACGCGCTTGGTCACATTTTTTCTATTCTAGTGACACCTGTCAACTCATCCAAAAACTGTCAATCTCAATGACAGTGAACTGACACAGTGTTGTAACAAAATAATAATAAGAGGAACGATACATTTTGGTTTCAAACAGGTAGTTTTGTAAGTAATGTTGCCCAACCAAATTGTGTTTACAGCGGCCTATCCAAGTTCGCAATCAATTGAGTAAATAATTTCTAAATTAATTTAAAACAACTTTTTAATGTCTTTTGCCGACTAATTGGGTTTTCAATTGTGAAACGTAAAATTTAAACGCTTCCTAAATAATTTGACAATAATCAACTGAAGTTTTGTTGCTTTACTTAAATCAGAAACCGGCCATTAGGCACAGTTTTTTTTTTAATCAACACGGTCATGGTTTATTTACCTAACGTATTTAACTTAAACGAATGTATAGTTGGAAAATGTTCATGATAATAATAGCTGAGGATGACCTATTTTAACAATTTTTAGTAGACAATTTATGTGATGTAAAAATATTATAAACTAAGTACATAAGTTACTCTCATCGAATCATTTTACCAAAATCTTAGAGCCACGGGGAATGGTATGGTTCGTTCCTGGATACCTGCGCGCACGCTCCTTGTTTATTTCTCTTTCAAATTTGAAAAATTTCGTATCTATTCAGTATTTCGTTCTGGAAAGTTTTACACTACTCAATTAGTGATGTATTCGGGTTGAATATTGACTTTATAGATGGATATCGACACAAGAAAATAAGTACTTGGCTTGGCAATCGAATCTAATTTGACTTAAGATTACAAAACGTCTAAAATACATCTACACTAACACAAAATAGACTCCACCACGCGCATGCGCCGTATGGACTACGGGCCGGTACGGCCAACGACTCCGCCCACTCCAATGCGTTATTCGAGCTTAAACATTATTAATTTAGAAATCATTATTTTTAAGGATGTTATGATTTTATTTGTCTATATTTTTACATGGTTCATAAGCATTTATTAACTATCTGTTTTACACACACGTTATTTAAGTAATTTTTCAATAGCATTTGTATAAAAATTTTACTGTGCCATTTACTTTTTGGTCGACTATTACTCGTAAACTTGTAAAACCTGCTATGATTTTATTTTTGTATATATTTTTACACGGTTCAATTTACTCTATTTCACACAGCTAATAACGTTATTTGAGTAATTTTTCAATGGCTTTTATACAAAATTTTTACTGTTCCAAGTACATTTTATAAGTTGGTCGACTATTACTCGTAAACTTGTGAAGCCTCCTTATCTGTAATAGTTTTCCTTTTAATTTCTTTATATTTACTACTGCCGTGAATTTTTTCAGAGTTTTTTTTTGTTTACGTTCCGTTAGTATTTTCTTTCTGTTACCTTTTTTAAATGTCATCACATTTTTGTAAAAATACTGTTTTGTCTATTTTCACCCGGCAGAGCTCGGTCCCCCAGGATACTTATTATAAAACAACTAAATAAACTTCATACCTAGTTACTTATAAATTGTCGCATTAAATAATTATGATGTATTTTTGAGCTATAACGACACAGTTCCGCATAAACGTTTTCATTTTTAATATTTAAGTATAATTTCGTTTTATTGTGGTAAACGGTTGACAGGAGTAATTCAAAAATAAAAATGGATAAAAAAACTTCTCTGAAGTGTGAATATAAACTGTATAGTTATCACTATCCTAGCTATATCTTCACAAACAGACACACGGAAAGTCAAGAGCCGTTACCATGAAGCTTTACTTGGCTATTTTGTTTGGTGTCCTAAGTGTCAATATTACCATGTGCTACCCATCCAGTCCAGAAGAAACGGGAGTGACAGGATACCCAGAAGAACGACCAGTACCTCCTTCTGTTCTTCAGGTGGATCAATGTCCCGTTGGTTATGTCAGAATTGAGAGTAATTGTGTTGTAGTTGATTAAAATCATGAATTGAACGACTTTTAACCAACTTCCCAAAAAGGAGGAGGTTATCAATTCAACAGTATTTTTTTTATTTTATTCGTGTTACCTCAGAACTTTTTACTAGTTGATCCGATTTTGATCATTCTTTTTTTATTTGAAAGCTGGAGCTTGTCATGTGGTCCCTTTAAATTTCATCAAGGTCTGATGAAGAACTTCGGCGATATAAATCAGAACTCTTTAATAAATGACGGCAAATCACGCGGGATAGCTGCAATCGCATGTCTGTTTATTGTTTACACCTTTATATAACATAACATCACACTGGTACGCTCTAAAGGGGTATATGAACATTTCACCCTGGTATACTCTCATTCCACCGGTTTTGTTGAAGTTTCATGTTATTGGCTTAATTTATTCTGGCATCATTTTGGGCATTATTGGTACCCAGCCTATAGAACTGGTCCATTTACCACAAGTAAAAAGAAAAAATTCAACTGACTTCCAAATAATAAAAACACTACATTGTGAAAAATAACTTCAATTTCGGAAGTTCTGTTCTGTTCTGTTTTTGTTTCTTCGTTTTTTGAAACTGACTTTCGAAATTGAAGTTATTTTTCACTTTGTAGTGTTTTTATTATTTGAAAGTCGATTGTAATTATTAGTAAATAGTTTATTTTTTATTTTATTGAACGGACCACTAAAATCCCAAGCAGGTGTGCAGAGGCCTTTACTCTCCAGTGGGTTAGTAGGCTGGTATTATTATCATTGTATTTTTTTTTTTTTTACTTTTTATGAACTGATAAACACCCAAGCAAATAAGAATTGTGGTCAATGCAGGCACGAGCATCTCATTTATATATGAAAAAGGCCTTTGCTCTGAAATGGAGCGGTTACAGACTGGTATTATTATTATTGAAATAACTGTCTAAACACCTAGTTGACACTTCGCGTGACCCAAGGGCTGGCTTTTACCTTCATCAGAGGATAGGTATTGCCATACAACGTCGCAATGCTGCCAGTCTCTTGGGCACAATACCAGTGGACAACGATGTGGAGAAGCTTTTCGACGCCCATATTTTAGAATTAGTACATTACTGCAGAATCCAGTAAGTAAGCCTTCCTGGCCAAGTATGAGTTAACCGGACCGAACCGCAGGTGAGGTCCGTTTATATACGAGGTCCAGACTGGTTGAGGCTTGTATAATGCTTTTCTCAAAAATGAAAGAAAGTTTAACAACAAATTCGTTTAATTAATATTGAAGGTTACATTCATATTAGGGCAATTAGTAATGATATTGTGATGGATTTACTGGGGGCATTTATATTGGTTTAATCAAAAGCAAATCAGTACAGCTTTTTTATTTTTTATCGAGCAACTATCGAGTCGATAGTATGTACAGGTTCTATAATCTCAATATGTTTATATTTTCTATAAACTTTTGACACACAACTAAATAGTTGTTCGACTAAAAGTTGTGAGTATGCGCTAGGCCTTAGTAAGTAGTTTTATACACTGTAAATTTTCTTTCTTTTAAAAATTTAATAATCTATATGCTTCGTAATTTTTTCATCACTGTCACAAGAAGTAATTAGATATCCTAATCTTAACTAAAATTATAAAGAGAGAGCCCGAATTGTGTGTAATTTGTTCAATCGTGTAGAGTCATTTCTGGAATCACTACACCTATTTGAAAAAATCACTCACCATTTGAAAGAAGAAATTGAAAGGGAACATTATTCCAGACGGTTGTATATATATGCTATAAATTATTATGTCCCAAACAAAGCCGGGGCGGCGGGCCGCTAGTTATTTATAAACAAAATAATGAAACAGCTTTACATTTAAAACGTTCTCATTAGTTGTGGAAAAAAGATAACTCGAGCAGAATATAAAATAAATACCTATTGGAATGCATATTGTCGCCTATATCAAGTATGAATACAAACTGCATATATTACGGTCATTTAACTATTAGTCACTCTGGTAAGTCTAGAACAGTGACAATGATGTTTAACTGAGTTACTTTAGTTTGTGTTCTAGTGTCAATGTTGCTACCCATCTAACCCAGAATATACAGAAGTGACAGATTACCCAGAAGACCGTTAGATTACTTCTGGTTCTATAATTGAGGCGGACCCTTGTCCGGCTAATTTTATAAAAGTTGTAGATGTTTGTGTTCATGTTGATTAAATTGATCGATATTTTGCTTACAATTATTGGTACTTTAACCCTGTTTGTTTAAAAAAAAACTAAATTGTAATAAACTTAGACTAACAAAATACCAATGTCACGTTTCTAATGATCAATTTTGAATCTACCTTAGTAAAAGTGCACTAGCTGATAGAATTATTTTTTAAGGCAATAGTATTTCTTTCTTAGCAAAGCCGATATCTAACAGTGGAATTAAAACCCCAGAAATTAGCTATATCTCGAGAAGTTCATCCAAATTGGTTCGTGGTTTAGGTTTAAAAACGTAACAAACAAACAGATTGACGGATTTACTTTCGTATATAACATTGGTACGGATTACAATGATTCCTCTAAGTAAAGACCGCAACTATGGGACATTGTCTCGAAAATTGCTTGCAAACGGACGTGTCTATCAGAAGTCTGATAAAAGAGATACCCGTATTGTGCATAACTTTTTACGATCACATTATTATTCGTAACGACCGGTTCAGTACTACACTAATGAGATTTTAATTGCTCTGGAAAACGGAAACTCGCGGTTATTGATTACTGAAGATTAGTACTTGTTGCACATGCAAAGTTTTTAATCCTTTTCGCTTGGATGGTTTTAGGATCTAGCGTTGTAGTTCAATGGTTTCAGACATGGTTTTGGAGCGTAAGTATCAAGATTCAATTGTTAGATTAGGGAAAAAAAATTGAACTATGAGTTGTTGACATAGCAATAAAAGTAGGTCCTTGGTAAAGTAAGTAAACAGTTTTTATAGAAATGGAAATGATAAGGTTTAGTTTTCATCAACAAAAGCGTGATAATGGCGTTTAGGGGTCGTGGTCCAACTATAATGTCCAACTAGTTGGACTACGGGTCTTCGGTAGGGGCAGTTGTCCAACTAAAATAATGATTGGACAACTGCCCCTACCGAAGACCCGTGGTCCAACTGACTTATTTTAATTATTTATATTGGTATTCATCATTTCACGATTTTGACAAATTTAGTAAGCTGGCGTGTTTAGTGAAAGACACAGAACAAATAATGTTTTGGAAGGGTCGCATGCAAAACTGAGTCGTATGTTAAATACGAAAGATTTCAAAATGTTGCGGTATCGAAACGTCATATTAAGTTCAAAACTGTCATATTAAGAGCTGAAAAAAAGATGAAATGGGTATCTAGAGGTATTAGAATCTGCAGCAGAAAACAGAAAGAAAGACTTAACCCTACCAGAAACAAAGACTTAACCCTACCAGGGAAAATAAAACGACATTTAAAGAGTACTCAAAAAAAATTAAAAAAATTATCAAACTGACCCAGAAAGCACAGAACAACTTTTTAATAAAAAATTCCAAAAATAAATCTAAAACATCCTGGCAAATAATAAATAATACAAAATCTATAAGTGAACCCATAACTAGAATAAAAAAACTTGATTTAATATTAACTGACCCTAATGAAATAGCTCAGTCATTCAACGATTTCTTTATCGATCAGATCTCAGATCCACCCCTGGACACAACTAAAGATACTCTTAGAATAACGTATAACCCTCATTCTATTTTTATGGCCCCTGTTGTCCCTCAAGACATTATAAGGGTGATCAAATCTTTAAAGAACAAGAAGAGTTATGGATATGACGGTATTTCTACAAACGTTATAAAATTTGTCAGTTGTGCTATAGCTAATCCTCTAAGCCACATTATTAACGCAAGCATATTCGCTGGAACATTCCCCGATAGTCTTAAAACCACAATAGTTAAACCACTTCATAAGAAGAACACTAAAGAAGACATGGCTAACTATAGACCAATAGCTTTAATCCCCGTATTTTCCAAAATAATCGAAAAAGTCATTTATGAGTCATTTTATTAATTTCTGTCCAAATATTTAGGTTTTCGTAAAAATAAAAATATAAATATGGCCATATACGATCTAATAAATAAAATAATGGTTAATGTGGATAAAAAAATACCAATTTGTGCCATTTTTACCGATATGACCAAAGCTTTTGATTACGTGAACCATGAAACGCTTTTGGCCAAACTTGAAGCTTACGGCATACGAGGGAATGCCCTACGTCTAATAAAATCGTATCTAAGTGGGCGTCTTCAATATACGGAAATCACTAAAATATGCATTAAATCAAGACGTGAGGTTAAATATTTATCTGGTCCAAGGGCAATTAAATATGGCGTTCCGCAGGGCAGCGTTCTTGGGCCATTATTATTCTTGTTATATATAAATGATCTACCCCGACACATCCCATACCCTTGTGTATTATTTGCCGATGACAGTACAATCCTAATAGACTGCCTCAACAAAGAGCTTTATGAAAAGGAAATAAATAATTCTCTAAAATTAATAATAAACTGGCTCAACGACAATAATTTAATCATAAACCTCAATAAAACAAAAATAATGCATTTTTATCAAAAAATTCTTCCTTTAAACCTAAACATAATTATAAAGACCAAACTATTGATAGCGTTAGCGTGGCTAAATTCTTGGGTATATTGATTGACAGTCAATTAACGTGGAAACCGCAGGCTGAAGAAGTTTGCAAAAGCTTAAGCACCTCTGCGTATGCTCTCTATAATCTGTCCAAGAAAGTTAACGTAGATACATTAATGGTTGCATATCACGGTTTGGTGGTCTCTGTTCTAAGATTTGCAGTAGTATTCTGGGGTAATTGTTCCGAAAGGGAGTCTATATTTAAAGCCCAAAAACGGTGCATAAGATCCATTTTTAATCTCAAGACTACAGATAGTTGCATTCCTTTTTTTAAGAAACACAAAATACTAACTTTTCCTAGTTTATACATTCTCGAAGTAGCTATATTCGTTAAAACTAATAAGCATCTCGTTCCTGCATTGAATGATACGAGGATGCGAACTACTGCCTTGAGATCAAAATATCAGAGTCTATTGTGTACTGGTAGATATAACACTGTTTTGCTTAAAAAAAAACATTATTGGTATGGCTCCTATTATATTTAACAAATTGCCAAATTGTATTAAGGATCAGCCCTTAATAAAATTCAAGAAACTGCTATCGACGTTGCTAACAGAGTAATGTTATTACTCTGTTACAGAGTTTATAAATGATGAATTGTAATATTTGCTACACTGTATCTTAATTATTATGTAAATTATTTTAGACATGGCTGATTCATGATCTCATTTTGAATTTAAGTTCTAATTAATTTAATTTAATTTTAGTTTCTCAGTTATCTGTAAGTTAACCACTATATTTTTTGTATGCCAACAGGCAGAATGTACTGGGAATATATCTGAAACTAACATCATTATTGTAATACCTGCATTCTATACAAATAAAGAAATTATTATTATGTCCTTTATTTAAATTCGTTTCATATTTTATACATTTTTTAATATTTTTGTAAAACATACAGAATAAAAAAAACATTTAAAAATATAGAAAATAGAGGCCCACCGGTATCGGGAACAGGGTCCAAGCTACCGGCGGTCAGGGCTCCAGAGAGAGGAACCTCCTAACAATGCGAGCCGTGTCCAGCAATACTGCTTTCTGGATCAGGCCCTTGATCCAGCCGCCTAACGAGAGCCTCCTAAGGTGTTGGTCGAGGCTCGTGGCTATTAAGCCATTGGCTGACACGACTATCGGTACAATGATCGCTGTGTCCACATCCCACATGTCGACAACCTCGCGAGCCAAGTCAAGATACTTGATTTGCTTATCTTTCTCGGCTTTCACGAGGTTCCCGTCATGCGGAACAGTTATGTCAACAATCATTGCACGCCTCACGATTCGATCCACCACCACTATATCAAGCTTATTAGCGATAATAGTCCTGTCAGTGATGATGGATCGATCCCAGTACAATGTGATATTGCCATTTTCGAGAACTGGGTCGGGCACATACCTGTAGTACGGTACTTCCGATGCCACAAGAGTGTATTTCAGAGCAAGTTGCTGGTGGATGATCCTGGCTACAAGGTTGTGCCTATGCAAGTACTCTTCGTTAGCTAGACGAGAACATCCAGAGATAATGTGACGGATCGATTCACCCGGGCGGTGACATGCCCGACAGATGTCAACCGTGCCATCCTTCACAATAAATCTCCGGTAGTTATTCGTCATGATAACTTCGTCCATAATTGCACAGACAAAACCTTCGGTTTCCCCAAACAGGTCACCGAAACGCAGCCAGGCTACGGACGCTGCTTGGTCTACATCGGACCCATGTAGGGCCCGGAAAAAGCGTCCGTGAAGCTCCTTACTCTGCCATACTTCCCTGCGGTCGTTAGTGTCGAACACTACAGGCTTGCGCCAGTTCTCATTCGCCAAGGAGAGCGGGGTGAGTCCCTTGTCCACTGCTACTACATCTCGATGCATACCCACGTCGGTGTGTAGAAAATATTCCCTGAGATTGCATATCTCGCGGTTGTGGAGGTTTTTAGCATTTAAAAAGCCTCGGCCTCCACACTTCCGCGGGATATACAATCTCATGACCGACGATCGTGGGTGATGCATTCGATATGCAGTCAGCAGTGTACGGACCCGCCTATCCAAGGCGTCGAGTTCCGTTTGAGTCCATTTGAGTATGCCGAAAGAGTACATCAATACCGGCATGACCCAACCGTTGAAGGCGCGCACCTTGTTTCCGCCCGAAAGAAGGCTATTGAATACCTTCTTCAGGCGGCCAAAGAAGCGTTCCCTCAACGATTGCTTCATGTCAGTAGTGCTGATACCTAACGCTTCCGACATACCCAAATACTTATAGGTTTCGTTTGGAGAAAGGGATCTCAGGTTTATGGAATCCGCGAGTTGAATTCCTACGGATTCCACAATCTCCCCTTGCTTTACATGCATGATTGACTGCACATTTGTCCACACCAAACTCCATCCTGATGGCGTTACTAAAAGTTTCAGTTACCTTCAGTAGCTCCATCAGCTGAAGATTGCTGGGGGAAAAGAGCTTCAGGTCATCCATGTAAAGGAGGTGAGATATAACCTGACCACCTCTCTTCAACCGATAGCCTAGCCCTGAATTCTCCAGCAGCATACTTAGAGGATTCAGGGCTAGGCAAAACCAAAGTGGACTCAAACTATCGCCCTGGAATATACCTCGCTCGATCCTTACAGGTTCGCTATTCTTCTGGATATTTCGACATCCTGGATAGCGAAGGACTGTGCTCCATTGCCCCATACACGACATCAGGAAGGTGCGTAGAGTTGTATCTATTTTATACAATTCCAGCACCCTCATGAGCCAAGTATGAGGCACCGAGTCATAGGCCTTCTTATAATCTATCCAACATGTCGACAGATCCTTTCGTGAACGCCGAACCTGTTGGCTAATGGCCATATCAATGAGGAGTAGCTCCTTAGTACCGCGGGACCCGTTCCTACATCCATTCTGAGCAGTGGCGTAGCGTGCCTTGGCGGGGCCCCGTATACAAATTTGTTATGGGGCCCTTATGGAGGGTCAAGAGTTCTCACCAAAGAAAAAAAAAGGTTTGCATAGTATTAAAAGAAATATTTATTCACCATAATTTTCTATCTGTTAATTTTTCCAAATTTTTTACAAACAATTCAAAATAAATAGACACTCTCCTTGCCTTTTTTTCGGCAAACTGATTTATTAAATCATTTATAGCTGATGATGACTTTAGTTTTTCTAAATTTTCTGCCTCTATGGACAATAGTGACAGGTCTGACAGGCGTTCATCGAAGTTCATAGGTAATTTTTTATTAGTTTTAATTTTTGCATACGCACGTCGGGGGCCCTCGTGGCCCGGGGGCCCCGTATAATTGATACGGCAGATACGGCGGTAGCTACGCCCCTGATTCTGAGAGACCGACATGATCGAGTTATCGTCGACGTGTTTATTAATTTTAACTCTCAAAATGGATGTTAGAACCTTTTAGACCGTTGGTAAACATGTAATAGGTCTATAATTTTTGGGTTCCGCGGTGCTACCAGACTTGTGGAGCAGGTGGGTTATTCCTGTTGTAAGGAACTTAGGCTGCCTGGTACTGAGATGCCAAACGAGCGTGCGATCTTTGTAGCCATTTGATCCAGAAGTTGTGCAGCCCGTCCGGCCCTGGAGATTTCCAGTTCGGCAACGGACGGACTGCACGGGCTACATCTTGGGGGCTGATCGTTATTATTATTATTTCTTTATTCATTAGATTACTTATTAATTACATTTTTAAATATTTTTATAAAATAAATTAAAAAACAAAAACATTTAAAAATATAAAAAATAGAGGCCCACCGGTATCGGGAACAGGGTCCAAGCTACCGGCGGTCAGGGCTCCAGAGAGAGGAACCTCCTAACAATGCGAGCCGTGTCCAGCAATACTGCTTTCTGGATCAGGCCCTTGATCCAGCCGCCTAACGAGAGCCTCCTAAGGTGTTGGTCGAGGCTCGTGGCTATTAAGCCATTGGCTGACACGACTATCGGTACAATGATCGCGTCCACATCCCACATGTCGACAACCTCGCGAGCCAAGTCAAGATACTTGATTTGCTTATCTTTCTCGGCTTTCACGAGGTTCCTGTCATGCGGAACAGTTATGTCAACAATCATTGCACGCCTCACGATTCGATCCACCACCACTATATCAGGCTTATTAGCGATAATAGTCCTGTCAGTGATGATGGATCGATCCCAGTACAATGTGATATTGCCATTTTCGAGAACTGGGTCGGGCACATACCTGCAGCCGAATTGCGTAAGTATATTATCCAAAGCAAAAGAATCGATTCCTTCCCAAAAACGACTTTACGTATCAATATGCAATACGTAAAGTCGGTTTTGGGAAAGAATCGATTCTTTTGCTTTGGATAATATACTTACGCAATTAGGCTGCTGTAGTACGGTACTTCCGATGCCACAAGAGTGTATTTCAGAGCAAGTTGCTGGTGGATGATCCTGGCTACAAGGTTGTGCCTATGCAAGTACTCTTCGTTAGCTAGACGAGAACATCCAGAGATAATGTGACGGATCGATTCACCCGGGCGGTGACATGCCCGACAGATGTCAACCGTGCCATCCTTCACAATAAATCTCCGGTAGTTATTCGTCATGATAACTTCGTCCATAATTGCACAGACAAAACCTTCGGTTTCCCCAAACAGGTCACCGAAACGCAGCCAGGCTACGGACGCTGCTTGGTCTACATCGGACCCATGTAGGGCCCGGAAAAAGCGTCCGTGAAGCTCCTTACTCTGCCATACTTCCCTGCGGTCGTTAGTGTCAAACACTACAGGCTTGCGCCAGCTCTCATTCGCCAAGCAGAGCGGGGTGAGTCCCTTGTCCACTGCTACTACATCTCGATGCATACCCACGTCGGTGTGTAGAAAATATACCCTGAGATTGCATATCTCGCGGTTGTGGAGGTTTTTAGCATTTAAAAAGCCTCGGCCTCCACACTTCCGCGGGATATACAATCTCATGACCGACGATCGTGGGTGATGCATTCGATATGCAGTCAGCAGTGTACGGACCCGCCTATCCAGGGCGTCGAGTTCCGTTTGAGTCCATTTGAGTATGCCGAAAGAGTACATCAATACCGGCATGACCCAACCGTTGAAGGCGCGCACCTTGTTTCCGCCCGAAAGAAGGCTATTGAATACCTTCTTCAGGCGGCCAAAGAAGCGTTCCCTCAACGATTGCTTCATGTCAGTAGTGCTGATACCTAACGCTTCCGACATACCCAAATACTTATAGGTTTCGTTTGGAGAAAGGGATCTCAGGTTTATGGAATCCGCGAGTTGAATTCCTACGGATTCCACAATCTCCCCTCGCTTTACATGCATGACTGCACATTTGTCCACACCAAACTCCATCCTGATGGCGTTACTAAAAGTTTCAGTTACCTTCAGTAGCTCCATCAGCTGAAGATTGCTGGGGGAAAAGAGCTTCAGGTCATCCATGTAAAGGAGGTGAGATATAACCTGACCACCTCTCTTCAACCGATAGCCTAGCCCTGAATTCTCCAGCAGCATGCTTAGAGGATTCAGGGCTAGGCAAAACCAAAGTGGACTCAAACTATCGCCCTGGAATATACCTCGTTCGATCCTTACAGGTTCGCTATTCTTCTGGATATTTCGACATCCTGGATAGCGAAGGACTGTGCTCCATTGCCATGGGGCAATGGAGCACAGTCCTTCGCTATCAGGAAGGTGCGTAGAGTTGTATCTATTTTATACAATTCCAGCACCCTCATGAGCCAAGTATGAGGCACCGAGTCATAGGCCTTCTTATAATCTATCCAACATGTCGACAGATCCTTTCGTGAACGCCGAACCTGTTGGCTAATGGCCATATCAATGAGGAGTAGCTCCTTAGTACCGCGGGACCCGTTCCTACATCCATTCTGAGAGACCGACATGATCGAGTTATCGTCGACGTGTTTATTAATTTTAACTCTCAAAATGGATGTAAGAACCTTATAGACCGTTGGTAAACATGTAATAGGTCTATAATTGTTGGGTTCCGCGGTGCTACCAGACTTGTGGAGCAGGTGGGTTATTCCTGTTGTAAGGAACTTGGGTAGCGAACCAGACTCTAAGGCTGCCTGGTACTGAGATGCCAAACGAGCGTGCGATCTTTGTAGCCACTTGATCCAGAAGTTATGCAGCCCGTCCGGCCCTGGAGATTTCCAGTTCGGCAACGGACGGACTGCACGGGCTACATCTTGGGGGCTGATCGTAATAGCCCCCATTTCTTGTATTGGATCGCACGCTCGTTCGACCTCCCGAGTCCATTCACCTTCGGTGTGACTGACAGGCACCGACCAGATGCTGCGCCAGAATGAACACATAGCGTCATCATCCGGCAGGTGCGTATCGGTCACACCTTGGACGGGTCGCTCCCAAGCACGATAAACCCACCTTTCATTACTTTGGAATGTACGATTCTGGGTGTATCGCTCCACTCTCCGCCTGTACCTACGAATACGATTTGCCCATGCAAACACTTTTTGCTTCAGGAAGTCGATGCGCTCTGTGACACGGGATATATAGTCTCGGGGGCTGACATCAGTCCCCAAAAACGCCCGTCTCACAAAGCGCATCACTCTTGGGCGATTATTGCCCTCCCTAAAACAAATTAGTTTGCCGATGAGTGCTCTGGCCCCACCAATACGACGTTCGATCCTGCACTGCCAAGCCGGTACGGCTGGTTTCGGTCGTGTAGCTCTGTCATCTGCAAATTTGACGTGGGCTACACGACATGCCGCTACAGCCGCGCAGTACATGATCGAATGTGTATCAGTGAGGTCTTCGCAGTCATCAAAATAGTTTGACAACTGCGAATCCAGAACAGCCACCAGCGCCCTATTTTTGTTATGCATGGGCAAACGAGGTAATCGTGGCCTAACTTCCGGTGGCATGTAGCGATACTCCCGAATAGCACACTCCAAAGCATTCCTCAATTCCTCATTGCACTGGGTACTTACGTTTGTAACCCTGTCACTACTCTCCTCGTCAGCGTGGATGGACTGTGGTGGCACCACAGCCTGCGACGATGGGGCAGTGACACGGTTACCCATTTCCGTTCGGAGGCGATCAAGTACAGTATCATCCAACATATGATTACGCTGGATGACCCGCACCTGATCCGAAAGTCGTTGGGCCGAAACGTTGACGGCTGGCTCAAGCACCTGAAACAAAGAGAGCATCCGGACACGGTACGCGGTCAGGTTGTTTCCTCCCTCTGTAGCCCCAAAGTATGCGCGCATGACATTTTCGTTAATGGATTGTGTCCATCTCATGCGCTGCACACTTCACACACTGCACACTTATTATTATTATTATTATAACGTGTTAGAAAAAATAACAACCCTTGCAAAATAAGAGAAGTTAAAAAAGGTAGCTCTCAGACGAAAATGCCAAATTGAAAATGATGATTACATCATGGAGATACAAGTGTTAAATGGTGAAATAACTGTTGGGCATGCTTTAAAAAAAAAACGTGTTTTTTTTTAAATGAATGACAGTGTTGATTTGATTGATAATGATTTTTCTTAAAAGTATGAAAAAAAAAACAATAACATTAATGTTTTATTTACCAGTTAATGTCCCACTGCTGGGCACTGGCCTCTCCATATCTTTTCAAGTGCTCTTTTCGAGCGCCACATAAAATTTAGTTATTTATATATTAATATAAATTAATAAAATAAGTCAGTTGGACCACGGGTCTTCGGTAGGGGCAGTTGTCCAATCATTATTTTAGTTGGACAACTGCCCCTACCGAAGGCCCGTAGTCCAACTAGTTGGACATTATAGTTGGACCACGACCCCTAAACGGATAATGGTCTCGAAATATCTAATGTTACGTTTTCTTTGAATTTTAGGTAGGTTACTAACTAAGCCTTTTTCTCAATGGAATTATGATAGGTTTGACACGTCATGGTACGGGGGCAGGTCAATGGGTGTCACTATCAAATGTTACATTTAAAGAAGAAGACTGTCGATTTGAAGCAATAGTTGTCATCTAACTTCTTAAAAATGCAAAAGTTACTTCAAGATTTAGGTATATGAGTGATTTCCACGAAAACGAAGAAAAGAATAAAGCGGGTTTATGGGACATGGAGACATTAATTCCCATCTACTAGATAAGTACAGAATTTATTTCGACTGATAGACCAAGTAAAATATCAAGTCAATAAATATTATCAAACGGCTAAAGAGGGTTTGCCAAGATACGCAAAAAGGGTCCACGTCAGAAAAATAGAGTTCTAAGTTAGTTATTTAAATACCAATTATAAAGAACTGCAATCAATTAAGTAGTAAACAATTAACACAAATTAATCGTAAATTAACCGAACTGCATAAATAAGTGCAACAGCTCACGAGAGAAATAATTATAGAAATCGTGCCTCTCCACCACGATGATCGTCAAATTTGCGTTAAATCTTCTTCTGACCCATTTTGTGGTGTCCCAAGTGATTTACGATGCTTATTTCGGCAAACCATTAAAGGATGAAAGAGGAAAACAGTTGGAAAGCTTGAATTTGACTGGGTAAGTACCCTTACCAGCATTTACAGCGATATGGTCAGCCATAATTCAATATTGTTAACACCGAATTATACGAGGTAAACTATGAATGTGTATACAGAATTATAATTTTTGTGTAACTTTGTAGATCTAATTGCAGTATTCTTCTTGAACTACTAGTTAATAGCTCTCAGTGGGACCAAGGGGGGTGACCATAATCTCTTAGAGCGGTATCAATTTGATATCCAGTAAGTGACAGATGTATACAAGTCATATACATCTGTCCCTTATTCGATCTCAAATTGATACCGCTCTAAGAGCTTATGGTCACCCCCCTGGACTTAGCCAGGTATCATAAAGATACGAGTAGGTACTTGCTTGCTATCCTAACTACAAAAAGTAGCTCACTTGAAGACAGAATATCAACGTGTTATGTTTGTACCAGGAACTGGTGACATAAATAGTGCAACAGGCTGGATTCGAAGGCACAACAAACAGGATCACTCAACCAATCATTATGAAAATAAAATTATAAATATCTGTTATAGCTATATGTTATAGACATAAGTGGAAAAACCTCTTCAAGGCTATATTTTGATTGATTCAGATTAATTCTTACTGCCAACAAATATAAATGCTACGTTTAAATAAATAAGTCAGCCCGGTGAAACGCTTGGATGAACTCACAATATTCAAGTACAGTAAATGATGTCGAAACAAACACATGTAAAAAGCATAATCCAGAACCCTGTCTTCTGTCGGATAAAAACATGTCACATGTCACAAACACAGATATGATGGTGTCCACTTTTTCCTTTCATACAGTTTTCGTGGTGTTATTTTTTATTACCCGAGGGTAATTTGTTTATCAGTCTATGTATGTATTTTTGGTCCTATGTGGCGTTCCAGAGACCAAACGATTCGGTCGATGCTGATGATTCTTACGTCAATCGATTCGCCTTAACCTTGCGAGTGTCACTGGCTATACTCGTATTAAAATTTGAAAATAGAAAAATTACGGATTTTGGGCGCCATATTGTGGGGTGCCAATTTTTTTTTCTTCCAATCCCATCGTGTAGGGTATCAAAATAAAGGGGTTTTAAGAGCTGATTTTAAAAATATACAACACTTATATGTTTAAATGTACCTAATTCGAAAAAAAAAGTTAACTAAAAAGTTATAAATAAAAAAAAATATACAAAAAATCAAAAATCACGACTGCTTGTGCAAGCGAACTTAAAGACGTAAACAAGAAGAAAATCATGAATATCTGGTTTTGGCCAGCCAGCTCGCGAATATGTAACCTTCGACTGCACAGCATGATTTTTTTCTTGTTTACGTCTTTTTAGTTCGCTTTTTAAGCAGTCGGGATTTTGTTATTTTTTTCTATCCTTTTACCAGACCATTCATGGTTAAGGTATAGCCATCATGGCCTAGCGGTTGCAAGCGCTACCGCTGACCATGAGGTCTTGGGTTCGATTACCGGGTCTGGCAAAGTGTTATGACAGACTGGACTTAGTGCCCGGTTGATGGCAACAGGCTCGCCCAGTATTACAAGGGACTTAAAAACATAACTGGCGAAATATAGGTGCACAGTAAACCTCTGTCAAACCCTTAGAGTAAATACAGGTGTAATATTCAGTTATTTTTGCCTGTCCTTGTTTTCTATCACCAGACCATGCACGATAAAGGTGGAGCCATGCAAGAAGCACGAGGGTCGCCGCATCGACGGCACATGTGTCAACCCGAAGTATCCCTCCCGAGGAGGGTCACCCACCCCGCTGTTGAGGATGAGACCTGCTAATTTTGGACTTGGTAAGCTGGTTCTGTAGAACGTTTTACAGAACAAACATTTTCTTTTCTTCATATATCAGTGGCCCACCCTACCCTGCACTTCATTTCAGGCAATAATTTGCGACCCGCCATGAACGGCTCGGAGCTACCTTCAGCTCGTCTGCTCCGCACCAAGATCCTGAGTGACGGCTTCCCAGAAGACCACGAGTTCAACACGCTAGCAACACACGTCTTCGTCTTCTCTACCGTGGATGTTGCTGACTTGACTGTTCTGCGTAAGTGTTTGGAAGCAATCAACATTACATTATGTATTTTAGCCATCTTTTTTTGCTTGTATTTATGCTCATTGGTCTCAAGCCATGTTTCATTAAATCTGCAAAATTTTCGATTTAATTATCCTACTATATGAAGATCTTTCAAGCCGACCCCAATATAGTTGGGAAAAGGCTAGGCAGATGATGATGATATGAAGATCTTATCATACTAATCTTACTAATAATATTTATAATTGCATTTATTTTTGTTACTCAATCACACCTAAACGGCTAAACGGGTCTGGATGAAATTTGACACAGGGATTTGTAGTATCACATAGGTTACTTTTTACTCCGGCCAAAATTTACGGTTCCCGTGGGACACCTTCCGACGGCAACCGTCGAATTTTTCGCGGATGAGGATTAAGCCGCATTCATTGCAGAAGCTAGTATAACAAATGTGAAAGTTTGGATGGATAGATGTTTGTCCGTATGTTTGTTAATCAATCACGCCAGAACGGCTGAACAGATAGATTATAGTCTGGAATAGCCCATAAGGTACTATTCATCCCGGTATAATGTTCCCTTGGGATAAGAAAGCACTTATGACACGGGCAAATCCGCTGGCAGAAGCTAGTCATATTGGTTCATACAAATTCTATTTGAAGAAATAGAATTCTACCATCTTTGGATAGGTCCAGAGATGGGGAAATAACCACTAAGATATCATGTAGTTTAACTTACCAAATAACATATGTTTTTCTTGTTCATCAGTTCGTTACGCGGTCGCCAGTGACTGCTGCCTTGGCAACACGCCGAACCGAGTTAATCCCCTTTGTATCCCTATCCCCGTGCCACAGGATGACCCTTATCTTCGGCGCACTGGCATCAGGTGCATGAACCTCACCAGGTTCTCCACATACCAGGAGATGGGGTGCATACCCAATACCCTGCCGGCTGAAAGGGTAAGAACAGAGAGATGATTTTGAGCAGAGAGTAAAAGTCATCAGTTTCATCATCATCGTCATCAGCCTTTTAATGTGCCCACTGCTGGGACACAGGTCTCCTCTCCGTGAGAGGGAATGGGCCGTCAGTTTCATAATACTAATGAACATAAAAACCATTTTTTTTTCCTGAAAGTTTATACAAAGAAATTCAATGTCACTATGATATTTTAATGTTTGTACAATTTGAGCTCATATTCATAGTTAATCCATTTTCCTGACTCTACCATCCAGATCCAAACTTGATATTTATGTGTAAAACTCTTTCACAGTACAACCTGCCAACTCCTCTCCAAGACCTATCAATAGTATACGGCTATTCTGACATTCGAGAGAGACAAATTAGAACATACCAGGGAGGGCTGCTGAAGTCTGACAACAAAGATGGTGTCGAGCGACCTCCTGGCACTGCCCCGATCTGCATCAACAACAGGAGGCCTGTTGAGAATGCCTGCTATGAGTTCGGTAAGTAAAAAGGGAGATAAATTTCTTGACAGAGATTTATTGCTCGACATTACACATTTGACTGCCGTATTGGTAGAAAGATGATCAATTTTTTTTTACGTTCCGATTCGTAATTGAAAAACAAGATTAATAAAAATATAAAATACAAGCTTTTATTTTAAATAATGCATAGCCACGAGAAACAATCGCGTGTGCAAAATTTCTACTCAATCGAACAATTCGGGTAATGCGTTAAATTTAACTTGAAAGATTTGATGAACATCGACACAGGCGAAAGTAAATAAAAGCTTTGCCATGTTAGCTGTGCGTTACTCTTATCCAGCCCTTCTTTTTCCTCTCACCGACGCCCTGAGCCGATGTTCGACCCCGTAGGGGGTAGCCCTCAGCTTAGGTAATGCTTTTTGTGCCTGGCCGAAGGCTCTAGTTTAGTCTCCACAGGATCGCCCAGTTAAGCAGTAGAAAATCATTTTGATTTAACTGCGAGAAGTAAAGTATTTAAAAAAGTTAATACAAAAATCAAAAAACCCGACTGCTTGAAAAGCGAACTAAAAAAGACGTAAACAAGGAAAATATCATGCTTTGCTATAGCTGGAGGATACGTATTTTAAACCGACTTACCAAAAAGAAGGAGGTTCTATGTTCGACATTCCGATATCTCCGCCAATTGTGGACCGATTTTGAAAATTCTTTTTTGTTTGAGAGAATATGTTCCGAAATTGGTCCCATTTTAATTTGGTGAAGATTTGATGAAGAACTTCGGAGATATACAACAGAACTCTTCAATGAATAACGGCAAATCTCTCGTGATTGCTGCAATCGCATGTCTGTTCATTGTTTATACCATTTCATAACATAACATTACGCCAGTACGCTCTCAAGGGGTACGCAGATCTCATATTTCACCAGTCATGTTCAAGTTTCATGATATTCGGTTAATCTATTCTGGCGTTATAGGTTACTAAACAACTTTCCTATTAGGTAGGTACAACAAAAAGGGAAAAATGAAAACCTTTTTTGCAAAAAAATACTACCGACTACCAAATAAAAAACTAAAAAGTGAAAAATAACTTATTTTTGGAAGTCGGTGTCCATAACGAAAAAAAAATTGTACCTTCGAAAGACACCGACTTCCAAAAATAAAGTTATTTTTCACTTTGTAGTTTTTTATTTGGAAGTCGTCAGTATTTTTATGAAAAAAAGTTTCATTTTGAATTAACTTCTTTTATTTATAACTTTTTAGTTATGTTTTCTCGTACGAGTATTAGGTACATTTAAGTGATATATATTTTTGAAATCACCTTTTAAAACCCTTTATTTTTATATCTCACGCGGCGGGTACGGCATAAAAAAAAATTGGGCCCCCATAAAAAGGCGCCCAAAAGCCGCCATTTTCCTATTATCCAAGTTTAGTGTTACCAGTGACACTCACAGGGTTAAGACGAATCGATTGACATCAAAATCGCCACATCTCTAGAACGCCACATAGGAACAAACATACATACATACATAGACTGATAAACACACTACCCTCCTGCGGCAAACGGGTAAAAAAAGCTGTGCGTTTCATTTGTTTTCCAGCCATCATCACATCGGTGCGTTGCGTGGCCGTGGGGCGCAGTGCACAATCCCACCTAAATGTTCATACAAAGTTAAGGCTACTGCGAAGTGGTACCTTATGCAGGTACATAAGATAAAATACCTTAGATGCCTACTATAGCTTCTGTAGTCTATTCTGTAAAATTTCTCACCGAGATGAAAAAACTCTAAAATCTCTAGCATCGGTTGGAATGTAAGCTCACTTTGAGCTGACTTCCCCTAAGTCTACGGTGAGATGTCTACAGAATCGACCGGCTGTTTACGCAAAGTATTGCGATTTTTATGCATGAGCATGCTAGTTCTAAAACGAGTTAATATAATTATCTCCTTATCTTCCAGATATCTTTAATATAGAACTTTCTTCTTGCTCAGGTGACTTCTACGATGGGAACGTACTATCAGGCATCTATTTAACGGCAATGTTTTTCTACCGCGAACACAACCGGCTGGCTCGCATGCTAGCTGAGATTAACCCGTGCTGGGACGATCAGAAGCTGTTCGAAACTGCTCGGCAGATCAATATAGCGCAGTGGCAGTATATGCTGTATTATGAACTGATGGCTGAGATATTAGGTAAGTCTATTTTGAGGGAAACGAAATTTATGTAATTTTTTAGTTGAGAATGTTGAATAAGACGTGGTTCAAAACTTAAAACTCGTATCATGGTGGATGAAAGATATCGTTCCTATTTTGTCAGTATCAGTCATCCTGGGTGTCACTTGACCTGAGAGATAGCAATATAATAGATTTTTAAGGTGAGTTTACACTAGAGCATTATCGCGAGCATAACAATGTAATGTCGTTTTTACGAATGGTAGGTACAATACAGACAAATGCACAGTTTCCTAAATCCGTTCCATGTAGTGTAACGTTCTTGCGAATGTTCTAAACTGTGTTCGACGTAATGCTCACGGCGAGTGAACATTTACCTATAAAATTCATTGAACCTTGCGTTCATTATTGACCTCATTCCACGTCACCCGTGCTCATGCCATTGTTCGATGAAATGTTACACCAAAACGCTCGTTGGTTTTTAAAATCAGGTTGTTACACAAAACATCGAGCGTTATGTTCGAAGTGTGGTTCGAGTAAATTTACAAACAGCGAATGCTCGATGTCCTGTTACAAGTAAACGTCCACGATCCAGTCTATACTCACCTCTATTCTTTACTAGCTGTTGCCCGCGACTTCGTCTGCGTAGCATTAGTACTACAAATAGCCTTTTTTTTATATCGCTCAATAATATTGTAAGTGTGTGGGCCGCCTTACTTGAGAAATACTTTCATTGTGCGCACAGCTAAGGAGTGGAATTCCCTGCCAGAGTCTTTGTTTCCTGATAGCTACAACCTTGGGGTCTTTAAGGTCAAGAGTGAGTAGGTTACTTCTAGGCAAGCGTGCTTCACCGTCGACCACATCATCGCTTACCATAAAGCGAGATAAAGGTCAAACGCAAGCCTATCAATAAATTAAAAAATAAATATATTTGTACTAGCTGTTACCCGCAGCTTCGCCGGCGTTAACATAGATATTTCAATCGATACTGGTTGTTGACATACGCGGTGAGTAAAATCCAATGTTGCAGTTTTAGTTTTAATCAAAATCGGCCCCTTGACTCCTTTGATTGTGTGCTATTCTTCATAGTGATGATTTGGCCATGCATTCACGCCCATTTGGAAAACTCAGCCTGTATAGGTACAGGAAACAGAACTTTTTTAATTGAAAACATATTACTTATTTAATCGGTCAATACAGGTATAGGTTAAATAGTTACAAAAGGAAACAAATAAACTACAGAGTCATAGGTTCTGCTTTGCTGCGAATTGAAGATACCACTTGTTGAATACAGGCCTGCGGATCACAAAGCCAAGAGGCAAACACTGGGGCCCATAAGCAATGCTGCGACTCTTGGATGCCACAAGGTCTATACCTGTGAAACTGCGATACGCAGCAGCGGTGAACTAGGAATTTGTTCTTTGATATACCAATTCCTGTCAGACAGGTGGAAAGTGATACAATGGTACACAAATTACAACTATTACAAGTTCCCGCTATCACATTTGTTCCCGCGGTGGTCTCCTGGTCAATCCCGTGTGTAGTCGGGGGTTATCGTGGGAAGATATATACATAATATTCGGGGAATAAGGGACAACTAACGTATTCTGGACCGAATCTCCAGCAGCCAACCAGACGCGCTCCCGACACAAAAATACTACGCTGCGCGCGAAATATATACACAAACGAATGCACGGGCGATTATTCGTACCACTCGCGGGAGGCGGACGTAATTTCGAACAAAGATTGGTCTGCTATAAACCCATTTCAACAAATTTGAATGAGGACCAAATTTTTACGTCGCGTTCTATGAATCACATTTTTGCAAGTCAGGTGTCAACTGTCAACTCCATCAAAAGCTGTCAGATCGATGACAGCGATCTGACACAGTGTTGAAACAAAATACCAAAAAAAGGATCGAAAAGTTTCGTTCCGAACATCACTCTATCATAAATTGTATCTAATTTACATTCCTTAATTACTCCGTTAATCATGGGTACAACATTTTATGACGCTGCTATATACTATGTTGTATGTTCTTCCATTTTATACTAATACATACACATTCTGGCCCCTGGATTTACTCAATCATCAGCAGCTATATGTAGCTGGCCGTGGGTAAAGCATGGCTTTTCCAAATGCACCCCTGCTATCCTTGAGCTTTGTTAATACATAGTAATAGCAAAACTAAGTTAGTTTGGAAACTGGAGTCTTTTGAATTAAAATGATAGGCCAGTCGCGATTATTGGGATTCGATGTATGAACATGCTTCCCCTTTTCTCATACCTGTTAATATATTAGCACCTATTATATTTGGCCCTTATTGTGCAATACGAAGCCTCATCCCATTACATAATCTATATAATATTCATCTAAATCGGTTCATAATAAGAAGAAGTTGCAAGTTACATACAAGATTAAACCTCGTACCATTTCTTCCCATCCGTGTTTTATGCAAAAAGAAGTATCGTATGTCCATCTCAGGGTCTCGAACTATCTCCATACCAAATTTCATCTAAACCCGTTCATAATAAGTAGAGTTGCATGATAGGTAGATATGTAACTACATACAAAATTAACACTCCCCCCATTTCTCCCTCTTCATGTTTTATGCAAACAAAGTAGTTTATGTTTTTGTGTAGTTTCCCTAGGTCTCAAACTATGTCCATACCAAATTTCATCTAAATCATTTCAGCGGTTTAAGCCATACTAAGAAGTTTCATACAAAACGACCTCACCCCCCATTACTCCCCTTCTTGTTTTTTGAAAAAAGAAGTAGCCTATTTTTTTTTTTTTTTTATTGATATGCTCGCGTTTGACCACTTTCTCGCCTGATGGTAAGCGATGATGTGTTCGACGGTGAAGCACGGTTGCCTAGAAGTAACCTATTCACTCTTGACTTGAAGACCCCAAGGTTGTAGCTATCAGGAAACAAAGACTCCGGCAGGGAATTCCACTCCTTAGCTGTGCGTACAATGAAAGTATTCGCAAAATGCTTTGTACGTATGGGTGGGATGTCCACCATGTACCGGTGGCGCATTGCCGTGCGTCTTGTTGTCCGGTGATGGAAAGGGCTAGGCGGAATCAAATTGTGCAGTTTCATCGCACACTCCCCGAAATGTAACCGATAAAAAACCGACAGACTGGCCACTTGGCGTCGATGTTCAAGGCTCTGGAGCTTTGAGGCGACCAGTGCATCGTGGCCGATAAGCCTCTTGGCCCGTTTGTCAATCGACTCAAGTGCATCAAGTTGATATTTGGCAGATCCGTCCCAGAGGTGAGAGCAGTACTCCATGCATGACCGAACTTGCGCTTTATACAAATTGAGCAGCTGTTCCAGGCGTGAAGTACCGTCTCACCTTTGCAAGGATCCCCAATTTTTTTGCAGCCTTCTGAGCCTTTGCCTCAATGAATAGATCAAAATTGAGGGTCGATGTCAAAGTAACACCAAGAAGGTCGAGATGGTCCGTTATCGGCACGGTTACACCACGGAAAGATGGAGCCGGGTGGAATAGGTTCTTTTTTGCGGAAAAAAAACACGCCTGGGTCTTAGCTGCATTGAAATTGACTAGATTGGCATCGCCCCATTCGGAGACTGCCTCCAAAGACAGGTTCAAACGCTCAACCATGGCCTCCCGGAGAGACCGGATCTCAGTCCCAGTAGCCCGTGCGCCGGACACGTATCTCTCAGCAACCGTGCTGTCGTCTGCGTACCCAAAGGTTCCGGGTTTTAGCAGGTCATTAATGTGCAGCAAAAACAGTGTAGCCGAGAGCACCGACCCCTGAGGGACTCCGGCGTTAATACATAGCTGACCGGACGAGCAGCCATCGATAACCACTCGGATGGACCTCTCCCTCAGGAAGTCAGCAATCCAGTCACACAGACCACTAGGCAGACCGAAGGAAGGAAGCTTACCAATAAGGCTCTCATGCCAGACCCTGTCGAAAGCCTTCGAGATGTCAAGGGAGACAGCAAGCGCTTCCCCGTGCCTCTCGATGGCCTCACTCCAGACGTGAATGGTATACGCTAGAAGATCCCCAGTTGACTGATTTCGGCGGAAGCCGTATTGGCGGTCACTGAGGATGTCGTTGTCTTCTAGGTATGCCAGGAGCTTATTGTTCAGCACACGTTCCATACTCTTACCGAGGATGGACGTTACTGAGATGGGTCTGTAGTTTGCCGGGTCAGCCCGACTACCCTTTTTGGGGACTGGCTGAACGTTAGCTTGCTTCGAAGCCTTCGTGTGAGTCTATCTGGCAGGCCCCAACGAGATTCATCAACGGGTGATAGCTTTTCATAAAGACATTATTTTGTACCTTAAGAAAATAAATATGATACATTTTGTACCTCGTTAGTTTTTGATTGAATGACGTTTTTATGAAGTGTCTAGCTAGCGGGCCCCTTAAGATTATTTTTATTATTATTATACTTTCAGATCGCCCAATAGTGCTCAGAGTTAGAAACTATTATGTACCTTACAAATCCATAATTTTGACTTTCTGTGAGCTATATTTCAGAAGATATACGTTATTTAAACAAACGTCCAGCCAGCGGGCCCCTTTTGTAAATACTACTCTTTTATACCATACAATAGTGTTAGGAGCTTGATACTATTATGTACCTTACAAATCCAAAATTTCGACTTTCTATGAGCTATACTTCAGAAGATATTCGTTATTTAAACAAACGTCCAGCCAGCGGGCCCTATTTAAAATACTAATCTTTTATACCATACAATAGTGTTAGAAGCTTGATAATATTATGTACCTTACAAATCCAAAATTTCGACCTTCTGTGAGCTTCACTTTAGAAGATATTCGTTATTTAAACAAACGTCCACCCAGCGGGCCCTTTTTAAAATACTACTCTTTTATATCATACAATAGTGTTAGGAGCTTGATACTATTATGTACCTTACAATTCTAAAAATGCGACTTTCTGTGAGCTATACTTCAGGAGATATTCGTTAATTAAATAAGTATTCAACCAACGGATCTGGTTACACAAGTTATTCACAAGTACCCTCGCAGTTTTATTATAAGTTGCCTACAAAATTAACTCTATAGTAATCTAGTATAGCTCACAGAAAGTCAAAATGTTTATATTTGTAAGGTACATAATAGTATCAAGCTCCTAACACTGTTGTATGGTATAAAAGAGTAGTATTTACAAAAGGGGCCCGCTGGCTGGACGTTTGTTTTAATAACGAATATCTTCTGAAATATAGCTCACAGAAAGTCAAAATTATGGATTTGTAAGGTACATAATAGTTTCTAACTCCGAGTACTATTGGGCGATCTGAAAGTATAATAACAATAAAAATAATCATAAGGGGCCCGCTAGCTAGACACTTCATAAAAACGTCATTCAATCAAAAACTAACGAGGTACAAAATATATCTTATTTGTTTTCCTTAGGTACAAAATAATGTCTTTAAGAAAAGCTATTACCTGTTCATAAATTTCGTTGGGGCCTGCCAGATAGACTCACACCAAGCCTTCGGCACCTTTCCAGTCACTAACGAAAGGCGATATAGGCGTGTCAGGATCGGAGACAATTCAGGCACACAAGTTTTCAGTACAATTGCCGGTATCCCGTCGGGGCCACTAGCTTTGTTCACGTCAAGGTTACGCAACACCCTACAGACCTCCCTCTGATGGATGCGAACATCCGACATACTCGTCCCACATCCAACAGGAGACGGAGGGGGCCGCGCGCCATCAGAGTTCAGACGCGAAGATTCCGCAAAAAGGGAGGCAAACAAGTTTGCCTTGTCCTCGGCGGAGTGGGCCAGTGACCCGTCGGGTCTCAGCAGTGGTGGTAGTGAGGGGCGACAGAAGTTTGATTCAACCGACTTAGCCAGGGACCAAAACGCTTTGCTACCAGCAGGGTATGAAGCTAGTTTGTTCCCGATTCTGCTAATATGGTCAAAACGTGCCCTTCGCATCGCCTTTTTGCAGGACTTGGCAGCCCTGTTGAAGGCTCTCTTCTTCTGAGTTACGTCACTCGCTTTGTGCACTCGAGCGTCGATCCATGCTAGGTAAGCCTTGTGTTTAACCGCATTTGCGCGGTTGCACTCGGCACCAAACCAAGGTCGGTCAACGCCGGAAAGCGCTACGTCAGAGAATGGAATGTAGTACTCCATCCACTGCCGCAACACCTCAGTCACGGCGTCAGCGCATGACGATGGATCTACCGAAGAGAAGCAAGTGGGCTGCCAAGGATAGCATGCGAAAAAAGATCGCATCCCATCCCAATCTGCTGACCTGTACCGCCAAACCCGCCGGGTGCCTTTTGGGCTGGAATCGGGCGGGGAGTAGATACAGACTTCACCAGACAGTGGTCGGAACTACCCAAAGGTGATGAAATCGACACTGAGTATCGGTCTGGATCTGTTGTCAGCAGAAGGTCCAAGCAATTGGCCGTATGCGAATCAACATCCGGCACCCTCGTAGCCCCCTGCACCAGCTGGGTGAGATTAAGCGCCAGCGAAAGATTTCGCATCTCTCGTCCAGCATGGTCAGTGCACTGGTATGGGAAGAGCCACTCCTGATGGTGAGCATTAAAGTCCCCCAGTAACACTAATCGGGCGGAAGGGTACCGTTGCTGGGCGTGATCCTGGTTGTCTCCAGATTACCGCTATGCGATCGGTAGACACAGGCATAGATAATCTTATCCAGACCTGTGTCCACCAGGGCCCATAGCACTGAGTAGTTAGAGTCTTCAAGGTCACGGAGACGCCAATAGCAGAACTCGTCGCGGGTGTACATACATACACCCGCACGTGGCTTGAATTTGTGTTCCAGGGTAAATCCTGGGTAAGATAGGTATGCCACGTCCGACGGACATCCGATCTTCGTCTCCGTAAGGAACAAAAGTGCTGGTTTCTCAGTCTCAAGGTGGTGAGGGACTGCGACAAGGTTCGAGTGCAGACCTCGGATGTTACTGAGGTGCACCTTATGTGAGAGTGAGTGCTGCCGCTGTTCAGCTTTTCTCTTTTTGTTCCTTTGCATTATTGCTGTGAGTGAAGGAAGGTGAGGAGAAGGAAGTGAGATGAAGTTCCACGCTGGCAACCTTCAGACCCGCGGAGTCCGGACGCCATCATTGGGGGACTAGTCTGGAGACTGCTGGGACGCCCGAGCCCCCCCGGGAATGTCCATCGGGCACTCTCGTCTGGTCGCCAACCAGCACGATGGCGCATCCCGGG
The DNA here is from genome assembly GCA_948252205.1 of Orthosia incerta. Taxonomy (NCBI): domain Eukaryota; kingdom Metazoa; phylum Arthropoda; class Insecta; order Lepidoptera; family Noctuidae; genus Orthosia; species Orthosia incerta. The sequence goes on along the minus strand of OX411744.1, from coordinate 32,587,830 downwards.
ATTTTTCGACAGTTGGCGGGGCAGCCTTTCGTGTGTGGCTGGCACACTACTTGGGCCCCCAACTACCTGCGGTCGGCCAGCGGCGCACCGTGCCTCGGATCCCGCTACCCTCCGCGACTAGTCACCCGATAGGCCCGTAACAACGCGAGTCAGGCTGGTCAGCCTGCAGTGGAACAACTATCTCGACCCAACTCCTCTTGTGGCTACACCGAGCATCGTCCCGGAACACGGCTAGGCCGCTTGGCGGTACGTCTTTGCTCGGTGGGTGGTCGCAAGCTTTCGGCCGAAACCTACCACCAGTTACTGTCACCTGATTAGCACCACCCGGGGACCACGTGTAGGGTAACAAAAGGGGTACTCACCTACGGACGCGGGTGACTCAGCCCCCAAAATGCAGCCTATGTCCTTTCCCGGGTCTCAAACTATCTCCATACCAACATTATAGAGTTGCTTTCGCATTTATATGGATTGTACACTAAAATTCAAAAACATTGTTACAATAGGATAGCTGAATAAAGGTAGTTTGGCTTGGACGAAGGATTACTCGTAGAAACTTATAAGTCCTAGTCTACTGGTGAGCATGAGGGTTTGATCCGCAGGTCGGGCAAAGTGTTATTGGGTTTTCTTTATGGAATATCTCAGCAGCAGCCCGTAATCTGAGCTTGATGGCAATGTGCTCGCCTCTTATTACATAGTACTACAGATACTTAAAGATGACCACCGAAAATCAGCGCCGTGCTGTGGGTTCTCCACGGCACAGCATTATGTTGAGTGGAAGCCTTCTTGCCACAATCACGACATGCATCTGCCTGGCATCTTTTTCACCCTATTTATTTTCTGTTTAATACAAAATGTAGGTAGTAAATGTTATTATTGTTTGATTATTTCTCGTCTTTACTAACTTAATTTAAGTACTACTAATACTACTGTTAAGGGTTTAGCATAAGCATGTATTTGTATTGTATGTCGTTTTGTGACAATGCAACACTTTTTCTTTCTTCTTCTTTCTTTCTTTTCTACTTCATCATCATCATCATATCAGCCGAAAGACGTCCACTGCTGGACATAGGCCTTTTCTACTTGTATGAACATAATTTCCCATTATTACTAGGTCCAAAGAACGCCCTGGAGACAGGAGTTATATACGACACAAATGGCTACGTCAACGACTTTGATGAGCGGCACAAGCCGGGCGTCTACCACGAGTATTTGGTAGGCACGCGCTGGTTCCACACCTTCCAGGACGGAAGGACCGAGTAAGTTCATCTAATTATACCGAAGACTGTGTTTCCTGATAGCTAAGTCAAGAGTGAATAGGTTACTTCTATGCAAACATGCTTCACCGTCGCGTCGGCCACATCATCGCTTACCATCAGGTGAGATAGTGGGCAAACACAAGCCTACAAATAATAATAAAAAACTTCACTGTAAGTTGGCAGAGGCAAACCCACAAAGCGGCCTCACGCAAAATGTCAAAATAATTTTCGCTTTTCACGCAGACGAAGCAATTGGCAAAATGTAGTCAATAATGCATTTACCTTACCTATCAAAGAAAAAAGTTGAAGCCATCCATATTTTTTTCTAGGCAAATGAAAGTTTCGTTTTATGAGCATTAGCATGGTCAAAATGTTTGCGCATTTATTATTAACATTTCCTACAAACCCATTTTAGTGTGTATCTGTTTCAACGTCCTCAAGTGTAAGTAATATTCTCGCAGCCTGTACAGCAGCAAGGGTAAATACCTCGGTACTCGCACCACAGTGGACGATGAGTTCAGGAGCGGTATCCTCGAAGTGAACAACACTGAAGCTGATCTCACGCAGGGAGCCTTTAGGCAGAGGGCCGCGAAGTTTGATTATACTATTGAGCCGGATGTGAGTAACATACTTTATAAAAATATCTTCTTCGATATATTCGCCCACAATTTCCCAAGAATCATGATATCAGATAGGCAGATGATCTATGTAAAATCCTGGAATTTATTTTAAATCAGACAAATTCGGGTTAGCCTATCTCAACATAGCCGGGAAAAGGCTAGTACACGATGTTTTCTAATACAGATTGCCGAGCGTGTCCTTGGAGAGCGACAATCGGCCTCAGATCTCAGCGCAATTGACATCATGAGGGGACGCGACCAGGGTCTGCCTCCATACAACGAGTACAGGAAGATCTGCGGCTTGCCAGTGGCTCACAAGTTTAAGGACTTTGAAGATACCATATACCCCGATGTAAGGATCTTATTCTAATGTTGGCTGTACATTTTGTGTTTTAGGGATGGCATGAGGGTAGAGTAACAACTATGTTTAAATTATCTATAGGACCAATCAGCGACTAGATCCCTTCAATTCACTCTCAGTCTAATGAAGTTATCTACGTCAGATTGGTCTACATATTTACCTACTGCTAAGCCTGAGGCTTCAAATATTTAGGCTCAGTAATCACAGACCAAGGAGACGTCGACGCCGATGTAATACACAGGGTAAACGTGGCATGGTTGAAGTGGCGATCACTATTATCGAGTCTTATGCGATGCTCTTATACCAGTAAAAACTAAAGGCAAGATCTACAGAACGGCGGTGAGGCCGGCAATGATGTATGGAGCAGAATGTTGGCCAGTGAAAAAGACGGACGTACAAAAGCTTCACACTGCCGAGATGAAGATGCTGAGGTGGTCTGTGGGTGTGAAGAAACTGGATAAAGTAAGAAACAAGCATATCCGCGGTAGTTTTAAAGTCGCTCCTATATCGGAGAAACTAACCGGGAGCCGTCTCAGATGGTATGGTCACGTGATGCGAAGAGACGAGGAACACGTAGCGAAGAAAGCTTTGCAACTATCTGAATACAAGAGAGGTAGAGGACTCCTATTGGAGGAAAATCTGCCCGACCCGACAACCCAGGACAGATTTTCCTGGCGCCAGAAAATTAGGAGGGCCGACCCCACCTAAAGTGGGATAGTGCTAGGAAGAAGAAGCTAAGCCTGAGGCCCTGGGCTTCATTTCTAGGCTAAGTGTTATTGGGTTTTCCATCAGGGGTTTCTCAGTAGCAGCCCGCGTAGTCTGTATTTATACCCGGTTAATGGCAATAAGACCGCCCTTGTCACAAGGGACTTAAGCAATAGGCAAAATATAGGTGTACACTGTACAGCACACTTCTACAAAATCCTTTGGTGAAATTACCGTGATGTTATTTTATGTATTTTTATCTTCAGAAAATAGAACAGCTCCGTCGCATATACGACGATGAAGTGGACGATATGGAGCTGATGGTGGCCATCTACAGCGAACGGCTGCTACAAGGCGCCTGGGTGGGACCCACGCTGTTCTGCATCATGGTGGAGAACCTGGTCAATTGGAGGAGGTCCGACCGGTTCTTCTTCGAGAACGGGTACTCGCATGCTGCGTTGACTCTGCGTAAGTGATTAAATCAGCCTGTTACTGGTCCACAACAGGGCAAAGGCTTCTCTTCATACAGAAAATGCACGATCATTAACCATCACGCTTGCTCAAGGCGGGTTGAGGCAGGCGTAAGAAATTAGTGACTTAGAAATATCCTGAAATGATGGTTGGTGACGTGTGACGTAGGGTGGGATGCCCTCAGATAAGGTGAAATGACGATCTTCACAGGTGACTGGTAGTAAGCTGGTAGGTTGAGAGTTGCAGAGAACCGAGACGAATGGCGTGTGATTGGAGAGGCCTCTGTCCATCAGTAGATGGTTAGTGAAATGGCTGACATTTAGTCTCTGAGCAGTTTGTCTTGGGTTCCTTTTTCCGGTTCTAGGAGTTTGTGGGAAATGTCGTTCTCCATCATTTCGTCTACATACCAAGATGTGTTGAACATAATTAGTTCGGCTATCTATCGATACTTATACGACTACCTATTAGGTCAAGGTCTTAGAAGACTCTTAGCGTACAGTAAACGAGTCCTTACTGAATTAGTATTACAATGAATGTAGGTACTAGAACACTCTAACAATAACACATTAAATACGCAATTGTTCCAGCTCAACTGAACGAAGTGAGGAGTACCAGTGTGGCTCGGCTGCTGTGTGACAATGGAGATGGAGTTGAGGAAATACAGCCTAAGGCTTTGCTGAACGTTAGCAAGAAGTAAGTGCAACTCTTTCACAATATTCTTAGTTGTATTGGTACAACATCGGTCTTATCTCTGACAATGATATCTACTGGACATTCTTTTTATAAATTGATTATTAATGGTAGTTTTTTGATAAATTATTCATTTACAAAAATAGTTTTGCATGTATCTCACTACATTTACTGCTAATTTCTACGCTTCATCAAGTCAAAGTACATTTATTTTGTTAGCCAAACTACATAAAAAAACTTTCCGCTGCTTATTTCCAACTACTTCAAGCTATCAAAGAAACTTTAAGTAGACTGTCTTCGTTTCTCAGTGAAGGCATTGACTTATTATTATGCACAAGAGCCAATTAAGCATAATAGGTGCCTCGTCTACGGAGATCTAAAGTAAACACAAGTCTAGAATTAATAGGTTTCTTCTAGGCAAGCGTGCTCCATCATCGACCACATGATGGAGCACGCTTGCCTACTTGGACCACATCATCGCTTACCATAAGTTGCGATAGTGGTCAACCTTGGCTGCTGGCCACTTACGTATTATCATTAAAAAAAAAACTTTTTTTTTTATACCTTTTTTTCAACAACCTTTCCATCTTACCGTGCATTGTCATCCAAACCAAACGTGTTACATGCAAAATTTCCGTTCAATCGGTTGGAAATAGCCTTAGACGATTTTTTTCACACATTCTGAGATTCATGGACTTGTATGAAGCTGCACGCATTATGGTAAAAAAATCGCGCGGATATAATACCGAAAGAAAAGCCGTGTTTTGTCACAGAATCCACCGCACCGCGGCGCGGATTAAATTCGAGCGAATATTTTGAGCTCTATTAACAGGTAGAAAGAGACAAATCGCGCGGTATTTTATCCGCAGTGCTTGTTAGTTATGATTCAGTACGCGGTTCGTGCGAATAAAATCCGCGCGGCTAAAAACGCAATACATGCAAAGCCCTGTTTTAAAATTCAGTTGTATTATTTGATCCATGGCATAACAAGGCAAGTTGAATGAAATCTTTTAATAGTTATTTATGCAACTGTTGTATAACAAGGGGTATTAAAACACGAATGTGATAATAGTATCACATGAGTGTTTTAATACCTAATTATAACAGTTGCATACAAGACTTTATCTACACCCATGATATGAATCCCCTATAAAGGTTCTGAAACCATAGGGTATTGTACAGTGTTGTAAGAACTCTATGTAAATTCATGGAAAGTTTAATTACTGCGTATCAAATACAAACAAACTATGTATAGGTAATGAAAATATACTAATAGCACATCTTCAGAAAATTATGTACTACTCTTTGATATTTTCCAATTCATTAAATTTTGGTACGTCTTTTCATAATGTTTTCTCGACTTTTATGGTAATAATTGGTTAGAAATCTCCTTTGCTGCATTAGAAATATCTGGTGGTGAGTTATCAAAGCTTGTAGGTATCACTCATTTTTGTAAACAGCTTTTTTTTTTTTTACTACTATTATTGACCAAAAATGGCGGGATACGACGTCAATTAAAAAAATCGAATATATATTTTTTTTATTACGGCGACGTTGTAGTGAAACGCACGTGCATGACAATGTTCTTTTTTTGAAATAGCCATGAGAATGTGGCTGTTCGATGAGTAAAAAAGGAGTTGCATTATGAAATTTAGTACAACATTATAACACCCGTTTGGATGATATTATGGTTACTATGACACTGGCTGTTTTAATGTTGGCAATAAGCTAACTGTTTCAAGAACTTTTATAGAGGATTTATAGCATGGGTGTAGATAAAAACTCTAATGTAACTTTACCATTCCAGGAATAGAATACTACCATGTAAGGAGATACCTGGTATGGATCTCTATAAATGGCTGGACCAAAAATGCTACCCAGTCAAAAAGGACCAAAACGGCAATCTGGTTGGAAACAACCAGTATGAGGACCAATATGAAGATAACTTGAGGACCAATAATTATAACCCGCTTGGCATGGCTTGGGGTGGCAGCGAGTATGGTTATAAAAAGAAATAGACAATAGTATATTATGCAACTAGTGAATAAAGGACGGTTTTAAAGCGAGGGCCATAGATGAACCACGAGCAAGTGAAGGTTTCTAACAACTGAATCACGACCGTAGGGAGTGATTCATGATGATTGAATCACGAGCATAGCGAGTGATTCAAGTGTTAGAATCCTGAGCGACGCGAGTGATTCATGGCCCTCGCAATAAATCCGTTTTATTCAAGAGTTGCATACTATATTTTATACCATGACTACGAGAAAAAGAAAGATTTAAGCGAAAATCACAAGGAAAAATACTAAATAATTTTTTTATCACCTTCAAAATTTTGAAAAAAATGTGAAAACTCAGGGTTACACATTTTTTCTAAATTAAAGCAGAACTAGGTAACAGCAACAGTGTTTCAGGGGCCAGTGACCACCTCCGTTACGTTACACAATTATAATTAATTAACACCAATGCAATTAATATTACAATTACAATCCAAATTGAAGAAAGTATTCACTAAACATCCCAGACTAAAATCAAAATCATTATTAAAATCCTAAACATTAACAAACTGAAAATCAAATCGGTAAAGGAGTTTAAAAGTCGAATACTCTTTGCACAAGGAGTTCGTATAGAGTATTTTATGCGCATGGAGGTTGTATAGCATTGAGATGGACGTCGAATATATATTGGTGTGTTCTAAATTCAAACACCAAAACAGTGAGAAAAAGTGCTTTTTATTCACTGTTTTCAGTGAATAAAATAAGCTTTTTAGAGGGGGAATGGTATAAAACGTATTTAATTCCCGATTATGTTTCAACGGCGTGCCAATAAGGATAATAAACGATTATTATAAATTATATTTATAAGTTTATTTTTATTTTATCTGCAACATTCAGTGAGAGAAGTTTAGAATCCTTGACACACGATAACCCGTGATGATTATAAGATCGGTCATCCCTGTATTCCTACTCGTATGAAAATTAAAATAAGTATTCCACGAAGTACATATTTGTCGTTTATATAACTTGTTTTAATTGGCAGAGAATTAAAACAGTACTTTTATATTATAACAAGCTTTTCCTCTCGTGGCGAATCTCGCAGAATCCCTGCATTTTTCCGGGATCAGGCGTTCCTTTGACAACGATTGTGTAGCTTCTAGGTAACAGTGTTTTTTTTTTTAAATCTGATCAGGACTTCCAGGGATTTCTCTTTACAAACATATATTCTATATTTATGATTGTAATTATAAAGAGGTAAAGTTTGTGAGATTGTGACGTTGAAAGGGGTAATCTCTGGATCTACTGAACCGATTTTGAAAATTATTTCACCAGTAGAAAGCTACATTATTCCTGAGTGTCATAGGCAGGGTAGGCTGGGTAGGCAGGGTAGGAAGGGTATGCAGGATAAGCAGGGTAGGGTAGGTAGATAGGTAGCCAGTGGACGGGAGCCGCGGGGGTCAGCTAGTTTATGATATAAGTTAAGATACGTGCGCGTGCATTTCTGAGAACACTATAAGGATCTCCTTCCCAGAAAACAACCTTGAACCGTTATTTCGGCTTGGACTGCATTTTCTTCTGGTACTTTCAATAACTTTGTGCTTAGAGTCAGATTGGTATTCATTATTATTATTTACTTGACAGCCCTTTAACATTTCCCAGTGAGATATATAGGAAATTCAAGTAAAAATCTGTCGTTTGCCTTAAGTTGCCTTTGGGCCGATCTCTAAATTGAGCATTCGGAGTTAAGAACGTGCCCTGGTCAAATCCCATTTTAGTGCCTAATTTTAAAAGGTTTTTTAGGCTAAAGTACAGATTGACTAATACTCAACACGTTCGTAACGCAAACTAACGTCAAATACTCAATTGAGAAATCGGCCCTTAAGCGCACGTTTCCAGTGTGTCCTAATTCTTAGCAAGTCTTAACTTTTGAAAATGTTCAAGAGTTAATAGCGTAAACAGGATTAACCTAGCCTCAAATAGTGCTGACAAATAATAACACCTTTTGCTGAAATTTTGCTGAAATCACGTCTCTCTGAATGCAAATGAGAAATAATAATTTAAGGATTATGGACTTGAACTTCTACTAACGCAGTGATTTCTAAGTGAGTTCTTGGCGAGAAATAACTTGGGAGAGGATGCCTTTCGATGATGCCAAAGTTCGTTTCTAAACAAAGCATTTGTACATTGCTTTGAGCAATTTATTTTATCAGCAGCGTCCTTCACCGTCGGCTACATCATCGCTTACCATCAGGTGAGATAGTGGCCCAGCACGAGCCTAAACACGATATAAAAAATTGAACAAAACCAAGACTTTCAGAGCGGTGAAAGATAAATCGACTGAAAACCGACATTTCCTGTAACCAAAACTTCAAAGACATTATTTTGCCATCCACGGATTTGCACTGGAGCCGCATGGTGGATTTTCTCGTAGAGAGGCCTGTGTCCTAGCAGCTTTACGTTATAGGCTGATTAAGCTGTTTATATCTAGTCGATATTCGTCACCTTAAAAAAGTTGCTTTTCAACTGCGTCACTGGTCAGTCCACAGGTCTTTTCGGTACTATATTACTCACCAAACACTCGCCTGAAAACCATTCGAGAATCTCTTGTACTTAGCCCACAAAAACCAAGATCCCCTCTCGCCGAAGACAAATAACGGGCATTTTTATTTTCTTATGGAAATTAAACTGGAGCCCCGGTTAATATTGTTTCTGCTTACGAAATGCGCTGCAAAGACGCGGTTTATTTGACAGCCGTTTGAGCGCGTTTTATAGGCGTTATGTACCGGGCGAAGGCTCGCGGCGCGGGCTGCGGGCCGGACTGACCTCTAAAGAGACACTTTTTGAACCCTGCTGGAATTTGTGGAATGAATTTATATGAGATTTTTGTAAAGATACCAAATATTTTATTATTTCACTATCACTGCTCTCAAAACGATGAAGGCAAACATCGTGAGGAAACCGGCATGTCCTAGAACTAAAAAATCGAAGACATGTGTCATCCACCAACTCGTACTGGCCCCGTGTGGCGGATTACAGCACATGCCCTCTCACAGAGTGGAAGCCTGTGTCTCAGCAATGTGAACATTAAAAGACTGAGGATGATGATGGTATATTAAAGATACTGTGTTCTGAAAATAAGGCATTATAAAATACCTGTATTATCAGGCTAGGTATCGGAATCTAGTGTAAAACATACCTAGGTATAATTCGGTTTTTGGGTCGTTAAAAGCAACAATATTCAGGCTTATACCTACTTAAAATTCACGTTAATGGCTAGACTTTGCGCCGAATATTACAAGCGACATTTGATTTGTTTAAGCGATAGGAACAACAGTAGTGTAATCACAACATCGGCTACATCAGCTTATCAGCGAAATTTAAGCGATATTAATAGATAATTTCTCACTTGCACGACAAGTTCAACAGTACTACTGCTCGTGTGTAATATTATGTGGCTACACTACTTGAGCGATATTAAATCAAGGAGCGATTTATTTTGCGCGAAGTTCAAAATATAAATTTTAGAGGGTTCGCTGTCTGATGGCTACATTATCACACTAAAGACGGTACGAGAGGCGGGGAGAACTCTTATGTAGTCGGCGATCGCTCAAGAGTATAACACAAAAAGCAGTATTGAAGCATCAATTTATTCGTATCCTGCACACTTGCATGAGGCGCATATAACAAGCGGTGTGAAGCCGCTGATGAGACGCCAAGAGCGACTAATCAGACGAGCCGACCGCGACGCCTCGAGTGAGACTATGTGTCAAGGACTAGATGCGAGGTCTAGTTGTATGTAGGATGTAAGTATATGTATAGCATCCGCCCTCATTTCTACAATAAGGAGTATTAAATAATCATAACACAATTAGCAGTATTGAACTAAGGAGAAGGTTTAAAAAAAAAAAAAAACATTTATTTGATAGTAATCAACTAAAGTTTGCTGCTTTACTTAAATCAGAACCAGCTACTTATCTGCTCTTATAACACAATAACAAGCGTGCACAACTCTAATAAGCGGTGTGAAGCCGGTGACGAGGCGCCAAGGGCCACTAATTAGACGAGCAGATGCCTCTAGTGCGACTTTGTGTCAAGGACTAGATGCTAGCTACATGTAGGATACCGACATAGCAACACGCCTTTATTTCCCCTGAAGCGGTTGGCAGAGATCTTAAACTATTATTTGCCAATCTAAGATGTAAAATCCGAGTTAGAAAGGTAATAAATTGACGTTATCTCAGTTACAGAGGTTAATACCTATAACATTTTAAGAAAAAACTTTAGCAAAAGTATTCTTTACAACATAGTTTAAGTAAAAGAGTTATAATACACTCGCTGTCTCAATTATAGAGAAAATAAATAAATAATAAATAAATCCTTTATTTAACTCTTCACAAAGGTTCACACCAGTATATACTTACATACTAAATTTATATAATACCAACAAAAAAAAAGCATAAAAATATGATCCTTTGCCTTTGCCAAGAGGCTCATTGGCGACGTTGAACTGGTGGACGCCAAGCTTCACAGCTTGGCTCATCGCCGCAAAGTTGCCTACTTGTCGGTCCTCTACAGACTGTACTTCGGTGAGTGTGCTCAAGAACTCCACGACCTCATCCCACCAGCCCCCTTCTACCATCGGACATCTAGACGCACTGCAAGTTATCATCCTTACCTTGTTGCCATTCCACCAATTCGAACCAAGCGCTTCCAAACATCCTTTATAATGCGCACAGCGAATGAATGGAACTCACTAGCTGCGTCTGTGTTTCCGAACGCATTCAACCCGAATCTCTTCAAAGTTAGAGTGAACAGGCTTCTTCTGGGTAAGCTCACTCCATCGTAGACTCTGTCTCTGTCACCTATGACCTAGACTAGAGTCAAGAGCAAACCCAATACAAATAAAAAAAAATAAAAAAAAAAAACTGATCCCGCACTACCAGTTCAGTTAGTGGTATGGAGGGTTCTGTATCTATGTCAACGATCCTCTAAAAGATACCTCTATTTGTAAACCACCGAGATTAATGCCTTGCCATTCTTTTTGTGCTGCGTCTAAACAAATATCTCTCTACATTTCCGAGTAGCACACTACATACAACTACAATGATATTATATCAAAGCAAGCAACATAGTCTATCAAGACACTGCTGAAGTGGGAGCCAGCCTAACTGAATCATATCTGCAGAAGCTACGGTTGCACGGCGCTGTAAATTGAGTGTAACTAGACGCCAATTTATGGGGCACACGTTTCTCATGGCGTAGTACTGAAGTTGTTAGCCGTTTTATAACATAACATAACATCACGCCTTTAATCCCCGTATGGTAAGGCAGAGATAGACCTATCCCTTTCCCATTTAATAGGGGGCGGGCCTATTGTCTTCAACCTGGTATAAAGTCCAGACTCCGGGCTGCTACTGAAAAATACCAGAAGGAGACACCCAATAACACTTTACCTGACCCGGGAATCGATTCAACTTCCCTCCGCGCGCTCGCTTTGGTTGGCGGTGATCTGTTCGCTCTCTATTTGAAATTGCGATTGTTGTGTTCCGTAATTTATTTCCGGCTTGTGAGTTGCTTAAAAAATTGTTTTGTGTTGTGATAAGTGCTGATATCGTAAGTTTTTAAACGTATACATCCGTTTTTTACTTGTAATCAGTAAATTTAGTCAGCTATCGGTGAGTACATTTACTTTTCTTGACGTGCGGGTATATCGAAATAATTGTATCGTCCGTTATTCTTTCTTTTTTTTTTTCACGCTTGTTCGTTTAATTTCCATATTTAATTATGTTGTCTAATAATGATGACCCACCTGATCGTGGTGGAGAAATATTATTCCGCCGAAATAATAAACCAAGGTCGCCGACGACCTCCGCTAATGCAAAACGCTTATTTAGTGAAATGTCTCCTTCATATATTTCACCCGAAGACAGATCAAAGCGAATGCAGACATCAGAGTCAATTGTAAGCTCGCCGATATTAAATGTCACTAACGCATGCAATGACGACTATTGTGATTTGGTTTCTCAGGCGTCTGCGTATCTGACCAAAATTAACGACCTTGTCAATGACCAAGGGTCCCGGATGAATGTTGCTAACAAATCCGCTATTATGGATATGACTCAGCGCGTAACGGCTATTGTCTCATTGCTAGCCATAAAATCATCCGCTAACGAGACTAAGTTGGCCAATACTGAACGCGAATTGGATAAAATGAAACATAATTCCGGTGTCGATATTGCCAAGTCTGATGTCAATAATATGTCATATGCTGATAAATTAAAGCTTCGTTTACCTAAAGTCGTACCCGTGGTGGATTCACGTGCCAAGCTTCCGTGTCTTGTGGCCTACCCCACTGATGAGCGATCAACTGATTACGCAACGTTTTCCGCCACTAAACAAGCGCTCATGAAAGCTATAAATCCTAGTGATGGCTTTCAAATTGTAGGTGTCAAAAAAGCTGCGAAATCTGGCGTCGTGTTACGTGTTTCAAACGATTACCAAATCAAAAAATTGCAATCGGTCGATGCCATTAGGTCCGCTGGCTTACGACTTGAGAAACCGAAAGGCCGTAGGCCTCGTATTTTGGTTAAAGACGTCCCGTCGTCAATGGAGGACACTGCCTTTTTGCATGCATTGTACTGTCAAAACATTAAAGACGAGTTGCCATTAAATGAAGCCGACTTTATTAAATCAACAAAAATTATACGTAGGCGTTCGCTAGACAACGGTCGGAAATGGATAGGCATTGAACTCGAGTCCGCGGTCCGGAAACATTTAGTCTCGACTAAGGATAAACTGTTTATTGATTGGGCGACTTGCCGTTTCATTGATGATGTCGAGATAGTACGTTGTGCACATTGTCAACAGTTCGGTCATGTTAAGAAACACTGCACTATTAAATCACCTACCTGCGCTAATTGCTCTGAGGCACATGAAACCAAAGACTGCCCGCATAAGGATAATTTAAATTATACACCGTCTTGCGTTGCTTGTAAACGTTCCAAGAAATCATATGACCATCGCTGTGGATCGCACGAGTGTGCAACTTATAAACTTAAGCTCGAACAACTTATCCTCAACACCAACTACTAAAATAATGGATAGATTAACCATAGGACAATTAAATCTCCACAACGATAGGGTGGCGACTTCTGAACTGGACAAACTTATTATAGATTATAACTTAGATATAGTGCTTGTTCAAGAACAATATCAAAACGCGTGTTTACGTCACAAAGTAGTACAGTTGGATGGCAAAGCACGAGCCGGAATTTACGTGGCCCGTTCTTCTAACTTCACAGTAACGTCTTTGCGTAACCTTATGACACCCCATTGTGCCGTTGCAGAGGTCTCATCGTCTTCTTTTAAAGTTTACGTTGTGAGCTGCTACTTTCAATATTCAGACCCTGTTGCTCCTCATATACATAATCTCCGTCACGTCTTGCAGTCGCTCGCGGGCTGCAAAGTTATCATTGGCGCTGATGTTAATGCGTCTTCGAGTTTATGGTATGGCAAAGTTCGGTCTACGGATTATGAACGACGCTGCGCTGTTGAAGATTTCATTGCTGAAATGAATCTGACTATTCATAATACCCCTGACGCACCACCAACGTTTTGCAGCCAAATGGGCGAATCTTGTATTGACGTCACACTGTCTAGTGCAGACGTACGCTTGGATAGGTGGCGTGTCCTACCGGACGCGTCTTGTAGTGATCATCGCTTGATCGTGTACGAATTTGTTCCGGTTTTTACTCAGGGTACGACACATGCAATTGGTAACTTTAGGTATAAATGTAAGGGTGCGAATTGGGAATTCTTTAGCTCGCTTCTTGCGTCTCACGCCAAAGATTTCACTCGTGATGGGCTGTCAGCTGAGGAAAGTGCTGAAATTATGTCAGACACCTTTACTTACTGTGCTGACATTGCCATTGGTCGTGGATCTATGACCAATGTACGTAGATGCGATTGGTGGTGTGACTACCTAACTGAACAGCGTAAGGGTTATCGCCGAGCGCGTAAACATCTTAACAAGCTTAAAAAACGTAAGGTCACCGGTGACCCTCTTTCCATTGCGTTGAATGCTTTTAGAGTTGCCAGGTCCCGCTACAGAGCATCGGTAGAAAAATCTAAGGGTAATTTATTGCGTAAAATAGTAGAAAAATTAGATAAGGAGGGTCCGTGGTCTCCTTTATATCATGAGTTTAAAGCCAATCGATCAGTCGACCTCGCGTTTGTTCAGAACATTAAAGTAAATAATAAACACACCGCCGGTATTGAGGAGACAACTGAAGCTTTGCTGAACACTCTTATACCTGATGACTTACTTTCTAATGACAACGACTACCATCAACAGATCAGAGCGTGGGCAGCTGTACCACCTGAATCACCAGCGTCAGACCTTCCATCCACTAACGAATTTATTAACGTTGTCAAGAGGTTACCACTCAACAAGTCGTCAGGTGAAGATAAAATATCTAATCGGATGATTATAGAAGCGTGTAAAACAGCCGGTGATGCTATTTTAACCGTTTACAACCGTTGTATTGCAGAGGGCGTATTTCCTCGTATTTGGCGACGTGGATTTATACGAATCATCCCGAAAAGTGGCGACAAACCCCCGGACGACCCAAAGTCATACCGGCCCATAACATTACTTCCATCTTTGGGCAAACTCCTGGAGCGCCTTATCGTTCCACGTTTGCTACCGGACGGACCAAAGTTACATAACAATCAATTCGGTTTCACTATGGGAAAATCTACCGTAGACGCGGCCCTTACTGTTAGGAAAATTGTTAATACATCTGAACATAAGTACGTAATTGGGATTTTTCTAGATATTTCTGGGGCCTTTGATAACGCATGGTGGCCAATGCTATTACTTAAAATGAAAACTCGGGGCTGCTATAGAAATATATACAATTTAGTTTACTCTTACTTTTTAAATGGTTCCGCGAAACTTAAACTCGGTCATCATTCCATGTCGAAGTCTCTCACCATGGGATGTCCTCAGGGTTCGGTTATTGGTCCACCTTTATGGAACTTAGGCTTTGATGATTTCCTCGCGATTCCGCTTCCAAGCGGCTGTTCATTAACCGGTTACGCGGACGACGGTCTTCTGCTCATTCAATCAAGTACTCGAGCTGGACTCGAGAACTTGGCTGACACTTGCCTACGATTAATATCTCAGTGGGGTGATCGAAACCGCCTGACCTTTGCTCCGCACAAAACTTATCAGCTCATTTTGAAAGGTAATCTCAAATCGTGTCCTACTATAAAATTTAATAACGTTCCCGTAAAAAGGAAGCAGTCCGTGTGCTATCTTGGTCTAGTGTTAGAGAGGAATTTTGCATTTATAGATCATATTAAAATAGTCGGTGAAAAAGCAAAAAAGAACTTCTATGCCTTAACGAGAATATCTAAATCTACGTGGGGTCTGTCTTTTTTAACCTTAAAGACTATTTATGGGGCTACTTACTTGGGTTGTATGTGCTATGGTGCGCCTGTTTGGGCTGATAGGGCCACAATAGGGGCGGTACGACGTAAATTACTTCAAAGCCAGCGTTTGGCTTTGATATTCTTATGCAAAGCATACAGGACGGTTAGTACTGAAGCCTTACCGGTACTTGCTGGCGTACTTCCGGTCGACCTTGAAGTGCAGCGACGCGCTGCAATGTACTATTCCGCACGAGAGACCATGGACGCGGACTTTTTAACTCGGTGTGACCGTGAGAAAATCTCTAGGTTATTTAAACCACATATTGACGTCTGGGAGGAACTTTTATCCGAATGGCAATGTAGGTGGGATAATTCCATCAAGGGCCGACACCTCCACCAATTCTTTCCATCCGTTCGCGTGCGGCTGGCCAGAACGTGGCTGGAGGTGGATCACTGTGTTGCCCAATTTCTCACAGGGCATGGTAACTTTAAAAGTAAATTATTTTCCTTCAAGCTCGTTGCCTCACCTTTATGTCAGTGTTCTACGTCTGACTGCGAATATGTACAATCTGCACATCATATCTTATGGGAGTGTATTCTTTGGCAGAATGAGCGCAATTTTATGTTGAATAATGTACAGGCTGCATCTGGTGTTGTTTACTATACGGACCTTGTGGAAACTAGAACAAATTTCCGTGCGTTCAAGCATTTTTGCCATACCTATTATTGGAAACAAATATAGCAGCTCACAATGTAGGACCCCTTAATATTAATGCAAATTTTTATCCGTGGTGCTAGGCAACTGGGCTTATCCCAGTTGTAAACGACCCTTTGTGCCTATTGGCCTTGTTTGTTCTGTCTCCTGCTTGATATGGAGGGAAGTGGAAATTTGTACTTTTTCCTACTCCTCCGTTATTATTTTCTGATTAATTTCGTTGCGGGATCCAAGACAGTTAAATTCATTCTCCGGGACTTCGTCGAGCTTCATTGCCTCGGCGCTTTTCTGGTGGTCGCCACTGTTGATTCTGGCTTTCAGGAGTTGCAGTGGTTTGGGAATAGTGCGGTGGGATTGTCCCAAAAAAAAATGACCCGGGAATCGAACGAAGGGCCTCATGCTCAGCAGTAGCGCTTGTGACCACTACACCAACGAGGCAGTAAATTTTATAAGATAAAGGATCTCGAAGATGAAAACCGCCCTATTCCAACAGTAAAACGCCCATAACTTTTTAACGGCTAAACCGATTTTCATCAAATAGCTAAGAACACTCTAGATAAAGTTACCATTTAAACAAAAAAAAACTGGCCAAGTGCGAGTCGGACTCGCGCACGAAGGGTTCCGTACCATTATCACAAAAAACGGCACAAAATCATGTTTGTTGTATGGGAGCCCCACTTAAATATTTATTTTATTCTGTTTTTAGTATTTGTTGTTATAGCGGCAATAGAAATACACCATCTGTGAAAGTTTCAACTGTATAGCTATCACGGTTCATGAGAAACAGCCTGGTGATAGACAGACAGACAGACGGACCGCGGAGTCTTAGTAATAGGGTGCCGGTTTAACCCTTTGGGTACGGAGCCCTAAAAATGAAATCAAAATCCATTCATCCATTTAGGAGCTATGATGCCACATACAGATACACAAACACACAGGTACAAACGTCAAATTTATAACACCTCTCTTTTCCCGTCGTGGTTAAAGACAAAATGTTTTGTATCAAAAAAAAGTAATGCACTACTATCTAAAAAACGACGACGTCAACGACTTCCTAAGTATAGTAGCCAATTCTTCTTATAATCCTCCGTTTATTATAGGAACCGAGTAACATCCACTGATTTTTCCACCATTACATAGCACATAGAAAGAAAATACGCAGCACAATCCTCCAGGGTCTCACCAGTCAACATTAATTGAGTCCCGCGGCGACCATGCTTCATTATTTACACCCAGCGGCTTGGATGCCCGTCGTTATCGGAAATAGTTCAAGATTTCCCAGTGCGACTCACTAGTTTCAAGTTTTTACGAGAAGCGAAGATTTTCTCAAATTTGTGTTTTGTAATTTAAAAGTTTTTTTTTCAAATTACAGTACGACCGATGAATCATGTCGTGGCCCATCTGAAGTTAACGCCAATGCTTGTGCAGAACCAACTTTGTTGTCTTCACGAGTGTACAAGCGCGAAAGTTCGCAAAACCTATGTTCAGACGGGCCATGACTCATCGGTCGTACTGTAATTTCATTGTATTAATCTTCATATCGTTATCGAGAGTTCACTTTCAAGAAGTTCTACAGTATATTGCTGCATCTCAAGATTGAAAGTTGGGACCACTTGTCCGGTTCTGCGAAGAAGCCGCGGTTTTTAAATATATTACTCTACTTGAACCGACAGAGTTTTCAATATTCAATTGCGTGTATAATGAATATATATGATATTGCATACATTGTGCACCTAATATACCCAATTGTAAGTATCATCGTCATCAGGCTTTTAATGTTCCCACTACTGGGACACAGGCCTTGTCTCTGTGAGAGAGAATGGGCTATAAACCACCACGCAGGCCCAGTGCGGGTTGTCGATGTCACATGTCTTCGAATTTTTGGTTCTAGGACATGCCGGTTTCCTCACGATGTTTTCCTTCACCGTTTTGAGAGTAGTAGTGATGAAATAATTTTAGTCAAAGTAAAGTGCATGCCTGGGTAATTACCGGTTAATAAAAAAAAATCTAATAAACTATTGGCGAAAAAAGAGACGAGACTATAGTAAAGAAAATATGCAAAAATTCAAAAATTATATTAAAAAAAATCCTTTTTCTGAAATCTATAATACAAATAATCCTAGCATAGCATATAATGCATTTTTGGAAGATTTCATGATGCTGTATAATTTATGTTTTCCTTTCCAAAACATTACAATAAGAACCAATGTAAAACCTCAGTGGGTATCACGTGGCATAAAAATCTGTAGCAAAAAAAAGAGAGAGCTTATGTGGAACTATAGGCTAAATCGCAATGAAGTAAATAAAATTAAATTTAAAAAATACTCTAAAACATATAAAAATATAATTAATTTAACACAACGAGCACAAAACAACCATAAAATAAATTCATTTACTAACAAATCTAAAGCCACATGGGCGATTATAAATAGGTCTTAAACACAATTTACCAAAGGGTAGTATCACATCCATGAAAACAAATCATAAAACTATAACCAGACCACGAGAGATTGCGAATGCTTTTAACGATTTCTTTACAGAAAAGATAGAACCGGTACCAGACACTGGTAAGGACGTAACCGTAAAAATTCCCAAATCAAGTCAATCTATGTTCATGGCACCAAGTACTCCTTATGACACACTTCAAATTATAAGATCGCCTAAAAATACTACAAGTGTTGGATACGATGGGATATCTACTAGAATCCTAAAGTATATCACTTATTATATCTGTGACCACCTAAGCCACATTATTAATATGTGTATATCCACTGGATCATACCCGGAAAGTCTAAAAACTACCATCATTAAACCCATCTTCAAAAAAGTCAATAAGCAGAGTATGAATTGTTACAGACCCATTGCACTTATTCCTATAATTTCGAAAGTTTTTGAAAAATATATATATTATCAAATTTATAAATATTTAGAAAAATTCAACATCCTCACAGAAGACCAGAAAGGTTTCCGCAAGAATAAAACAATAAACATGGCCATTTTTGACTTTATAAATAACGTCATGGGTAATGTGGATAAAAGGACACCGGTATGTTCCATTTACTGTGACATGACCCAGGCTTTCGATTATGTTAATCATGACATTCTCCTCCGAAAACTGGAAGCTTATGGCTTTAGAGGCAATGTACTGAATCTAATAGAATCTTATTTGAAAAATCGTAAGCAATATACAGAAATTTCTAAAATAAACACAAATACCAAAAATGAAGAAATATATGCATCAAAAAAACGTATAGTTAAATATGGAGTCCCGCAAGGGAGCGTATTAGGTCCATTGTTGTTCATAATCTATATAAATGACTTGCCATTAGTAACTAATTATCCAGTATCACTTTTTGCCGATGACAGCACAGTCACTATTAATTCTATAAATAAAGATAGGTATGAACATGAAATTAATAATACAATCAATTCAATAATTAACTGGTTAGATAACAATAATTTAAAAATTAATCTTGAAAAACAAAAATTATGTTCTTCAGTCAACGTTTAGAAGCACCAAATATTAATGTTCAACACAAATTAACTGTTATAAAAAAAGTAGACACAGCAAAATTTTTAGGTGTATCAATTGACAAACGTCTGAACTGGAAAGCACACACAGAAGAATTGAATAAAAACTATGTTCTTCTGCCTATGCCTTCTATAAGCTAAAACCTATTATAAGTACGCATGCCCTTATAACTGCCTACCATGGTATTGTCGGCTCCCTATTGAGGTTTGGAGTTATATTTTGGGGAAACTCTACTAATAAGGAAATCATTTTTAAGTCACAAAAAAGGTGTATTAGGGCTATGTTTGGTCTGAAAATAACTGATAGTTGCAAACAGTATTTTATTAAATATAACATTTTAAGTTTACCTTCCTTATTTATTTATGATATAGCTAATTTTGTACGAACCAATCCTAACCTAATTAAGAAACAATCAGACGTTTCTATTCGTAATCGACGGGATAATAATACATTATGTGTACCAAGGTCAACCACGGCATTGATGCGTAAAAGTATTTTTTGTTTAGCACCAATTATTTATAATAAAATATCAAAACCCATAACCTACCATAGTTTGCTGTGTGGACTCAATTTTTTCTCTTATGGTTTATTCTAAACCAAAAATATGTTGTTTTGTACGCCAAAACTGGCAAAACATGCGGATCTCCCTGTTACTTTAAGACCATGCACATATTATTATTATTTAATGTATACTCATGTTTTATTATTACTCAAATTTAATTTTAATTTTGATATACTGATTTTTAATTGAATTTAAATTTTGACATAGTGATTTTCAATTGAATTTGAATTTTGACGTAAGTAGTAATTTTTAATTGAAATTAAAATTTTGACATTGTGATTTCAATTTAATTTAAATTTCGACATAGTATTTTTTTATTGAATTTAATTTTTTTGCTTTATAATTTCAATTTAATTTCAATTATGATGTTGTATATTTCTACAAATTTGGTACGCCATACATGGCAAAACATGTAGCCACCTCATATTAATATATAAGACCTTCATACTGTACTCATGTTTTACAAAATAAAATATCTTATCTTATCTTATCTTATCTGGGTACGAACCCACGACCTACGACACGTAAGTCGGGGCCGTTACCACTGGGCCACCACTGCTGACTGGTAAGTATACCACTAGAAATCATTGAGTATAGTTACTCTGTTTTTACACATCAAAGACTAAAATTTTCACTAATGGTCAAAGCTTTAGCTTATATGTCTAGCAGTAGCAAGTGCTACAGCTGACCAGGTCCTGGGTTCGATTCCCGGTAGGAAAAAGTGTTATTGCCTTTTCCTACCTGGAAATTTTCAGTTTCACCCTGGAGTCTGCATTTGTGCCCAATTGATGGAGATAGGCTCGACCTTACATAACTGGTATAAAGAGGGTTTACTAAGAGTGCACTTCAGCCCAACCCTTCGGGGATGTCTTGATTTATGATATTTTTTATAGCTAAATAACCCTGCTCTGAAAAAGAAGTAAGTCAAAGAGCATTTCGCATTTTATTATGATTTGGCATAAACTATTAAAAGCCAGATGTCCATTCAATTTTTATTCATTTTTATTTGCTTTAGCAGCGTTAACTGCACTTTGGCTATAAATTGAGGAAAGTTGACCTTATAAAACTTTTCAGGCTTGCAACGGTTAGGTACTAGATTTGAAAAAAACGATTGTTGAAAACGGGGCGGTTTTCATTATTGGCACTGTTCTTTGTTTGCGTTTGGCGTATATGTATATATATATATAAATTTGTCTATAGATGGGAAAAGTGTCCTTCCGGCACTATTTTTATAATACGTTAATTCGTGTTAGTTCGTTATTTGAAATTTTGAGTTACTAATTACTGTTTTTTATAGATGGCCAATGTTTTGAAAAAAGCTTGATAGACTGATGGATGATACTCTCGATCACTTAACCTACGTTGTTAAACCAACGAGAATATCATCCATCAGCTTTACGTATTTCTTTTACATTTCTTATTTAATAGTGCTAGCGACAGGTTTTTTTTTCCGTTTCAATAAGTGTCCTAGGACACCTGTCTTGTATTTAATATTACACCTCCATAGCAACTTCTTCGAAATGTGCAACCTAAGAAGCACTCATAAAAAGAAAATTCTGAAAAGGACGGCCTTTTAATGTCACTTGCCATATTAAAAACTACCAGACTGGTTTTAACAAAGACGTAAATGTTTCAGACATTTTAATATCCATTTGTAAAATGTGTCTTTACAATTTGTATTTTACATTGGCTACAGGGTTTTCCAAAATGAAATTTCTCAGAAGCAGAGTCTGGATGTGAAGGTACATAACTGGTGAAATGTGGGTATACGATAGATGCATGATTGGGCACTTGTGCCCAATCCTTCGGGGAAATTAAGCGTGATGTTCGGTATGTATTTTATCAACACTCACAACATCACATCACATCACATCATCAGCCTATTAATGTTCCCACTGCAGGGACACAGGCCTCCTCTCTGTGAGAGGGAATGGGCCATTATCCACCACGCGGGCCCAGTGCGGGTTGGTGGATGTCACACTCACAACGTAATGCTCCAAATACGAATTAAAAAAATATTGTATAAAAACGTACTTTTTACTACTTACTCGTGTATAGGTAATATTAAAAAAATAGTATATTATGATACAAGTGAGCTAAGTTGCTCATAACACACAATGCTGCAGGTTGCAGCCCGAGCCGTAGGCTAGGGCGTAATTCAGACTTGCGTGTAATGAGCAGAGCTCACGAGTTTCATACGACGTTTTTCAACACATTTGCGAGGGAAAAAAAACAAACATGTATTGCTTATATCGTCTAATTATTAAAACAATTGGTGAACGTACAATTTTCAAATCGATATTGGATTGATTTGGATGGCAATTTCATAGTTTGTGTAACATGTAACATAGCTTGCCACTTCTTAAGTAGATACTTAGGTTTTCTTCATAAATAAATGTCGGCGACAAAGTCAAATCATAGAACAGTAGGAACCAAATAACTCATGCTACGAGATGTTCATGTTGTGGTTCGGGGCAAAACTTTTTTGTCTTTGGCTCCAAATATTCATGGCTTGCGTTATTTTGTCACTGATTTTCACCTTGTTTTGAAAAGAGTCTGCTTTCGAGTTTCTACATCTTTTGTTGTAATATTATAAAGCTCTTGTCGTCTACACGCACCAATAACACCGAATATTAAGGCAACCTAGAACGAAATCTATTAATTAGTTCTAAGAAGTTATGCTCAGGTTACGCAATTATTTAGATACGTTTAGATTATTAATATTCAACGTAACTTTGCTGGTAGGTACTGATTATAGGAAGCCTCTTTCGTCTCCTCTTTTAGTATTTCTGGCGGGGTTAATCAACTTTTCATCTTCTGCACGAAAACTTAACATTTCTAAAATAATTTACCACACAGCGACAAGTATACGATAAAAACAAAATTTGAAAATTATGGGAAATGGCGCGGCAGTTTTTTTTTTCATGCGCCAAATGCAAAGTGATTGAACATACAGCCTACTTCAAAATTATAATTTTAAGTGATAAATTACAAATATTTTAATATTTTATAACAAATTATTGTGAATCCTTACATAGTATAAAACAAAGTCGCTTTCCACTGTATGTCTGTCCCTATGTATGCTTAGATCTTTAAAACAACGCAACGGATTTTGATGTTTTTTTTTTAATAGATAGATTTGAACAGGAGTTTCAGTGGTTTGGGAATAGTGTGGTAGGATTAATCTGTTGAAGAAGCCGGTGGGTGGGCACTGGAACTCCGAAATAAAGCAATGGATCCTAGTCATGTTTTCTGCTTATTGGAATCGTCATAGGATTTACTTTTGCTATAAATAATTTTCACGGTATTTGGAGGTGCATACCAAAACTAAACAAACTAAAAACAGACATACATCTAACTAGATGACGCGACTGTATGTACTTCGCGTGCCAAAAAACGGAGTAAAGTTACGATAATTTAGCATTATCGGCACGGGAAATCCACCGAAATCTAGAAAAATGCCTTTTTATGCCATATTGAGCTGTAAAGAATGTATAGAAATAGTTGGTCGAGGCATTCGAAATGTTTTCTTTCATAGGAAAGTTTTTTTTTTTTTTAAATAACGTTGTAACGTTGTACAGTACGACATAAAAGAGTAGAAATTAAATATTTGGGAACTAATAGTTTTCATTTTCTGGCAACATCTAAAATGAGTACTTGAGCTGTCAATTTTTCTCGATCGGTTTCGATTTTCGTAAGAATTTTGGTTTTTGTGTGATATTTCTGAGTGTGGACAGAAAAACAGTGGCAAATCATGGATAAGGTAATTCGTGGAGGTGCCCGTGATATAGTTTACAAAGTTTGTATGTGGTGTATAGCCGAATTCCAAGCTGGGAAGCTTCTATGCAACTTAGAAGATGTTTACCATCGTACAGCAGATTTTACTGGTAAGTAACTATTGAAAGTTACGCTAAACGTTAATTACAAACGATTAATACATTCAGGGAGCTAAATTTTCGAACCACATATCATTTACAAATTATTTGTCTACAATTTTTGAGGTTATGCTAAGGTAAACAAATACCTTTGTAGTTATAGCGCGACTTAACAACGTTGATAGTAAGGCAAAAACAATTAATGTAATTTATTGCGGATACGAATTTTTTTTTTTTATTATGCCATATTTGTTGATGCAATCGTCTAAATGGAAAGAAACAATTTTAAAATATATTCACGTTTATTTACCGCGGACTTCTTTCGTCGGACTGACAGTGATTCTTTTATTTGCTGTAGGTGTAGGGTAGGTGTAGGGTAGGTGTAGGGTAGGTGTAGGGTAGGTGTAGGGTAGGTGTAGGGTAGGTGTAGGGTAGGTGTAGGGTAGGTGTAGGGTAGGTGTAGGGTAGGTGTAGGGTAGGTGTAGGGTAGGTGTAGGGTAGGTGTAGGGTAGGTGTAGGGTAGGTGTAGGGTAGGTGTAGGGTAGGTGTAGGGTAGGTGTAGGGTTTTAGGTGTTTCTGTAAGCACAGTGCACAGAATCGTGCAACACGGCATTGAAAACGGTGCGAAATTCTCAACACCAGCTAAACACATGAAAGGTGAGGTGAGAGTGGTTCAGTAATCAGTGACGAATTAATACCAGAGCTTAAAATAGACTACACGAACTTAAGTGATCCCATGGAAGGTGTAGAGTATTTAGATTTTGATTTATTAGATTAGTTTATTTTATTAATTTTAGTTTATATCTGAGTTTATATGGAAAGCAATTAATTATTAAAAATACTTATTTTTTGTGAAATTGTTGTTTTATTACTATTACATATTAAATATTTATTAAATATACTTATTTAATATATTTACTCATTTTTTATACCCAATAAATAAATAATACTATTCAAGTATCAAGATCAGCTGGGTCGTACTAACTGGGTTGCTATCTGAGCGATTGTGGCGCCCTCATTTAATTTCTACTCTTTAATGTTGCACTGTAAATGAATATGGATTTTCAGCGACATAAAACCTCTTTGTTGTTACAAAACAAAAAACTGTAGGTATTACCCGGTTAAATTGAAAATGCTCTGTTTACTCGCATGTAACTTGCAGAAAGGTACTAATTTAACTTTGTTGGGATAGTCCTATTACGCAGTAGTGTGTAATGTTATTACGCACGTGTGTGTTAGAGCTCGGTTTATGGCCCTAAAAAAAGCGATATAATAAGGCTCACTTTACGAGCAAGTGTGTTGGAAAAAACCATTACAGTGCAACATTTTACTTCGATTTTCAAACAACTGTATCACTTATTTATTTGGAAAATCAACAGCTTATTACTAATTTACATGAATAAATGTTCACCTCACTGTCAATGAACAGCCCAGTGCAGTTGCGTCAACCTTACTAGCATCTTAGTAAACACACACACACTGCACAGTGACAGCGAGATGATGACAATTATCTCTTAAGCCAATAACGGACAGAGTTTCACGCCATGATGTAAATCTAGGTTAGGTTATTTTATGTGGGATTGAAAATTCATTGATCACATTAAATAAGAGTTAAAAGTATTTAAATATGCAAATATGGCTATATTCACAGACATACATCAAAATAGATAACGCAAGTCCCTTAATCTGTATGAAAACCAAGCGTGCCACTTTTTCACAAACAATTTTGTAACAGTTAGGGGCCAGGCAGGTAAATTAAAGTCTGGAAGAGAGGGTAGATATAAAAATTTATTAAAATAATATATTATATAAAATTTAACAGAAACCCAGCCGGAGACTGGTGTGAGTTCTTAATATCGAGCGCGTGTTAGGTTCAAGACCGCCGTAAGAAAACCACTGTCCTGGCAGTTTCCAGAACGTAGGTGACTGGTGGCAGCCAGGTAGGTAGGTCGATCTTCCTGTCGGTGGGTAGCACGCAGGTTGTCCAGCCACAGCCTTGTAGCAACACCGAAAGGTGTCCGGTATAGGTGAACCCCGATCTGGGGTTACACTGAGTCTAAATTTATTGTTCACGGTAGCGTGTAGATAATACAAGTAGTAATAATAAAAATGTGTCGTTCAAGGTGACTATGTGAAGGTGACAGAGGTACAAATCACTCTGTGCAGACACTGTCTCTCTGCTGCTACGTAGTGCCAAGTGACCGCCGGTCGAGACTGTTCCACGAACCGCAGGAAGTCCGCGAGCGTTAGTCATACCGTATTGAGAGGGAAATCAACTACCAACATTCAACGAACCAGTTCCGTGCGCGGCGTTTGCGACAGTATTTGCTTGTTCATTATAGTATTGCCAGTTTAAAATATCAGCCGCAAGCGTAAATAGGTTTCAATTATTTTTCTATTAATGCTACCCAGGTTCTGATGTGTTAGCAACCACAACGTTACAACGTTATTTAAAAAAAAAAAAACTTTCCTATGAAAGAAAACATTTCGAATGCCTCGACCAACTATTTCTATACATTCTTTACAGCTCAATATGGCATAAAAAGGCATTTTTCTAGATTTCGGTGGATTTCCCGTGCCGATAATGCTAAATTATCGTAACTTTACTCCGTTTTTTGGCACGCGAAGTACATACAGTCGCGTCATCTAGTTAGATGTATGTCTGTTTTTAGTTTGTTTAGTTTTGGTATGCACCTCCAAATACCGTGAAAATTATTTATAGCAAAAGTAAATCCTATGACGATTCCAATAAGCAGAAAACATGACTAGGATCCATTGCTTTATTTCGGAGTTCCAGTGCCCACCCACCGGCTTCTTCAACAGATTAATCCTACCACACTATTCCCAAACCACTGAAACTCCTGTAGCCTCCTCTCCACATCATCAGATCAATTCGATGGTATTTTTTTTTTATTGGTTTTCATTTATGATTTCTACAATATTTCTTACTTTAGAACGACCAATATGATTTTGTCCAAAACTTATCTTGTAAACAGGTGGGTAAATAAAAATAACGTTGAGTCCACAGATGAGAAATTCGAAGTTAAATATGTTTACTTCATGGGGTAGATGGATATTAAATTGATCTAAGTGACAAAAGTCATACGCCTAATAGCAGTGACTACGCACAAACATTTATAAAACGTTGGACGTAAATCGTAAAAAGTCTTTTTAATGAATTTGGTGGAATCAAACCGTTTTGTCGCAACTTAATGACTAGACTACACTACATGAGCAGAATGTTGGAATCGGAGAGATTGGTCGTAAACTTAATATAGCGGTAAGTGCTTTAATACCTATTTTAGTTTACTCTTTAAAATTTACTAAGTAAATAAGTAAAGACTAACAGATTTTTTAAAGACGTGTGATAAGTATTTCTTACAAACTAGTGATCGTGTATTTTTGGTTATTTTTCCATTACACCCGAAGTGGGTGTAATGGGAAGTTACAAGTTCACACATACACATTCTACACATTTCCAAATTTTTATTTTTTTTTTGTTTTAGAGAAATAAGTCATGCTATGGCTAAGGCGTTATGGAGGTACTGGAAATATTCAGCGAAATCGTCCGGGAGCAAAACCCATGATGTATAGTCTCGAATCCGTAAGCCACCAGGGTTATTGATTCAAACCATGTTTAAAATCCATTTGTGCCGTTTTACTGCAATTAAACACAATATTTCAGAGAAAACAGTGAGAAGGCATTTACATGCTGCTGTAATGTTTACTTAGTTTTGCTTAGTTGTAATGCTAGACGCAATATTGTAAAGAATTTGAACCATATCGTATATTTTCATAAAGTTCATCGCACAAATGCTGTTAAAATATGACACGGCATTAGCTATTATCCGTAGACATTTAACTTTACTGTTCCTGATGCGCGATATTTTTTTTTAATCCACCCTCGCCTTAGTTAGTTTAAGAAGCCGTATTACTCATTAGCCTTTCAACCTTAACGACAACAACGTAATGATTACAATCGCTTAACAACATGATTTATCGAAATGCTTCGCGATAAGGTTCAAATTCGCTATTATTCAAGTGGGTTCAATATTGTTGGCCACAGACTGTACTTCACGCCAGAACAGCTGCTCAGCTTGTATCAAGCGCAAGTTCGATCATGCATGGAGTGCAGTTCTCATCTCTGGGACGGCTCTGCCAAATACCAACTTGATGCACTAGAGTCGATTGAAAAGCGGGCCAAGAGGCTCATCGGCGATGAGGCATTGGTTAAGTCAAAGCTCCAGAGCCTTGAACATCGTCGCCGAGTTGCCAGCTTGTCGGTTTTTTATCGGTTACATTTCGGGGAGTGTGCGATGGAATTGCATAATCTAATTCCACCCAGCCCGTTTCATCATCGGACTACCAGACGTACGGCGATGCGCCATCGGTACATGGTGGACATCCCACCCATACGCACTAAACGTTTTGAGTATACTTTTATTATGCGTACAGCTAAGGAGTGGAATTCCCTGCCGGAGTCTGTGTTTCCTGATAGCTACAACCTAGGGGTCTTTAAGTCAAGAGTGAATAGGATTTCTTCTAGGCAAGCGTGCTCCATCATCGACCACATCATCGCTTACCATCAGGTGAGATGGTGGTCAAGCGCGAGCCTATATTAGATTTTTTTAAAACCTGCATGACCTTCAGCGAATATCTTGAGGATAGTATAAGGTACGCCACCCTGGTCGACACACTCTCGATCTTCACCACGTTGTTCACAATAAGGGACTTGTGGACGATAAACCCGACACCACCCTGAGACTGCCGGTCACCCTCTCAGAAATAGTGCAGGCTACCGGATTTGAGGATTACCGTGTCATCCCCCTCTCTTCAGACTTCAGATAACCCTATAATACTCCATCGTAACCTGCTCAACTTCCTCGAGTTCGGCTATCTTCTCGTCGGTCCGTAGTGTTCGCGTGTTATACTTTGCCAGGTCCAGTCGTCGGTGTTTATTGGGGTAGCCGGGTCCGGGGATTCTCTGCACCCCTTGCCACGCCATCGCCTCGACCGCTACCGTAGTTGAGGGTAGATGGGCTACCGGGCACTCGGTTTTTTTATTGTGATTGCCATGGTTTGGGGGGGTTTGCCGTAATCGCCACGCTTGGCAGGCAGGTTGGTGATCGCAGTTTGTTCTTAAAGTGCACAGAGAACGCTGCTGCCCATTCTCTGGGGTTTCCCTTCGTCGCCTCTTACGACACCCACGGGGAGATATGGGATGGTGAGCATACTTAGCAATCAAGATTAGAGGTTTCAGTGACCATCTGTGGGCTTCTTCATCAGTTCCACTTCACCAAATGATACTATCTGAGTGCAAATGATTTCATTGTTAATGAAAATACCAAAATTGTTACATAATATTTGAGGAGTTCCCTCGATTTCTCCAGGATCCCATCATCATATCCTGACTTGATTACCATGCGACCACCTGGAAAGTATACCCTTTCAAACAAAGGAAGAATTTTCCAAATCAGTCCAGGCATCTTTTTAATCGAATCAATTATTTTTTAATTGATTCTGGCGATTTGAGAACCTCCTCCATTTTTGCGTTATGCGTGATCTTAAGAATGTTATGTTTATGTAATACAATTAATAACTATGTATAGTCTTATTTCTTTTATATGGGACAAAGCACATTCCTCTTAAGTCAAGGGAAAACTCGAGGTTCTTTTAAAGATAAAACTAAAAGTTCGCGTTCTGAGGAACATCAAGTTCTACAGAATTCCAGACCAAGAATAGGAAGTTCAGCTCTTTGCTCTCAGTTTCTGAGAATTAATTTAGCCAAAATACGTAAATAGCCTGAACAAAACCAAACACAACTTGATAATACTGGTGCATCCTAACTCCAAAGTCGTATGCAACAAGTTTAGGAGCAGTTACTAACCGTACACAACTGCAAAAATCACCCTTAACACTTGGGCTTAAAAGCCAAGTCAAACGCAAACCTAACTTTGTGTACAAATGGCAAATTTGCTAAAAGCATCCTTATTATCAAGGCGTAAGAGTGTGCGATCTGCAAATGAGAGTTTGTTTTCAGCATAATGGGCTTAGTTGAAAATCGCAGATGCATGGCCGGATACAGCACGCTATAATATTTTAAAGCCTGGAACTGGTAAAGTTCGTCGTTCCAGTTTTTTTTAGAATATTAATATGGCTTCAAATATTTATGGCATGGAAATGGTAGGTTTCATCTGGGAGTTCTATTTTTATAATACGTGCAGTGCAGTTTTTCGTTTTCTTTTGCTTCGTTACCGACAGTTTATCTGCTGAAATACTATCTGCAAAGACTGCAACTTAAGCGACCAATGTACCGACCTAAACAAGACTAAAGTCAACCTGAGGCTCTAGCTAGACGAAGTGTCTATTCTATCAACGATAGAGATATGGTCCAAATGCCAAAATGTGATGAGTGGTGGTGTGTGTGTTATGATGTGATTGATCATGTGATGAGTGGTGGTGAGTGTGTTGTGATGTGATTGATCATGCGATGAATGTTGGTGTGTGTGATGTGATGTGATTGATCATGTGATGAGTGGTGGTGTGTGTGTTGAGATGTGATTGATCATGTGATGAGTGGTGGTGTGTGTTTTGTGATGTGATTGATCATGTGATGAGTGGTGGTGTGTATGTTATGATGTGATTGATCATGTGATGAGTGGTGGTGTGTGTGTTATGATGTGATTGATCATGTGATGTGTGGTGGTGTGTGTGTTGTAATGTGATTGATCATGTGATGAGTGGTGGTGGTGTGTTATGATGTGATTAATCATGTGATGAGTGCTGGTGTGTGTGTGTTGTGATGTGATTGATCATGTGATGAGTGGTGGTGTATGTGTTGTGATGTGATTGATCATGTGATGATTGGTGGTGTGTGTGTTGTGATGTGATTGATCATGTTATGAGTGGTGGTGTGTGTGTTGTGATGTGATTGATCATGTGACATTTCGATATGTATTGCCATTATTTTATGCATTTTAATAATCTCTATCGCAACACTTTTAAGAATGCTAGTAACATGACTAGGCCCTATGGTGCTGTTAGAATAATGGCAACGTGTGAACTTATAATTCACAATTAGGCATTAGGGTACACTAGAATACTCAATGTGGTTCTAATCTTAGGAACTGATATTGTTTCATGTGACTATCATTACACTGACGACACCAGACTTTCCCGAGAATTTCGTTTAAAATGTGCCCGTAGCATGACCTGAAGAAAGCACTCTCTGAGTGAACGCCTCTGAGTAAGAATCTCTTTTGCTCAATTTGTAAAGATGACAACATTTTTCGTCTCAACTTTCTCTGGTTTTATAAACCTTCCGCAAGCCTTTTTGTTTCTTAGAACGTCCACACTTTATCATTTTCTTTTGTTTCGTGAGACTTCCACAATCCCAGAACTTCTCTTGTTTTATAAACTTTTTACATTTAAATATACAGACTACTAGCATAAGATCCCACGGCGAAAATCTGCAGCAAATTTGTAAGAGATATTTAATTCCTTTATTAAAGTAACAAATATGTTAACATATATACAATTGAAATATTCAAAAAAAAAAAACTTTATTCAAATACAAAGGGGAGAGGGAAAAGGGCTCATTGTGCATCAAAAAATTCGTCCACATCGATGTCAATGGGAAACGTGCCCAGAACGCTGGCAGCATTGCCACGTTGAGTGGCAATGCTGATTATCGGGCTGAAAAAAAGGCCAGTCCTCTGGTCACGTGAAGAGTCGACGAGCTTTGTGCTAATTTCTCGAAAAACTCGATGCGTACTCAAACCCCATGGACCTAATGTTTCAATCCCAAACGGCTCAAACATATAACTTCCAATAAGGTTATTATATTTGCGCCATTTGAGATTTTCTGCACCAGCAGCAGCCGCTCCAGCACAACCCGCCGTGCTAAGAAGATGGGATGGTGCAAGGGTGTCAACACAAGTTGCATCCCACACCTTAGGCCTACCCACCTTCCAAGGCATTATGGTCATCCCGTCTGGTCTCTTCCCATCGTCGCGTGCCAAGCCATTGGATTCTAAAACAGCTGGCACCCCGGTGGTGACAAGAGCCCGACATATGATGTCATTAATGCTGGGGTGTCGTGCTATCCGACCAGCGCTCCTTCTGCAGGATAGGCCATGGTGACCAAGGCGGTCGACTGCTTCACCACATTGACAACGATGTGGAGTTCTGCTAGGAGCACCCAGACGCAGACATGTAACGATTCGGAAGGTGTATCTGTAGCCAGAGGCCCGACGCCCGCTCTCCCACAGCCAGTAGGCGGGCACGCTCAGCAGTATCGGTAGACGTATTTATAAGTTTATTCCGTACCAACCTGCAGAGCGGCTCTGCCCACTGTCTCTGGAAAGATGGATTTTCGGGTAACGCCGTATTCGGGCAAGCCACTTTCCAGGCGCACACTGCGTCGGTCGAGCACGGCACTTTACAGTTAACCAGTGAAAGGGATAAAAAAAATGTGATTAACGTTTCAGTGCTGTGGACCGAAGACAGGAAACTATACTAGAAATAGGCAGTAGGCTTATACTAGATATATAGCTTGTAGTGTAGCTTGCATCCAGGCTCGATCATCCAAGGCCACATTTAAGATAGATGTCAGAGTGCATCGAATAATTTCATCATTTTTTTTCAAGAGATGTGTCTGCTTCCATTAAGGGGAAGAGCGGAAAAAATACATAAAATTTGGTCCAAAACAGCAATACCTAAAAGAGTAAAAGCCTAATGAAGGTTAATTTTGGAGAGTCTATCCGAAATATCATTAAAATGGTTAATTTTGACATAAACGAATGAATAAAAACTGTCTTCCAAAATTGTGGAGCCTAGGAGGTGCACCAGATAATATAATACTAAAACGGAACACTAGGAGGTGACGCACACCTAGTGTTCCGTCATCCAAATACCATAAGTTAAATTTCGAATTTAGTTTCTGAATAATGGGATGAATAGCCAGACTGAAAATGACTGGCCCGAGAGGATCACCTTGTTGGCAACCTACTGAAGATTGCAAAACATTTTCTTTGTAAAATAATTTTGATGGGTGTCGCACAATAAGCTGAAAATTTATGGAAGCTCTTATTTTGCTTCAGCCAACATAGTGTCCCTCGTTGATGGAATTGAAGGCATTTTTAACGTTAACCTTGAGGATGAGCTCACCCTGGCTAGAATTTAAGAAGGTAGAAAGGGATGTACGGCAGTCTCACAGTCCCCCCTAGAGCCAAAGCCAAGCTGTAGGGGCTGGAATCTGTTTGTGAGCCTTTGGCCGTAAAGCTTATAACATTTTTTGGCTGCCTTACGCCTGTAGGTGCACCCGACAGCATGCAGGTAATTTGTTTTTTATAAAACTTAGACTAACTAGAAAACTTAAACGTTTTGGAGTGGCGACTGCATACCGGAAGACGCAACGTTGGAAGGCCTCCCACTGGGTGGACCGATGACCTGGTTAAGGCTGCGGGAATCCGATTGATGTGGGACGCACAGGACCGATCAGTATGGCGACGGTTGGCTATGTCCAGCAGTGGACAACTTTCAGCTGAAATGATGATGACGAGTAGAAAAGATGCCTGGCAATATCTGTCTTTCATAGAAATACAATTTTTCAAAAACAAGTTGACTGCAGATTTTTGCGGTGAGATCTCGTACTATATCATATTGCTTCCCTTGTCCCATGATACTTGTGGTCGGCGTTTCGTTCGTCCATGTTTTTAAGCAACCGTCACGCTGTCATTCACTCTATTTACTCTCATGTCATTCCTCACACAAATTCGAAAACATGTGACATCCACCAATCCTCACGGAGAAGAGGCCTGTGTCCCAGCAGTGAGAACATTAAAAGGCTGATGATGATTCCTCACACAATTCAACCATCAAATAGGCATCACACTTATTGTCACACGTGTTTCATCAAATATACAGCCAATATTCAAAAATATACATTCCAAGTTCAAAATCTACACCTGTTCTCGCAGGCCAGCCTTACCAAAAACACTTTTAATAGCAGTCCAGCGCTTTAAGCCTATTGTAGCGCAGACCGCTTGAATATTTAACTTATTGTATTTTTAAATGAAACACGTTGCCACGAGGCTTCAGCTCTGCAAGCGACAAACACCACGTGTCTAATAAGACATTCTTTGAATATGTTGCTGAAGTAAAGTATAAGTAGTCTCTCGAATAACAGACTACGCACCGAAGAAAAGGGAAAGTTGTACAGAAGTACAGTTGATTCAGCTAATTGATGAACATGCTTCTATCTTAAAACTACTTTATTAAATGATGTGACTGTTCTGATAAGTCAATTCTGTTAAGTTTTGCACTAGTATGATATTGATAATGTATTAGACAAAAGATGAGGCTGCGGGAATCCGCTGGAAGCGAGATGCACAGGACTGATCAATATGACGACACTTGGGGGAGGCATATGTTCAGAATTGGTGGACGTCTTTCGGCTGAAATAATAATGATGATTGAAGATGAATATTTTTGTTTTTGTTGTTTGTTTGTGCTTTTTTTTTTGTCTTTTTGTGTTTTTTGTTTGTTTTTTTTTTGTTATTTTTGTGTTTTTTGAGGAAAAACATTCATATAAATTAGTACAAACAAACCGTTGTTTTCGTCGAAAAAAATGTGTCATATGATAAGCAAAGGATTTTTCAACTGGGTTTTATTCATAAGGATGGTTAGCATTCCCAGCCTGTTATAGACACACCTGGTTTCCACCGAAAAATTAAACATTCTATACTTTGCCCAGTATTCTGGACTTGCTTGAAGCTTTGGCCTGAAATTCGGTATTTAGAAACAGCAATTTCGTGAGGCAACCGCAGCGACATAAAATCATCAACATTGAGTTCGTTCCTTTTCAGTAAGAGTAGACCCATTTATCTTACAGGCCTTAGAGGCCATAAGGCCTAGTTGCGAATATTATCACAGAATTAATGTGACAAATTTTCAAACATGCTGTGATTGCACGCACACTGCTGCGATTGGTGGAAAGAATTAGCAACAGCCAATCGCATCACGTTGGTGTGCTGATCGACCGGCAGCGGCAGCGAAATGGGCCGACGACATTGTTGCCATCGCGGGCAGAACCTGGATAATGGTGGCACAGGAGCGTGCGGATTGGCACAAGAAAAGAGGGCCTCTCTGCCCAGCAGCGGGCATAGTCAGGCTGCGGATAATGATGATGATGATGAATCGCATCACTTGTGTTTATTTGTGATTCGTCGACAATTTCTCTCAAAAACCGGTGGTCAGACTCACATAAATTATTTACCACAAAACATTTCAGACGAAAAATTCCACAATCGAAAAAACACGAGTTATTCAATAATTCATATTGTTTTCAGAGAAAACCATTAAAGGCCCTTGTTTTTCAGTAAGGGGCATTTTCTTAAGCTGTTGCGGACAATAAAAATATGAGAGGGACGGTACGTGACACGAATAAAACGTTTTGGACGAGGCTCTAGGAGCAGCGAGTAATTATGTAGGTAGGCTTCATTGTGAAGGTTTATTTAAAAGAAAAGCATATCTACCTAATACCCGGTATCCTGTTAAACCGATGACTTGTTGAAGGCCGTGGGAATCTGTTGATTGCGACAATCATAGGATCCGTCGATGTGGCGACGCTTATATCCTACGAAATTAGGCTCTAGAGACAAAGTGTAATTCATTTGTTGTGACCTAGCAGCTGTAACGACTAGGTCTGCGCAGGGTAAGCTTGCGCAGGCCGCAAACTGATAGGTTAGTAGATAGATGCAAAGTAAAACAGCTGGACAAGTTAATACATATATTTAGTAAACTAAAGATCCACAGCTAGGTCGCGGGTATATAATATCACTATAGTTCTGAACCGATAACCAACACACGGTTAATACATAAGAAGGGTAATTACTAACGGGACGAAGTTACTAATTGTGATTTTTAGTATCACTCGACTATTTCCAGTTGAGAATCCCCACAACGCTACACAGCAATTGCGATGAATGTTTTCGGTAAGGCATGAATATCTACATCAAAAATAAGGATCCATCATCTTCTTTCCCTTCTCCTACTATGTTGGGTGCAGCTTTCAGTTTTACCGAATCCAGCTGCATTTTACATTTAACGACTGCTTGTCTTACCTCAACGCTCCAGCCAGTTCACTAGATAACACAATAGATACTTCTTGGTAAGATACCAAAAGGCAGAATATTTGGTGCGGATTGGTAAGTTACCATACTATACTTTTTTAAATTCATATAATATGTACTTTCTAAAGGTCGAACCGCACTACGCGTCGACGCGACGCGACACGACCAAATATACTTTGTATGAAATTTTATGAGATAAACCGCACTACGCGGTAGCGGAACTACGCAACGCGACACTTTATCTCATACAATATATTTTGTCGCGTCTGCTGACGCGCAGTTACGCCTAGTGCGGTCTGACCTTAAGTGTATCTTAGACATCACAGGCAACGGTCAAGGAAAACGAATCGTGAGGAAACCCGGATTTATAGTTAGTAGCTATAAGTTTGTGCTCAAATGGTGTAATTGCTGCAAGGCATTCCAGTGTAAACGAACGGACTAGGATAAACGAACAAATTAATATCAACAAAACAAAAACCACAAACTATCTATTCGCCAAACTTAGCGGGTTCTTACACTTTAAATCGTGGACTGTTGCAAATACTTTGCTCGCTATTTCATGTCATCTATCTTACTTCTACAACAAGCACATACTTAAATGTTCATCTATGCTACCTTCACAGATTCTAATTGGAGATTCGTAAACCACTACGGGAAATATAGAATTATAAGAACTGGTTTCCGCAGACAAGGCTATGGAAAAACTTTCCTAATAGAATATTAGGAAAGTTTTTCCATAGCCTTGTCTGAATTTCAGAATTCCGTTCGTCTGTCCATAAGTGTCACACCTTTTTTTAATTAAAATCAAATAAAATACAAATTAAATGTTGTTTAAATGGTTGTTTTAATGGCCACAAAAAGGTCTGTCCATTAGGCCGGGGATTCGCCGCGACGTAATATTTCATTTTATACCAATCCATGTTTTTCGAATTATTATGTTGCCAACCAACATTGTAATTTATGAGTATATCCATGGAATTTTAATTGTTTTTATATCTTTATCAATCTGTTAGCAACCGCACCGACTTTGCAATGTTCGCAACAATGAATTTTCACAGGACAAATTACGCTAGCTATGCTTGAAAGATGGGAAGTGACCTCAGTAACTACGTATGTATGTGCAACGGTGCTCCCACAAGCTATGTTCAATTTTGCAAATGCGAACTATACAACTGTAGCTAACATTTACAGTTCATTCACTTCATATTCTAAAATCTTGACCGAAGCACAGAAAATTGTTCAACCACCAAAGTGGAAGCTTTACGATAACCCCTTTTACACGCTAAACATAACCCTACCTATGTTGTACGTACATTTTCTGCCTTGTACCACACTATAATAGAACGTTACCGAATCTCTTTTTACGCATTATAAAAGCTAACCACCGTGACGTCATCAGAATGTCACAGCTCTCAACATGACACGGGAACATTGCCCTTATAATCGCTCAAAAAATAAAGAACGTCCTTTATAGACGAAGGCGCTCAGTGTGAAATGACACATTCATGAGGGGCTGTGGAAACTAGAGGGCTTTTACAATAGTTTGCATAAATAACGGTCAGGTCGTGGCCATTATCTGGAAAATTTACTTCTTTTACAGACAGAACAGTTTCTTTGAAAACATGTCGTCACTTTGTGTATCATCGTGCTTGCCAGCGAGACCTTTAAAGAAGTTCTACACCATGGGAGATAAAATTCAGTTTAACCAAGACAAGTTCAGTTTTTCCTTGATAATGGAGATAATTTGTCATGTATTAGGATAAGATAATTATTTATGCAACTCTTGTATAATAAGGGGTATTAAAACACGAAAGTGGGTTTATGCAAAGCCGAGTGTGATAATAGTATCACATGAGTGTTTAATACCTAGTTATGTACAGTTGCATACAAGACTTTATCTACTTTACCCATGATATGAATTCTCTGTAATATTTTTTTGCAATACTAATATCGAACAAAAATGGTGGGATACAACATGAATTCTAAAAACCTATAAGTATTTTTTTATTACGACGCTGTGTTAGTGAAACGCGGTTATGACAATGCTCTTTTTTTTAATTAATAAATATACCACGAATTGAGTAAGGAGAATGTGGCTCTTTGATGAGTAAGGAAAGGATCGAAAAAGCAAAGGAGTTGCATAATAAAATTTAGTACATTGTAACACTCGTTTGGATGATATTATTGTTACTAAGGCACTGGTTGTTTTAATGTTTGCAATAGGCTAATAACTGTTTTAGAAACTTTTATAGAGGATTTATAGCATGGTTGTAGATAAAATCTTAAAACTAGTCAAGAAGCTTTTCTAATGCCCTGGACAATACGCAGGCAAAACGCTTTTTACAACGCAAGAAAAACTATCTCTAGATAATTTCTGGTCATCATCGAAATCAACTTTCGCCAGACATGACACAACCACATTGAGCCCCTTTTCCTCTGCCCTTTGTATGTAAGTTTGTTTTGTTATTAGGAATAAGATTAGAAATATTCAGTTGTATATATTGTTTAAATTATAAATAAATTATATACCACATTGCTACATAATTTCCATCCTTCTAGTATACAGTCCCTTCAAGATGTCCCTTTTAATGTTCGTCATCAGAGCTAACGGTTTTCACCACATTCCATGATACCGCACTCCACTGCGTACTAGCTACGAAGGTTTTAGGGCCATTCTACTTTTAAACTGACAAAAACCTTAGTGGTTATATTTTAGCGATAAAAAACGCTGTCTAATCGCTGTCAATTTTACCTGAGTTCCATGAGTCAGCCGTGTTCCAGTACCTACTGGAACACGGCTGACTCATGGAACGTTCCAGTACAACAAAAAAATGCGCTATAAATCGCTAAAATATAACCCGGCGACCAAGTGAAATTGCTCGTTAGTTTCGTATTACACGTATGTAACTTTGAGTTGCTTGAATTTGGGATGATTTGTTGTTGATTGAATTGGCGCTGTTACTTAGTAGAAATTCTTTTTTACAAAATTTATAGCTTCTCGTGACGGGGACTTTAATTTGCCTGTTCAAATATTAAACTTTATGAAAAACTTAGCGTATTAAATGCATAATAGAGTTTATGTATAAAAATCTCGACACTTTTTAGCAAGAGATTAGCAAAGGCTATACACAAATGATGTTCTATCACCGATAGCATCGCGATTGCGAAAGGAAATATGTAAACAATGTATCGAATAATTGTCAAGCGAAATGGCCCGAGATCAATCTCTTACGTTTTGGTATTTCGACCATCGACGACAGCGAATGACACTTGTCTAATTCATATCAAATCAAATCATTATTTATTTGCTCAAACAAAATATACCTAACAAAACCTAACAAAGCCTGCATACATGATCTAACAAAAAATAAGTGCAAAAAAGAACTAAACATCCTTTTACTAAAGTTAAACTACCGGGAGACTGAAGATCTTCTCAAACCAATCCAATAGACGTGATTAAAAACCAGACACGTACATATACTAACACATACACTCACACATACACTCACTAAATCACCCACACATACAAAACCACTCACCCGTGCACTCTCGTGCACGCACACACACACGCACACATGCTCAACATAAGTAAAAAAGTAGCTTAATTTTAATTTTAATTCAACCTCAGTTTATAGCATTGTTTTAATTGTTTGTATTATTTTTACATTCATTTTACTGTTTGTTTATTTAAGAGTTCACTTTGTAGCATGTCTGAAATATTATTTTTTATGTAAACATTTTGGAAGGCGCTGGTGTCTGTGATACAATGAACTTCATTCATTAGTACAGGCACCAACGATACACTTATGTCTGTAATGTTCATCTCTATTTGTAAAATTTGTATTTGTGAACCTAAAAATGTGCTTTTCTGAAAATAAAATTTATATTTATATTATAAAACAAATATCCAGCATGCAATACATACATAACAAATAGATAGCATGAAGAGATGTTAAAATACATAGGTAATGGAACGTCATGTTTGCCTTGGACAATGGTATGCAAATATTGAAATAGAATACAATTCAAAATAATTATACTAGAATGTCAACTTCAATAATAACAAAAAATGTGCAATGTCAATAAAATAATGCATTGACCGATTCCGAGCGTCTCGCATCCAGCACATTCCCCCAGGTTATCGGTCCACCTAGTGGGAGGCCTTCCAACGCATCGTCTACCGGTTCGCGGTCGCCATTCCAGAACTTTTCGGGCCCATCGGCATTCCGTTTTGCGAGCAATGTGTTCCGCCCACTGCCACATAAGTTTCGCAATTCTTGTACGTTTAAAAGTAAGTATTATAAAAGATGTTGATTTTATAGCTCCCACGCCGGGAGTTCGGTTATGAATTTTAAGTCTACAAAGTTTATAGTACCGTGAACCTTTTTATTTGGAAACTTGAACAGCATTTGCCTATAAAATGCGTTGAAACTGGCTGATAATATTTAGTTTATTTTAAAATGTATCTGCTCTTTATAACTGCTACTCTAAACGGCAAGTTGCATTCGAAATCCATGTTTATTGTTAGAATCAGATTTATAGACGATGTTACCAATTCCTTTGCATTTTGCTGTGAGAACTAATGAGTATGATTCAAATTGGTTTATCTTTTCAATTCAAAATGTTAAATTACTTGTACAAAATCTGAAATCATACGAAAGAAACCAGTTTTGGTTTGTAAGTTTAACAATACCTATTGCACCAAATGACCAAAATAAACAAGGTTTGAATTTGGAACTTCGTACTTTTCAAGTTTGCCGAATATTTTTGATCATTTTCTTCTAAATAAAAAGAGCTCCATAACCATAATTGTGTTTTCGTCCAACCAAAGTTATTGCTGGGTGACTTTCCTCGAGATAACGAACCGCTAACATTGACGGTCCAGTCCGCCACGGTTTTATATCGCAACGTAAAACTATGGCCAGCGAAACACACATAACACGAAACTTCCTTCATATATCTGTTTTATGTCTTGTTATGAGGTAAACAGAAAATTGTATGAGCGCGCTGATCGGTCGATGTGGCGGTCCCTACGCGGGCCCGGTGACGGACAGCCGCTGCGGGTTCGCGGTGAGTGCTAACGCGTGCCCGTGTTCCCGCCTTAAGCGGCACAGGAGGACACCGTGGAGTTTTAGTGGGTTGGAGTCCCACATAACTGCGCTATCTCCCCGAGGTAGCGTAGTATCCATGAGCATTACGCCAAGAAAAAAAAGGTATTATGGTCGATCAGCTATTGACTTGGCACACACCCATAGAAGTAGTCATGTCCCGAATAAGGAAACTCGTATGGATTTTTAAGACATTATGTCATGTTACCTCTAAGACCCTCTTAAGCAGATCTACGTCTCTTTGGCCCAGTCAGTTTTAATGTACTGTATACCAGTATGGGGCAGAGCTACTAAAATAAAATTTTCAATACAGTTGTTAAACATGGCGTACTTTCAGAGGCTTTATTTATGATTCGAAAGTTAAATCTTACGCATAGGCATCTTTCTGTTA
Source organism: Orthosia incerta (assembly GCA_948252205.1). NCBI lineage: Eukaryota > Metazoa > Arthropoda > Insecta > Lepidoptera > Noctuidae > Orthosia > Orthosia incerta. The sequence continues at coordinate 32,545,978 of OX411744.1, read as the reverse complement.
CGCGGTCGTGACTTTTGTTTACGAGCTCGATCATTATGTTTGCAGTTTAGTTTTAAATTTATAAGTCAATTTAAAAAAGTTTAGTAGCAAGGAGTTTTCAAACATAGAATAAAATGGGATACGATTTTATACGAGGAAAAATGAATGATTCCGTACGTTTTAGCATTGAATTCTCAAAAGTCTTATAAATGGTTGTTTAATATATTTAATTACCAGTTTTATTAAATTAATTATTTTCACATCAACATTTGTCAAAAATCGAATAGGCTGTATAGGCTATTTCGTTGAAAAAAAATATGTCCAGTTGCAAAAACGCGCCATAGGTCAATTTAAAAAAGTTTAGTAGCAAGGAGTTTTCATACATAGAATAAAATGGGATACGATTTTATGCGAGGAAAAATTAATGATTCCGTACGTTTTAGCATTGAATTCTCATTTTTTTTTTTAATAGTTGTTTAATATGTTTAATAACCAGTTTTAAGTTAATTATTTTCACATCAACGTTTGTCAAAAATCGAATAGGCTGTATAGGCTGTTTTCTTTGTAAAAAAATATGTACAGTTGCAAAAACGCGCCATATTGAAAATTTTATTTTTTGTGAATAAACAAATCTAATTCTTTGATTTGTTTTTACTGTTTCTCACAACTGTATTGAAAAACGTCATGTGATACACGGGTGTGTAGGTTATTGCAAACTCGTGTCATTAAAAACCCTCGCCTTCGGCTCGGGCTTGTTAATGACAGCTCGTTTGCAATAACCTACTTTCCACCCTTGTATCACAATGTACTATTATCGAACTAGAGCGTGCACAACGGTCTCTTCTAAAAGTAATAAATCTACGACCATACAGATTCCCTACTGAAAACCTATATATACCAGTGATAACCTGACGGTAAGGAAATTATATACCCTACGAGTAATTTTGGCACAGCATAAAACATTACCGTATGACCTTGGGTCCCAAAAAAGAGAAGGAATTATTTAGTAGCACTCATAGTCTCAGCTAAATCAACTTACGCATAAAGACAATATACTAGACTTTCTATAAACTTATACAACAAAATAAATCGATGACTGTCAGAGCCAAATTAAAACATAAATAAAAAGACTTACTTAAAACTTCAATAAGTTTAGACATCACACACACAACACACATGCACATATTCATATTCTTTATTGTACAAAAAAACAAACATTTACAAATACAGTAGGACAGCTTATGTACAAAGGCGAGCTTAACCCATCATTGGGTTCTCTAACAGCAAACCTCAGTGTCAAAGAGATTTTTTATTAAATGAGGAAAGTATACTCAGATGCAAATTAAACTTAACATTTAATTCTTACTCTTAGAATCGTACAAAACTGGACGGAGATGCTGGTTACTCAGTAAAAAGACGAAATTTCTGCCACCAATGAGAGCTTATGATTTGGTTAGGTTCACTAAAAGTCCAAAACTTTCAGCCCACTGATAGATATTTTAAGATCATTATTGATGGCATCGACAGCACCAGTGAGCTCTTCTATTTTGAAGTGGCGATAAAGCTGCAGGTCATACTGTGCGTGTAGTATCTCCAGTACCAACTTCGTTCCTGGGATGTGCGGTCTAAGGTGTTCGGTGCCGCGATGTGTTTCTTGGACACAGAGGATGTCACAGTTAGTGGTATGGCATAGTTGAGATAGAAGATCAGATTTGTTGTCTGAAAACCCTTCGATGTTAATTGAAATTATAATTAGTGCAGGCTTGGAAAGACGGTGGTGGGTTGCCTTAAAGCGGTTGTTTTTGTTGTTTGGCCCTAAGAAGGGCCGTTGTTGGTCATGGCTCTCTGGGCTGCAGGTCGTCGGCATAGAGATGATAGTGTGAAGATAAGACCTTAATAAAAGCGTTTATAAAAACAGCAAATAGAGTGTGAGAAAGTACGCCACCCTGCATCCTGAGGAACATCCGCAGTGAGATCGCACCAGTCAGAGGAAGCCTCCTCTGAGTGAACCGATTGCGAGCGACCTCGAAGATAAGAATTAAACCACTCGATCACAGTAGGCGATGTTAAGAAAATATAGGATACCTAAGAGGATGTCAAAATCAACTGAATTAAAGGCACTGCTAAAGTCTAATAAAATCAATTTTGTAAGGAACCTGTTTTCCATTATTTATTTTAACTAGGGTTGATACACACACCCACACAACAATTTTTTGTTTAATTTTGGTTTTGTTTTATTTATTGTTTCTCTTTTGATACAATCCTTGTTTATTCTCACTTTGTCTATACTAATATTATAAAGAGGAAATATTTTTTTGTTTGTTTGTACCGAATAGGCTCCGAAACTACTGGATCGATTTAAAAATTCTTTCACCAATAGAAAGCTACATTATTCCTGAGTGACATTATTTTAGTGAGTATTTTTAATCCTGAAAACGGGTCCTGTGGGGTGGCCCACGGGTTCGAAGTTGCGCGGAACAGCTAGTAAGTTATGAAGAGCGGGGAGCCTCCTACCACAGGTATTTGATAAACTTAAATGGAGACCCCTGCGTTGTATAATTATGTTAATGTTACAGTAAAATAAAGTTTCTTATTTACTTTTTGCAGTCTACTACCAAACATTGGCTGCCCCCAACTAATTTCAAGATACCTTTGCTAATAAATATGAAACCGGGATTATTACTCAAGCTTGTACAAAGATAAAAAAATAACTGCTAGCAATACCATATAACTCACTAGTTTATCATAAAAAAAACGTCCCATGTCAGTTTACGACACGGGACATTTTACGGGGTAGAATATAAAGCGAAAATAATAATCGTGTCGCTAAAATCATAACAAGTATGTTAACACATTTTTTATATTACAGAAGGAGCACTTTATAAAGATATATATATATATATATATATCTCAGTTCCGCTGCACAATTTTATTCTTTTAAGTAGTTATTAAGAAATAACATGTCATTTTTAACCGACTTCAAAAAAAGGTGGAGTTTGTATTTAAGAGCAAGTTGCTGATGGATAATACTGAGGGGGATCTTTGGCTCATTATGGACTGGGACCAGGGGCAAGTTGCCTCTTTTAAATTTATAATGGAAAACTAGGCCCACAAATCTTTTGTTTTTTTTTAGATAGATGAACATATATATATGCATTTATACCCAAAGTAGCAGGAGGCCAGAATCATCAAGAAGTATTTGTGAGGCTGAAATCATAAGCGGTAAAGACTAACAAAGTACCAGGAGATTATAATCATGAACTAAGAATTTCTGGGCCTGGCATAATGAGCGGTAAAGACTCATCATCATCAGCCTTTTAATGTTCCCACTGCTGGGACACAGGCCTCCTCTCTGTGAGAGGGAATGGGCCGTAATCCACCACACGGGCCCTGTGCACGTTGGTGGATGCCGGTTTCCTCACGAGGTTCACCGTTTTGAGAGCAGTGGTGATGAAACAGTTTACACAAAATAAAGCGCCTGCCTGGGTTGGATCTACAACTTGTAAGGCGCGGCCGCTACCACTGGGCCACCTATGCTCTCAGCGGTAAAGACTAGGTGACATGAATTACGAAGAACTAAAATTTTATTATTTTATCTTTTGAAGTGGTATATTCTCGGATGGTCCCATTGTCACCAAGTCAGGATTTGATGAGGGAATCCTATGGAAATCGAGGGAAATCCTCAAATTTTATAGACATACATTAGGGCATGAATATCGGAATCTCGTAATATTGGAATCTCGGAGCAAAATTGCCAATATTCCAATTCCTTGTGAAACTGCGAGTGCAATGCATGTTCTAACCTGTTGACTACGGTGACCGCTTAATCGGGCGCTTATAGTTACTTAGATTAAGCTTAGTTACTTAAACATCAATTCATAAAAAAAAACTTTTAAATTGTTCCAATATTGAAGGAGGAAAGAGACGAGAGCCAAACCTCGAATTATGACTTTTTACTAAGGAAATTCAGTCGGCGCGAAGTCGGTTTTGACAGTTATAAACGGTTTGACTTTGATCTTTTTGAAACAGGTGTGACCAAGTCTTTATCTAAGGAAATTTTTTTAAAGCTTAAACTTTAGACTTTGTTTTTCATTTTTTAAATCATTTTTTTTAACAACTTGGTTCACATAGATATTAACCATTTTATTTTGTTTTTTTATTTTGGCTTATTGGGCAGTGTGTATATTTTGTTCCACAGTACATTTATACCAGACAAGCTCTAGACGTGAAGACTTGTTATTGGCTGTCAGATTGTCTTACTGTTATATTATATCACCGTTGTATTTAGCTGTAAGTCTACCAAAGTCTTTAAATAAATAAATAAAAATAACTAAACTTGATGCTTATGAATGATACTCGTTGTTATAGTGTATGGGTAACATATTAATTAATTATTATTATTTATTTGATTTTTCAATTTCTTACGTACAAAGATATCGCGGCATGTAAAATAAGAAACGTCATCGGACTCCTTAGATTGTCACGATTATAGATATTATGTCTTTCATAATTTTAATAAACGGATCAAAACATCGGTACAATCCAGATTTACCTTTTATATACAAACATTTTTTCCTCTCAATAATTATATTTCAGATCACGAAACAATAATGTTTCTTTCCAAGCAAGATAAGCCTCAAAATATAAATAAAAACAAAATTTAAAGTTACCTCTAAAACCAGTCTGGATCAAATAAAGAAGACACATTGTAAGCAGCAATCCTTCTGTACCTATCTGTACAATGTAAAAAAGCGTGTTGATACTAAACTCTTGTGTTACTTTCTTTATTTTCGCACGTGTACAATTGATAGCTTGACCTTCAGTCCAGAGGGAGTCACGAGCTATTTGATAGGTATTTATTTTCTTGGCCGCTTGCCAGTGGTTTGCTCGTGTATGACCAGCCAGTACTTCCCTAGTCTAAATGTTAAATTGTATAGCATAGGTACCGTGGAAAACAACAGACATTAAACAGACTGCTATATCAACTACAATATCTTCAATTCTCTGTTTAGTACTTGAATGGACAAAAGCTTGTAAAAATATAAAAGAAAGTAATGACGGGCAAAGACCAAAATGAACAGGGGGGTGACCATAAGCTCTTAGAGCGGTAACAATTTGAGATCGAATAAGGGACAGATGTATCTGACGTGTATATATCTGTCACTTACTCGATCTCAAATTGATTGTCACCCCCCTGTTGTTCTGTAGCTATATTTTGATATCTCTGACGTGGCTAAAAAATCTTGACACCTGTATGATACTCGTATAATTATTATCAGAAGTTACATCTTATGTGTATACTAGCTGACCCCCGCGGCTTCGCTCCCGTCAACTGGTTACCTACCTACCCTACCTGCCCTACCTAACCTACAAACAAACACACTCTTCAGCTTTGTAATATTAGAATAGATGTTGATAGAACTCCTTCGCAAATGAACAAATTTGACTACCATAAAAACGGCCAAGTGCGTGTCGGGCCACGCGCATTAATTGGGTTCCAAAGTTGCATAATAATGCGGACTAAGAAGAGGGTTTTGTTGTTGTTACATAAACATTAAAACGGTTTCAGCGGCACAACAACGTCTAATAACGGGCCCACATAGAATGATGTTTGACCACTATCTCGCCTGATGATAAGCGATTATGTGGTCTACGGTGAAGCACGCTTGCCTAGAAGAAACTTATTCACTCTTGACTTAAACTAAAGAAGGACTAACTGGTAACTGAAGAAGGAGTTATAAAATCCAACTTCGCAACTGAAGTTAGAAAAATATTATCTATTTGACTACCACCGAGTGCGAATTGCGATAGGAGCCGATACGAGCGCGCGTTAGAGCCACGGGGAATGGCATGGTTCGTTCCTAGATCCTTGCGGGCACGCTCCTTGTTTATGTTTCTCTCGCTCCTTGTTTATGCTCGCTTGTGATTGCTTGTTTTATTGTTAAGCTAGTTAATTTACTACATATACCTTGGTATAAGATGTACAGCCTGTAGAATAGTCAGTACAGTTGTATCTGTGTATAACACTGTATTTCTGATGCATACAGTTATACGTCTGGTTTTTGATTTAAATATTTGAAGTTAAGATCTTGGCTTACAGTAGGGTGTAATGCAAAAGTTCGCCAGGTTTTCAGGCTAAAGTGAAGTATCACAAACACAAATTCATAATTCAGAAATCTGAAATCGGGGGTTTAAGTGCATCTTCTTTTTCCTTAAAAACATCTTCTTTTTACCCGACTATGGCGAAGCCAAAAGGAAGGGTTATAAGCTTTTATAATATTCCGCGAACTCTTGGACCTCCTCTCGTTCATAACTACATGTGTTCACCCCTTATCTGAATCTAATAACACTACAACGTTATCAGGTCTCACAAATTAAGATCTCATTATACACAGACTGTAATATAATTCAGTCTCTCAGCTGCAGTGCAACACAATTTCCGCCTCCGTTATGAGAACACGCGCGGGCGTCATCCATCATGCCTCGGAGCTAATAGCCTGCCTATATATGAGCCTTATATTGCGGAGAACATCAAATTTAGTTTTGTATATTGAGTGTCATTTTTGCTTGAGACTTGAAAATAAGATAGAGCGTGGCAGTTGAGCAGTTTGCTACGTAAGCATGTATAGCGACAAGTACATCAAACATTGTAGAACGTCATAGAAAAACTTTTCTAGTAAAACATTGGATTTCCTTGTTGGTATATTGCGGAGAATATCAAATTTAGTTTTGTATATTGAGTGTTATTTTTGCTTGACATTTGAAAATAAGATAGAGCGTGGTAGTTGAGCAGTTTGCTACGTAAGCATGTATAGCGACAAGTACATCAAACATTGTAGAACGTCATAGAAAAACTTTTCTAGTAAAACATTGGATTTCCTTGTTGGTATATTGCGGAGAATATCAAACTTAGTTTTGTATATTGAGTGTCATTTTTGCTTGACATTTGAAAATAAGATAGAGCGTGGCAGTTGAGCAGTTTGCGACGTAAGCGTGTATAGCGACAAGTACATCAAACATCGTAGAACGTCATAGAAAAAAACTTTTCTAGTAAAACATTGGATTTCCTTGTTGGTATATTGCGGAGAATATCAAATTTAGTTTTGTATATTGAGTGTCATTTTTGCTTGACATTTGAAAATAAGATAGAGCGTGGCAGTTGAGCAGTTTGCGACGTAAGCGTGTATAGCGACAAGTACATCAAACATCATAGAACGTCATAGAAATAAACTTTTCTAGTAAAACATTGGATTGCCTTGTTGGTATATCGCGGAGAATATCAAATTTAGTTTTGTATATTGAGTATCATTTTTGCTTGAGATTTGAAAATAAGATAGAGCGTGGCAGTTGAGCAGTTTGCGATGTAAGCGTGTATAGCGACAAGTACATCAAACATCGTAGAACGACATAGAAATAAACTTTTCTAGTAAAACATTGGATTGCCTTGTTGGTATATCGCGGAGAATATCAAATTTAGTTTTGTATATTGAGTATCATTTTTGCTTGAGATTTGAAAATAAGATAGAGCGTGGCAGTTGAGCAGTTTGCGATGTAAGCGTGTATAGCGACAAGTACATCAAACATCGTAGAACGTCATAGAAAAAAACTTTTCTAGTAAAACATTGGATTTCCTTGTTGGTATATTGCGGATAATATCAAATTTAGTTTTGTATATTGAGTGTCATTTTTGCTTGACATTTGAAAATAAGATAGAGCGGGGCATTTGAGCAGTTTGCGACGTAAGCGTGTATAGCGACAAGTACATCAAACATCATAGAACGTCATAGAAATAAACTTTTCTAGTAAAACATTGGATTGCCTTGTTGGTATATCGCGGAGAATATCAAATTTAGTTTTGTATATTGAGTATCATTTTTGCTTGAGATTTGAAAATAAGATAGAGCGTGGCAGTTGAGCAGTTTGCGATGTAAGCGTGTATAGCGACAAGTACATCAAACATCGTAGAACGTCATAGAAAAAAACTTTTCTAGTAAAACATTGGATTGCCTTGTTGGTATATTGGTCTGAATTGGTCGCAAGTGGCCAAGGTTCGATTGCCGAGTCAGACTGAGTTTCATTGGATTGTTCCATGTAGCCTAACAGCCTGAAGTCTGGCTTTGTGCCCGGTTGACAGCAATAGACTTGTAGCAATAGTTGTTTCATTACATGGGACTTACCTATGTGATTATTGATGATGTCTATCTAATTGTTCGTGGAATGGAGGCGTAGATGTGGAACGCGGTCGCTAAATAGATAGTGTTTGCATGTGGCGTAAAAAGAAAACTGAAAATATTTCATTCTTTCTTTCTTTTTCGTGTGAGGATGAGGCCACCTCTGGTGTGAGTGTAAATTAAGCCGCCTCTGGGAACCTCACAGGCCTCTGACTTGGATATTAAATTAAATTCACTTTAAAAAGTTAAACAAAACATATCTTATTTAGTTTTGTCTACTCAGCTAGAATTCAACACGTTTAGGTCAAAATGTTTACTAAAGTTCAAACATTTGCATGATCTTGCAACACAAATAGCTTAGCAAATGTCTAGTAATCCACTAACATTCCACATAGCATAGTCGAAATATCATAAACAAACGAACACACACACAAACTTGGTCCGAAGTTGTCGGACGCGGCCAAAGCAGCGGATAATTTACCCAATAATACTGAACGCTTTCATTTCCAACATTCTGCGCATACTATCGATTCCAAATTCAAACTTGAATCTACTAATGTACGAAGAAGGCATTTTTGTGTATACTATTTATTTTATAGATGTAAACACGCAAAACACTGTCTCTTTTTAGGGTTCCGTACCCAAAGGGTAAAAACGGGACCCTATTACTAAGACGCCGCGGTCCGTCTGTCTGTCTTTGTCTCATGAACCGTGATAACTAGACAGTTTAAATTTACACAGATGATGTTTTTCTGTTGCTGCTATAACAACAAATACTAAAATCAGAAAAAAAAAAATATTTAAGAGGGGCTCCCATACAACAAACGTGATTATTATGCCGTTTTTGCGATAATGGTACGGAACCCTTCGCGTACGAGTCTGACTCGCACTTGGCCGGTTTTTCATGTACTCCGTACTTACTACTTCCATGCCTGCACACAACTACAGCTGTCACCTATGTCATCAGTCAGTCATCGCAAAGGGCGGGGGAAGGGAAATGGAACAAACCCCGGCAAGAGACTTGGATTCGGTGATGACCATTTGTGCTTGAACTCTTAACACGTAATACCCAGATTCACAGCGGAATACCATGGATTTTATTTTATCTGCGTTGAAAATCCTTGCTTCACAGAAATGAATTTCGCCCGTTTTCGCCATAGTAATCCAAAACCTTGGCAGAGGAAAATTGTACGTGTATTAGGATTTCTCGGAAAAGGCTTTTTTCGAGGAAGTAGTCTTTGTTAAATATTACTACATTTACTAACAAACCCATTTTTGTTGTCAAGCGGCATAATTTGCTACTTCTCATAAAACTCGAGTACCTAGTCGGAGTCTATGAGGGTACTGATAAAATTTAATAAGCTCAAGTTAGAAAAGAAAACCTTTAAGATTTAAACTAAAAAAGCAAGTAATGTAAGGCATTATCAATCCAGATCAATTGTAGTCACAATAAATGAAGTATACTTACTTACTTTTAAGAAAACAGAAACCGTCTCCTGTGTTCCGTCCATAAAAATTCCTTTCCACTAGAACGCTTGGGGTATTGTAGTAACAAAATAAAATTTTGGGACTTACGTCAGTGGGTAAGTTCCCACTGGCGTTAGTGACGAGCAACTATAAAAACGATGAATTTATGGTTGAACTATGGCCTATTCATACGTTATCTGTGGTTTTTAATACACAGATAACGTATAACGTATTTAATACAGGAAGAAAACATAGTTTGCTCTAAAACCAAGAGCAGTGAATTTTCTAACACTCTGTGGTTGTAACAACGCATTGAAGTTTGGTGTGTTTCATGTGCGAGGCCGGGGAGTCTTTTTAGAACAATTTATTTAATAAACTTCTCATGAATGGAATATCTTGTGTTATTTTTTTAAGGAAATAGTGTACTTTATTTACAACATTTTAATACTGTCACAGATAGCTTAATATTACTTTAATCACAAAAAAATAAAATTGGCGGCATACCAGAAAAAATAATAGGTTACTTTTGTATCATATATTTTCATATAAGTTTATTCTATATATGCCAGTTTTTGAGGCTTGTGACTCCTTTGAGTGTTTTTCGTTATTCCTCATAGTTTCGGATTTGGCCATCCATGCCTACTTGAAAAACTCACCCTGTATAAAAGAAAGGTATAATAAAAAATAGACATAAGGAGTAAGGTACTCCATATTATGTACTCCTGGTACTCCTTTCTCCTTGTTAGAAGAAGAAGACTTGGTCACCACCTAACACCACACATCATTTTATCAGTTTTGCTTGATATACCACATCGCACTTTCGCAGTGGGCTCCAGCAATATTGCGGCGATCCCCCAAACATTCCTGTTTGCCTAGCACTCACTACCAGCCTCTAATACATACTACAACTATGTGCCGCGGCTTTGTCTTGGAATCGCTCATGAATATTTACTAGGGGAACGATTTGGGGTGTGATTTGATTAAGTTTACGTCTTGTTTGACGTGCAAGTTTGTGAGGATGGATAGAAAATACTCTTTCACGCAAAAAATACAAAACGGATTTTGATGAAACTTTACAGAAATATAGCATAAACATCAGATTACATAGGCTATAATTTATAAATATGAAGATAGAAGACCGAGCGGGCGGAGCCGCGGTCGGAGCCGCGGGCGGAGCCGCGGGCGGCAGCTAGTTATTTCATTAAAAAACTATTTAAAAAGCGTGGCAATACGCATGTACGTTACCCACCACGGAGTCTACAGTGGACATCATGCGCGAGATCATGGTACTTGTAATGTCTTGGGTTTCGCTCTCCATCCCTCCATTTTTAGCTGTCACAACTTCAATACCAATACCAAACATCCTTCATAATGCGCACTGCAAAAGAGTGGAACTCACTGCCTGCGTCTGTGTTTCCGAACGCATACAACCCGAATCTCTTCAAAGTTAGAGTGAGCAGGCTACTTCTGGGTAAGCTCACTCCATCGTCGACTTTGTCTCTGTCACCTCTGACCTAGACTAGAGTCAAGAGCAAATCCATCTCAAATAAAAAAATTAAAAAACAATACGCGTGAAAAGATGACCAGGCTTGACCTAATTAGGTAAAATTCTGTAGCTCTTGTTTATCAATTTAAACTTCATGCATCACAAATGCACCAAGATAGACAGAGAGATGCCGGCTTGGCTTTAGGGCAAAGACCTGGCCGTGGGAGCGTAACGAAATGCGCAAAGGTAGCTGAAGAAAACCATGTGGTTTTGGTCAGTACGAGTCTGACAAACCTCTCCACCCACCCTACGGCTGAGGACATTCATGAGGACTGCCACAAGATAGCGAAAGAACAAAGACGAAAGGGGTTGCTTTTATTTACGTGTCCCCAAAAATAACACGTTTACCGACAGCAACTCCTAAGCTAAGTTATTCTCGAACCATATTTTAAAGCTCAATTTTCTACCCAGTTACCGGTTCCTGTTAGTTTTCCATTACCCCAGTTATGTCGGCGTATCTTCCATGCAATTGGGTCGCCGCAGCCGAGCAGCATGTTACCTATAAATTAGCCGCTAAGCTGGCCTTGCATCCTCGCATGCTATGCATTTGCTTACTAACGCAGAATATTGCAGAACCCTAGTCCTTACGACCGGCAGATATTACTGCATAACTTAACATTGGTGCAGAACATTATTTTGGACACGTAAATGTGATCTTAGAATGTCAAGATGGTTGTTGATTATTTACTGTGTATCAGAGTGCCAATGTATGTGGTGTGTAAAGGATGGGTTTTATAAATTAAAGCACAGAAAGGCAATACTAGGTATTTATTTAAATAAGGCTTGTCAATTGATTCATATTTAAAAGGCTCAGTGAGCTTACCATCCAGTCGATAAACTAGTTCTCGTAGAGAAGAAGGGCAACATTAGCTATCTTGTCGCAGGGTTATTTTCTTTTTAATATCGTTGCACATGCTGAGATAGGAGCCTTTTTGGTCTCGCACGGGGTTATTTTTATTCTATTTTTTTTTCTTATCTCGTGTCTCCTGTGCGGGTCACAAATAAATATTTTTCCTTCTTTTCTTTCTTTCAACAAACTCCACGGAAGCTTTTTCGTAGTATTTATCCATACCTTTTACAACCACAAAGTATTTACAATATTATATAATCAAAATAACAAGGATAAAGCAAAGAACATAGACTAGCCCATAAATCAATTTAAAATATTACGAATAAAGACCATCATATGATAAAGATACAGTTTCAACACAACCATTAGCAATATTAAAGTTATAATATTAAGAAACTTACGTTAGCATTGTGTAGTCGATCTTTCACAAAGTATTGATAATAATAATATATCTGGCCTATACTGGCTTGTAATTCACAAAAAATGTAAGTCAATTTATCAATTACTCATCATCATCATCCTATTAATGTTTCCACTGCTGGGATAGGCCTCCTCTTTGTGAGAGGGGATCAATTACACAATATTTTATAATAACAGGTCGATATTTGTCTCAATACGTCCAATATGAGAAAACGGCGCGGTATCCCGCCATTTTCTATATTGCTATAAATAATCTCACAATTAGGTCAATAATCAATTCTTATGTAGTGAAACTGTTATAAAGCGTAACAAGACAATTAAAGAATTTAATATCGCCTCTTTAGTCATTCTTAATCAATATTCGAAGGAATATTGATACTAACAGACAGTATTGTTTTAATTGTTTCAAAGGACTTATTATATTAAATAGCAATTTAAAATCCAGGATAGATCACAATGATCATTACAAATTAGGTGGGTACTCTTTTACATTTGTAGGTAGTTGACAACACAATAATAATTTAGGTAGGTACTTAGTAATTTGTCGGTAGATGCTTAATAAATATGTCAGGTGTGTATTATGTAGCAAACAATTGCGACATAAAAAATTAATTTCATGATTTAACGAAGTCACACATACCTCAAATTCAAAACCGGCCATACTGACAAATACTTCATCCACCAAGTACATATTGTAGCGTGATCGCTACAAGACGCTTTGCTTTAGCCTTTTTTTTAATTTGTCAAAGCAGGCTAGTTATAATTTTTCAAATTTTCATATTTCGTTTGTCAAGAAAACAGAAGACGATTTTTTTCTAAGACTGTCACAAAGAATTTTGATAAAAATGTTTTGGCTCTGTTATCCACTACTAAATTTATTATTGGTATTTTTTTTAAAGTAACTGTTTAATAGTTTGTTTTAAATTGCCAGCGACAATATGACCATAGCTATGTCCATTCTTGTACGGAAATGGCAGGAAACCATTCCTTGTCGTTAGGCCAAGGGTTGGTGATATTCGGGTCCACGGGCGCGCCGGAGCTTGCGGACCGCATGTTTCTGTAATTGAGCTCTGTCAGAGACACCAACTATCGATTCGCTACCAGGACATGCCCCATAGTTGCCGTTCGACAGATTGAAGAATAGGGCAGTCCAGCCAAAACAATGATGACAAGCTTTTCATAAATATAACCATGTCGCTGACAAGAGTTTATGCATCATGAATCAAAACTGGTATGTGATGACTATTCTTACTAATTGTTCTTTTGAATGTCGATTTCTTCTGGTATTTCAGACCCTTTTGGTTCCATAATTTTGATGGTCCGTTTCCTTGTCTGTAGATATCAGTTGAGCCGACTTTCGGCTCTTTACCCCGGGACAGAACGAACTACCTCAGGAGTACCTGCAGTCTTCGGGGTTCCGAACATCTTTCAACGGGTTCCGTACATATTCTATTAAAGAAATCGTGAATGGTTGAAGAGGTTCTACGGAAGACGGTTTGGTACATCCAATAACAATTGTCTGCTTTCATATTTCTTTGAAATTTTTGTTTATATTTATGTAGCTTACATTTTAAGTTAGCGTACTTAAAAACTTTTATTACCTTACTTGTGTCATGTTACGGTATCGTACTTTAATTGAATGCTTAAGCCATCATTGGACTGGTTGCAACTATGTCTGAAGATTAGGCACGTGATTTCCGCTTTATTCTTTTATGCCTTGCCATAATTTCACTCATATGTTTATTTTACTAAATACTAAAAATAATTTAAACGATATTGACTATTGCGTCATTCCTTTTTTAAAATAACATGTTTACTTTTTTACTATTTTCATGTTTTCGGTGTTTGTGTGTTTAATTCAAAATTATACGTTATCGTTGCGTTAAAAAAGTTTTATTTATTTTTATTTAATAACGCTACAAATGGCGCCCGAGCTAAAGTAAGTTTTAATATTCATGTTACTACTGAAGTATATATTCTTTTTCATTATTGTGTGTGTGGTGCTCTTCGAGCAATTTTTAATTTTATCTAGTTTCAGAACCTGGAAATTTTCTTAATATTGAATTGGATTCTGTGGAGTATACCACTCTTTCTACTTATACCCCTTGATCGGATGAGGCGTCAGGCAAAATACGTTTTCTTTTGCTGCTGATGTATTTGTCTTATATTCTGAATTATAACTTGTTATTGTAAGTCAATAAAGAACCTAATTAAAATGAAATAACTTTTATTTCTGTCCTCAAATACATATTTTTACATAACCCTGAGATTTATTTAATTCCCTTAGCTAGCAGTAGATAGAACCCGTAGTGAATGCTTGGAAGTATGAACGTTTAGGCTTCGAGTATTAAGGTAAGCTTGGATTACAAGGTTGTTTGCTAGTTATCTATTTATTATTATTTTTTTATTCTTAGCCCAGCTATAGCGTTTTCCTCGTCTTTCTCTCCATACACGTTCCTTGTTCATAACATTCGATGTTTAACACTTTCCAACTTTGGGTAACATACTCGTGTGATGTGGAAGGCGTGTTTCATCACGTGTTATTGGCCAGACTCTAAGCATTTATTTTTAGCTGAAAGTTGGGTTCATCACGCGTTGAACTTGTTCTTTCCTGCCGAGGCTTGTGTGAAAGTTGCAGTCGATCTATCTATGGCTTTTCTCAGAAACCTATAACATTTTTTGCCTTTAATCTATACATTGTTATTACATGTCTTTCCCTGCTTATCCCATAGACATTTTAGACGTTAATATTTGATATTACAGTGGTCAATATAAAGTTTGTTGAATCTTAAACTCAAATCTCTCTCCCACATTTCTCTCCTTTACAAATTGCCTTATAATTTCAAAATGGTTATTTAGATTCACCAGAATCCTTTCGAAATATTAGTTTTACTCTTAATGCTATGCATTGTTACCATTTTTTGCCAGTTTATTTACATAATTTAATGTTAATTTTTCAAATTATGTATATTGTCAACCTTCTCCATTTCAAACAATCAACTCGTTGCTAGCCAGGGGTACTCCTAAAAACCTAAAGCATAAAGCTCCGCTATAATTTTATGTATTTTGGCTGTAAATGTACTGTATTTATCCTTAAAATAATGCAAAAAGTCGCGTATTAGTCCAACAACGAAGTGTGAGTGTTATCCTTACAAGATAATAAAGAATCAGTGAAAAGACAAAATCTAAACTGTCAACTATTAAAAGTGTCAACATACACACAACAACTCTAAGATACAGTGTTAAAGTGCAATAAAAACTGAAATAAAGTGTAAAGTGATTTAAATAAATTGAATGACAAAACAGACTAACAAAGAAAAACAAGATTATTTCTCATGAGTCATTTCTAAAATCCGTTTATTTAAAAAGAAAAATATATATACTTGTAGAAACCGGTATCTAATTTCGAACCGTGTCTTAACTGTTCAAACGGTCGAGGGGCTGCGAAGTGCATCTCGGGAACGAGTGGTCCCAAGTTCGCGTCAAGCATCATACATCAGTTTTTGGAATTTCAAAAATTTGTTTAACTTCGACTAGACCCGTTCCAAACCAGTTGAATAATATTATTACGATGGAGAATGAGCATGGTGATAATATTACATTTAGAAAACCACAACGTTCAAGTTCGCTTTGCGACTTGTCATCGAACCAATCCCTCTTTGACACAACAATGATAAGTTTACCTAACACTTCTATCAACGAATCACAGAACAATAAAGAACTTTGTGATAAAATAAGTCAATTACAAGAAGAATTACTGATTGCAAACCAGGAAGTTGCTAACTTAAACATAGAAAACACTAATTTAAAACAAGAATTAGATAAATGTAAACTAGTAATAAATAACTATAAAAAAGTCTGCACATCTGAAACACTTCGTACACCAAAATCTAAATCAACTAAAAAGAAATTATATTCAAGGATTCCGATGTCTTGTAACACACCTCCAATTCTACCGTCTATGAACAGTAAACATCCATTGGAGGAACCGGAATGTTCAACATCACAAAAAAGACCAACAAATCATTCCTACTCAGGCATAAACAGTAACCAACAAAAAACTAAACCAAGACATACGCCCAAACGTAAGTTATGTTTACTTAGTACAGATAATAAAAACGACGTGCTGTCAACAGCTAAAAGCACTTTTCAAAATAACTTCAGTTTATGTCACTATTTGAAATCACAAGGAGATACTAAACGTCTTCTAAGCGGTTTAGAGACAAAACTATTAAACTATACGATGAATGACTACTGCATTATATTACTTGGGGAAGAAGACTTCAAGAGGACTAATGATTATTATGGCATTATTTTTCTTATACGAGAGGTACTTCAAGCAGTGCAACACACTAACATAATTATTTGCATGCCAACGTATAAGTATCCATTTGACACTTAGTTTATTCAACTGCAGAGTGGAGACATTTAATAATCTTTTATACTTAGATATACTGACGCATGGCCACGCATACCTTTTGGACAGTAACATGAATTTGGAATATGACTACAGCATGTTTAATAGATACTCTGGCAAAATTAATAAACATGGACTACGAACAATTTTTAAGGATTTACTGGACTTAGTTACTGACATTATGAAAAACGTTGACATTAATTACAATTTGAATGACGTTGATAAACCTGGAGACCAGCTTTTTCTTGAGTAAACAGTTATACATAATGCACCAAAATATTGCAGGCTTGCTATCAAAATGTGATACTCTTGCAGTTTGTCTAAACGAATTAACTGACAAAAACATAAGCGTGGATGTCCTATGCATTACGGAACATTTTATGATGGAAACTTACGAAAAACATCTCAATTTAAACAATTACTGCTTAGCGGCCTGTTTTTGTCGAAAAGAAACTAAAAGAGGCGGGGCATGCATTCTTGTGAAGTCCGGTCATCAATGGAGAGAACTGCCAAAAATTGCAAAAATATCTATAAGTGGTGTCTTTGAATGCTGCGCCATTGAACTGATCACCCACAAAATCGTATGTGTTTGTATTTACAGAGTACCAAAAGCAAACAATTTCAATGAATGTATTGTAAAATTGGAACAAATATTTCATATTTTAAGTAAAAAGGACTGTAAAAATATTGTTTTAGCGGGTGATTTTAATATAGACGTACTTAAAAGAACAAATCAATCAATAGAGTTCGAAAATATTTTATTAAGCTTTAACTTGAAACTGGTAATTTATCAACCGACTCGACTTAAGAGCAAAACATGCATTGACAATTTTGCGCATAACTTTAAGCAAGGCTGCAAGGCTTCAGTGTTAGAGTTAGCGTTGTCAGATCACACAGCCCAATTATTGAAATGCCCAATTAGCACAGTTTGTACTTTTACTCGGTGGAGTAGGAGAAGACGGGACTATAACAACGACAACATAAGTAAATTTAAGGGATATCTGCGGAGTCTGACATTTTCCGAAGTATATGAAGCAAATGACCCAAATGTAGCTTTTAACACGTTTTCAGATATCTTTTCATTGCTATACAAACAATGCTTCCCCGAAAAAATCGTTACAGTGAATGTCCATAAGAAACAAAAATGGGTTTCACGTGGTATCAAAAAATGCAGCGAAAAAAAACGTCAATTACTTTGGCAGTTCCGGAAAAAACCGACGCAATGCAATAAACTGATATTTAAAAGTTATACAAAACGGTTTAGAAAAATCATTAGTTTAACTCAACGAGCTCAAAATAACCATAGAATAAATACATCAAACAATAAGTCCAAAACAACTTGGCAAATTATAAACGAATCCAAGTTAAATATTCCAAAGAATAACATTAATAAACTTAGAATAAATAATAATGACATTATCTCGGACCCAAAATTAATTTCTAATCTATTTAATAATTATTTCATTGACAAAATTCAGCCTAATACTAATTCGGGGGACAGGGTCACTAGGCATATTTTAAATAGGAAAGATTCTATGTTTATGGACCCATGTTTGCCAAATGACGTATTTAAAATTACTTTAGCCTTAAACAACACAAGCAGTGTCGGTTACGACGGCATCTGTACAAACATACTGAAAGCAGTAGCCGAGGAAATCTGTGGCCCTTTGAGTCATGTCATAAATTTGAGTATAAGTGAAGGTATTTTTCCAGAAGCCCTAAAAAAATCTGTAATAAAGCCATTGTTCAAAAAACAAGATAAAGAATTAATGGAATTTTACAGACCGATTTCCTTGATACCAGTTTTCTCAAAAATAATTGAAAAATATATTTATAATGAACTCAATTTATATTTAGACAAAAATCATATTCTATGTAACGAACAAAAAGGATTTAGAAAAAACAATACAATTAACATGGCAATTTTCGACTTTTTACATACGGTTATGACAAATATGGACACAAATACTCCAGTGTGTGCGATATTCTGTGACATGACTCAAGCATTTGATTGCGTGGACCATAATATTTTACTGAAAAAGCTTGATGCTTATGGCATTAGAGGGAACGTTTTTGAACTCTTTAAATCGTACCTAAACAACAGAAAACAAATAACCGAAATAAGCAGAATAAACATAAACACTAAAAGAGAAGAAATATTTCATTCTGAGGAACGTAATATTGTCTACGGAGTTCCACAGGGAAGTATACTAGGACCACCGCTCTTTACGATTTACATAAATGACTTTCCAATGGCAATCAGGCATCCGATGACACTGTTTGCGGATGACAGTACAATAACAATAGCGTGTAATCAAAGACATTTTTATAAACAGGACATAAATACAACATTAAATAAAACTATAGATTGGTTAGATAATAATAATTTAAAAATTAATTTAAGTAAGACGATGATTATGCATTTTAGTCAGCGCGTAATGACCTTTCCCAATTTTGACGTAACATATAATAATATTGCAATTGACACAGTTAACACAACCAAGTTTCTAGGACTGTCAATAGATCGTAGTTTAAATTGGAAGACGCACATAGAAGCCCTAACTAAAAGAATAAGCAGTAGTGCGTACGCCTTGCACATACTATCACGAAGCGTTAATATAGATGCGCTATTAACCGCTTACTACGGGCTAACTGAATCGGTTCTCAGATATGGGGTTATCTTTTGGGGTAACTCAACGAACAAAGAATTTGCGTTTAAAGCACAAAAGAGATGCCTGAGAGCCATGTTTAAGTTAAAAACCACCGACAGTTGTAAGCCCTTTTTCGTCCGTTATAAGATATTAACATTGCCGTCTATTTATATTCTGGAAACGGTAATGTTTGTTAGAAATAATAGTGGCTTATTTTTACGTATGGCAGATGAATTTCCGAGAAACAGGCGTGATCAAAGTCAGCTCTGTCTGCATAGCAGTAGAACGGCACTTATGCGCAAAAGTGTTTTTTGCATGGCTCCAATTGTTTATAATAAGCTACCCAAAATTTGGAGGGATCTTAATAATGTGCAACTGAAGAAACAATTAAAGTCGTTTCTAAGTACCAGGGCTTACTATAGTATTAGCGAATTTCTGGCAGAAACTTTCATTTTGACATAGATTGTTATTAATATTTTGACATTAATTGTTTGAGATTATTTTTATTTTACAAGGACATGACATACATTATTTTTATTTTATTTTTCTAAAATTGTTTGATATTTTCCATAGATTTGAAATGTGATTGATATTTTACATAGACTAGACACAAATTACTGTTAATGTATGTTTTAATTACTTGATATATTTTGACATTGTTACTATTTATTTTTTGACATTTGAAATTATATTTACATAGATTTGACATTTGCATAATATTTTTGATATTGTCATCATTTATTTTTCTTTTACTGTTGACATTTGGAATTATTTTACCTTGATTTGACGTTTGCTTAATATTTTTTTGACATTGTTACTATATAATTTTTTGTTTTTACTGTTGACATTTAGAATTATTTTATTTTTAAATTCATTGGAGTAATTAATTATTATCATATTTTATTTTTATTTTTTTAATAATATTTGCACGCCATAGTATGGCAAACATGGCTGAACCTTTATTTTTTTTTGTCATCCTGCATGCAAGTGTAATGATTTGTTGTATGTATACACATGTTTGGGCAAATAAATATATCTTATCTTATCTTATCTTATCTTAGGCAACAGACTGATATTTTCACCGCAGTTGACACTTGGTGACGTTTATTTTGAAATCTTTGTTCCCTCTAGTGATGTACCGGTGTCGATAAAATCTCTTATCGATAAAAATTAATGAGATGTACACGTGTCGATAAAATCTTTTATCGATATTTTTTTCAAATTATTTATTTTTTTCGAAATATCTTTTACACTGCCTGTAGTGATGTTGTTTTTAGCCTGCATGATTTTAATCAATAAGATTTTCTTACCTAGCCTATTATCGATAATCTAGTATTTAGCCCTTACATATGACTTTTATTTTCTTTTTACTTTAGCTTATAGTCTCTTTATTTTGTCTCAACCTTTGTATCTTATTAGGTAATTTTAAGGTATCTGTTACGCTATAGCGATTAATTTAGTTTAGGTTTAGTGGACGTTTCCTAAGCTCGCATCAATAAGGGGCGTTAGTTTTGGCTATCTATCTTGTTTGATCTTTGACTCAAGTCACATGTTTGTGCTGGAGTCTTATATTTTTGTCGTGGACGTGTTGTTGATTTGGGGACTTATCTTTGAACTCGAGTTCCACCTCCTTGTTGGACCTTTGGCTCAAGTTGTATCTTAGAACTTGAGTTTTGTTTTAGTCTTTCCTTTGACTCCTGTTCCATAGTTTGAACTGGAGTCCCATGTTTTATATATAGGTTGTAAGTTTTTACTCTGATCCTACGTGGTTTTTTTTTTGACTGAGGATATTTTTTTTTTTTTGTCCGGTGTCGAATTTCAGGCCAAGGTTTTTCTTTGTCCGAAGCTGTTATTTCTGACCGAAGACGCTTTTTAACTGGAAGCAACAGTTAAAATTCATTTAGTTTGTCTACTAGGGTCTAGGATATTTTCTTGGTTTTGAGTTAGGCTAGGTAATTTCATCTAATTTTATCCTCTTGATTATCACAGTTAGGGTTGTCAAACCTTTCTAGGGTTGGCAATCAATTATTTTTTTTTTTGCTGGAAAGAGGGTATTGTAGCGTGATCGCTACAAGACGCTTTGCTTTAGCCTTTTTTTTAATTTGTCAAAGCAGGCTAGTTATAATTTTTCAAATTTTCATATTTCGTTTGTCAAGAAAACAGAAGACGATTTTTTTCTAAGACTGTCACAAAGAATTTTGATAAAAATGTTTTGGCTCTGTTATCCACTACTAAATTTATTATTGGTAGTTTTTTTAAAGTAACTGTTTAATAGTTTGTTTTAAATTGCCAGCGACAATATGACCATAGCTATGTCCATTCTTGTACGGAAATGGCAGGAAACCATTCCTTGTCGTTAGGCCAAGGGTTGGTGATATTCGGGTCCACGGGCGCGCCGGAGCTTGCGGACCGCATGTTTCTGTAATTGAGCTCTGTCAGAGACACCAACTATCGATTCGCTACCAGGACATGCCCCATAGTTGCCGTTCGACAGATTGAAGAATAGGGCAGTCCAGCCAAAACAATGATGACAAGCTTTTCATAAATATAACCATGTCGCTGACAAGAGTTTATGCATCATGAATCAAAACTGGTATGTAATGACTATTCTTACTAATTGTTCTTTTGAATGTCGATTTCTTCTGGTATTTCAGACCCTTTTGGTTCCATAATTTTGATGGTCCGTTTCCTTGTCTGTAGATATCAGTTGAGCCGACTTTCGGCTCTTTACCCCGGGACAGAACGAACTACCTCAGGAGTACCTGCAGTCTTCGGGGTTCCGAACATCTTTCAACGGGTTCCGTACATATTCTATTAAAGAAATCGTGAATGGTTGAAGAGGTTCTACGGAAGACGGTTTGGTTCATCCAATAACAATTGTCTGCTTTCATATTTCTTTGAAATTTTTGTTTATATTTATGTAGCTTACATTTTAAGTTAGCGTACTTAAAAACTTTTATTACCTTACTTGTGTCATGTTACGGTATCGTACTTTAATTGAATGCTTAAGCCATCATTGGACTGGTTGCAACTATGTCTGAAGATTAGGCACGTGATTTCCGCTTTATTCTTTTATGCCTTGCCATAATTTCACTCATATGTTTATTTTACTAAATACTAAAAATAATTTAAACGATATTGACTATTGCGTCATTCCTTTTTTAAAATAACATGTTTACTTTTTTACTATTTTCATGTTTTCGGTGTTTGTGTGTTTAATTCAAAATTATACGTTATCGTTGCGTTAAAAAAGTTTTATTTATTTTTATTTAATAACGCTACAATATGTACAATTTCATATATATTATTTAATAGAGAAAAGTAATGAAAACAAAAATTAATGTCATACGACTTCAAAATTTACTTTGGAGCTTGGATCACAATAGTGACTTAAGATAGGAGAAGTGTTATAAGATTTATTATACCCAAATCTTACTAATCATATATTTTTTACTTTTGTCACATTTTATTAATAACTAGCTTCCCGCCCGCAGCTTCGCCTGCGTGGACTACACGATTTTGGCTGTTTCGTTTTTTGCAGTTCTGGCGGGCTTTTGCAAATATTATACAAACATAGCAATGGGTGTCACAGAGGAACTGAAAACGTTCTTTAAGATAAAAAGGAGTAAAAGGATTAAAGAGCACATTATAAAGCAAAGAGAGTATGTGGGCATTCCGGCGAAGGCGAATTGGAAGCCATCTGAGCTTAGTACGAAATTCAGAAACGTGCTCATATTAGCGCAAGCCAGATATAAACCTAATACAAAGATTTTGAAGTCGCTCAAGCTTATCCAATTGGTCTTGGGTGAGATCAAGATAGCTTATTACTTCTTTAAGAAATGAAATTTAAAAAAAAAACCTCCGATACGTTTTTCTTTAGTTGTTCTGATGAGCAGAAATACTAAGTTTCAAGTAATTTTGATGATAAACAATTCGTTTTTTCTTACAAACTTTAACACCCCTTTTTACCCCTTTAATAGACGAAATTCAAAAAATGTTTGAATAAGTTTTATTTATTTTTATTTAGAAGCTAAATGCCAAATTTCATTAATTTCAAATAAAAAAAAACCAGCCAAGTGCATGTCGGTCCACGTGCAGTAAAAGGGTTTTGAAGTTGCATAATGCGGACTAAGAAAGAGGTTTTGTTTTTGTTACATGAACATTAAAACGGTTTCAGCGGCACACAACGTCTAAAAACGGGCCCATATAGGTTGATGTTTTTTTTAAATCTATTTGCTCGCGTTTGACCACTATCTCGCCTGATGGTAAGCGATGATGTGGTCTACGGTGAAGCACGCTTGCCTAGAATAACCTATTCACTCTTGACTTAAACTAAAGGACTAACTGGTAACTGAAGAAGAAGTTATAAAAACCAACTGCCCAACTGAAGTTAGAAAAATATTATCTATTTGAATAACACCGCGGGTGCGAATTGCAAAAGGAGCATATACGAGCGCGCGTTAGACCCACGGGGAATGGTATGGCTCGTTTCTGGATCATTGAGCGCACGCTCCTTGTTTATTTCTCTTTCGGCATTTGAAAAATTTCCTATGTATTCACCTCAAATCTGCGGTATTCACTATTTCGTTCTGGAAAGTTTTACGCTACTCAATTAGTGATGTAGTCGGGTCGAATTTTGACTTTATAGATGGATATCAACAAAAGAAAATAAGTAATTTGCTTGGAAATCAAATCTTCGAAAATACGTCTGCACTAACACAAAATAGACTCCCCTGCGTGCATGCGCCCGTAAGGACTACGGACGAGCCACTCTAATAAGTTATTCGAGCTTAAACATTATTAATTTAGAAATCATTATTAGTAAGGATGTTATGATTTTATTTTTGTATTTTTTTACATGGTTCATAAGCATATATTTACTATCTGTACCATCTAATCGATGTCTTTGGTACCTATTATTTTTCGTTTTCCACACCGATTTCGGACTTATTTTTCACTTTGTAGTTTTTAGGGTTCCGAAGTCAACAAGGAACCCTAAGGCTGGTTTTAGAGTCACGCTGATTGACGCTGACCGTCGGCGCTGATGTTCACCGCGAGCTCGTCATTGGTCCAGGCGCTCGGCTCAGCGCTGACGGCCGTCAGACTCGACCAATGACGAGAAAAAAACAGCTTTATAGTTTCGCTCTGTCCGTCTGTCCGTCCGCAGCTTTGCTCAGAGAATTTAAGTACTAGAAAGTGGTTAAGTTTTTTTTTATTTGTCTATCCCATGGTGGGGTATCGTTGGATAGGCGATTCAAAAATATTATGGGTTTATTAATACCATTTTTTGATTCAGAGATCCGTTAGCGCAAAATTAAGCTTTAAATTTCAAATTTATGTTAGTGTCAAGTGTCCCACCCCCCCTGCCAGCGAAATGGTTGCTCTTGGCTATGTGAAAAAATTATAACGAAATTAAAAGGAAAACTATCACAGATAAGTAGGCTTTACAAGTTTACGAGTAAAAGTCGACCAACTTCTAAAATGTACTTGGAACAGTAAAAATGTTTTACAAATGCCATTGAAAAACTAATTAAATAACGTTGTTAGCTGTATTAAACAGAGTAAATATATGCTTATGAACTATGTTAAAATATAAAAAAATAAAATCATAACAGGCTTTACAAGTTTACGGGTAATACTCGACCAACTTATAAAATGTACTTGTCACAGTAAAATTTTTGTACAACATAACAACATTATTTAAGTAATTTTTCAATAGTAATTGAAAAATTACTTAAATAATGTTGTTAGCTGTGTAAAACAGATAGTAAATATATGCTTATGAACCATGTATAAATATACCAAAAGTCTATTTTGTGTTAGTGCAGAAGTATTTTCGACGTCAAACATTAACATTAAAAGCGGGATATTTACCATGTTTACTGTTTGTTGCGAGTTCCCGATACCCCGCTTTTAATGTTAGTGACCATGACAGTTTAAAAACTTATATTTTCGACGTTTTGTAATCTAAAGTCAAATTAAATTCGATTGCCAAGCAAATTACTTATTTTCTTTCGTCGATATCCATCTATAAAGTCAATATTCGAGCCGACTACATCACTAATTGAGTAGCGTAAAACTAAATAGTGAATACCGCAGATTAGAGCTGAATACATACGATATTTTTAAAACTCCAAAAGAGAAATAAACAAGGAGCGTGCGCGCAGGTATGCAGGAACGAACCATACCATTCCCCGCGGCTCTAACGCGCGCCCGTAACGGCTCCTTTAGCAATTCGCACCCGCGGTGGTACTCAAATAGATAATATTTTTCTAACTTCAATTGCGAAGTTGGTTTTTATAACTCCTTCTTCAGTTACCAGTTAGTCCTTCTTTAGTTTAAATCAAGAGTGAATAGGTTACTTCTAGGCAAGCGTGCTTCTCCGTAGACCACATCATCCATCAGGCGAGATAGTGATTAAACGCGAGCATATACCTATATGTGGACCCGTTTTTAGACGTTGTGTGCCGATGAAACCGTTTTAATATTTATGTAACAACAACAAAACCCTCTTCTTAGTCCGCATTATTATGCAACTTCGGATCACTGCGCTATATTATACATATACATATCCTATTTTTATTCGAAGTCGGTAATATATTTTTTAAGAAGCATTTTTATTTATCTCTTTTTAGTTTTGGTTCCTCAAAATTTCCATGAAAATCATTGATAGCCAAAGTTAATCTCATGAAGATTCTAATCAGCCCAAACACGACTAGGATAAATTGTTTTATTACGGCGTTACAGTGCGCTTTCGGCTTTATCGTCAGATCAGTTCGATGGGACCATTTTCGTCAGTACCATTTATTTATAAGTATTTGCTTCATCATAGTCGGTTAACTATTCAAGATATCGTATACCCGTGACAATACTTATCATTAAGTTGTCATCTGTGTTCTTCTTCTTCAGTTCTACTTCACCAAATTATTTACTTTCTGAGTGCAAATGATGAGAGCAGTGTTGGTCCAGTGGTATCGGCCTTACATGTTGTAGGTCGTAGGTTCGAGGCCAGTCAGGCGCTTTACTTTGTGTAAATTATTTCATCAAAACTGCTCACAAAACGGTGAAGGAAAACATCGTGGCATGTCCTAGAATCAAAAATTCGATGCTCGGTGCAACCAACTAGAGGAGTTGGATCAAGATAGCTGTTCCACTGCAGGCAGACCGGCCTGATGTACGCTGTTAACTATGTA
Organism: Orthosia incerta; assembly: GCA_948252205.1. Classification (NCBI taxonomy): domain Eukaryota; kingdom Metazoa; phylum Arthropoda; class Insecta; order Lepidoptera; family Noctuidae; genus Orthosia; species Orthosia incerta. Next base: position 32,519,284 of record OX411744.1, on the reverse strand, counting down.
TCGGGAGACTGGTCGCGGAGGGTAGCGGGATCCTAGGCACGGTGCGCCGCTGCCAACCGCAGGTAATTGGGCCCCAAGTAGTGTGCCAGCCACACACGAAAGGCTGCCCCACCAACTGTCAAAAAATCCCGGAATGCGCCAGTCTCCAGACCAGTCCCCCAATGATGGCTCCCATACAACGAACGTGATATTTTTGCCGTTTTTTGCGATAATGGTACGGAACCCTTCGTGCGCGAGTCCGAGTTGGTCCGAGTCTTGCTCGGTTTTTATGCTGTTTTTCCTTGCTCCTAGCATTTTCTTCGCTACGTAGTGAAAAGTTGTGTGTTGCGCTCGGCAGCAAAGTTATTCTGCGTCTCGTACCTTTGAAACCCTCGCTAGGGATTCAATGCAAGTACTCGCGCCAAAAAAACAACTTTGCAGCCTAGCATAAGAAATAACTATCTGTAAATTGTTGGTTTTCTAAACTTTTGAAAAGTGGAAAAGTGAGGTTTTGTTCTTTACCTCTTCACGATGTTCCTGACCAAGATAAACTGAAAGTAGATATGCATTTGAAAAAGTCACATTGGTACTTGCCCGGATTTGAACCCACGACCTAAAACATGAGAGGCGGCGTCTTATTTATTTATTTAAACTTTTATGTACAATGGTGATACATAGGCGGACTTAATGCAGCAAGGCATTCTCTACCAGTCAACCTTTGGGTTAAAAAAGAACACAACAGTGGTAGGGGTACAAAAATATATATATGAACAATAATTAAGGCGGATATTAATAAACTATCTAACTAATAAAATACATAAATAATTTTTAAAACAATAGACTAATAAATATTATAATAAATATCCTATTCTAAATGAAACAAAAATTTAAATATAATAACTATGACGAAGACCGAGCTATGTAAGAGAGGACAAGTAATAGTTCCGTAACCTACGCTTGAATGAAAATTTACTCTCAGCCTTTTTTATGTCAAGGGGAAGGACGTTCCAGAGTTTTATAGTAGAGACAGTGTAAGAATTAGATAGAAACTCAGTGCGGTGAGAAGGAATATGGAGAAGTAAGTTTTTGGAAGCTCGAAGGTTAAGATCGTGAGAACTGCCCAACACTTTAAAATATTATTTAAAATAATCAGGAGTACAAGGATCGTTCATGATGTTGAATAGCATGCAGAGGGATCTTAGGGATCTCCTCTGACGGATAGGCAGCCATTTAAGCTGAGAACGGAAGGAAGAAATGTGATCATATTTTCGAAGCCCGAAAATAAAGCGAATACAGTTGTTAAGAAGTCGATCCATTTTGTTAAGAAGTTCTTGGGATAGATCAGAGTAACAAACATCAGCATAGTCGATTATAGGAAATACAAGAGCTTGAACCAAGGTAGTTTTAGTGCTAGACGGAAGAAAATGTTTGAATCTATAGAGAGACCGCAGTGAGAATGTGACTCTCTGGCTAATCTGAGCGACCTGCTTATTCCAGCTTAACTTGTCATCAATGAATAGGCCTAAGTCTTTAACGTGAGGCGAGAGAGGGATAACGGTATTGCCGAAAATAAGCGGTTTCAGAAGGCCAGTGTCCAAGGCTCGTAGAAAATACGAACTACCAATAAGGATAGCCTGACATTTACTGACATTGACAGTAACCCCAAATCTGTCTTAGCTACATAGTTAAATCTATACTAACGTAACAAAGATGGATAATTAATTAGTTATAAGGTTTTGTCATAATCCCTATTCTTTCAATGATTGAACACCGTCGACATAAGTAACAGGGACATTGCATTCATCAGCCTTTTAATATTCCCACTGATGAGATACAGGCCTCGTCTCTGGGTGAGAGGGAACAGACTTTTAATCCACCACGCAGGCCCAGTGCGGGTTGATGGATGTCACATGTCTTCGAATTTTTGGTTCTAGGACATACCGGTTTCAGTTACACTATCACAGACTATCACACTTCACTATCCTTCGGTTTCTGTGGAGTACATATTCTTATAGTGAAGTCAAGTCCAGCGCATCAGCCGCGCCATTGCGTCCCCCTAATGTTTCGTGAGCGCTTGTTACCGATCAGCTTGGCTTCCATTACGTGTGACGTTGGCAATTCTTATAATATCACAATGGCTACCAAAACTCCCTGAAATTCTTGAATTTAGGGGACTACCATAACCTCTTAGAGCAAGGTAATTTCCACTGAGAGTAAGGGATAGATGTATACCTATACAATCAGATACTTCCGTCTCGTGCGCACTATGGAAATAACCTTGCTCTAAGAGGAGTCTTCAGGGGCCCTACCATGACGTGTCTAAACTGCCATGCTTTCACTACGAGAGGGACGGAGCTATACAAGCCAAATAGCTCTGTCCCTTTTTCACAGTCGCACTATGATACTCGTAGTTTTGACACGTCATGGTAAGGCGTCAGGACATTTTTAGATGTATCGTTTTCCTGTAAAATAAACATCGCCAAGGGTCTATAAGGTACTAGGTCGATGATGATAATTTTGTATACAGTAAGTGTACTTCGATCCATAGCTTCAAAAAGTATTATGTATCTTGACTTGACAGGAAATAATTTGAAAACTGACGAAGGAATAAACGTGTTGTCTGTACACCACAGGTTTGTTACAACGACCGCGACACTATACTTCATAAAAGATAGCTTGATCTCTGCGACATATGTCAGTATCACAGACAATATACGAATTTTTACGATACTGTCTGAGTGTATGAAGTTTTGTGAGATGGACGTGTGTGAAAAAGTTCTGAGCAGAAACTGTCTGCTTTTGGGTTCTATTTAATCGCGTTCTTTTTTTAATATAAGTGTTGCAATACATAGTGTAATTGGCTTCGGTCGTCCTATTTCAATTTCAATAAATAATATGAATAAATCGTATATTTTGAGACTACCTACAATACAAGATTTTTTTTCTGTATTAACATCAGTCACATTAAATACAATGAAATGACATTTTCTTTTTTAATTTCGACAAAAATCAAAGGAAAAATGTAAAGTGCCATTTGTTCAAATTAAACCAATTTGATATTGGAACAGCTGGTTCATACAAAATATTAATTAATCATTATTTATTGTTACTTAGGCTAACTACAAACTTAACAGGTTCACTGTCGACGTAGCAAAAACAAATCACTAATGGCATATGGGCGTCATGGGACTGGGAACCTGTTATCCTTGTAGCTTCTTTAGGAACTACGATGGTATGTCGTAGCTTGTCGTAGGTACTCCATCATCAATTCTTTCAAGAACTTTTTTTTATACTGTGTATGATGGAAGATTGGAAGAAGTTACTAATTTTATGGTTTTCACTGGGTCTAAAAGATTCTGGACTTGCGACCGCGTACCGAAAGACGTAGCATTGGAAAATCATCCCGTGCGAGCCGCGGAGGAGACAGGAAACGTCGATGTGGCGAGTGTGGCGACGCTTGGGAAGATCTACATATTCCCTCCTTGCGTCGATTCCGCAATGCTGGACGTGTCGTGACCACATCATGGTTGCAAAGCTTTCTCTTTGTTGATATTTCTCCACCTTTTTTTATTTTATTTCTTTATTATAGATAGGCTTGCGCTTGACCACTATCTCACCTGATGGTAAGTGATGATGTGGTCGAAGGTGTAGCTCGCTTGCTTAGAATTAACCTATTTACACTTGTCATAAAGACCCCGAGATTGTAGCTATCGGGCAACACAGACTCCGTCAGGGAATTCCACTCCTTAGCTGTACGCATAATGAAAGTATTTCCAAAAGGTTTACTGCGTATGGGTGGAATGTCCGCCATGTACCGATGGTGCATCGCCGTACGTCTTGTAGTCTGATGATGAAACGGGCTTGGCGGAATTAGATCATGCAATTCCATCGCAAACTCCCCGAAATGCAACCGATAAAAAACCGATAAGCTGGCAACTCGGAGACGATGTTCAAGGCTCGGGAGCTTTGACTCAACCTCATTGCCAATGAGCCTCTTGGCACGTTTTTCGATCGATTCAAGTGCACCAAGCTGATATTTGGCAGATGCGTCCCAGAGATGAGAATATTTGTTGAGAATAATGGCCCTTGCTTTTATGATTGTTTTTCCTGTATATATATTTTTGTGGTGTACAATAAAGAATATAATAAATATGTCGCATCAAGGCTGGCCGATAGATGTAAACCATCGGGAAGTCAGGATGTATTTCCTTAGGTTAAGACATCGTGTGTGGGCAGGTCGGTGGGTATAATCGTGCAAATGAAATCACATAAGTTATTCGATACACTGTGTATTTTAAAATAAGACTCAAGTTACATTATTGCTTACTAATTTTACGGATCGACACTGATTCTACGACGTCTTAGCTCTACGGCTGTCTGTACTCAACTGACTCAACTGCCCTATTCCGCACCTCGCAAGTGCTTATAAAAGCGCGCCAATGCGCAGTTGCTATTGACTGCCGCTAGGGGCTTGCTTGTGATTTGTTTTGACGTCCGTACTATTGACTTAACCCGACACGGCCATCCTGCGAGACAGGCGTCCTCGTCTGTTCCTCATTGTCAGGTTTTAACAGTGTATCGAATCATGTGGAAATCCTCAATGGATGTCCTCAGCCCTTGGGGAAAGCTGAGGGGTCTGTCAGACTCCTACTGACTAAAACCACATGGTGTTCTCTAGGCCGTAATTCCTTTTGAGAGGCGAACGTGGAACACACACGTCGCCTTCTCGGGCCTCTCTCAGATGACAGATCCCCAAATCTATCACCCGCAGGCATCATCTTCTTGTCCTTGCTCCATGCCATCTCATGGTCACCTCGTGTTACACCACACGTCGTATCAGTCCACTCCATCCTAGCAATCGCCCATCATACAAGGGATGTTTTTCTGAAACACAAAATTTTCAAACAGTATTTGCTTGTCCAATCCTGACTCATACTCTAGAGTGAGGAAACATTTTGAAACAATCAAACATGATCATTTAAATCTCTCTGTTCACTATTGCAAGGAACGCATAATTCTATTTCCAATTTAAAGAAAATAGCAACCTCATCGATTTGGTACCTAAAAGCACCCAATCTTCGTGATTACAAAGTTCAAGTACCACTGATAAGTCATAAATCTCAAATTAAATCAAACAAAAGAAACAATATACCAAGTTTCTTATTCACGATTTTTAACCATCACATAGCTCTACTAGCTATCTCATAGCTCTCTTAGCTATCTCAATTGCTCTACTCGCACATCTCCACGATGTCGAGTCAACTCGACTCTCTGAACTCAGAACTTGTTCACACAGAGACTTACTACTTTATCTACAATCTCAATTGGTACTTGAGCTTTGTGTGTCTTACAAACACGATCTACGAATAGTAATCAAAATTCAATTTTCGTAATGAGGACTTGACGATTCGAACGTCATCAACATTAACGTGGTGATCCCTCCACACGCATGACTTTACGAGTTTACTTTTTTTTAACCTCTTAACTCATCAGGAACTTTATCTAAGGTTCCTTGCACAAACATGAATTTTCACACCAGACAAAGTGTCATGTGTGCCATACAGGCCTACCGTTGCCATAAAGACCAACAGTTGTCATACAGGCCTATAGTTTCTATAAAGACCTTCACTTGCCATACAGGCCATTAGTTGCCATACAGGCCAACAGTTGCCACACAGGCCAACAGTTGCCACACAGGCCAACAGTTGCCACACAGGCCAACAGTTGCCACACAGGCCAACAGTTGCCACACAGCGCTCGGCTACTCCTGACCGAACTAGATTATTGGGTTCGTTAAAATAGGGAAATTTTAGAACCCTACTCTTTAACTAAATCATTACCCTGGGCCATGTACCACTAGTCGCTCCAAACAAAGTTTAAAACTTATTCTGCAGCAAAAACTGCCAAGCTTACAGAAACCCTCGAGTAAAACCTCCAACGCCACGGCTCCCTAGCCGACCAGCAATTATATTGCTCTCACAATGGTCTCTCGGTCTCTCTCTAGACCCCGACCTCCACCAGAATCCACTGGTACGGTCAAACATAATACGTTCGATAGACTGAATTACTCGACACCTTAAGCTTGCACATTATCATCAAAATCCTTTTGACATCAACATCGACTGGTACATGACCCGCTGGCATCTGCCCTAACCTATCTTGTGCATACTTGTAGGTTCTAAGCGTACCTATTTAAAGCTTTCGGTGTATAACGATCACCGTCCTGTCATAATCACCTATCGCGGACTTAATACAAAGCCTATTTAGTATTCGAACCAGAGATTCTCTACTTCATTAGAAAAAAGTCCCACGATCAAAAAGTTCAACAAAAAAAGTTATTGTAAAAATTCTGTTACTCTTTACCATAATTCAAAGGCAATGCACACTCAACTCATGAAACTTCTTCGTTGACCCATCGCCACATGTTACTCATGAGGTGCAGTCCAAAGTTCTGAGTATGACAAGTGTACAAGCCATCAGATTTGGTCTCACTACCATTGTCATTAACTATGACGTCTAATTCTCAAGGAACTTGGTGATCGGGGATCCTTCTCACGAGATTCGCGCTTTTTACTCAAAGATCTTGGAACATACCGACTGTTCATATGAGGGGAACAATTAAGCCTGATAATATTTGCGTGATAATAACTCCTGTAAAGGAGCTTCACGAATTAACTTTGAACAATATCGTTTAAAATCAAATTATCAACAGTAACCCTTTACTATCGCTCGCTAACTCCGTTTTCATGTAAGGAAAACGATCGCGAGATAACTGCTATCATAATATTACTTTGAAAGTAAGCAAGTGCATTCAGATCTAAAGACGGTGGTTGTAAACCGTTACGCAACATAAGATCTATTCCGAATACACGCAAATGACCAGTACCGTTACTAACTCGATACAATTGCCTTCGCCCAACGACTTTACTAACTCGCTTTGCCACTGAAAATGACTAGTTGTTAAGTCACTTTGGATAGATCATCTTCTTCATCATCTGCCTAGCCTTTTCCCAACTATATTGGGGTCGGCTTCCAGTCTTACCGGATTCAGCTAAGTGCCAGTGTTTTACATGGAGCGACTGCCTATCTGACCTCCACAACCCAGTAACTGGGTAACACGATACCTCTTGGCTAGATTGGTGTCAGATCTCAAGCTTCTGACTACCCGTAACGACTGTCAAAGATCTTCAAATGACAGCCGGGACCAACTGCTTAGCGTGCTTTCCGAGGCACGGAGGAAACTCGGTATGTTGAAATGGTCACCCATCCACGGACCGACCTCGTCAAGCGTTGCTTAACCTTGATGATCGACCCGTGCGGCTGTTATTATTTAGCCACGAGCTCATCTTATGGCATATTAAATCCTAAAGTTCGTACTGAACCAAATGTTGAAACTACCGCCAATAGGAAACTCATTAACTACTTGCTTTCAAGTGTGTCTTAATTACCTAGTGATAGTGCTAGATGTAACCACGACCAACTCAGTGGTCAAACCTGAACACTTTTAAAGCTTGAACTAGCATCTCTTCACTAGAGAACATTCGACCTCACTATCGAAATAAAATAGAAGCGACTCACCGAGTATTCCATTCCAAACTTGCGCGCGCTCGTAAAGTTCGGCTACCATCTGTAAACTGCTAGCCTGCTGTTCCTCTTAACCTCTCAGATGTTGACAGTCGACCTTCGCATTCAGCATTTGAACCGCTAGCCTGTAGCAGAGGCTCCACTGCGACGCAATATGGTATCTGAAACATGAAAAACATTACGAGAGTATATGTTCACACAGTTATCTTAACCATACACAACTTTGATGGAAATTAACCAGTGCAGCAGTGTAATACACTAAACCGGCACAGCATAATGGGTTATTGTGAACATGAACCACACATTACAGTGTCTCATGTAGGTAGATATATGGGCTTTATAGAATCCAATGAATGCCATAGCATTTTAAGTCGCAATTTCTAGGCCTGGTAGGGTTTACCACCTTTTAGACAGTCTGTCCCTTCGACGACCACAAAAGAAGAATACCATGCTCTTTCTCAAACTTAGTTAATTCTCACTACATAAAACTATCACACTACAAAAGTAATCAAAATATTTCATTTGGAATAATTTCCAGAATGATGTGTTCGGTATGGCATTGCTACTATATGGCCCTAAAGTACGAACAACAATAGTCAGCTAAGGACCATTACCAGTGACAGTAGAATAATAACACTTCAGCAACACTAAAACTTGCTCAGTGACAACTAACATGAAATTACGACCCGTCACGGGCTGCCCCGACGATCCACTGACCGCCATGTACAGTATGGGGGACAAAACCAGAATTTTGAATAATGAACACTCTTTGTCATTGTCATAACAAAATGAAAACGACTCACCAAATTGGCATAAAGATCAGTGTGTATGGATCTTTCCACACGTCCACAAGCTCTGCCTTGACCTGTCCAGCTCCTTGGTTGTTGCTAGCCTCCTTGCTGTTCCGTTACGGACTGGTTTTTTCATTATTTTGTTTTCGAGGGTAGTCGCAACTGACACCACGATTTTTTTTGCAAGAATGTAACCGACATTTTCACTAGCTTTGTTTTTACGTGTGATCTCATTAGCACGACCGAATCCCAATTCTGATGTCGCATCAAGGCTGGCCGATAGATGTAAACCATCGGGAAGTCAGGATGTATTTCCTTAGGTTAAGACATCGTGTGTGGGCAGGTCGGTGGGTATAATCGTGCAAATGAAATCACATAAGTTATTCGATACACTGTGTATTTTAAAATAAGACTCAAGTTACATTATTGCTTACTAATTTTACGGATCGACACTGATTCTACGACGTCTTAGCTCTACGGCTGTCTGTACTCAACTGACTCAACTGCCCTATTCCGCACCTCGCAAGTGCTTATAAAAGCGCGCCAATGCGCAGTTGCTATTGACTGCCGCTAGGGGCTTGCTTGTGATTTGTTTTGACGTCCGTACTATTGACTTAACCCGACAAATAAATAATAAACTTGACCAGTGCGGGTTGGTGGATGTTTTTGGTTCTAGGACATGCCGGTTTCCTCACGATGTTTTCTTTCACCGTTTTGAGAGCAGTGGTGATGAAATAATTTACACAAAGTAAAGCGCCTACCTGGTCTCGAACCCACGACCTGCAACTTGAACTGCGTGGTGGATTACGGCCCATTCCCTCTCACAGAGAGGAGGCCTGTGTCCCAGCAGTGGGAACATTAATAGGCTAATGATGTGATGTGATGTGATGTGAAACTTGACCAGATTGGCATCGCCCCATTCGGAGACTGCCTCCAAGGACAAGCTCAAATGCTCCACCATAGCCTCGCGAAGAGACTGGACCTCAGGCCCAGTAGCCCGTGCGTTGGACAAGTATCTCTCAGCAATAGTGCTGTTGTCTGCATACCCAAAGGTTTTAGCAGCTCATTTATGTGCATCAAGAATAATGTCACTGAGAGTACCGCCCCTGAGGGACCCCGACATTAATATACATTGGTCCGATGAGCAGCCATCTATAACTACTCGAATGGACCGATCCCTCAAGAAGTCTGCAATCCAATCACACAGACAACCGGGCAGACCAAATGAAGGAAGCTTACCAATAAGGCTTTCATGCAAGACCCTATCAAAAACCTTCGAGATGTCGAGGGAGACGGCAAGCTCTTCCCCGTGTCTCTCGATGGCCTCATTCCATAAGTGAATGGCATACGCTAGAAGATCCCCAGTAAACCGATTTCGGCGGAAGCCATATTGGCGGTCACTAAGAATGTCGTTGGCTTCTAGGTATGCCAGGAGCTTGCTATTAAGCACGCGTTCCATACTCTTACAGTGTATGGACGTTACAGAGATGGGTCTGTAGTTGAGTAGTTGGCTGGGTCAGCTCGACTTCTTGGGCACGGGCTGTACGTTGGCTTGCTTCAAAGCAATCGGCACTTTTCCAGTCTCATACGGAGACAAGTCAGGCGAACAGGTTCTAAGAACTATTGTTGGTATACCGTTGGGGCCGCTTGCCTTATTCACGTCGAGGTTGCGCAGTACCCTACGTACGTCCTTCTGATGGATGCAAATGTCCGACATACTCGCCTCGCCCCCCTCCTTCCCCCTACAGATGGGCAAACAAGTTTGATTTCTCCTCAGCGGAGTGGGCCAGCGACCCGTCCAGTTTCAGCAGTGGTGGTAGTGAGGGACGGCAGAAGTTCGATTCAACCGATTTAGCCAGGGACCAAAACGCCTCACTACCTGCTGGGTATGAAGCAAGTATGATCCCTATTCGGCTAATGTGGTCGAACCGAGCCCTTCGCAACACCTTCTTGCAGCCCTGTTGTAGGGTTTCTTACTCTGACGTACGTCACTCGCCTTGCGCGTTCGAGCGTCGACCCAGGCATGGTGCTCCTCATGTTTATGCGCATCGGCGCGGTTTCACTCGGCGCCAAACCAAGATCGGTCTTCACTAAATATTGTTACGTCAGAGAATGGAATGTAGTACTCCATATCCCGACGCTGGATGATGGTGGACTGCATCAAGGTTTGAGTGTAGACCTCTGATATTACAGAGGTGCCCCTTATGTGACAGTGAGTGCTGCCGCTGTACAGCTTTTTATTTATGTTCCTTGCCATGATTGAGTGAAGAAGGATAGGAGAGGAGAAGGAAGTGAGATGAGGTTCCACGCTGGCAACCCACAGACACGCGCCTACAGGACGTAATCATTGGGGGACTGGTCTGAAGACTGCAGGGACGCCGGCCACTGTCTTCTGGTCGCCAACCAGCACGGTGGCGCATTCTGGGCTTTTGCAGCCTTTCGTGTGTGGCTGGCACGCTACTTGGGCCTCCAACAACCTGCGGTCGGCCACCGGCGCACCGTGCCACGGATCCCGCTACCCTCCGCAACCAGTCTCCCGATACGTCCATAACAGCGCGCGTCAGGCTGGTCAGCCTGCAGTGGAACAGCTATCTCGACCCAACTCCTCTAGTGGCTACACCGAGCATTGTACCGAAACACGGCTAAGCCGCTTGACGGTTCGTCTTTGCCCGGTGGGTGGTCGCAAGCCTTCGGCCGAACCCTACCACCAGTTAACCTGCTCCTATTCTCAACAACATGCACGGCTTCTGAGGCTTTAATGTTCAACGACTACGATACGACGCGTATAGGACTTCTGCCTCTAGTCCTTTTACCCTCAAATTTGCCAGTGACAATTACTTTTAGTAAGTTGTCACCAGGTTTACCAGGTCAATATGGCCAAAGAAGACAAAAATCTTGCGGAGGCACACATTCGACAATCTAGGCCTTTTTTAAATTTTGAGGTCCTGCTACATCGAGACATTCGTCCTGTGTGCCATCCACGAGATACGCAGCATCTTTCTGTAAAACCACATTTCAAAAGCCTCGATGCGTTTGCTGCTCCATGCAAATTTGGAGAAAACAAGGGAAGAAATACATACCATAAAGTAAATAAATAAATGAATGTATATACAGCAGTGGATTTCTTGCAGTTTGAGTGATAACTGAGAATAAAATTATGAATCTGAAAATAACGCCTAGTAGGTATAAGACAAGACTCGTGTGTAGACGCCCTTTCTTAATTATGTAAAACGCCTGAATGACTGTCTTTTAAAATAAGCATTATTTCGGGTAGCTACCACCTGTATATAAGGCGTATATCTTACAAAAAATTAGCTCAAGTTATCTGAGGAGTCAACCGGTCCTTATCATACTCAACTAACGGAAAACGTAAGTGCCTTTTTATTTTACTTGTATCAGTGATAATCAAAACCTGTCTAAGAAGCTCGTGGCTAAATAATTACAGCTGCGGCTGTCGGTGCGGTCGCTCGCGGCGTGTCGATCTTCAAGGTTAAGCAACGCTTGACGAGGTCAGTCCGTTGATGGGTGACCATTTTCAACATACCGAGTTTCCTCCGTGTGTTGTTCCCGGCTGTCATTTGAAAATCTTTGACAGTCGTTACGGGTAGTCAGAAGCTTGGGAACTGACACCAGTGTTGCCAAGTGGCAACATGTTACCCTGTTACTGAGTTGTGGAGGTCAGATAGGCAGTCGCTCCATGTAAAACACTGGTACTCAGCTGAATCCGGTGAGACTGGAAGCCGACCCCAATATAGTTGGGAAAAAGGCTAGGCAGATAGATAGTGATAATCAAAATCAAAACAATTAAAAAAAAAGGAACAATAACAGGCCGACACAGCTAAGTTATGACCAATCCCAACTGATGGCGCCCGTTCACGAACAAGACGCATGGATCAGCACCACTCAGCTCAACCATCATGAAGGGAACCGAATGATCCAACACATGTGCCACCATCAGAGAGAAATTAGAGAGCATGACACACTCAACTGCCAGGGCACACAGAAGTCAACGAACGACACATAGGTACAGTGATTGGTAGATTTATCTACAGTCGAAACATAGTACTCACACATGTGCTGTGCAGTTACTAGATAGTACTAAAAGAAATTGACTTTATACAATACAAATATATTCATACAGTCTTCAGCAGGTCCAACAATACGATCGAAACCTTTCTGCCCATCATAAATTGTTCTTGCACCCTAGTGGCTGCGGAGCAGGACCAGCACTAAGCCAAGCATTTTTATCAGCGATGTAATCCACCAACTTATAATATGCTTGCCTGCATAGTGTGCGTTTTAGACAAGTTTTAAATTTCGTCTCATTTAGTTCAAGAATGTGGGGAAGTATTTTATTGTAACATTTTATAAAGTACCCCATAAAAGATGATGCTACTTTAGCCAGCCTGAAACCTGGTTGAATTAATTGGTCCCTATTTCTAGTAACATAATTATTTCTTTCTACGGACAGAGAAATAGCGTTTAAAGCTCAAAAGAGGTGTATTCGGGCTATGTTTAAATTACAAATGACAGAAAGCTGCAGACCATTGTTTAAAAAATACAAATTATTGACTTTACCCTCTTTATATATTTTTGAAGTTGCATTGTTTGTAAAGTCTAACCCCCAACACTTTCCACGACTATCTGACACTTTTCCACGCAACAGACGTGACAATAGTCAACTGTGTTTGCACTCGGCAAAAACTGCCCTCATGGGGAAAAGCTTTTTTTGTATGGCCCCGAAAATATAAAACAAAATACCACAGTCATATAAAACTATGACAACAAATTAATTTAAAAATAAGATTCGAAATTTACTAACAGACAAGTGTTATTATAATATAAATGACTTTTTGACAGACTCCTTTTGAATGCTTGAATGTTTATATTATTGTTTAGATGGTATGGTTATTCTTATAAAATTTTATTCTGACATTCTGGATTGATTATTGTGTTTTGACTTATTGTTTTAATATTTTTACATTTTTTTATTTTACTCTGACATTCTAGTATCACATCCTTGATAAGTATTATTTATTGAAATATGTACGATTTTTCACAACATTTGCATTTGGCACATTCAATATTTTAATATCCTGACATTTTTTTAATAATTTTGAGTTGACATTCTAGAATGATTATTTTGAATTGATTTATTATTTTAATATCTTTATTCTTTTTTATTATTTTACTCTGACATTCTAGCAGCATAATGTTGACTTGTGTTATTTTATTGACATTTGCACGACATTAACTTTTTTTTTATTACTAAATATGACATTCTTTTATGTATTTTAATTTGTATTCTAAATTAATATTTGCATGCCATTATCCAAGGTAAACATGACGTTCATTTTGTATCCTAACATCTCTTCATGCTGACAATTTGTTATGTATGTATGGTACTCGTGTTTGAGCGAATAAAAATGATTTGATTTGATTTGATTTGATCTGTCGCCGTTTTTACTAAAACCTATAATTTTGATTATACGCCTTATTGCTATCGAAGAAGATTTTCATTTATCTCCAAAACATAATTTGGACCTTCAAAGCCGGATGCAGCAGTAGAAATCATTGCGACCAGCATATATCGGACGCACTAAACCATCAGCGAAGACATCCACGGTACCAGCACAAAACGGTCAGGTCAATCATCATTCTTTATCCTTATCCCTTTTTCTATGTTCAGTGCTTCATTTGTGTTGATATTGTGTAAAATCCTAGTGTTTTATTTCCGTTAAATAGTTAAAAACGCGTAAAGATTTTCGTTTTGTTGCTGCCCTCAAGTTGAAAAAAAAAAAATCTTTTGCTAATCTTTCAAATAACAATTTTCCACTGTCTCCCACAAACTACAAAATGACTAAAACTCCATCAAAAGAAAGTCGTAGCAGTGATGAGGATATATTATTTCGAGATTTAAATAAAAGAGGAGGTTCGCGGTAAATTTCGACTATTCCTATTAATAAAATCATTAAAACTGAATTACAAACGCGTTTACAAAAGGCAGATTTATTGTTACAGCAGTTTTCAGAAATTCAGGACGAAATAGACTTAAAAATACCTGAAAGTCAAATAGAAAAGGAATTACCTGAGAGGGCAGCTTTTGAAACCCACTATTATGCGTATGTGACTAATGATAAATGTATTATTAACGGTGAACAGTTTCGGAGAAATGACGTCTTCCTGTCTGACGCCGCGCTGGAGAAGGATTGGTTTCGAGGTCTGATCCTGAAGACGGACTGACATAGTGGCGTTCTTGTACAAACACTTCAACACTTCGTCGATCTGGCACCGTTGGAGAGACTGTAGTACAGCCCAAGTCTCGATCGAATCGAAGGCTTTCTCGTAGTCCACAAACGCTAAACAGAGAGGATGGTTATACTCTTCGGTCTTCTGTGTAACCTGCCGCAGCGTATGTATGTGGTCTACGGTGCTAAAGCCTTTTCGGAATCCGGCTTGTTCGGGAGGCTGGAAATCGTCAAACCTGCGTGCGAGACGATTCGTGATGACTCTCTCTTGAAAACAACTTTTAGACATGGCTAAGAAGTGAGATGGGCCTATAGTTCTTCAGTCGGGCATTATCACCCTTCTTAAAGAAGATTACCACCACATCCCTGCACCATGCCTGTGGCGTTTTGCCCTCGAGTATGACGGAACCAAACAGCTTCTGAAGGGCCTTAAGGACCGGTTTCCCACCCGCCTTCAGGAGTTCGGCCGTGATTCCGTCATCACCCGGCGCCTTGTTGTTTTTAAGCTGTTTCAGAGCCATCCTAATCTCGTACAGGCTGACGTCCGGAATATCTTCGGTATAGTGTCGGGTCAATCTAGCTCTTGGGTCGTTTGCTAGACTCGCAACGGACTACGTAATCAGTCTTATTAATAAAAATGGCGTATTCCCAGCTTACTCCGAAGTTACTCTTGGACTAGCTAATCCCGGAGTAACTAAGGATTAACATAGATCTAGCAATGTTATTAATAAACATGGAATAACCTCGGACTAACTATTCATTTCTTAGTCTTGGATTTACGCGTAAGCTCTGGCAACCCAGTTGAATTTAAAAGTAAAAAGAATGAACTAGTGAATGAAAAATAAGCAAGTTGAAGACATTATGTAGTAAAAAAAATAAAAATGATATCTGCCATAGAGGTTTGACAGTAAAGGTGAAGGATCCCTCCTTTTCAAATTATCGTATTACCTTTAAACTTAAAAATTACGTAAAATGATGATTAATTAATTAATTAATTTGTAATTTCGTTGACTAAAGCTAAACAGCTGCCAATGACCTTATTTTTTTTAATGTTCCACACCTACGAAATAAAAAATCAGAGTCTATGTAATAATTGTGGTTGCGAGAGTTTTTGGCGGGATTTTTTCGAGTGTAGTTCAGCGGCTGTTAATATTATTTGCAAATTGATTCCTAGTGGATATTGTGATATTAAATTGGTGTAGTTTTATGTCTCAACTGTTTACGCAACTGGTCAATCTGTGAAAGCATTGACAGAAGCGACCTCGGGATAGTGGAGCGGAGAATTTTATTGTAGTATTGACTACCTCCCGCAAAGGTTACTGGGAAGGCTTACTGGGGCTGACTTGATACAATTTGCTGCCAAATACTCCAAAAAACATTAGAATCTGTTGCATCCGCATTCTAATGCATACTAAAGAATTCAAGAAGGATATTATGCACTGAACACGAGGCGGTATGGTCTAAGACCTTAGCCTGCCCGAATAGGGCGATGCAAAAAAATTAAAAAAATTGTGGTTGCCATAGTTACACTACTCTTATTCCGACCTTAAACTAGCTGGCACCATGGTTTAACTTTTAGTCCGAGACTAGTGTCAGATTAGTATAATCCCTCCTTATTCCGTGTTTATTAATACGGTTTTTTTTTAGTACCAATCTAATGCTTGGAATAAAGTTATTCTTACCTTAGTCCACGTTTATTAATAAGACGAATGAGTTTACATAATGACGTTTTTTCAATTTTGTTACGCTTTCGAAAATTTAGATTTGTTCCATGCGCTGACGTCGAAAAAATGTATCGACAAATTAATATTCAACCTGATCAAAGAAACCTTCAGTTAATTCTTTGGCGTGAAAATAAATCGGACGAACTCGGTGTGTACCGTAACATATGGCATCAAACAGCTGGCATCTGAGTGTAAGGATGACGTCATAAAGCAAGTAATAGACGAAGATTTGTTTGTAGATGACTTAATTACTGGTCATGATTATAAAAAATGTTTATTAGACATTTGTACCAAATTAAAAGATGTTTTAAAATCTGGTTGCTTCCATTTACGTAAATGGTTGTTTAATTCGGAGTCAACAGATCAACCAAAGAAATCTTTAGGCGAAAATTGTTTAACTAAAACTCTCGGTCTTGGATGGTTGAATTATTTAGATTTATTATATTTTACTACAAAGATTGATCAAACTTCCACTCATGTGACTAAGCACGTTATCTTTTCTATTGTCTCACAGGTGAACGATCCATTAGGCTAGTTGTCACCCTCAATTATATTTGCTAAAATGCTTTTACAAAAACTATGGCTTTGTAAATTAAGTTGGGACGATCCAGTACCCAATGATATTTTGTTTATGTGGAAAAACTTTATTGACACGCTTCAACACTTACAAAACATAAACATTCCTCGTCAAGTCCGACAAGCTAATACAAAATACACAGAAGTACATATTTTTTTACGGATGCATCACAGGACGCTTATGGTGCATGCGCATACATCAGTACATACAACGACAATTCACCAGTCACTATTAGGTTACTTTGTGCTAAGACCAAAGTCGCACAAATTAAACCAGTAACAATACCGCAACTTGAGCTGTGCGGAGCATTAGTTGGTGCCAAGTAATATCAAAAAATAATTCAGTCATGGCGATTGACTTTTGATAACATATATTTTTGGTCAGACTCAACGATTGTCATAAATTGGATTAAAATTTCACCTAACTTGTTAAAATCATTTGTACAGAACAGAGTAGTGCAAATAAATGAATTGACTGGTGATTTGCCGTGGTTACATGTTGCTGGTAAAAACTACCCGGCAGATCTTTTATCCCGCGGGCTCACACTAAACGGGCTTCAAATTTCAGATATTTGGTGGCACGGGCCAGCATTTTTAACCGAAATTAACACCAATTTTAAACAAAATAATCACGAAGAAATGATTAAATCACAAGATTTACCAGAAATGAAATCAAATATTCATTCTTTATTTACACAATCAACTTCTACTAGCATTTTTACCTTTGAACGTTTTTCAAATTTTAATCGCATGAAATGCGCAGCCGCTTGTAACGATTCATTCATAACGCACGGATCAAAGTCAAAACAGAACGTAGCGCTGCTGGTCCGCTTACATCTGATGAATTAAATAAATAAACTTTAGTTCTAGTACGGTTAGCACAACAAAAATCATTTTCACCCATTTTCAATGCATTTAAAAAAAACTTACCTGTTAGGTCGATGAGAAACATATCAAGTCTTGATGTATTTTTTAGTAAAAAACATCCTGTATTATTATGTTCGAACCATACTTTCACGCGACTTCTTTTTCAATTTGAACATAAACGTCTACTCCATGCTGGTCCACAATTGCTCTTGGCTACTATCAGAGAAACTTGTAATTATGTACCCAATATTCGACACAATTTTAATTGTTTGTGAATAAATAAATGAATGAATAAATGAATGAATGAATGAACTTGGTGGCCACTCAACGGTCGTGAGTTAGCCAAGCAGACTGTACATAAGTGCATTACATGTACTCGCCAGAAAGGGCAGAAACTATCAATAAAAATGGGTAACTAGCCTCCCGAAAGATTGGAGCCGGGGTATCCTTTCTTGCGCTGCGGTGTAGATTATGCGCGATCTATGTTCATATTGAATCGCAAAGGAAGGGGTTCAAAACTTGAAAAATGTTATGTTTGCCTATTCATATGCTTCACTACTCGTGCAATACACTTAGAATTAGTCACAAGTTTAAGTTCTGAAGCATACTTACTGGCTTTGAGAAGGTTCTTATCTCGTCGTGAAAACCCGCACAAATATTTTCTGACAACGGAAAAACGCACTAAAAGAATTTTCTCAACTTTTTAATGCTAGTCAAAATTATATTTTGAATTTCGCTGTAAGCGTTTGGCATCACCAAACATCAATGTTACTCACCAAGGGATAGTAATACAAAAGGTAGACACAGCTAAATTCTTAGGTATAACTATTGACAAACGTCTTAACTGGAAAGCACATACAGAAGAATTAAATAAAAAAGTCTGTTCTTCTGCCTACGCACTCTATAAACTAAAACCCATCATAAGTACCACTGCGCTGATTACTGCTTACCACGGAATTGTCGGCTCAATATTAAGGTTCGGCGTTATATTTTGGGGCAATTCAACTAATAAGGAAATAGTTTTTAGGTTACAAAAAAGGTGCATTAGGGCTATGTTCGGCTTAAAAAAAACTGATAGTTGCAAACCATTTTTTATTAAATACAATATTTTAAATCTACCATATTTTAAATCTACCTTCCTTGTTTATTTTTGAAGTGGCTAATTTCGTACAATCCAATCCCAAACTATTTAAAAAGCTATCAGATGTTTCAATCCGCAATCGACGGGATAACAATAAATTATGGACAGTAAGATCAACCACGGCACTCATGCGTAAAAGCATTTTCTCTTTAGCACCAGATATTTACAATAAAATCCCTAAACCTATTAGACAAATGCCCACAACTCTATTTAAACTACATCTAAAAAAATACCTGATAGCCAAATGTTATTATAGCTTAACAGAATTTTTAAATGATCGTATTTAGTGCCAATCATTATGACATTTCCTCAATCTCAAAACTGTACCATTTTTTTTTAGTTTTAAGGTTTTTCTATAGATTGTTTATAATCGACTGCATGAAAGTGGGTTAATTTTTTTTTTTTTGGTAATTGTATAAATTCAAACGGTTAATATGACCAAATACAATTTTTTGTACGCCCTGAAAGGCAAAACATGTAGAACCTATTACCAAATGTTATTTTAAGACCATGCAATTCTATTGTATACTCATGTTTTTACAAAAATAAATATCTTATCTTATCTTATCTTAAGCGAATCATTCCTCCAAACTCACCACGTTTTGGGGGTTTGTGGGAGGCAGGGGTCAAATCGTTTAAACATCATCTCCGACGTGTAGGAAACGTGAACCTGATATATGAGGCATTTTCCACCTTATTTACACAAAAAGAAGCCCTCTTAGACTCCAGACCTATGTATCCCATGTATTCAGACCCAAACGACCTACTCCCTCTTACACCAGCCCATTTCCAGAATGGCCGACCGCTCGTTGCACCTACGAACTACGAAGACCTCACAGCTGCAACCACGTCACGCTTGGTCCGCTACGAGCGCATCGAACAGATGAGGCAGAACTTCTGGAAACGCTGGTCGCAGGAGTTCGTTTCGGAGCTGCAGACAAGGAGTAAATGGCAGTTTAACACCGACATAATAGCACCCAATACCTTGGTGCTCATTAAAGAAGATAATCTGCCACCTTTACAATGGCGTCTTGGACGAGTCATAAGCACTTCACCTGGGAAGGACGGACTAGCACGTGTAGCTGACATTAAAACAGCTAACAGAGTGATACGAAGATCATACCCCAGACTGTGTCCGCTGCTAAGGAGGAAGAACCCTAACTACTCTCAACTTCTACATTTTTGTTGATGCTGTTGCTCCAAGGCGGGCGGCATGTCTACGTATCGTCATCAGTACGAGCCTACTACTACTGGTCGTCACGGGTGTAGTTCCGAATTACTGCACGCGCGGCGCCTCGGTCGCAGTCGACAAATCGATCAACAAGCAAGCACACGACAAACGCTTTATTTTTGTAAAAACCTATAATTTCTATCGAAGAAGATTTTCATTCATCTCCATAACACTGGGGTACCCCCATTTTCACGGTTAACCCAGACGAATTGACACTGTTTATTTGAAATCATTTAAATAAGATTTAACCAAACTCAATGCTGATTGGCCTAGTCCGTAATGCTCAAGTTTCAAAAGTAATATTTTATGATTAACGCAATCAAATGCTTTCGACAGGTCGCAGAAGACCCCTATGGCATCTTGTGCCTCTTCTCACGCATTAAATATGTGTTTTAATAAGGTGACACAAGCGTCGGTCGTACAACGTCCTTTGGTATAACCTTACTATATTTCATTAGATCCGGTAATACTCCTTGATCTAACACAAATTTAAAATTAAAGCTAAATACGCCGCTATAGTTTGAATAATGGAGGTCTGAAGTTTGTAACTTTGATGGACATTCCGCATAGATCTTCGGTAAATTTGATCTTGATTTGTTTAAAAGCTTTTATTACTGTTATTGGGTTTACATGTGAAAAGTTTTTTTTTTTTTAACTAATTTTGTTTAGGGGCTTTTATCAAAGACATGTCAGCCCCATCGTTCCCTTTTACAATAATTTCTTACCTTATGTACTATTACATTACTTAATTAAATATTATTAGTTTATATAACATATGTGAAAAGTTAAAGGCTGAAACTTTAGCGTTTATTAAACCAGAAGCAAGTGAGGGTAAAGAATTTAAGGTTTCAGTAATTTTAATTAGGATGCTGGTAAAGAAATTTATAATTCTTGAGCAACTTTTTTGTTGAACTTACTATCAGGCGAGATAGTGGTCAAACATGAGCATATAGATTTTAAAAAAACATTATCCTATGTGGGCCCGTTTTTAGACGTTGTGTGCCGCTGAAACCGTTTAAATGTTCATGTAACAACAACAAAACCCGCTTCTTAGTCCGCATTATTATGCAACTTCAGAACCCTATTACTGCGCGTGCCCCGACAGGCACTTGGCCGGTTTTTTTTTAAATTAACTTAGCGTTCGGGAAGTTCGCGGTATCTTCTCGTCCAACTTACCACAGTGTCTCAAGTTGAAAAGACTTTCGTCTTTTGTCATAGACATGACCAGTGTGTGTTGCCAGTGATGACATATGGCTCTGAGACGTAGTCGCTTACAATGAGCCTTATCAGAAAGATAACAGTCACTCAAAGGGCAATGGAGAGGGCTATGCTCGGAGTTTCCTTGCGTGATCGAATCAGAAATGTGGAGATCTGCAAGAGAACCAGTGTTACCGACATAGCCCGAAGAATTGCCAAACTTAAGTGGCAGTGGCAGGGCACATTGCTCGCAGAACGGATGGCCGATGCTGCCCAAAAGTTCTGGAATGGCGACCGCGAACCGGAAGACGATACGTTGGAAGGCCTCCCACTAAGTGGACTGATGACTTGGTTAAAGTTGCGGGAAGGCGCTGGATGCGAGACGCACGGGATCGGTCAATGTGGCGACGCCTGGGGGAGGCCTATGTCCAGCAGTGGACGTCTTTCGGCTGAAATGATGAAGGCACAGAGTGAAAAATAGCGAAAAACTGTAGGCAGAAGGACTCCCGCACGTTTAAAATGTTCGATGCTGAGACTATCGTGACCCGGCGACTTCCCACGCTGTATTCTCGAAATTATTGTAACCACATCCTTAGCTGGTAGTTTCGCGTTCCGCCCAGTCTCAATGGTCTCAGCACCGATATTGTCTGACAAGGAAATGAACATGCTTATTCAGCATGTGAATATAATTATTTTGTCTACTAGACAATTTTTTCAAATATGCCCAAAAAAAACTATTTAAATAATTCGTATAATCGGTTAAGATTTGGTAGAAGAAATATATGTGGGCGAAATAACTAATTCCTATTTTTTATAATATGAGTATCTTTTGTGTTACTTCCTGCCACTGACAAGCAAGCCGCATTATAAAAGAGCGCGCAAGAGGCTTGATCGTTCAATTTTTATTTGACTTCGGAATTGAACGGTCAGGTATGTTTTGATTGCTCTTGATTTATTATTAATTATTAATTTGATAAATATGATTATTCTGTGTACTGATGATTTTCATTATTAATGTGAGTGTAGTTATTACGCAATAATATATTGGCAAGTATTTTATTATGCTGCTTTGATTAAAGTATGGTCTAATTTATGCATTGGTTTTATTCCATTAAGTTTTACCCTCACATTTGCTGTTTACACTTTCACATATATACCCTCATATGTTATATATTGATGGTAAGGAATACATGCCATATAATAATAATAAAACTTGATACATCGCAAATAAGTTGCCAAGCTTAGTCGCGTAACGATTTTGTTTAATTAGTACATCGTGATACAAGGGTGGAAAGTGCAATAACCTACACACCCGTGATACACATCACATCATCAGCCTATTATTGTTCCCACTGCTGGGACACAGGCCGCCTCTCTGGGAGAGGTTTCTGCTGTAACCAAGCAGAAACCTGGTGCTTTTCTAAGTTGCAATTTTCTTATCTCCCTCTGAACTTCTCCAGGTAAGCAGCTAGGCAATGGGAGACTGAGCTGTAGGTCTGCTTCCAGATAGTCCTGGATTTCGTTGCCGGTACCTCCGTTACTGTCATTTGGAGTGAAAACTTCAGCTAAAAAGTAGGCAAAAGCCTCGGCACGTTCTTTGTCAGCTTTAGTCCAAGTGTTATTTTGTAGTTTAATAGGGATTTTGGCCAGTTGGGGTGCTGTTTTACTATCTTTTACAGTTTTCCACAGTGAGTATTCGTTTTTAGCTGAGGTATTCAAGTTCTCTAGTTTATTCTTAATTGTTTCATTCTCAATCTCTTTTAGGTACTGTTTTAACTCGGTGGCTGCCTTATTGAAAGATTTTTTGTCCGAAGAATGGCGGGTGTTATGCCAAACTCTTCTAAGCCTTTTCTAGAACCTTCGTTTTAACCTCTTTAGGGGTGTTTTTGGTACCGGATTGGCAATGTGTCTCTGGTGTACATTTTCACGATGCAGTTTGTATTAACTGAGTAATATACACAGCTGCTTCTTCAATGTCCGCATTTGTTTTCAGAGCTACCTTTAAATTTACGTTGTCCTCGATATAGTCTCTGAATGCCTCCCAGTCTGTCTTATTATTACAGAGTTACTGCTTCATCGGTCTTTCAATTAGATACTTACTTATGGTAGCTATCACTGGGGTATGATCTGAGCTACTATCTTGGCAACTTTGTACACCCAGGTATAAGTTGGAAAGTCCCTTATATACGAAGAAGTCCAGCAAGTCAGGTATTTTGTTCGGATCTGTCGGCCAGTACGAAGGTTCTCCTGTGCTCAGGGTATATATGTTGCTATCATTTAGGCTCCTTTTCAGCTCTCTTCCTCTGGGTAGAGTCAGTCGCGATCCCCAACTAGTGTGCTTAGCGTCCCAGTCTCCTCCACACAAGAATCTTTGTCCTAGAGTTTCAAAGTAGTCCGAAAATCTTTCTGCTTTTGTTGCATGCCTGAGTGGGCAGTATACCGCTGATAGGACCAGCGAAACTTGCTTATCGTGCACAATTATAGAAGTTGCTTGTAATTGGTCAGTTTTATATTCCTGAAGAACTTCATGCTTTATGTGCTTTCTTACAATGATTGCGGTTCCTGCGTGCGCTGTTCCGTCTGGATATTGTGTGGAGTATTTAAAATAGTCCTTAATCGAAAATATATGACTTGCATAATCTCTCGGTAGACTTCGCAGCCCTTATAATTAGCAGGATGAGCACCCTCACATAAAGCACACTTAGCTGGTGTGTTTCGGTCTTTCTTTGGACATTCCAAGGTCCTGTGTGCCTGTGCGCATTTGACACAACGATATGGGCGCATGCAATAGTTTTTGGAGTGCCCATATTGTTGGCATCTTTGACATTGCGGGATAGAGTATCTTTTCTTAGGTTCTTCAATTGTGACTTTTTGGTGATATATTGATGTTATGGCTTTTACTGCACTGTTATTGGGACCGGAAACAAGATTTACGAAGAATGTTGACGTTGGTTTTTTTTCAGGTCCAATTTTCACGTTAATGATTTCTCCTTGTACCTTGTTATCAGTGCTTTCTATTTCCTCTATTATTGCTCTATGAGGTGTTGTATGGTGCAGATTCTTTATAACAAAGCGATAGCATCGTTGGTCTTTCCTATTGAATGTATGACCTATGAGTCCCTTTTCACGGACTATGCCAATAATTTTCTTATATGATTCTATATTTGAGCTGGTAATTCTGAGTTGATTTTTATTTACGATTTTAAAGAGGTATTCACCTTCGTCAACAACTGTATTTATGAGTTCTGACAGTTTTTTGACATTTTCGACCCCATACAAGATTATGGGTGGGGGTTTATGTACTCGTTTTTGTTTCGGTTGGTCTTCAGCATCTTTAGAGTCAATTTGTAGTATGCTATATCTATTGGAAGTTACAACTTCAGGTGAGGGCGATTGTGAGAGTTTCTTCCTCTTGTAGCTTCTGGCTATAGGAACTCTTTGCCACTCAGGTGGTTGAGGTGTGTCTGGACGTTAGCAGAAGAAGCCGTCTTGGAACTCACAACATGTTGTTGGTCTCTTGGTGACGAAACTACATTTTTGTCCTCAAGATGTCTTGTGTTTGTGGGCTCTTGCATTTCTTTGCTTGATGTGTTACCTAGGGAGTTGCATCTTGGTCTATATAAGAACAAGCCAGGGTGGAAAGCTTGCTGCACATATTTCTTGCCAGTAACATTCACTACCATGGAAGCCTGGTCGCCTACTTCCATGGAGTCTTCGGTAACCAATTTCTCACCCACCGGCCTGGATACCGGAGAGCGCCGGGTGTTAGCCGGATCGCATGACAAAAACTCATTCTCTTTATACGACATTTTCATAAAAGAGGGGGGTTGGGAGATAATCTCATAGCACTTTCCCAAGGCACTATGTCCACTATTTTTGAAGGTATTTAGATCATCAAGGCCAGTGGACACCAATTAACGGGTTATTTAACCGCCGCCCGTGGCTCGGCGTTGTTGTTAGTTTTGCACCACCTGGGGGATACGTGTAGGGTGGGCCTAGGAAAAGGTGGTAAATCCTACGGACGCGAGCAACTCCATGCCCCAAATCTTGGGTGACTAACGTCGATACACGGCCGCAACGATGTTCGTCTTCCGTGCTCGTTCTCCCTACTCGAAATTGAGAAGCCCACCTTGCGACAGTGGAATACGGCGGAGCAGACTCTCCTAAGTTTGGCTCCAAATCGCAATGAATCTCTTGCATCGGTAACTTTTTTAAACAGAGGTATTTAATAACGGCTCGCACTTCGTTTTTCTCCATTTTCGAGAACACGTTCCGACACGAAGCAAACAAATGACTACATTCAGAAAAAAACAAAAGAGAATCGAAGATTTTTTTCTTTATTAATGTTACAAATATGTATCTGAGCTATTCCTGCCAGTATTTTTTTTTTATTACCAAGGAGTACGTCGTTCTTACTACTTTTCGATCCCTCCTAGTATAACGGAAACTGTAATTCTTGGGGATTACTATCGATTCAAAATTGCAGTGGGGCGCGCACATTAGAACTCTTTCGGGTAGGTTAAGTTCGGCTGCCTATGCAGTAAGGAAGATAAGGCAGTTAACCGATGTAGCCACAGCTAGGCTAGTTTACTATGCTTATTTCCACAGTATTATGTCTTATGGCATTCTGCTGTGGGGATCAGCAGCAGACGTTGACTCAATTTTTATCTTACATAAAAAATCTTTTATACAAAAAAATACTACCGACTTCCAAATAAGAAAACTACAAAGTGAAAAATAACTTTATTTTTGGAAGTCGGTGTCTTTCGTAGGTACCATTTTTTGCGTTATGGACACCGACTTCCAAAAATAAAGTTATTTTTCACTTTGTAGTTTTCTTATTTGGAAGTCGATAGTATTTTTTTGTATTTTTTTTTCACTTTTTAGTTGTACCTACCTACTAGGCAAGTTGTTTAGTAAGTTTCCTATAACGCCAGAATAGATTACCCGAATATCATGAAACTTGAACAAAACCGATCAAATGAGAGATCTGCTTACCCCTCAAGACCGTACTGGCGTGTGATTTTCCGTTATTTATTGAAGAGTTCTGTTGTATATCTTCGAAGTTCTTCATCAGATCTTCACCAAATTAAATGGGACCAATTTCGGAACATACTCTTTCAAACAAAAAAAGAATTTTCAAAATCGGTCCACAATTGACGGAGATATCGGTGCAAATACATTAAAAAAAAAAAACATACAAGAAGTCGAACATAGAACCTCCTCCTTTTTCGAAAGTCGGTTAAAAAGAGGGCAATCCGCGCGATCTATAAAATGAGTCCTCGCGAGTCCCTCAGAGAAAAATTTAAAGAGATCGATATACTGACTCTACCTTCACTTTATATTTTGGAATGTATTTTGTATGTCCGCAAAAATCGAGGGCTTTTCAAAACTGGAAGCGACTTCCATAATTTAAATACACGCAGTAAGCACAAAATTGTAATACCCAAATTCAGATTAACGAAAACTAGCAAGTCTTTTCTTAAAAACAGTATACGCTTTTATAACAAGTTGCTATAGTCAGTTATAGAACTGACCGATGGAAAGTTCAAAAACTACATCTAACGTGTCCTTATTAAAAATATTATAAAATCAAGGACTACATTGAAGAAAAAATTTTTTGGCTTTAGCTCCTTTGCGCATGCGGCTTCCCTGGTAGAAATAGGTGGATGTACTATTCTCCATCTCATTTTTTTTTCTCTTTTAATTAGACTTTTTACAATGTTTTTCAATCATCTTTATAGCCCTTTGCTAAGAATAGTTACAGCACTGATAACAACATTTGTGCCACATGTTAAATTTAGTGTTTTTTTTTTTTTTTTTACCTTTGTATAGATTCTTTTACCGATTGTTTTGTGAATGTGTGAACATTGTAGGCTTTCTAGATTTCTAGATGATTGTTAACGTTTGTTAACTTTTTATTTCGTTTTACTTTTTATTTTTTTGTTTTTTTAATTTCTTACGACTTAATGTCGGGACTACGTTGTCCCCCCATATCCAAGTACTAATGCTGTAACATGGAAATATTGTAAAACCAAACCATTTTTAAAAGAGTAACCATGGAGTTTCTTGCCGGTTCTTCTCCATAGGAAACGACTAACCCGAACCGTGCACATTTTGTCGACGTTTTATAAGTGCCCATGTAGGCCTACGTAAAATAAAAAAAAATGATTTGATTTTGATTTGACGACACGGTTTGCGTAGTGGTTGAGCAATCGGCTGCAGCGCTGCGTGTCGTGGGTTCGATTCCCGCATGGCACAAGTATTTGTATGGCCTTCAGATAGTCATCATCAATGGAGACAAATCCAACAACTACCTACATTTTGGGTTTTTGACAATCGTAATTGCATATAGAATACTTTGTCTAGGCCCTCTTATTTATCGAGACAAAATATAACCGATTTATTAACATAGGCATAGTAACTAGTTAATCACATTTTTTTTTTTTATTGTCGCTATTTCTTCAAAGACAACATTTTTTAATTCATTTTTTACGGCCGCTGTTCAATTTATGTCTATAATGATATTAGAGACATAAACAGACTACTATACTGGTAATTAATATGATGCACATTTATGATTATCACGTAGCAAATTGTTGTTTTGAACATAGGATCAATCTTTGATTTGTATTCTTGCAGGAACGAGACGTCAGAAATGAATTTACTCTACGCCCTGATCCAGTTTTGCTTAATACACATCGTTTTCAGCAAGACTAATGGCACTTCTTTATTTGGGCTATCACCAAGACAAGATTTGACATTTGTGGAACTTGCTGCATACGACGGCTACACAGCTGAACAACATTCCGTGACCACAGAAGATGGATATATCTTGGGCCTTTACCGAATACCTGTCAAGGAATCCTGCACAACCTCCAAAGGTGTCATAATGTTCATGCACGGTCTCTACCTCAGTGGCGACGACTGCCTCATACCGGGACCTGGGAAGGCTCACTGCTACGTCTACTCTGACAACTGTTATGACATCTGGGTTCCCAACGCCAGAGGAAACTTTTACAGCAGAAACCACACCACATTGAATCCCGACGAAGATTCAGCATTCTGGGATTTTTCTGTTGATGAAATGGCTATTTATGATCTTCCAGCAGCCATAGATTATGTCTTACTCGAGACAAATGAAACCCAACTATCATATGTCGCTCATTCACAAGGAGTTAGTATGTTATTAATTCTTTGCTCAAAGAAGCCTGAATACAACGCTAAGATTAAGGTTGGCTTCGGGTTATCACCGACGGCGTGGTTGGAGCATGCCAGGTTTATTGTGATAAAGATCCAAAGTCTGATTGCCCCATTATTTTCACTGATAGACTCATTTCCTAATAAAGAAGTATTAAAACGGAATGGAGTACTGCAAAATTCTGGAGAATTTTTGTGCGGAACCACTGATCTAGCATATCCTTTTTGCTCTGTACTTGTATTCGCAGTTTTAGGTTACAATAAGTTCCAGATTACCAAGGAGGTTTTGCCTGTAGTGGTTGGTCATACTCCTTCTGGAACTTCTCTCAAAAACTTCATCAGATGGGGGCAAATGCAGAATAACGGTTTCTCTGAATACGACTTTGGATTTGTCAAAAATCTTATCACATATAGACAGATAAGTCCTCCGCTATACGATTTGTCTGGTGTCTCGATGCCTTGGGTGTTTCTAGGGAGTGATAACGATTATGTTGCTAATGTTACAGATATACAAACACTTGTATCTAAACTACCAAACCCTTCACTTTGTGTACTTTCTGACAAAACTTTTGGTCATCTAGATTTTATTTATGGTAAAGATATACCTAATTATATAACTCCAGTTGTTTTGTCATATTTAGAGACTGGTAGTTACACTTGCCCTTGAATAAACAGTAGTCATTCATAATATTTTTCTTTTATTTACCATTCCATTTTTTAGGGATTCAAAGTCAAAGTCAAAGCACTTTATTTCAAGTAGGCCAGTTACAGGCACTTTTGAATTGTCAAAAGACAAAATAAAATATTACAAAATTATGGTGCTACAGTCCCAGTCACAAGACATAATAACTGTGAAAGTACCGTAGATGCCCATTCCAAGGCGTAGATCTCTATGGAGAAGAACGGGCAAGAAACTCCATGGACACTCTTTTTCAATTAGGTAATTATTACAAATCATTTGTTACATCATTCATGTTGAGATTACACATTATGTGAGAACGATGTAGAAAGTTAAAAATGTCCATAGTAAATATAAAAAGACAATTCAGAAATAAAATTAGAATCAATTAAAATAAACCATGGCAGCTAAGAGATGACCAGTCCCAACCGACAGCGCCCGTTCACGAACATGACACATGTATGAGCACCATTCAGCTCAACCATTTTGAAGGGAGCTAAATGATCCGACACACGCGCCACCATCGGCGAGACATTTGAGTGAGCATGACATTACCTACGGACTATGTGGGATGAAAGGGGGTGCAGTCGCAATCTTAGCGCCCCAAGTCAACCTCACCTGCTCGTGGTGCATCCTGCTGATCAACATACGAGGCTCTGACGAGAACCGACAAATGGCGGTGTAACCATTTCAACAAATCTTCGCAGTCAAATGGCACAGACTGGTGACAGGCAGCAGCGTCACCAGTGCGAAAAACTGCGATCTGCGATCGGTAACCCGCATGCCCAGCGTGGCGATTATGGGCAAACACTCCAATATTATGGCAAGTCAAAAGAAACCACGGCCTCCAGTTCCCGGCCGCCAGTAACAGATTGCTAATTATGACGGCGGTCACGGTAGCGGCAGGGCACGCAGGGGTGCAAAGAATCTCCGGGTTACAGACTACGGCCGTCAAATTCAGAAACCCAACTGACCTTGGCTACGTACAACGGACGCACGTTACGGCTTGACGAACACCTCGTGCAGCTTAAACAGGAGCTCGAGAATATAAGGTGGCTCATTCTAGGGTTCAGTGAAGTCCGAAGAGAGGGGGAGGACACAACAACTCTTGAATCGGGCCATCGGGCCTCTTCAATCGACTTATGTATTTCCGAGAGGGGGACCTATCTATAGCTATCCCAAGGTGGTGTCGGGTTCCTGGTTAACAAATCCATCTGTGGCAACGTTGTGGAAGTCTCCAGTGTGTCGAACAGGGTAGCGTACCTCATAGTGAAGCTAACCGAGAAGTTGTGCTAGTCTACGTACCGACCTCGGCGCACTCTGACGACGAAATGGAGGAAATGTTCGAGGACATTTACAAGGCCTTGCTCTCCACCACTAAGACCCACTACAGCGTTGTCATGGGGGATTTTAACGCTAAAGTGGGAACACAGAGTTGCAGCGAATCGGTACTAGGATCCTACGGCTTTGGCAGCAGAAATCGTAGGGGGCAATTGCTTGTCAACTTCCTAGAGAAGGTGGGGCATTTTGTAATGAAATCCATTTTTAAGAATTAGAAAGTGGAGGAAAGGAAGTGGACGTGGCAAAGCCTCGACACTATGACCAAAAATGAGATAGACTTCATCATAACAGATAAAAAGCACATATTCAGGGACGTCTCAGTGATCAACAGGTTTAATACCGGCAGCGATCACAGACTTGTTTGAAGCTTTCTGAATATCAACTTTAAGCTTGAGAGAACTCGTTTGATGAAGTCTAGGCTCCGTCTAAACATGCTCCAAACTATGTTAGGATCTGAAGCGTTTCAGTCAAACCTGGAGAACCGGTTCGCTGTCGTGGAAACCACAGATGACGTTGACCAGACGCTCGACCAAATGGTGCAAATCCTCAGAGAGGAAGGTACGAGATTTTGTAAGATGCGGGGTACGAGCCAGAAGTCTAAACTTTCGGAAGAAACACTAAAGCTCATGACAGAGCGACGTGAAAATCCACCAGCAACTTCGTCAGAACAGCGGGCTCTCAACAAAAACATTAGGCTACTGGTACGACGTGATCTCCGACGATCCAATACGCTCTCTATAGAGAAAGCTATTGAGCAAAACCGGGGGTCAAAAGTGTTCTTCTAGCCACTTGGGAGGAGCCATCTGACGAAGCTGGCTAAATCGAGTGGGGATATCATTATCATCGTTTCAAGGCCGGAAGTTGAAAAAATTCTACAGCCAACAGTACGCATCGCATGCATCTCGGCCTGATCCCGAAAATGAGGATTCTAGAGCCACCTTAACCCGCCACTTTACAGAAGACCTGCCTGAAGTAAGCCAAGATGAAATCGAAGCGGCTCTAAAACAGCTTAAAAATGGAAAAGCCCCGGGCGAGGACGGGATTACAACCGAGCTCCTGAAAGCGGGAAAATACCCATATTGAAGGAGCTTGGGGAGATCTTTAACTCTGTCACGTGGCGTGGCAAAGGAGCGTGGTCGTTCTTTTATTCAAAAAGGGTGACAAGACCCTTTTGATGAATTACAGACCCATTTCGCTTCTCAGTCACGTTTATAAGTTGTTTTCGAGAGTCGTCACGAATCGTCTAGCGCGAAGACACGACGAGTTTTAGCCACCGGAGCAGGCCAGGCTCCGAGGAGGATACAGCACCATAGACCACATCCACACAGTGCGGCAAATTATACAAAAGTCTGAAGAGTATAATCGGCCCCTGTGTTTTGCTTTTGTGGACTATGAGAAGGCTTTTGACACCATCGAAACCTGGTCTGTTTTGCAGTCTATGCAGCGATGACAAGTTGACTGGCGATACATCCAAGTGCTGAGATGTCTTTATGAAAACGCAACAATGACCGTCCAAAGTCAGGACCGGCAAACTAGGCATATCTCACTGCGTCAAGGGGTTAGACAAGGGGACGGGACGTAATTTCCCCGAAATTGTTTAGTAACGCAGTGGAGGATATGCTTAAGACGCTGGACTGGGAAGGACACGGCATTAATATAAACGGCGAGTACATCTCACACTTGAGATTTGCGGATGACATCGTCATAATGGCAGAGTCGTTTCACGACTTGTAGCAGATGCTGGATGGCCTAGCTGATTCTTCTGCACGCATCGGTCTCCAGATGAACTTGGATAAAACCCAGGTTATGTTCAATTCACACGTCACTCAGGGATCGATTGAGGTCAATGGCGGTGCTCTCAAAGTTGTTCAAGAATACGTTTACCTCGGGCAAACTCTGCAAACTTCGTCGAGTCTTCTCGTCGCGTATCCCACAAAGCCTGAAGACTAAACTCTTCAACCAGTGCGTCCTACCTGTTATGACCTACGGTACTGAGACGTGGACACTCACAATACGGCTGGTTCATCAGTTCAAAGTTGCTCAGCGAGCTATGGAAAGACTATGGACGGAGTCTCTTTAAGGGATCGAA
Organism: Orthosia incerta; assembly: GCA_948252205.1. Taxonomy (NCBI): domain Eukaryota; kingdom Metazoa; phylum Arthropoda; class Insecta; order Lepidoptera; family Noctuidae; genus Orthosia; species Orthosia incerta. The sequence continues at coordinate 32,486,637 of OX411744.1, read as the reverse complement.
TCCGAAACGAGGTAATCCGGCAGAGAACCAAAGTTGTCGACATAGCTCACAGAATAAGTAAGCTGAAGTGGCAATGGGCCGGCCATATAAGTCGTAGAACCGATGACCGTTGGGTTAAACGTGTTCTTGAGTGGAGGCCGCGAACAGGTAAACGTAAGGTAGGACGCCCTCAGGCTGGGTGGAGCGACGAACTTCGCAGGGTGGCTGGTAGCAGCTGGATGACAGTTGCCGAAAATCGAACCAAAAGCGCGTGCAATAGGGAACTATCCGCAAAGCTGCGCTCAGATGGCGCCACAGGAATCGGAGCAAAAAAAACTAGAGTACGGCGTTTTCGGTTTTATGCGCAAACGGTTATGTATGCGTTTTCATATCGATATCAAAAACGGTTTTCAGATATCGATATCAGTAGTACAATTTGCAAAAGTTAAAATGTTATTTAGATGAGCAAACTAACAACGAACGCGAAATAATACTTAGAAAGAGAGGTAGCGCTTAAGGTAGGAACCTGAAAGTTTGTGAAATTAGCGTTTTCTTCGTAGTTCGTACGTTTTCGCATTGTTACGGTTTTAAGTTTTGATTTATTCGTTCTCGCTCGCTAGTAAGGTTTTTATTAGATACAGCTTTTGTAATATCGTTTATTTTGATATCGATATCGATATGATATGATATCTAACACATATCCAATATAAGTTACGTTTTGATATATCGGACCCATCCCTAAAAAAAACAAACTATCAAAGTCGAGCAACAAAATTTCGCAGTATATGCATACAAAATATAAAACTAATAGTGAAAGAAAAATGAAGCTAACTAACTTCTCCAATATTATTATTTGGTTTTTGAACACAAGTTATCTTAAAAAAAAGTAAAAGATAGTTCGGTAACCACAAACAGTAGTAGACACCATGTTGTTATGTTTTTGTTTACTCCGAGCCGTCAAGCGCCATCTGGCGGGAGCAATTGGCAGTAATATTCCCTATTGGGGAGGCCTATGTCCAGCAGTGGACTGCTATAGGCTGATGATGACCGACTATGTTGCTAATGTTACAGATATAAACATGTTTGTTTCTAAATAAATAATTTATCTCTTTGCGTACTTTCTGATAAAACATTTGGTTATCTAGATTTTAAATTTATGGGATAAAATATACGTAATTAGTTTTGTCATATTTAGAGACTGGTACTTACACTTGCCCTTGAATAAAGAATAGATCCACATTGTTCTTTTATTTCCCATTCCTATTGCTATCACCATACTTAATAGAACAGAGTTAGTTTAGTTTAAGGAGATGGACCCAACCATGCGACCGCTGACAAACTGTTTCAAATGAAATATTGCATTGCAATATGCTGGACAGAATCATTTATATTTTCCTTTCACGCTCTTGTGGTTTTCAGAGTTAGAAAAATATTATTGTTGTTTAGCTAGGTATTGAATTTTCAAATCATTATCAGTTGAAGTGTTCCGTGTGTCAGTCTAGGAACATTCTATTTTTAACCTACTTTAGAAAAAGGAGGAGGTTCTATGTTCGACTTCTTGTATGTTTTTTTATGTATGTTCACCGATATCTCCGTCAATTGTGGACCGATTTTGAAAATTCTTTTTTTGTTTGAAAGAATATGTTCCGAAATTGGTCCCATTTTGATTTGGTGGAGATCTGATAAAGAACTTCGAAGATATACAACAGAACTCTTCAATAAATAACGGCAAATCTCTCGGGACTGCTGCAATCGCATGTCTGTTTATTGTTTATACCATTTCATAACATAACATCACGCCAGTACGGTCTTGAGGGGTAAGCAGATCTCTCATTTGATCGGTTTTGTTCAAGTTTCATGATATTCGGGTAATCTATTCTGGCGTTATAGGAAACTTACTAAACAACTTGCCTATTAGGTAGGTACAACTAAAAAGTGAAAAATAAAAAAACTTTCTACAAAAAAATACCACCGACTTCCAAATAAGAAAACTACAAAGTGAAAAATAACTTTATTTTTGGAAGTCGGTGTCCAAAACGCAAAAAAAATGGTACAGACCTTCGAAAGACACCGACTTCCGGAGTCGGTGTCTCGAAAAATAAAGTTATTTTTCACTTTGTAGTTTTCTTATTTGGAAGTCGGTGGTATTTTTTTGTAGAAAGTTTTTTTTATTTTTCACTTTTTACGTATATTAGATGCTTCTTTTTATTCAGTTTTTCTTTAAAAATAATAGTGACAACATTTTTAAAACTGTTTCTACATACTAACCACCACTTTATTCATATTCCTTTTGTTTTTCTCACTGTATCCAAAACACTTGCTAACTGAATAAACACAAATTTTTTACCAGGTATAATGCAATCACAAAAGGGTTATCATATTTTATCTGTCATTTATTTGTTTTGAGTTATCCTATCTAGTCGATATTGAAACAGACAGTATAGGTATGCATAGATATGTACCTTTATTAATTACTTGCCTAAGTACCTAAATATGAAGTCATATTTTGGTACTTAGGCAAGCTTCAAACTTGGACGACAATATTATATTTTTATTATTATGATGTGTAGTTAAGATAAAGACATAAGCAAACACAAACCCATGATATACCTTAATGCTGAACTTGGTTGTTTTTTAATTCTTACCCGAGCGTATGTATGTTCATTTCTATAGCACACTCTACAGCCCAAACGGCTTGACGGATTATGATTTGAGGTGTCGTTGGATTTGTCTCAATTTCAGGGAGTGACCTATGCCATATCATTTTTAATTAATAGCCTAAGTCAATCCGCTGCCACTCGAAAAAAAAATCCACTCAAAAAAACACAATTTTAGACCATTCCAAAAATATAAATATAAAACACTTTTATTTATGTTACTATCTTGCCACAAATTCAAGATTTGCGTGACCGGTACTGCCAACGACTCCGCCCACTCCAATGCGTTATTCGAGCTTATACATTATTAATTTAGAAATCTATTACTAAGGATGTTATGATTTTATTTTTGTATATTTTAACATGTTTCATAAGCATATATTTACTATCTATTATACACAACTAACAACGTTTTTTAAGTAATTTTTCAAAGGCATTTGTACATCGTAGTCTAGGCCAGGATCATCAGGTGTTGGCGCTGTTCATTGATTATAAAAAGGCGTTTGACACTTTGGACCACGAGGTGTTGTTGTAGGCCTTGGATGAGTGTGGCATCAGAGGGCCCGTGAACAGGTGGTTCCGGAATTACTTGAGTGGCAGAACCTTGCAGACCTGCCTTCTGGCGTGGCTGGTAAAGAAGCTGCGGTTAATCTTGGCGTTCCAACTGGTTACCGACCATATGGACCGGTTGGCTTTGTCATGCATGTCAATAGCGTCAGTAATGTAATAGGAAAGTGTCGGGTTTATATGTATGCAGATGACATGTGTCTTATGTACTCCTCTAAGTCTATAAAGGAGGTCAGGGATGTGTTGCAAGCAGACTTTGACAATATTACCCGGTGGGCGCACGATAAAGGTATCATATTAAACCTAAGCAAGACAAAAGTGATGCATGAGCATTCGCCGCACAACCTGGTGGCATAAAAGGTCGTTAGTAGGGATATAGGTACCGTAGGCCACACGTACGATTGCATGCACGTCGGAAATGTCGACTGTGTCTGTCAGCAGCTGGAGTATGTCAGTAAGTTTAAATATCTAGGTCTGTGGGTAGACCGACACATGAACTGGAAGACACAGGTTGACACAGTGTGTACGAAGCTTAGGTCAGTTTTAAGTAAATTCTATATCCTGAAGGCACCTTTGAGTAGGAAAACGCTGCGTGTGATTTATTTCGCTCTCGCCGAGTCTCTGCTGAGCTATGGGTTAAATACTTATGGCCTTACATTCAAAACCTACCTGAACAGTATAAAATCACTCCAAGTTCGATTTATTAAATACCTGGTTAACCCAAAACTAAGGCTTGAGTGTAAAGAAAATTATGATAGACTTTTTGTTGTATGTGAGGTGCTTCCCGTACATGAGAAGGTCAAGTACTTGATGGTTCTGGAACAGTTCTTTAACGACCAATTTAAAGTACAAGTGCAAAACGCTTACAATACTAGGAGCGTTAGAGAACGTAAATTCGTTAGATCACCAGTTAAAAATTACTATGGCAAAAGAACCAACAAGTATTTGACCTCTACAATTTTTAATAATGTCGACTGGCTGAGAAAAGATAGTGGTGGCATTAGGGAGCGAACACTAAAAATTAAATTAAAAACTGAACTGCTTAATGACATTGCCGCGGCGTGCGACAGTAGTTGATAATATCGAGTTGTTAGTTGTTGTCGCGTGTTGCGGCAATGTAATTGAGCATCTAGTTGCATTGTATTCTGAAACAGCATGAGCGGCGCGAGCCGTCCGCGTCGCCGGTGTGTGTGCCGACGGCGGCGACGGCCCGCGTGGCTGCTGAAATGCTAATGTTAACATTCTTACCGTCTAGTTGTATCTACCTACTTAGATGTCTATAATTGATACCAAATGTTAATAAGACGAGCGCTAATCCTGCCGACAAACTGTCACGCAGTTTGGCAGGTTTATGATGTACAAATGTTTGGTCCGAAATAAATGATTTATTTATTATTTATTTATTTACATAATTTTTACTCCAATTACCTTTTACAAGATGGTCGACTATTACTTATAATCTTGTAAAGCCTACTTAGGCTTTACACGATTATGAACTATAAAAAATAACTATAAAACTATCACAGCTAAGTAGCTGTGATAGTTTTCCTTTTAATTTCGTTATATATACTACAGCCGTGAATTTTTCACATGGCCAGATGCAACCACTTCGCTGGCAGGGACTGCCAGCGAAGTGGTTGCATCTGGCACTTGACTCTAACAAAAATTGGCAATTTAAAGCTTAATTGCCAATTTTAAGATTACCTGAAACTTGGAGAGTGTATTTTTCTATGACGTAGACATCCGAAAAGAAAGGAATATTTATATAATAAAATTCGGAGGCCCATAATTCGGAAACAGTGCGTCGTAGGGCTATGTTTCTCAGAACCTAAATGCTTTTATATGATTAAGGTTAACCCGAAACTGCAATAAAATTGGAAAATATACGAAAAAATAAAAAAAATAAACGATAATTTTTCTAAGTCCCCCCCGCCATAGTGCTAAGGCTACACTCCAACCAGCGCGGCGGCGTCCCCACTATGCAACACATGTAGTCTTAGGTAAGAGCGGATCCAGAAATAGTACATTACTGCAGAATCCAGTAAGTAAGCCTTCCTGGCCAATTATGAGTTAACCGGACCGAACCGCAGGTGAGGTCCAGTTATATACGTGGCCAGGATGGCTTTCTTACTGGTTGTGGCTTGTATAATGCTTTTCTCAAAAATGAAAGAAAGTTTAACAACAAATTCGTTTAATTAATATTGAAGGTTACATTCATTATAAGGCAATTACTGATAGATATTGTGATCGATTTACCGGGGGCATTTATATTTGTTTGTTGTACATCTTGATTAACGGACACAAAAATATATTTATCTCATAAAATGTCATACCAAAACGAGAGAAAGATATAATATTTGGAGCCTCCCTCCTATAACCATGTTATAATGGCTAAACTCTAATCTGTGTCTGGCTGGTACTATGTTTTTTTTTCAAAGCAGATCTTAAGAGGATGACCTACTGTCTAGAGATGGGCGTTTTCGTTTTTTTGCACAAACGGTTATGTAACCGATATACAGTTTTGATATCGATATCATTTAGTACAGTTTGTATAAGTTAAAATGTTATTTAGATGAGCAAACTAACAACGAACGCGAAATAATACTTAGAAAGAGAGGTAGCGCATAATATGGTTCCTATCGTTTGTGAAGTTTGCGTTTTGTTCGTAGTTCGTACGTTTTCGCATTGTTACGGTTTTAAGTTTGATTTATTCGTTCTCGCACGCTAGTTAGGTTTTTTATTAGATACAGGTTTTGTAATATAGGTTATTTTAATATAGATATCGATATGATATGATATCCAACACATATCCGTTTTACCTTTTGATACCTTTCGATATATCGGACCAATCCCTACTACTGTCCAGTAAGTAAATTACATACTTACTTACTGGACAGTAGGAGATTCCAAATTTAAAATCTCGCTTCTTACTGGACAGTTGTGAATAAGTCTCCGGTAGAGATCACTTTCTGGATACTTTTTAGAGATGTTATGACAACATTACATACCATTTTTGAGAAAATGTTTATAAACCATCTTGCTTATTCTACGGGATTAGCCAGGACTTCGGAGCTATGCAAAACGTCTTAAAAATTTAGCATGACTTCACTTGAAAAGCAAAGATTATTGATTTAATATTTCTATTTAAAATACTTCACAGTAAATTAGACTGACCGCATTTGTTAAGTAAGTTTAATTTCAACCTACCCTACAACCATCCGCGTCACCCTTTCAAACTATTACATCTCCCCGCAAAACTGTATCAGGATCCAACTCCCCCATTCCCAGACTTTGAAGGCTTCTTAATAATTGCGATGAAGGAATTGATATTTGTTGCACGTCACTTCGAAAATTCAAATTCAATTTATTGCATCCATAATGTACATACAGGTGGTAAATATAAGTTACAGAAACAATTATGGACCCTGTCGGGCACAGCAACATTCTAGATACAGTCAGTGTCTAGGAGAGAGGAATAGCGCTCAATATTTTCCTAATCTATACATTCATTCATTCTACATTTTAGTTAACTATTCTCTTACTATTTGTTTTTATTTGGTTTATACGTATACCTTTTTATTTCCATGTCAAATTATGTTGTTCTTAAATATTAATTATTCCTTTTAGTTTTTATATTACAATACGTACCTATATTTAATAAAATTCATACAAAATTAAAATTAAAATGTCCATATTATATTTTGAGTCAATTATTTATTAATGTCATTTTACTTATCGAGTTAATTACAGTTGTCAATATTTTAATTGAATTTATCCGTCAGATATTCTTCAATTGTGTAATAGCTTTTACCAATTAAGAATTGTTTTAATTTATTAATAAAAATATTAGTTTTACTTACTTGTTTTATGTATTCCGGTAGTTTGTTATATATTTTTATCGACATAGCATACGGACTAGAAGAGTGTAATTTGAGATGGGAGGAGGGTAGATCAAGTCTGTTTTTGTGGCGCATCGAATAATTTGTTTGCATGTCTTCCCGTGTGTTGTAAGACTCTGGGTATTTGCGGACTAGCTTACATAGTTCTAAAATATAAATATTAACTAAGGTGAGGATTTTATGTTTCTGAAAGCAAGGCTTGCAACTATCTGTTTGTTCTATGTTAGTTATTATTCTTATCAGCTTTTTTTGTAGGATAAATAGGGAGGAAACGTCCGTGCTATTTCCCCATAATATTATGCCATAGCTCAACCAAGAGTGGGCATATGCGTAGTATGTAACTAGTGCGGTTTGTAGATTGGTAGTTTTTTTTTATTTCTCGTAGGGCATATGAAAATTTTGAAATTTTCGATTTAACTTTCTGTATGTGGATTTGGATTCAAGCGTCAAGTCCACCAAAAATAAATAATCACCATACTGTTTTTTGTTTTGTATCTACCTACATAAAATTTATTTCGCTGTATAAATTTCTGAAGACCTCACTGTTTACGAGTGTTATTTCTGCACTATTATTGTAACTTTCTGTTATAATTTTGTTTTTGCATCAGCATGACATAGACACAGCTGTCTATCGCATTATATTGTACACTTAGTTTATATTATTGTTTGTATTATAAGGTTATTATTAGTGTAACAATTGTAGATGGGCCAATAAATAAAAAAACAAAAATAAAAAATCAGCTCATTCCGGTACCGGTAACTTAAGAACCAGACCCCGTTTTTTTTTTAGACATCTTACAAACGTTTCGTTATCGATTGTAGATTGTCAACTTGGCTTCAGGTGCAGGAGATTATAATCAGGAGGAAGCTAGGCTGCAATCATGAGCGGTAAATAAAGTACCGGACGATTTTCGATTCTGAAGTCCTAGTTAGTCTTTACCGCTTATGATTCTAGCCCTGCAATTACTTCTTCATGATTCTGGCCTCCAGGTGGTTTTCCGCCGGGTAGTAGTAATTATTCTTTACCGGTAATGATTCCAACCCCGCAAATACTAAGACTTCTTAATGATTCTGGCCTCCTGGTAGTTTGGGTATAAATGCTTATAATGTCAACATCTACCTAAAAAAGTTATATTTTATCATGTTATTAAACTCTCTACTGCATTTACTCGAATCTTTGATTTTGAAGTCCTAAAAAAATAAACGTCTCAACACTAGTAAGTACCTACTGATCCGTAGGTGCCATTTAATTTTGTGGAATAAAATTGCGAAAAATATCGATAGGTACCGTATGTGGCATACATCAGGTGCCATTTAATCAGTTTCCGTTCAAGCGGATGCCCAATGTGGAATACGTCCTCAAATCATATAGAAGTTATTTTAATAAAGACATTTTTATTAATGTTTGTCTCATTGGATATCAATAACAATATTTAACTCTCAATACTTCTGTACTTGAGTGTACTTTATCTTAAAGGTATTGCATAAAACACAATGTGTATGCCAATTGCCTACTACATAATTTTGGAGTGGTCGATTCGCACACCGATAAATTAACTTCGTGCAAATCGCCACAGAAAATTTAATATTTTTAAAAGGGGTCGATTCGCACTCTTCGGGCGAGTTAAATTCGTGCGAATCGTCAAATAACCCGTTTTGTGTTACCACCCAATGTTTTTGTCATTATATTCAAATGTTCATTATATTCCCCAATCCCCCGAAGAATTTGCAGTGGGATGTCTAACTCCTCCGTTTAGACAGGGATCGAGGTTAGGCACAAATCTATGTGGACCAAATATAGTGTAATTTTGTGAATTTATAGAATATATTTCATCGTTACGAAACCATATTTAGAATTGCTTTCAGTCTATTTACGTGCATTAGCAAACGAGAACCTATCATATTTTTTAATTCTATGCATAATAGACATCAACATTCAAACTTGAACATGAGATTCGAAAACAATAGACAAGTTTAAAATCGCTACCGGCAGTTAATTAAATAAATGAAATTAATACTAAATTGAACTTTTTTTCCGTTATATGTATGAGTAGGACACGACACAATTTAATCTGTTTTTTTATTTGTTTACACCAATGTCACCAATGAAGCACAATCTTATAATAGATAGATAGATAAAACAGATGATGGTCTTTTACTAGATTTAGTCTTCTTCTTCGTCTTTCTGCCCTATTCCTTTATTTGGGGTCGTGCCTCCTTATGCGTCTGCGCCAGGATGGCTTGCGGTACATTTTGTCTTCCTTCTGGATTATTCCCAATGTATTTGGGGTCGTGCCTCTTCCTGCGTCTACGCCAGGATGGCTCGCACTATATTTAGTTTTCTTCCTGGCTTATTCCCAATGTATTTGGGATCGTGCCTCTTCCTGCGTCTACGCCAGGATGGCTCGCACTATATTTAGTCTTCTTCCTGGCTTATTCCCAATGTATTTGGAGTCGTGCCTCTTCCTGCGTCTACGCCAGGATGGCTCGCACTATATTTAGTCTTCTTCCTGGCTTATTCCCAATGTATTTGGAGTCGTGCCTCTTCCTGCGTCTACGCCAGGATGGCTCGCACTATATTTAGTCTTCTTCCTGGCTTATTCCCAATGTATTTGGGGTCGTGCCTCTTCCTGCGTCTACGCCAGGATGGCTCGCACTATATTTAGTCTTCTTCCTGGCTTATTCCCAATGTATTTAGGGTCGTGCCTCTTCCTGTGTGTACGCCAGGATAGCTCGCACTATATTTAGTCTTCTTCCTGGCTTATTCCCAATGTATTTGGGGTCGTGCCTCTTCCTGCGTCTACGCCAGGATGGCTCGCACTATATTTAGTCTTCTTCCTGGCTTATTCCCAATGTATTTGGAGTCGTGCCTCTTCCTGCGTCTACGCCAGGATGGCTCGCACTATATTTAGTCTTCTTCCTGGCTTTTTCCCAATGTATTTGGGGTCGTGCCTCCTTGTGCGTCTACGTCAGGATGGCTTGCACTATATTTTGTGTTTCATGATTTCCACCTTTTAGATATAGCACCCGAAATATAAGGCTATTACTTTGTAAGATAGTGATAGCACTTATTGCACGTTGCAGTATTGTCATCACTACTACTGTTTCAGGGAACATGTTTCCAGGATTCTCTCTCTTTGCCTTGCTCAATCGCATTAACCGGTTGTTATTTATTTATTACTAGCATTTAGCCCGCGACTTCGTTCGCGTGATTTTGTTTCCCTATAAACTCACTTATGTGCAGTTCGTGAAGGCTACCAAATTTAAGCTATTATTAAATCAATGAAAAATGGGGTATCATAGACATACAGGGTTTATTAGTTTGGGACGATTCGTTATTTTTCTAAAAAGTTAATTAAATAAATCAATAAACCCAACTGCTTAAAAGCGAACTAAAAGACGTAAACAAGAAGAAAATCATGCTGTGCAGTCGGAGGATACATATTCACGAGCCGGCTGACCAAAACCAGATGCATCCTCATCCAAAGTAAATTTTCATGTTTATTAACAAAAAAAAAATAACAGCCCCTAAATAATCTTTTGGGGGTAGTTTCGGAAAACTAATAATGAAAACCTTTATTGCTTATTTAAGTTGGTATTTATGTCAAGTTTCATGTTTATTAACTGAAGTAATAAGATTCTTCAAAAAACTTTAACGGGTGTTAAAGTTTTATTTTTTTAAACTACCCCGAAAAGACGATTTAGGAGTCTAAATCGTCTTTAGTTTCAAAAAATAATAATAACAACCTTTATTATTCATTTAGGATAGTATTTGTGCCAACATTCAAGTTTATTGACCCAAGAAATCTGATTTTTCCGGAATAAAATTCGGCGGCCCATAATTCGGAAACGGTGCGTCGTAGGGCTATGCTTCTCAGAACTTAAATGATTTTTATGGTCAAGTTCAACCCGGTACTGCAATAAATTAGGGGAATATCCAAAAAAAAATATTTCTTGAAAATTTACTGTCCAAAAACTTTTTATTTCCAAAAATATTTTTTTGGTTTTCTTTACTGCTCATAGTGCCCCTAGGCGTATACTCCATCTCCTAAATCTCCACCCCTAAGACGACCCACTGTTCGGGACGCCAAGCAAGCACGCCGTATTCCAATATGGTACGGACGAGACAGTTGAAAAGGTAAATTTTAGTTTTGGGCTTGCGAAAACATTTGGCATGCCGTAATACAAACCCTCTGGTCTAGTCTTGGAGGCTTTTTTTATAATATTATCCATGTGAGGAATAAATGTTAGCTTGCGATCAAGAAAGACTCCCAAGTCTCTGATCACATCGACTTTACTGAGGTACGTACCATTCATACTGTAAATGAAATCATAAAATTTGACTTCAAAGTAAATGTAATTTGGGAACACTTTTCTACGGTTAGCTGCCTGTTATTATCCCTACACCAGTTCTAAAATCTGTTCAAGTCCTCTTAAAGTAATGTTGTAATGAGTACAGAGAGTAATGAGAACTATTTTCAGGTCATCGGCGAATAGGAATGGGGTGGAGTTAATGAAGCACTGGAGAAGGTCATTAACAAAGATGATAAATACTGGACCTAGGTGGGAACCCTGCGGAACACCGGAGGTTATGATAAGGGTTTCGGATTTAAAATCATTGGCCACGACATAAAAGGATCTATCCGTTAAGTAATAATTAGTGTATACGGCGTCGACTTGCTGATTCGAGTCAAGTGAAGCTGCGATATTATCAACAGAAGTGACTAAATTACTGCAGGTGGATCTTGCAGCAGTAAAGCCATGCTGATGGTCAGAAAAATACTTCTTTTAAATAGTTTTGAATATCTGGGCATACTATTGCTTCAAAAACCTTGGCAAGTGTCGGAAAGATAGAGATAGGACGATAGTTCCCAACCAAATCCTCAGCGCCCGCTTTATGTATGGGAACCACTTTGGCCAGCTTCCTTTTTTGGGGAAAATACCAACACTGAGTGATTTGTTAAATATCAAGCATAGGGGAGTTGCTAGTTGGTCAGCGCAAGTTGCGATAAAGTTAGGTGGAATTTCATCGCTGCCGTAACCTTTGGATATGTCTAGTCTTTTGAGATGCTTGGCTATATCCTTTGTAATTTGGATCAAGGAAAAGCTATCGCAGTTGTTAAGTAGGTTTTCAAAGAATGGCGAGGTGTGAACTACGTTAGAGTGTAGGTTAGCTGGGCTGTACACGGAAGAAAAGTATGTCCCAAACATGTTGCAAATCTCATTACCATTACAAGTCTTACAGGCGCCATTTGACATTGAAGCTGGATACGCATTAGCGCTTAGACTTAATGAAGGACCAGAAAAACTTGGGATTCGATGTTATTTTCTGTTCTACGCTGCGGCGTATATAGGAGTTGTAACATTCTCTTGCCAATTGGTCACAGCGCTTACTACACCAACGAAGGGATAACTTATCCATAGGGTTTTTGTAAGTACTATACCTTCTTCTAAATTATTTTTTTCACGTAGCCAATCTTTGTTAAAACTGTATAAAAACTATTTATTATTGTGGAGCGTTATAACAGTACAGTATACTAGGCGGGTGGGTAACAACTATGATAGCGTATAGAGCTTTCTCTTTAACTTTTTTAATAGCGAATTTTGTTGTCTCCCTCTTATTACTTTGTGGCCTGATTATCATAACGAACGTGCATATCTCCACGTTTTAAGTGGTAATTACTTATTTAATGCAATGTTTTCCTAGTTTCTAGTAAAATATCTATTAACTTCGGTTAATTCTTCATATTAATTCCGAGACGGGTGAGCACGACTGTACTTTTTCATTTTTTGTTCTCTAAAATAAAATTTGTGCCAATTGCCTACTACATAATTTTGGAATGGTCGATTCGCACACCGATAAATACACTTCGGTCGAATCGCCACAGAAAAAATAATATTTCTAAAAGGGGTCGATTCGCACGTTTCGTGCGAGTTAAATTCGTGAGAATCGTCCAATAACCCCACGGTGTCTTATCAGGCAAGTTGCGGCAACGACAACAAAGCAGCTATTTATTGACATGGGCTTAAGACGTAATAAACACAACTGTTGTTAACAGCTCAAGAGATATTAAAACTGTTTGCATGGCTGTTAACAATTATCTTATCAAAATGCAGATATGATTTAACTTTCTAAAACTATAAAGGTGATCATGACCATAAAAATAATAAGAGTTATCACATTGCTGTCCACAAGGTAGTATGGTTGCAAATAAAGGATTTACAAATAATATTGTACATGATTTTAACATATTTTTATTATTTCAGGCACACTACGTCAGACATGAATTTTCTCTACGCACTCCTACTGCTTTACTCAATACACACAGTGTTCTGTGATGATGACGTCACCTCTCTATTCGGCATATCACCAAGGCAAGATTTAACATTTGTGAAACTTGCTGCATATGATGGCTACACAGCTGAACATCATTTTGTGACCACAGAAGATGGATATATCTTGGGCCTTTTCCGAATACCCGTCAAGGAATCCTGCACAACCTCCAAAGGTGTCATAATGTTCATGCACGGTCTCTACCTCAGTGGCGACGACTGCCTCATACCGGGACCTGGGAAGGCTCACTGCTACGCCTACTCTGACAACTGTTATGACATCTGGGTTCCCAACGCCAGAGGAAACTTTTACAGCAGAAACCACACCACATTGAATCCCGACGAAGATTCAGCATACTGGAACTTTTCTGTTGATGAAATGGCCATTTATGATCTTCCAGCAGCCATAGATTATGTCCTACTTCAGACAAATGAAACCCAACTATCATATGTCGCGCATTCACAAGGAGTTAGTATGTTATTAATTCTTTGCTCAAAGAAGCCTGAATACAACGCTAAGATTAAGGTTGGCTTCGGGTTATCACCAACGGCGTGGTTGGAGCATGCCAGGTTTATCGTGATAAAGATCCAAAGTCTGATTGCCCCTGGATTGACACTGACTGGCTCGTTTCTTAATAAAGAAGTACTAAAACGAAATGGATTACTGCAAAATTCTGGAGAACTTTTATGCGGAACTACTGACCTAGCATATCCGTTTTGCTCTGTACTTGTATTCGCAGTTTTAGGTTACAATGAGTTCCAGATTACCAAGGAGGTTTTGCCTGTAGTGGTTGGTCATACTCCATCTGGCACATCTCTCAAAAACATCATCAGATGGGGGCAATTGCAGAACAACGGTTTCTCTGAATACGACTTTGGATTTGTCAAAAACCTTATCACATATAGACAGATAAGTCCTCCGCTATACGATTTGTCTGGTGTCTCGATGCCTTGGGTGTTTCTAGGGAGTGATAACGACTATGTTGCTAACGTTACAGATATACAAACACTTGTATCTAAACTACCAAACCCTTCACTTTGTGTTCTTTCTGACAAAACTTTTGGTCATCTAGATTTTATTTATGGTAAAGATATACCTAATTATATAACTCCAGTTGTTTTGTCATATTTAGAGACTGGTAGTTACACTTGCCCTTGAATAAACAGTATTAAATAATAATATTTTCTTTTATTTACCATTACAATTAAAATGGTGATGGCCAGCGTATGGCGATAGCAATAGCGATAGTAATAAAAGTGAGTCAGATAATCTGTGGATGGACCCAACCATCCGACTTTAACTATTGACATTTCAGATAAAACACTTGTCTCGTAGGTTGTATTCAAACTCAAAATCAAATTAAATTTATTGCATCCATAATTGTACATCAGGGGGTAACTATAACCGTGTATTTGTGTTAGTGGTATATTTAGCCACTTTTATGTTGTTTTCCTCTCCCTTTTCAATTTCTGATCTTGTCATAAAATAAATAAATAAAAGATATGACAGCCGAAACTTGTGATAAGTGCACACTACGTGCTAATAAAATTGTAATGTCTGAATATTAAGTTTCCTCATCAATATTAGAATTATTCTATGCAGTTGTGTAGAAACTGTTACTCATTTCGTAGCAATGATCAGAAATGCATAATAAATGCATCTATCTTCAAGTGCAATAATTCCGCAATTTTAATTTAAAATTAAGTCTGCCACATGGACAAAAAATCTGTAGGTAAATATTTAAACTTGGCTGGCACGTGTAGCGTGCAGAATGACTTCCGTGTCTAAAAGTTTTATAATAACTGCAAGAGGCACAAGTAGAGCGGCATAATATAATTATTACCGATTTTAAAATAATTTTCAAAATCGGTTCACAATGGACGGAGATATCGGTCTTCTTCTTCGTCGTATCGATGATTCCAAAATTAAATGTATTTTGACCAGAATTCAGCCACGCCAACAGCGTTGTCATTTGCCACACAAAGGTATTTTAAGGTGCAGGTGTTTTTGCACAGAGAGCAAGACAAAAGGTGAGACATTGTTTGGGACGTGGCTCCGCAATCGCACTGTGGGTCATTGGAGTACCCCCATCTAACTAGGTTGTGCCTGCAGCGACCCACCTGGCTTCGTAGTCGGTTTAGAGATTTCCAGGTGGGCCAAGGCAGTTGGTGGCCCGCAGGGAGCTTTTCTGCAGGCTCAATATAGTCAGCTGGAGGGGGGTGTCTGAGGAGCCATGGAGTTTTCTTTATTTCCCTTAACTCGAACATATACAAAAAAAAAACATACAAGAAGTCGAACATAGAACCTCCTCCTTTTTCGAAAGTCGGTTAAAAAGTGAAGGTCACTCACTCACCTATCACGAAATATCGAAAACCGCTTGACGTATAAAGATGAAATTTGGCAGGGAGGTAGTTTATAGTTAGTGGACGTCCGCTAAGAACGGATTTTGCGACAGGGCCGGGTTTAGGAGGTCTAAGGGCTCTCGCAAGTTTGTATGAAAGTCCTTCATTTTTTGAGCTACAAACTTAAAATTTGGCAGGGAAGTAGTTTATAGTTAGTAGACGTCCGCTAAGAACGGATTTTGGGACAGAGCCGGATTAAGGAGGTCTAAGGGCTCTCGCAAGTTTTTATGAAAGTCCTTAATTTTTTGAAAACATACTTAAAATTTGGCAGGGGAGTATTTTTTAGTTAGTAGACGTCCGCTAAGAACGGATATTGCGACAGGGCCGGATTAAGGAGGTCTAAGGGCTCTCGCAAGTTTGTATGAAACTTCTTCATGTTTTGTGATAATAAATTGAAAATTGGCAGGGAGGTATTTAATAGTTGGTAAACGTCCGCTAAGAACCGATTTTGTGACAGGGCTGGATTAAGGGAATATAATCGCTTTTGCAACCCTATGTGTTCAACAAATATTTATTGTTGACTTACAAATACAACAAACAGAAAATACAACAAAATTAATTCAAGCGAATATATTTTGTTTTACAATAACATTTACGTAGGTAGTAAAGTAGTTTCATCAAGTTTAGGGTGTGTTAAAGATTTTTTAATAATTTTACTGTATAGGGTTTCTTTTTAAGATGTAAGGGAGCAATAAGAATGGATTTTTGGCAATTCAACCTTTAAGAGGGCGAAACTAAAAAATCATCTGTAGATGAAATACGGATCACGCGAACGAAGTCGCGGGCGAAGTGCATTATTATGGTGACTGGTAAAATAGATCTAGAGGCCGAACCCCAAAATGGTGTTCGGAACAAATATTGAGGTACCGATCAGCGCCGCACACCACTAGGCTGCTGATCGTAACAGATGGAGAAAACCGTTGACAAGTTCAAACTGAGTCACGATTCTCAGCAGTGAGATAACGATTGAGAAGAGATAAAGATAGCTGAAATAACACGCTCGTTGGCAGGATTAAGTATGATGTAGATGAGCTAGATATCTAAGTAGGTACTACCATAAGTTTCCGACTCAACCTAAAATTATGTTTTGCTAAAGCACTTTCCCCGAGCCATCCTACGCCAGGTGAATATCAACTTCATTATAGCTAAAGTTTACACAATCAATATTACCCTTACATACCACCATATCCATCATTTGCGGCAACATTATCGAGATTCGGCGAGTCATCCCTCAATCCTGCTTATTATTCGGTTGATGGCTTAATTTTCTTGCTAATGGAAAAGGTGAGAGGAAGATACACTGTATTTATTATTTTCAGGTAGATGGAACGTAACGCTTAATTCCCTGTGGGGTAGACAGAGGTGTTTACACAAATTCGTGTCACCATTTTAAGGGATGGGGACATAACATGGCGCTTTTATTCCCCGAAGGCATCTTGAGCTCACTTATATTTCTTTAGATGTTTAAGTACATACCTTATAATCTAGGTGGCGAACCCCTATGGGTTCGACGGCAGTCCATCAGCCAGGCACAAATATAGCCACCGGGTTGCTACTGCTATAGTGACAGCGGATCTTTGTGTCTCTGAAGTTGGCTCTGCGAACCATTGCGCAAGAAACAGTTTATCATCGAATACTGCATAGAATAAGCGAGATAGGACGATGCAACAAACGTGAGTGAAAGAGACAATTGTACAATGCTATCTTCACCTTCAACATTGACACAAAAATAGCTACAGCGCAGGGTTTTGCAGCCAATTCAGAGACCTAAAGATTCGTTGTGAGTATTGTATGCCTGCCACTGAGAGCTTCGAACAGGGAAAAACCCCAATAAAACTTTCTCCGATGCAAAAATCGGACCCATGAGCTTATCCAATCGAAACAAGGAGGCAGTAAATCATTTAACTTTTATTATTTTATTTCAATGTACATTAGGTATTTATCTCCAGTTCCAAGAAAACTGTTCGAATCAGAAACCAATAACCATCACATTTTAATTCGCCGTCTAATATTTAATCAGTGCAGAAAACGCGGCTTCGTTTAGAAAGCCCTACATTTCTTAGGGCCGGTCCTCGATAAGGTAAGGTATGAGTTCCCGTATTTGCGCGGCATTAATTCACGGCCAGCCTTCGGCCGCGCCGCTAACTTTTTCAATAACCGTCCCCCGGGATCCGAGTCCCGGGCAAATCGGACCTCGCGATTGGAGCGGGGTCCCACTGAACACGGGATAATGAGTTTGCTATGTAAGATTTGGATGGCTTCACTTCGTTCTCAAATATCTGTGCTAATGTTTTGGAAAAAAATAACTAATCGAGTGTCCAGGGACCTAGATCAGGAAATCTACTCTAGAATGGAACGTCGTAAATCGTGAATGTGTGAATTTCATATATCAGAGTGACTAACTCCTTGAATTCAAAAGTGCCTGAAATGGTATTTTATACCATTCCCCCTCTAAAAAGCTTATTTTATTCACTGAAAACAGTGAATAAAAAGCACTTTTACTCACTGTTTTGGATTTGAATTTAGAACACTAATATATATTCGACATCCATCTCAATGCTATGCAACCGCCTTGCACATAAAATACTCGATACAAACTCCTTGTGCAAAGAATATTCGACTTTCAAACTTGTTCATCGATTTAATTTTCAGTTTGTTAATATTTAGGCTTTCAATAATGATTTTGATTTTAGTCTGGGATGTTTAGTGAATACTTATTTGGATTGTTATTCTAATATTAATTGCATTGGTGTTTAATTAATTATAATTATATAACGTACCGGCGTAGGTCACTGGCCACTGAAACACAGTTGCTGTTACCTAGCTCAGGGTGAGCCCTGATGGGTTTCACATTTTTTGTAAATTTTGATGGTAATAAACCATTTATATGTATTTATTATTATTCCTTGTGCTTTTCACTTAAATCTTTCTTTTTCTCGTAGTCATGGTATAAAATCTAGTATGCAACTCTTGAATAAAACGGATTTATATCGAGGGCCATGAATCACTCGCGTCACTCAGGAATCTAACACTTGAATCACTCGCATGGCCCTCGCATTAAATTCGTCCTTTATTCACTAGTTGCATAATATACTATATTGACACAGAAACTGACATGCCTACAATTTTTTGAATTGAAGTAAATGCTTTGTGTTTGAGTTGTTTACGTTTTTATGGTTTTTTGGCAGACAAAAATTACAGAAGCTCTGAATCGTCGAAGCTTTGTCAGAAAGTGATAGGATCTTATTTATCGGCATACTTCTCTTTATGACCGACTTTCCAAAAAGGAAGAGGTTCTATGTTCGACTTCATGTCTATTTCTTTTTTGTTTGTTCACCGATTTCTCCTTCAATTGTGAACCGATTTTGAAAATTCCTTTTTTGTTTGAAAGAGTACCTATGTATATATGGCGAAGAACTTGGGTGATATACAACAGAACTCTTCAATAGATGACGGCAAATCTCTCGGGATTGCTGCAATCGCGTGCGTTTATTGTTTATACCATTTCATAACATAACATCACTCCAGTACGCTCTAAAGGGGTACACAGATGTGTACAGTTAACCTTGCTACACTCTCATGTAAAGTATGGTGAATGGCAAATTAAATTGCACCCGCTGTTTTCTTTCAATTAAATAGGAATTTGGTTTTAAATGTGATGTGATGAGGAGCTCGTGGCTAAATAATAACAACCGCACGGGTCGATCATCAAGGTTAAGCAATGCTTGACGAGGTCGGTCCGTGGATGGGTGACCATTTTAACATGCCGAGTTTCCTCCGTGCCTCGGCAAGCACGTTAAGCCGTTGGTCCCAGCTGTTATTTGAAGATCTTTGACAGTCGTTACGGATAGACAGAAGCTTGAGATCTGACACCAGTCTTGCCAAGGGGTACCGAACACGGTAACTGGGTAACATCCCAGTTACTGGGTTGTGGAGGTCAGATAGGCTGTCGCTCCATGTAAAACACTGGTACTTAGCTGAATCCGGTAAGACTGGAAGCCGACCCCAATATAGTTGGGAAAAGGCTAGGCAGATGATGATGGTTTTAAATGTGATATCGATAAAAAAATAAACGGAAAAAGAAATTATACTTTGTATATTTTTGTTCCTTTTTACCCGACTACCGAAGGAGGGAACAGTGTTTATCAGTCTATTATGTATGTATGTTTGTTCCTATGTGGCGTTCTAGAGATCAAACGCGTAGGCCGATTTTGATGATTCTTATTTCAATCGATTTGTCTTAACCCTGCGAGTGTCACTACATTAAAATTGGAAAATAGAAAAATGGCGGATTTTGGGTGCCATATTGTGGGGTCCTAAATTTATTTTTTCTGTCCCCATCGTGTGGTACCAAAATAAAGGGTTTCAAGAGGTGATTTCAAATATATATCACACTTATATGTTTAAATGTACATAATGTGAAACACAAACAACTTAAAAGTTATAGATAAAAAAGTTAATTTAAAAAATCAAAAAATGCTGCTTATGAAGCGAACTAAAAAGACGTAAACAAGAAGAAAATCATGCTGTGCAGTCGGACGATACATCTGGTTTTGGTCAGCCAGCTCGCCAATATGTATCCACCGACTGCACAGCATGATTTTCTTCTTTTTTACGTCTTTTAAGTTCGCTTTTTAATTTATTTATTTAGCCCTTGTACGTAATTAAGTGAAACAATTAAAAAGACATTGTGTCTCGCGTAGATCTGCGTTCAGGGGCATACGAGGGGTTAAGTCCTCCATCCAACCCAGTGCAAATGCTGTGCTCCCGTTCAGCAGACTGTAATTTTGTGATTTGCTGGACCTGCAACCTAAATTACCTGAACAACGCTTCCAATATTGCAATAAACGTGGCCACCTACTTAGTGGCTCAAAACAGTATGATTAAAAACTGTATGAGAAAAAAAATTACCGAGACACGAAAACATGAAAAGGTTTTCTGCCGTTTGTCCGCTGCCACTGAAGCCATTCCTGAGTGAGACTTAATAAATAGGAGCTCGTTACACTGTCTTGAACGTATACAGATATATATAAACTTTTTACTGAATAATTTTTTTAAGAAATACCAGTGATTTTTATTTTTTACTAGGTTCTTTTTTCGTTTTATTTTTTACTTACTATATTTCTTTTAGGTATTGAAGGATCGTAGCCGGTGGCGTTCTCGTAGTCTCTGTCCACCGCCATGGGAGAATACGTGAGCTTATTATTACAAGCTTTTTAACATGCAATGTATGTATGTGTGTTTGAGTCTAATCTTGAAATTGAAATTTAAAGCAGTTATCCTCAACCGATTAAGATGCAATTTTGCATACACGTTTGGTTTGGATGACAATGCACGGTAAGCTAGAAAGCTTGTTTAAAAATAAGTTTATTTTAATTTTATTGGATAATATTATTCTATTTCTTTTCGCTTACACACACACTTTCACACGCATGCTCTGATTTTATTTTATTTTAATTTTATTTTATTTTGTTTCATTTGTATCTTTTTTGCAATTCTTAATTTGATTTTGTCTTGCGCTTATTGTTTATTTTAAAATCATTGTTTTTTAGAATCTAAGGGAAGGGCGAGGTAACCCCATCACAAGTTTTCTGTAACTTAACGGGGATACCTCAGTTTTTGTGTTGCATGATAATGTAAATATGAACAATAAAATTTTATTATTATTATTTATTTGGAAAATTAAAACCCATCCTAATTCCACAGGAACTTTCAAAATATAGCTGCTTTCATCAAATAACTAGTAAGTAACTATACACATTATAATACCTAGTAGATAGAGAGAGAAAAAGTAAATAACTTACTTTTTTCCTATTGACTAGTTATTTAAGCTCTTTAGCTTTTGTACTTTGTTACTACAAGAATACTATCTACATTTCAATATTCTCAGACAAAAATCTAGTGACCTACAACGAAATCGGGTTTAGTGAGACTTCAAACTTCATAAAATTAATCATTAAATATTTTTTTAAGACAACCTTTTTTTCAAATTCTTCTCAGCAAACCCTTTCATTTGATACCCATATCATGGCAGTGCACAAAAAATAACTAGTCCGCCATATTGGATTTAGAATAACGTCACTTAGCTAACCATGCATTGTTATCCAAACTAAACGTTTATGCAAAATTTCATCTTAATCGGTGGAGGATAACTGCTTCAAAATTCAGTTGCAAGATTTGACCCGAACACACAATCTATAAATTGCATGTTAAATAAAAACTTGTAAAATTCTGTTTAGGTACGCATTTCAAAAGAAGATATTTAAACATAGTTGCCATCCATAAAGAAAGCACTTTCAAACATGGGATCATAACTTACGTAGGTAAACTTCAAGCACTTTACAAGTTTACTAGCATTTTTCGAGAATTTTCTATGATTTCTTAATCAAAAGAGGACGCTCAGAATGTCTCGACTGCCTCTTGTCTGGTGCTCGCAAGCGCTACTGTTGAAAATGAGGTCATAGATTCGATTCCTGGATCAGAGAAAGTGTTTTTGGATTTTGAATCAGGAATTCCGTAGTAGCAAGCGAATCAGACTGAAGGTTGGACTTGAGCCAAATGAGGTGGCAATAGGCTCACATCAATGGGGAAGGGTGAGTATATGTATGTACTAGCTTCTGCCAGCAGCTTCGCCCGCGTGAAAGTCGATAATTAGGTATCCCGAGGAAACCTATTCCTGCGATAAAAAGTATCCTATGTGCTATTCCTGACTATAATTTATCTCTGTGCCAAATTTAATCCAGATCCGTCCAGCCGTTTGACCGTAAAGAAGTAACAAACACACTCACAAAGTTTCGCCTATAAAATATTAGTGTGATGTTTGAGATGGCAATAGGCGAAACGAGTGTGTACTATTGGAATACATTATAGCAGAACAGTAATGCTAAAAAATATTTTTAAGCCAAAATCCCTGCACCCAGTAAGCCATCTTATTTTTATTTAGGCCAAAGATACTACGAAATGGTCTTGTGTGTACCTTCACCCCAACTACGCTCCATAACAGCGCCACATAAAACTCATAAAGGTATTTTTATTAAAAACACAATAATAGTTTTCTATTCAACACGTTCTGAGACTGACATAAAACGGAACGATTATTTCGTCGAAAAAATCAGAAGGTAAAACCATTAGGACCGCAATGTCGGTCATAAAATAAGAATTAGGGGCCGTAAAAATAAAAATTTGTTGTATGAAATATTTTTGACATATTTCATGGATCGCACTCACTTTAATTTCAATTTATGGCGCATTAAAAGTGCCCCGGAGTTCCGGCACTTCGGTACGTAAGCAATGCTCTGGCAGACAGGACTGCACTGAAGCCTAAAAGGTTCTAGAAAAAAAATTTAATGTGCCAGCTGCTTTTACCATACCTCGAACATTCAATCTACGATCGAACGCATCTTCGGAATGACGGACTGATATGCTTACGTTTCAGCTTATGAAACTTTGAACACATGATCCGACCTATACATGCCGCCGGAAAAAGAGAGTTGTTATAAATTTGAAGTGTTGACCTGTGTGTTTGTGTATATGTGTATTTATGTATATGTATTTGTGTATCTGTCTGTGTCATCATAGCTCCTAAACGGATGAACCAATTTTAATTTTGGTGACATTATCGGGAGTTTTAGCTATGTTTGATGAAAATTGGTTCCACCGTTCAAAAGTTATGGGCGCTTTACTGCTTAAATCGGAGTATTTTCGAAAGATATCGTGTCATAATTACGTGTTCGATACCTTTTCGTTCGTTCGTTCCTAACTTCCGTGGTCTTTACGGGGTCGCCACCGACAGAAGGTGGACGCGGTGAGGCCGCAGGTGAGGTCCCTATCCACTGCGGCCGAAAATTGGTAGGTGACGGGTCCACTGACCTGACCCGTCAAATAATTCTTCTTTTGTAATTTTAATTATGTAATGTTCGACACAATGTAAATTGTTTGAGAATAAATAAATTAAATAAAATGAAAGGGAAACCAAGGGGCCCCTTTTTATACACGGGGTCGTCTGGCGCCCATATGCTGGTTTGGTCCCTGGGGTGGTCACGGCGTGCAATGTGTTCTGGTGCACCGGTGATGGGGGGTATCACCCAGAGGAGCGTGACAGCCGCGTACGCGGTGAGTGTTAGCGCGTGCCCGTGTTCCCGCCATAAGCGGCACAGGAGGACACCGTGGAGTTTTAGTGGGTTGGAGACCCACATATGAGAGTTTCTCAAAGATAAAAAAGGCTATGCATTCCATAGACGAGAAGCCTGGACAGTAAAAGATTTGTCTAGGAAAGCAGTGGAATGCATTGGCATTTTCATCTTCATTTTATCCCTCTTTTAACTGTTCTGTGATTTTATCCGATGATCTATGTATGAGTCGTTATGGAACGAAGTTAAAATTCTATGACGACCTTCTGACCCAAAATTGCAACCCTCACTTTTTCTCAAGGACTTTCCATCTGCCTCTACACATGCCTACCTGGAGGCATAGGTAAACTTTATTCCACATTTCCACTTGTAGTTCGAGAGGCTATTACTCGTAAGGTGAGCAATAAAACACTGCTGTGCGCGACGGAATGTAGGTAATAATGAATGGATTTTATTGATAAACTACCTCTTAGACGGGCTAGGTGTATTTTTCTACGCGTGGAATTGAACAGCTAAGAAAAATACAGGTACGTCTACTGAACCTAATACCTAGTAAAGCGGAGTATTCGCTTGTGACGAAGCGATACGCCTATTTTTTTAGGCAACAGTTGCTAAAACTTAAATTGGGACACAAGGGCCGTATTATAAACATTTTCATAGAAAACCATGCAAATTCTAAGCAGTCAATTTCTCGGCCATAAAAGTAAAACCTCCTTTGACCTTGGTTTTCTGTCCATGCGACAGAAAACCAAGGTCAAAGGAGTGACTTATGTACCAACACTCCTACCACGGGGAGGCACATGCTGAGATAGGAGCCTTTTTGGTCTCGCACGGGGTAATTTATTTTTTATTATTGTTTGTGTTTTGCTTATCTCGTGTCTCCTGTGCGGGTCACAAATATTTTTTTTTTTCTTTCTTTCTTTACGTGTAATTACTAGATATACATCATAGGTGGACCGATGAACTAGTTAAGGCTGCGGGAATCCTATGTGTGCGTGACGCACAGGACCGGTTGATGTAGTCACACCCGTGACACTCGGGAAGCCAGCAGTGGACGTCTTTCGGCTGATATTATCATGATGATAGTCAGAAACCTGTGCTATACAGCGCGGACACTTCACTACGGCGCGGCGCCGCGCCGCCACCGTGAAACGGCACGCAACGGCACGCTGCCGACCTAATATTCACAATTATTTAGGTACCTAGAACCCCAGGGACTTGGAAAGAAATCTTAAATATCAGCTATTTTACGTGCAAAACTAGTAAAACTAATGCATAAAGTCTTTAAAATCTCATTAGGACATGAGAAAGAGGTTAACGACGTACAAATGTATCATTTTTTTACCCTCCCCCCCCCCCTCTACCTAGATAACTGTGCAACATGCATTTAATATGCACCACCCTTTTAATGGAATGTTATGTGTGTGATTTTAATTTAAGCGTGTTGTAATGTAGCGTAAGTATCTGTGTTGCTCCTGACGACGGAAACCTAACAGATTTGAAAAATTAATTTTAATTTTTGCATGGGTAAGTCCTTGAGCCACTTATGCTACATGAGGACTTACAGTGGCGACTAAACCCCACCCTTTTCTCTCACTAGTATTAGCTAATTCTAATTCTGAAAAGTCCCTGCACAAGTTCACTGCACATTAGTGCACATACTGCCCTAAGCTGCTTTTGGCTCGACTCCACCACCACTTGACCACACACATTACTATAGCTACCAAATTAATTGGCACAGGGATCACGTACTACCGTGCACAGCGAGGCTCAGGTAAGGCGCTTTTTCAGTCTCCCCAGGGATGTGCCCTAACAGGCGTTACACAGAGGGGGTCCCAGGGTGGTATTTTAAGTGGTCACGGGGCCCCTTTTACGTGCTGATGTTGATCACCGAGTTTATTGAGGTAAAAATTTTCGCCAAGAGCCGTTTGAAGGTTTACAAAAAAAGAGTTAGGTACCTACCTAAGTAGCTAATACCTGTCCTACAACAGCAGAATCCTTAGAGAGGCGCTCTCAATAGATGTAATAGCTTGTTCTTCTTGGTAGTCGCCTGCACACAGAAACGTTCAGGAAACGTTGCTAATAGATCAATGCTAATGGGGTTGTGAACTGCTACTTTTTCACGAAAGGTGGCGCATCGTTGCTATGGCTATTGAAAGCTGTCAAATCCATACATTTTGTAACCTATTATTCAGTAAACACAATTTGCCTCTGTGTGGTACCAGGATGTACCAACCCCGGTGTTCATTTGTTGCCCAAAGGTACAACACTAAAAAAAAAACTGGGAATGGGCTATACCACAGAACAAAAAAAACGCCTGGCTATACATATTTATAGGTGTGATGTACATGTCTAAGTAACTCTGATTATGTCGCATGGTAATTTTCGGTAATATAGTGGAGCTATTAACGTCAGAAGCTTATGGACTTTGATTGCCGAAAATAAAATAAAACGTTTAACCTAAAACGTTAAGAATACTAACACATTAAAGTTATTTTCTCTCATTTTTTGCAATTTTTTCTACCATGAGTCAAGTAAGAAATAACTCGTTAAAACTAAAAAATTGCCAAATCCAGAACATATCACCGATTATAAATATTTTATTGTATAAAAGTCTGCCTTTCAATAAGATCTGTTTTCTTTCCAGTTAGCCTTGCTTGTCATTTCTTTAGTTCGTCTTTCAATTCCTTATGCTTCCAGGGACAATACATATTATCAACTAGCTGTGCCCGCGGCTTCGCTCCCGTCATCTGCCTGCCAACCCTACCATACTTACCAGCCTGCCTGCCTACTCCACATACTCAAAAAAACTTTTTACAAAAAAATACTACCGTCTTCCAAATAAAACTACAAAGTGAAAAATTACTTTATTTTTGGAAGTCGGTGTCTTTCGTAGGTACCAATTTATTGCGTTATGGACACCGAATTCCAAAAATAAAGTTATTTTAACTTTGTAGTTTTATTTGGAAGTCGGTAGTATTTTTTTGTAAAAAGTTTTTTTATTTTTCACTTTTTAGATGTACCTACCTAGGTTAGGTTAGGTTAGGTTAAAACGGGCTGTTTTCCGCAACTGCACGACTAAGCGCGTATTTTGCGTATTGTACCTACCTAATAGGCAAGTTGTTTAGTAAGTTACCTACTCGTATAACGCCAGAATATATTACCCAAATATCATGAAACTTGAACATAACCGGTGAAATGACAGATCTGCGTACCCCTTAAGAGCGTACTGGCGTGATGTTATGTTATGAAATGGTATAAACAACAAACAGACATGCGATTGCAGCAATTCCGAGAGATTTGCCGTTATTTATTGAAGAGTTCTGTTGTATATCTTCGAATTGCTTCGTCTGCTTCGTCAGTCCTACACCAAATTAAAATGGGACCAATTTCGGAACATACTCTTTCAAACAAAAAAAGATTTTTTGAAATCGGTCTACAATTGACGGAGATATCGGTGAACATACACAAAAAAAAAAAAAAAACATACATAATGTCGAACATGTAACCTCCTCCTTTTTGGGAAGTCGGTTACAAAATATACATACCACATACAATTTTTTTTTCTAGGGTCATTCTTTCGCGTAAAATCTTAACACCGCGATTCAGAAAATGACTTTAAATGCACAACGCCATCTATCGAATAGCGAGTTCAACTGTTCGAGTATCTGAATTGCGTGAGCTGTGATAATTTTACTTCTTGAACACTTTAAATTCATCTAACTTTTGATAGAGTGAACCGATTGCGATGAAACAAAAACTAAGTAATTCTTAAAGATTCGCACAATTTTTGTGTATAAAAGTTATCTACATTGGTTTCGTACATTTCACGTGATGCGTGCACAAATAAACAGACAAACAGACAAACAGATAAACAGACAAACAGACAAAAATTCCAAAAATGCTAGAAATGGGTTCTGTTGGTTATCCTTTAACACCCTGGCTATTTTTTTTGGAATTTTTTTCGATGTACAAAAAATATTTTTCTACAGATTTATTATATGTATTGATTGATGATGATTGATGATAACGATGGTAGACCGGTTTAGTTACAAAAATAACAAAAAACGTGATGTAAACAAAGCAAAAATTATTTGACAGCAGCCATTGCGCCGCCAGCGACGTCTGCGCTCAGCTTTGCGTTCACATTCCCATTGAAAAAAGGTATGAAGGTAATCTATGTATCACTCAGCAGCCCATTATTTCTCATAAGCCTGCTAAATAGATAATAATGTCACCACTTACGGTCATGAACATGTTATTATAATATTGATGAGCCATCCATCAGCGAACACCGAACACCTGTGGCTGTGTACTGTTCAGTGCATCAATCATTTTAGATTTCTATTACAGCGACGAGACGAGGTTAAGTATAAAACGTGAGTTACTAAGTATTGTCTTTGTTCCTTAATATAATTACTATGACCTCCTGAATTACCAATTCAAATATTTGTCGGGTTTAGTCAGTAGTACGGACGTCAAAACAAATCACAAGCACGCCTCTAGCGGCAATCAAGAGCAACTACGCATTGGTGCGCTTTTATTATAAGCTGCTATTGCGTGGTGCGAAATAGGGGCTAGGGCAGTTGAGTACTGAGATACTGACAGCCGTAGAGCTAAGACTTCGTAGAACCATTGTCGATCCGTAATATTAGTAAGCAAGAATGTAACTTGTGTCTATTTGAATATACTCAGTGTATCGAATAACTTGTGTGATTTCACGATTCTACCCAACTACCTGCCCACACACGATGTCTTAACCTAAGGGAATGCATCCTGTCTTCCCAATGGTGTACATCTATCGGCCAGCCTTGATGCGACATATTTATAATGATTTTTTAAAGATACAGGTATACAATCCTCGACCGATACAGGTTAACCTTCTTGGCCATAGAGCAACACGGACCACCGGCTGTCCGTCATGCTCTATGTTCTTGGCTAAACAGGGATTGCCAAAGAGTAAAATGGGGATTGCCCTGTTTATCCAAGAACTAGAGACTCGCTTACATAATGCCACTTATCTTCTATAGCCGACTGCCCCGGTAGGATGGTAAAGTTCTTCCCAATCACAGAGATCTTTAAAAAATAATGATCTCAAATTCCATTGCTTTTTTAAAGATCATATTTTTTTTTTTTTTTTTGTTTGTTCCTTACGGAACAGGCTAAGGTCTGAGACCATGCTGCCTAGTCATCAGTATTTTTCTTGAATTCATTAGTAACATTAGAATGCGGATGTAACATATTCTAATGTTTTTTGGAGTATTTGGAAGCAAATTGTATCGAGTCAGCCTTCCCAGTAAGCTTAGCGGAGGTAGTCAATACTACAATAAAATTCTCCGCTCCACTATCCTGAGATCGCTTCTGTCAATGATTTCACATATTGTCCAGTTGCGTAGACAGTTGAGACACAAAACTACACCAATTTTATATCACAATATCCACTAGGAATCAATTTGCAAATAATATTAACAGCCGCTGAACTTCACTCGAAAAAATCCCGCCAAAAACTCCATATTTTTTTTTATAACTAGACGCAAAACCACTGCCAGAGACATTGTAATACCTAGACGGAACGTATTTACGACGAAAAAGAAACTGTCGATTCTTTCGTTCTTGCTTATAGAGAAACTCTATGAAAAAGAAAGAGACAAACATAGACAAACGCTACCATCCTAAACGTCAAAGAGACCACTTTTTAGTCACTATTGTAACCCATCGGTTAGCAGCTCTAATTAAAGTTTTTCGCTGTTTTCAAGCCTTTGTATCGTTTATATCAGGAAGAATTTTGTTGTTTAATTATCTGCATGAACCATGTCGTGTGTGGCTATCGGTTGCAAGAGTAGAATGAGTGTATTAACAGAACATAATCAAAGGATATCTTTCCACAGGTGAGTTATCGACTAGCATACTGAAATTATTGTGCAGGGAATACATTTCATAGGCTGTCCGGAATAATGGTATCTAAGTTCTAAATACGTCGAGGACGTATAGTATCATTTAAACCATTCTATTTAGTGAAATAATTAACGTTTATACGTTCGCTGATAGAGCTATGACAGTTTACGTACTTACGTTCTGATGTTAGAGATGTGACAAAAGTCACGAGAAAGATTTATCGATACTGTATTTTTATTTTACTTACTTTAATTTATTTCATAAAGTTTATTTGCTATTTGTGATTATTAATCTAATATCGATTGTGCACAGGTTTCCTAAGAGTACTTATTTAAGAAATAAGTGGATCAAGAATATAAAACGAGCTAACTGGACACCTTCACTATATTCTCGCTTGTGTTCACTGCAATGAATCATGCCATCGCTATCCCTTGACCCATTTATGGACACAGGTTGATGAATCATGTTAATTTTTACATATTACTATTTTAAATTAAATTATTATATTTAAACAATATTGTTATTATTTATTTTTTTACTTTTATATACATACTCGTCTGTAAACTTTCTTTTCAGTCTTCATCAGTATATCGATCAGTACATGTCTGTACAGTCGTACGAGTGTACCAAAAACTGTCACTTTGATCTCATGATGTACCTCGTTTTTGCGCAAGGTATGAATAAACATTATTATACAACTCTTATAATGCGCAGAAAAATTACGAAAGAATGCAATTGTACTCTTACAATGACTGATAAGTTCACTCTTTGTACGAGTAAACATTCACTCTTTAAATAATTATAAAGATTCCCTACAAAAAAAAACGTAAAATTAGCCGCAGTCAGGGACGATTCTTACAGACATTTGACCAAATTTGTATATCGCTCCAAAACTAAACTCAATAATATCGATATGACAGTGGCACAGATCTAGTACTGATATATGTCTATAGATAAGTATCTATAGCATACTCGGCCACACTGGCACAAAAGACGGCATAGATAAAAGTATATCTATCTCTTTTTGCTTATGACGTTATCTGTGAGTGCGAAAGTGAATACCGATATTGAAATTGCGTCTTAAACACGTTCCGTCTAGGTATTACAATGTCTCTGACCACTGCCAACAGGATCAGCTGATTGTCATTTATGACAGTTTGTGTTAGTAGTATCTGTCATTGTCATTACGGGACAATATTACCGAAGTTCCCGACATCGTCAATTCGTCATTTTACTCGCGAGTTGATTTTAGTGATATAAAGAACAAATGATAAAAGGTCGTCATAAACAGTACAGTATCCAAGGTTGGAGTATTGTTGTGATAGTCGATAACAGACAATAATTTACTTTTACTAGTTTATCATGTAAACGCCTTAACAACACATACTTTTGAAGAATTTCTATCAAAATGTCGCTTAAAAATATATTGCTAAGGTAAGTCAATGAAAAATGCGACTAATTATCATATTTTGTATGGCATTTAAATATAATCAATAAATTGGCTTGACCATATTAAAAAATGTGCGAATAATTTTTCCGAAAGAATATTATAGAACTATTGGGTATTCTTTTTCAATTTGAGTTTCGTTTGACGAAAATAGTCGCGTAATTTAAATTGTTTATTGTATTGTATCTAGATGGCTATGAATTTTATAGACGAGCTTAAGCTATTTATTATAACATAGCATAAACTAGAAATGAAAACCTGCAGTCCAATGCAATAAACCTAACTAACATAACATAACATCATGAAGTTATACCACTTTATGTAAGCCTTTTAGTCATAGTAAAACACACCTTATGATAAAACCTTAGTTTATAAAGAATATCTATCATAATTTATTAAACATTAACTAAAAATCAAGCTATTTATTTTGCCATTAATAACTTTTTTTATTTGTTTCCAGAACAATAAACCAGAAGAATAAATTTGTAAACCTTGCTGGTACGGCAGTTAGAATATCAAATCAAGAACAATATGGGCATAGAGAAGAAAAGAAAAACAACAGCTACAGCAGAAGGACCGTAGCCACAGCACTGTTTAGTTCTGTTGTCATTGGAACTGTTCTAGCAGGTAACTTAGTTTAGACTAGATATGTTTTTTTATTCTCTACTTGCTTGTGCCAGCAGCTTCGTCCGCTTGATATGTCTTTTCTTATCCCACAGGAACATTATACCGGCATGCAAAAGTAGCATATGTGCTATTCCAGACTAATCTATCTCTGAGCCAAATTTTATCCAGATCCGTACAGCCGTTTTAGGGTGATTGAGTAACAAACATAACACACACATCTATCTCAACTTTCACATTCATAATATAAAGTAAGATTTTGCCCAACCTGATCCAATCTGCCCAGCCATTTCCCAACTTTGTTAGACACAGATTCCAGTCTGACTGGATTCAGCTGAGTATCAGTATTTTACATGGAGTGACTACCTATGTGACCTCCACTACCCAGTAACTGGGTAACACTATACCTCTTGGCAAGACCGTCAGGCCTGCCTGATCATAAGTATGCTTTATGTGCACATACGCCAACTACTTTTTAACTGCTTTCCATTTACATAAGCAGTTGATTCATGTGGTATTGTTAGCCATTTAACACAAACATTGACTATGCTTATTTACTTTTTACTGCTCTCGCTATCTAAAGCTTATGTAGCCAAAACTAAAACATCCCGTCTATTCTGTAGACATGTTGTTGTAAAAAGTTTGATGTAGTGAGCTCGAATCTGTCATTCCAAGTTGTTTGGATGAATTGACAGCCCACTTCACTTACTTCTTCATGGTGAGATTTTCACAGAATAGTTTGACTGATGACACCCCCTTTTATTGGACGTAACCCTTATTTAAAATGTTATCTTAATTCTCTTAGATTTTGAATACCAAGGAAAAAATCCCGCCAAGTGCGAGTCGGACTCGCGCACGAAGGGTTCCGTACCATTACCGCAAAAAACGGCAAAAAGATCACGTTTGTTGTATGAGAGCCCCTCTTAAATATTTATTTATTCTGTTTTTAGTATTTGTTGTTATTGTAGCAACAGAAATACGTCATCTGTGAAAATTTCAACTGTCTAGCTATCACGGTTCATAAGATACAGTTGGTGATAGACAGGCAGACGGACAGTGGCGTCTTAGTAATATGGTCCCGTTTTTACTCTTTGGGTACAGAACCCTAAAAAACAAGGGGGTTATTTAATCATTTAAACGTAGCATACATTTCATATGCATAACTTTTTGAAACATTCACAGGTAAATAAGTACCTTTTCCTGTAAATTTGTTTCAATAAGTTTCTGCAAATAAAGTGTTATCTGTTAGTTCTAAGAATTGACTCATGCATGACAGTTGAATATACTGAAATAAATAGCTTGAATATCCTCAATACATAATAACTACATAACAGGTGTTATATTAATTGGAATTCTAATGAGGTCTGAATTTAAATTACCTATATTAAAATAGAACTGATACATACGTACACATACCTACAACTCACGCCCTTTCCCCATGGGGATAGCAGAATAAAAACAATAGCGATACAACTAGGTACAAAATAGAACTTATTTAGTTGAAAATACTGTCATTATTTTGATTGCAGATTGTGCATAATTTACTTTTCAGAAAAGTCAAAAAATAATGGAGATGAAATAAAAGAAGCTGGAGAGAGGAGACCTGACCTTCCTACCTACAGAGCTGAAGAAGTTAGCAAGCATGATGATGAGTAAGTTACCATAATTTGAACTTTCAGAATAATTGGCAAATGTTTTGGAGCCAAAAACTTATAAATAACTACATAGAAACTTATAATACATTTTTTATGTATTATTGATAGGCTCGTGCTTGACCACTATCTCACCTGGTGGTAAGCGATGACGTTGTTGACGGTGAAGAACTATTCTTGTAACCTATTCACTCTAGAAACCCTAGGTTTTAGCTATAGGGAAACACAAACTCCGGCAGGGAATTCCACTCCTTAGGTGAAATGAAAGTACGCCCAAAACGTTTAGTGCGTATGGGTGACATATCCACCATGTACCGATGGCGTATCGCCGTACGTCTTGTAGTCCTAAGATGAAACGAACTAGACGGATTATATCATGTACGGTCGATCGCGCAAAGCGAGTGACGTGGGTCTGAAGAAGAAGGCTGCCAAGTCCTGCAAGATAGTGTTGCGAAGGGCTCGGTTCGACCACAAAGGCTGAATAGGGACCAAACTTGCATCTTACCCAGCTTAAGTCGGTCGATTCGAAGTTCTGCCGTCCCTCACTACCATCACTGCTGCAACCTAACGGGTCACTGGCCCACTCCGCTGAGAAGAAGGCAAATTTATTTGCCTCTCTTTTTGCGGCATCTTCACGTCTGAATCCTAGTGACGCGAGCCCCCTCCTTTTCCTGATGTATGCGAGACAAGTATGTCGGACATTCGCATCCATCTAAAAGACGTCTGTAGGGTGCTGCGCAACGTCGACGTGAAGAAGGCTAGCGGCCCTGACGGAATACCAGCAATAGTTCTTAGAACCTGTGCACCTGAACTGTCTCCGATCTTGATATGCCTATTCCTCCTTTCGTATCAGTCTAATAAAAAAGTAAAGTGACGAATGCTTGGAAGCAAGCTAACGTATAGCCTGTGCCCAAGAAGGGCGTCGAGCTGACCCTGCCAACTACAGACGCATCTCTGTAACGTCCGAATGGGGCGATGCCAATCTGGTCAGGTTCAATGCTGCTAAAACCCAGGGCGCATCGTTATTTCCGCTAAAAAGAGCCAATTTCACCCGGCTCCAACTTTCCGAGATGTGACCATGCCAATAACGGACCATCATGAGCTTTTTGGCGTTACGTTGACATCGATTCTCAATTTTGGGGCATACATTGAGGTAAAGTCTCATCTGGCTGCCAATAAGTTGGGAATCCTTGCAAAGGTGAGAAGGTACTTCACTCCGGAACAGCTGCTCAACTTGTATCTAGCGCAAGTTCGATTATGCATGGAGTACTGTTCTCATCTCTGGGACGGATCTGCCAAATACTAGCTTGATGCACATGCATAATAGATTCGATCGAAAAGCGGGTCAAGAGGCTCATCGGCAATGAGGCACTGGTCAAGCCAAAGCTCCAGAGCCTTGAACATCGTCGCCGAGTCGCCATTAAACAAAGTCAAACATATATGTAAAAGCCCATATTTTTGTAATAAAATAAATGAACCGAAAGCCAAACATGAAACAAGACAACATTCCATCTGTTACCTAAACCTTGGCTGCTTTGCAATTTATTAGCTGTCTGCATAGATCTCTTTTTTTCATAGTACAAAGTAGCCATACGACGAGTATGACTATAAGGCAAAAGTTATTGGAATTCCCATGAGAAATGGTTTTGAGGAAACTTTGATGAAATTACATGTTTGTGAGTTTTGTGACAAATGTTTGCCAAATCAACT
Source organism: Orthosia incerta (assembly GCA_948252205.1). Taxonomy (NCBI): domain Eukaryota; kingdom Metazoa; phylum Arthropoda; class Insecta; order Lepidoptera; family Noctuidae; genus Orthosia; species Orthosia incerta. The sequence continues at coordinate 32,451,342 of OX411744.1, read as the reverse complement.
ATTTATCAGAAACCACGCCCATGACCAAATCATTATTTCATGCCTGATACAGATTTTTTGTAATTTGTTGATTCATAATTTACCTGTTTCTTTTTTAAAGAATATCAAGATAAAAAGTATTGATAGTAGTCATCTTGGCATACAAATAAAGGTTCTTGTACAGAGAAAGATACCAAAATACGATAAACCCGAAATTAGAATCCCAAATCGCAGTATTAGTAACTCTTAGGTAGGACTGACCTACCTCCAAACAACCAGAGATTAGACTTAGGCCCAGATTGTTTTCCTTAGTTAACTTAACCAATGATTAAATATGTTAACCAATGGTTTATAATTTCGGTAAAATGCATTTTTTTATTAATTGTTAACCTCACAAATGGTCAAATAAGTTAGAAAATTTATTAATTGATAATTTGTAAGACTAACAACAATTGATGAAAAACGCGTTTTACCGAAATTTCAAACCATTGGTTAGCTTATTTAACCATTGTTTGAGTTAACTACGGATAAAAAAACTGGGCCTAGGTCGTCCGATGACCTGGTTAACGTTGTGGGCATCCGCTGAAATGATGATGCCGCCTGAGCCGGATGCCTGAAGCACAGGTCTAGTTGATGCATTGATACTTGGAGTGGCATATGTCCAGCTAAAACTCGCCTTTCAGTTAAAATGATGAATACCGATAATAGGTATTAAACCACCTAAGGTAGTTCCACCCATTACATAAAAAATTATTATGAGGAAAATTTTCGCGGTCGATAAAATCTCCACATTAGATTAGATTCACAAGATCAACAAACACTGATAACTGATATGAATCGTACATATGTATGTAATGTTATCGGCTTCTGTTTGACAACAATCTTGGCTCTGATAAGAGCTTGTAATACATAGATAGCAACGACTTTGGCTCTTGTGTTATTGTCAAGATATTGTTGTGATTGCGTATTTGAGTATGACGAAATTAATGTTTTTTATCCGTAATTTACCATCAAGTCTGTAATCACCAAAGGGTAAGGCAGTGTTGCACCTATAGCAGGGATCAACAAATGGCAGACCGCGGTCCGCATCCGGAGCGCCGGCGCCGCGCCGACCTAATTTCTGTGGACCTTAAATAAACAGTACAATATTATTTAATTGTGTTACTTGAGTACGTAATTTAATCATGTATCTCGCGCTTTGTCTTTACTGCTGTCGATTCGATATCGGACGAATTATCTCATCTCATCGCAAAAAGCTGAAGAGTTTGTTTGTTTGAACGCGCTAATCTCAGGAACTACTGGTTGGATTTGAAAACTCTTTTTGTGTTGGATAGTCCATTTATCGAGTAAGGTTATAGGCTATATAATATCACGCTAAAACCAATACGAGCCGAGCATAAATGAAAAATGTTGCAAAAACGGGCAAAAATATTCCTTTTTGAGAGCTTTTGTTGCGTGCGCTGCGTAGACGGTTTAAGTTACGCAAATATAATGTATGATGGAATTGTTCTCCTTTAAAAGTTCTAAAAAAAAGTCCGCGACAGCATATGTCTATCTTTTAAGATTGACTCACAATAGCAGCTTTTATGTTCTAAATTTTAATTAGATCGCCGCCGCCGGTAGAAACAAAAGTTTACAGGTTACATTCGTAGGTAGTAGGTAGGTAGTAGGGTAGGTAGGGTAGGGTAGGTAAGGTAGGGTAGGTGGGAGTTATGGAAATAAAAAAAATTGGGTAGGTAGGTAGGAGGTAGGTAGGTAGCCAGTTGAAGGTAGCGAAGCCGCGGGGGTCAGCTAGTTGATAATAATTATAGTATCTATATTTGCATATTTAAGTTTACCTATTATTTCAAGTTTAACAAAGTGAATACACGTGATGATGTTAACGTTGGGAGAGAGGAGGGTACTGTCTTTAAAACTTTCGTAGGGGCCGCGACGGTCATATTATTTAAAAAAACGCTAAACCCCAAATTAAAGTAATTGGTGACCTCACCTATAGTATAGTACACCCAAATTTTGCCAAGCACCAACCGACACAACCCAGCAACAACCACAACCATTAACCGGGCACAAGTCCAACTCCGGGCTGGTACTTAGAAATTTCAGGTGGGAAAACCAGATATTGGGTTTATCCAACCCGGGAAATTCGTATGTATGTTGTACTTACAACTGTGACCACAAAATGATAGCCCACTTTATGGTCACAGTTGTAACTTTGTTCAAGTGGGAAAAATAATAATAATAATACCAGCCTGTAACTGTCCCACTCAAATCAAAATCAAATAGTTTATTTCAAATAAACCTTAAAGATACCTTTTAATTGTCAAACAAAAAAAGAAAAAGATGACTCTAGTTGCAAATTCGCAAGCGTCAGTAGTTCTCAATGGAGAAGAATTTGCAAGACACTCCAGCGAACACTCTTTTCCATCAGTTTTAATTACAAGTTTTTGGTTACATCATACTTGTTAAAAAAAAAACATATATATGAGAACGATGTAAAAAAGTGCACGTAAAAGCGCCACAAACAATTTAAAAATATACAATAATAGGCTGAGGCAGATAATTTATGACCAATCCCAACTGATGGCGCCCGTTCACGAATATGACGCATGGATCGGCACCACTCGGCTCAACCATCACGACATCAAGACACTGCAGGGCAAAGGTCTCTTCTCATACATTGAAGACACGAGCAATCATCATCACGCTTGCTCAAGACGGGTTGGTGATTTCAAATAAGTCCAGGTTTTCTCACGCTGTTTTCTTCCACCGTTGTCAGTGATGTCCAAGGTACTCGTAAACCTAGAAAGTACATAATATGTCATTGAAAAAGTCACATTGGTACTTGCCTGGATTTTGAACCTACGGACTCAAGCATGAGAAGCGAGGTCTTAGCCATTAGGGACACCATGACAAAGGTATGACAAAGAACAAAAAAAAAATGTGTAAATTGTTTTAGTCAGAAATTGAGCTCGTCACAAATTGCAACATAAATACAGTTCCGGAGTAATTACTTGATAATAAAACAGTGTCAACAACGATTGCGTATAGAATGACGTAGGTACGTTTACGTTTTATTATGTTAAAAGGTCAGAATTAGCTAAATATTGACTGACTGATTCATTTTCCAATATCTTTCAAGACTAGTGAGATACACTTAATGATAATGTATCGGTTTTATAGGTTCCCGCAGTTAAGCTTGGAATTGGAAGTAGATTATAAAATTGGTATGTGTAGGTGAACAAATTTAGACCTGAGATAAGTTATCGATAATATTGTACACTATCGATGGATAAAGAAATGATGCAATGTTTGTAATGTCGGCCCCCAACGTCGCCACGTGGGCACATGGGCCACTCGCATCTTATCAATTTCCTATACTGAAGATATTATCAACTACTCGAAAGTGCATCTACCATTGAAGTGATTGCTTCAGGAACAACAGGACTCCAGTCTGACTAGCGTATCTGGACTTAGGTTTACTTATATGACTAAATTCTAGACATTTGTCTCATTTGAAGCCTCGAAGAAGATATTTGCCCCCACTTCAAACCTCCAATCTCTTCCACAGGAAAAGCTTCTGGGTGATATACAAGAATGGCGTGTACGACATGACAGAATTCCTGCCCTCCCACCCGGGAGGGGAGCAGATCATGAACGCGGGAGGACTCAGCATCGAGCCCTTCTGGAACGTGTACGGGATGCATAAGACGGATGAAATCTATGCCTTGCTCGAGTCTTATAGGATAGGTGAGTTTTCATGGGTTGTTAACTGATTGCAGCATCTCTATACTTCCGATTTTCTCAATATTGCTGATTGGCAAAGGTGCCTAAATTTGCTCTATTAGAATCAATAAGATCTTGCCCTGATCTTAGGCTCTGCTACCTCGTTCACATGTTTTTTTTTAACGCGCGTGTCTTATTTGGACCCTGGTCAAAACATGCAAAAAACAAACGTTTCCTCTAAAGTAGGCAAACATTCAAAAACTTCATGTAGCATTTATCTCTTTCTTATGTCGACGTCACCTTCCGCAACCCTTTAAGTAAGAAGGCTATCCTTTAAAACAACATCTATTTTTAAGTTGAGATTTTTCATATCGCCTTGATCCAAACACATGTCTTGTAGAACTTGCAAAAAACCCATAAATTACTGCAAATTCTCTCTTCTCTTGACCTCAAAAATGTCCTCGTGAGTTCCCAATATAAACGTCAGCAGCACATCCTCAGGAAACCTCCACGAGGACGACGTCGTGGACATGTCCAACGACGAGTTCTGGGTCAAGGAGCCGAGCAGAGACAAGCGGCTCATCGTGAAGACCGCCAAGCCGTTCAACGCGGAGATACCCGCTAAGCTGCAGGTCGCCTACTTTGACACACCTAAGTATGTTGGTAAATGTGTTTGGTTGTATTTTTGTTGTGTTTGGAATGTTTTTGAGTACTAAGTTAGTTATTAGATGGTCTTGTTATGTTCGCGTACCTTGGTTTCAAAAAACTAGTTAGTAGTTCTGTAATCAAATCTCCGTAATTTATTACCTTAGCCAGATTTTAATTAATAACCTTAATTTATTTTAGTATATTCTTATGACCCGTTTGATATTAGAAAAAAAGGTAAGGTCTAAACCCAGTAGTAGGCGATTTTGGACAATTAAAGGTTAAAAATCTTTAACCGTCTTATTAATAAACGTGGACTAAGGTAAGAATAACTTTATTCCAAGCATTAGGTTGGTACTAAAAAAAATCCGTATTAATAAACACGGAATAAGGAGGAATAATACTAATCTGACACTAGTCTCGGACTAAAAGTTAAACCATGGTGCCAGCTAGTTTAAGGTCGGAATAAGAGTAGTGTAACTATGGCAACCACAATTTTTTTAATTTTTTTGCATCGCCCTATTCGGGCAGGCTAAGGTCTTAGACCATACCGCCTCGTGTTCAGTGCATAATATTCTTCTTGAATTCTTTAGTATGCATTAGAATGCGGATGCAACAGATTCTAATGTTTTTTGGAGTATTTGGAAGCAAATTGTATCAAGTCAGCCCCAGTAAGCCTTCCCAGTAAGCTTTGCGGGCGGTAGTCAATACTACAATAAAATTCTCCGCTCCACTATCCCGAGATCGCTTCTGTCAATGCTTTCACAGATTGACCAGTTGCGTAGACAGTTGAGACATAAAACTACACCAATTTAATATCACAATAGGAATCAATTAGCAAATAATATTAACAGCCGCTGAACTACAGTCGAAAAAAGCCCGCCAAAAACTCTCGCAACCACAATTATTACATAGACTCTGATTTTTTATTTCGTAAATGTGGAACATTAAAAAAAATAAGTTCATTGGCAGCTATTTAGCTTTAGTCAACTAGTCAACGAAATTACAAATTAATTAATTAATTAATCATCATTTTATGTAATTTTTAAGTTTAAAGGTAATACGATAATTTGAAAAGGAGGGTTCCTTCACCTTTACTGTCAAACCTCTATGGCAGATGTGATTTTTAGTTTTTTTTCTACATAATGTCTTCAACTTGCTTATTTTTCATTCACTAGTTCATTCTTTTTACTTTTAAATTCAACTGGGTTGCCAGAGCTTACGCGTAAATCCAAGACTAAGAAATGAATAGTTAGTCCGAGGTTATTCCATGTTTATTAATAACATTGCTAGATCTATGTTAATCCTTAGTTACTCCGGGATTAGCTAGTCCAAGAGTAACTTCGGAGTAAGCTGGGAATACGCCATTTTTATTAATAAGACTGTAAAAGTACAAATCATGGCATGCACTTTGTTGTTGTTGTTTATATAATAATAGCCTTTATTTAACAATCATACATAGTACATGTTTACTTTACTTTACTTTAATACAAAATTTTCTTATTTGACACCCGTTTTGCGAAGACTGTCTTGCTTCCCAGCATAGGCCTCCCCTAAGCCTTCCCCAGAACGCGAGCATGTGTCATCCTTCTTCATGTGATGCCTGCTATTCTTTTTATGTAGTCCGTCCCACCTACGTCACTGTCTACCTTTTTTTTTCTGTTCTGTTTTGGGCACCACTCGGTTAATTCTTTGGCCCCACTTTAGTTTTTTAATGCAATACGTTACATCCGTAACTCCAGTTTGTTTCCGAATTGTTTTAAGTTTTATTTTGTTTCTTAGTTTAACATTGAGCATGCTCCTTTCCATACCATGTTGACAGGTCTCTAAGATTCGTAATTTATTTATTTATTTAATTATGGCACTCCAACGACTTATTCACTAAAACATTCTTTGGGGTACTGTAACAAATTAAACTTAGATCTAGAGTGAACTTGTCACTTACAGGTGTGCACAGCACTTACATATTTAAAATTGTATAATATTACATATATGCTAACAAATAGTACATATTATAGGCTAAAAAATAAATAATCAAACCTACATGATGACAAAATCGAAAATTAAAAAAAAAGACTAAATCAATTGTGTTGCTCTAAAGATTAACACAATCAATGACAAAGTAAATAGTAATTAATAATATATGAGTAAGTGATAATATAAAAGTCAATTTGAACTTTAATACCATACCATAAAGTTTAAGTGTTAGTGGAGAGGTTCCGGGAAGGCAAAACAATTGAGTGACGTGACGTTATCGTATAAATATTAATGTCAATATTTGTCGATACTCAAAAACAAATTGGTAGGTTAGGGTGGTAGGGTAGATGTTTTTATGGCAAAACAAAGTTTGCTGGGTCAGCTAGTGTTATTATAAATCCTTCCTTATGTTCTTTTCTTTTCTTGCCAGCGAACTATTTTTTGTCCGTCAACACATGGCTGTGCCTGAGTTGGACTCGACGCAGCACAGTGTGAAGATCATCATCAAGAATGGTAGCGAGAAGACCAAGCAGTTCACTCTTAAGGAGCTAGAGAAGTTCCCTCAGGCCAAGGTGCGGGCCGCGCTCATGTGCGCCGGGAATAGGCGCAGCGAAATGAATGAGGTACACTGGTTTTTGGCTTTAGTCAGAGAACATCTTAAGGAGTGGCATTCGATGACGGAGTCTGTGTTGCCTGATAGCTACAACCTGGGGGTCTTTAAGTCAAGAGTGAATAGGTTACTTCTAGGCAAGCGTGCTACACCGTCGGCCACATCATCGCTTACCTTAAGGCCGCTATCCCATTGGCGTTATATGAGCGCTGGCGTTTCTCCAACGACGTTTACGTCGCGAGACTAGCGTTGGCGCTGAGACTTCGCAACGTTAACGACGTGTCAACGCGACGGTAACGTTGCTTTTTTGGCAACAGGTACAATCACGCCGCCGTTCCGTTCTGTCCGTGCTGTGTGTCTGTGGTATGGGCGGGGGTAGCTGCTTTAGCGAGTGCACGTAGCTACTAGTACGATTCGGAATGCAGTCACCATCAAAAAACGAGTTCGTTATTGAACTATTTATAAATGAAATTCAAAATCGTCCCGGGTTATGTGATAATTATGTCAAAACGAGAATACAGTGATCGTGTTGCTAAAAAAAGGCATGGGAGGAGATAATATGTAAGTACTCTATTTATTCGAGTTATTATTTTATAAATATTCACTGTCTTGTAATCGATTGGATCATAAAGGATTAACCCAAAATTGACGATGAGACTTTCTTTTACTTAATTTTCGTCGAAGTAGCAAAGCCAACAAGAGTGTTTCCTCGTCGGAATCCATTTTGTATCTGATTTTACGCCTTAAATTGTAGCATGTGCGCGACGTTAATGTTGCGTTCAGCGGAAGATGCAAAGCTGGCCACTAAAGTCTCGCCACGTCAACGTCGCCAACGCCAACGCTCGTAAAACGCCAGTGGGATAGCGGCCTTAGGTGTGATATCAATAGATAGATAATGATAAAACGCGAGCCGATCAAAAATTAAAATTACTCCGACGATCCCAAATTACTTAACAAGTGGCATTTGACGTCAACGAGGACGATGGTCGAAATGTCAAAATGTAAGGGATTGATCACGTGATTTTTTGATATCTCTTGTCCCATACAATGTTTCCTTTTTAACACGCTTTTATTAGCTTGGTATGTAGTATCTATGTATCAATGTAACGGAATCTTTGAACGTGATTTTCACCCCCTTCAAAACGTGGGATTGATTTGAAACTTTGCACACTTCTCAAGGACCGATGACAATACCATAATTTAAATAGTTTGTCCCAATATTCTTACCAGGATCTTCAGGATTAGCGACTTTTAGTTCAATTTACGATTAAAGCGTGTTTTTTCGTTTTTAGAACTACAATTTATTAACAATCTCGCCTTCGGTGATAGTATTTCATTTGTCTGAGGCGTAATTAATCACCAAATTTTGACAGGTTCTCAGACTTCAGTAAAGTTTGACAAATACTCAACTTCTAATTCTTTAATATGCTATTTATTGATTTATTGTTAAAGAAATTTATTCCTCAATAAGTAATTACAAATATTTCACTTACTTGAGAACATTTTTTAAACTTATATTATAAGCACTTTGACACAAACTAAGCAGTTATTGATTTTCTTTATAACATTATTTACGGCATAACATTACACTTTGAATGCAAACAACACCAACAAACTCAAAACTTTTTCAATCCACCCGCAAAAAAAATAATTACCGCGGTCGCAAGTATACATACTAAATAATATCTTTATTTCTCATCATCAGGATACAATACAGAGTCAAATATGCAGTACATAGAGACTGGTGTCTGTTTTAGGTAGAACCTGTAGTACAGGTCACCAGGCTTACCCTCCGTCGGAAAATCAATTTGTGGACAATGACTGTATTTAAAGAGAGAAGGCAAATTATAAGCAATAAAAACAAAACACATTAAAAATCAATTAAACTATGTGAGAACAAAAAAGAAGAAAGAAAAAAATAAAAATAAAATAAAGGAGGATCAATAAACAACTACTCGTAATAAACAAACAAAGTGCTAAGTTGGTAGGTTAAATTAAACAAACAATGGGTGCGAATTTGCGAGTGCATGCATGTGTATTAATGTGTGTGTCTGAGTGTGTGTGTGAGTGTGTTTGTGTGTGCGTGTGTGTGAATGTGAGTATGAGTGTGGAAGCTTCAATTGTTGGGATATTACTTCATGGGTTTTAAAAGAGATTCTGTAGTACTGTTGTCAGTTCCTTGAAGCCATGCATAGATTTTTTTCTTACATTCGTTCCTGGTGAGGGGATAGATTAGGAGTTCTTTATTAATTCTATTATATAGATATGGGCCCAGAAAAATGTAAAAATTATGTGCTAAACTACTCCTACATCTACAGCTAACACAGACCGCGGTGGTTCTTCTTTTAGTTGCTAATGTTTTAGGGTCATAGGACAGTTCCGAGTGTTTTTTTATTACTGTACCTAAAATAAAAAGTTGTCGAACTGTGAGTACTTTACAATGTTGGTATAGGTCAAATGTTGGATAACATATAGGGAGAAACGAACTTACTTTCAAAATCGCTCTCTGAGCTCTCTCCAGCTTTAGTAGATGCGTTCTAGCCGCGCCACCCCAGGAAGTTATACAGTAGGTAATTAAGGATTGACACAACGCCAGATAAACCATTCTAATAAGTGCTGTGTCTGCGATATGTCTGAGAGATTTAAATATATAGATCAGTTTACGTATTCTAGGAACTAAAGCCTCAATGTGCGGTTGGAACAATACTATACTATATTAAATGCAATCCCGGTGCCACAGTAAAGCAACGAAACAGCAGGGCAAGACTATTTATGGAAGTAGTGCTTGATTATTAAGAATGTGATTTTTGAATTTAGTTTTAAAAATATTAAACGAGTTCGCATTCTTTACCTCCTTAGGTAGTTTATTATATTGTTGTACTCCCGCAAAAATAATTGTTCTCTCGCCATTGACTGTGCACTCGTGGTAGCAAAATATGATCCTTCCTACGACTGCTACGATTGTGTACTTGATGTATTTTTGTGAAGTGTATCTGTGTGTGAATGGACTTGTCCAAAATCTTCCTTATGAGTATGGTGGTACAGTATGCATGGATTTGCTTAATACTCATGAGTTTCGTTTCCCTGTAGATTTTAATTGTAGGTGTAAGGTAATCGTAGTGGAATAATAGTTTAATGATTTTATTTTGAGCGATCTGTAGGTCCTTTAAATTAGTTTTTGGCGCGTTGCCCCAGATTTCAATAAGGTACATCAAATGTGGTTTCACTAATGTGTTGTAAATGGTCTGGCGCACTCGATGAGGAAGGCAATGAACAACATTGCGCAATGAGCCCAAAAGTGAGGATAGCTTGGATCTAATGTGATCAATTTGTATTTTCCAGTTTAACTGACAGTCTACTCTTTGTCCAAGGTATTTTTCATACTGTTTTTGCTGTATTATTTGATTATCAAGGGTCAGGGGGGGGTGAGCTAGTATTTTTTTATTTTTGGGTTTAAAAATGACGTAACTAGTGTCTTAGCAGCATTAATTGTAAGTAGGTTTTGTTGGAACCAACTAGATAGTGTATTTTAATCATGTCGTCAATCGAAGTGCCATAGTAAAAAAGACAGGTATCGTCAGCATAAAGGGAAACGTGTCCGTGTAATGAAATTTCGTGTACGGAATTAATGTAAATAAGAAAAAATAGTGGTCCAAGAACCGATCCCTGGGGCACACCGAATGAGCCTGTGCTGTGTGGTTTACTTTGGTATTCCCCGATTTTTACTATTTGGTACCTATTCTTTAGGTATGAGTCAATCATTTTGCGTGCCACCCCTGAAACACCTATGTAGTTGAGTTTTTTTAGTAATATTGAGTGGCTAACGGTGTCGAAAGCTTTCTTTAGGTCTATAAAAAGGCCTAGTGCTATCTTTTTTTGGTCAATATTTGTCTGTATTGCTGTTATTAGGTCTGCTGTGGCTGATAAAGTGTTGGACAGAGAACGAAACCCATACTGTCGTTTGTAAAGGAAGTTAATTGAGGTGAGGTATTTGACTAATCGATAGTAAACAACTTTTACAAAGATTTTCGAGACGACAGGAAGGACGGAGATAGGCCGGTAATTGTTTGGGTCACTTTTTGTGCCAGATTTATGGATAGGGGTAACTTTAGCGATTTTTAGGGCATCTGGAAACGTTCCCTCAGCAAGGTGTTCATTAATACAAGTGGTCAGTTTGTCTGATATTAAGGTTCTTAAACGTTTAATTATTTTTGTGGTTATCCCGTCAATCCCTACACTACAGTTTGGATCAAGATTAGCGATTATTTTTGAGATTTCGTCCGTTTGGCACGGTGTAAAAGTAGTTAGTTGATGAGTATAATCTGTTGTCAGTGTTGTATCTACGTTGTGTTTTTGTTGAGTCATTAGGATAGCGTTAGCGAGTGTTGAACCAATCGTTGAGAAGAAGACGTTAAAAGTCTCACAGATTTCACTACCATCGGTTACAGGCCCGTCTTTGGTTAAGAGATTTGGAGGAGTACAATGTAATTTGACCTTGTTGTTGGACAGTGTGTTAATTAGTTTCCACATCTTTTTTGGATTTCCTGAGTATTTCATGAATGTATCATAGTAGTATTTCTTTTTAGTATTTTGTATTATTTCTGTAGTTTTGTTCCTTTCTATTATAAATTGTTTATTTAATTCTTCGTCTTCTGGATTTTGCTTCAATTTGTGCCAAGCTACATTTCTTTCATGAATTTTTGTCATTATATCTCTGCATATCCAGTCTTGTTGGGGTGGATTTAGGACTTTAATTTTAGTAACTTTGCTTTCAAGTATTGCACACTTTATATACTGTTCAAGGTTGTCGTAGTAGTTGTCATAAGACGGATAGTTCGTACTTTTGATATATTCGAAGAGTTTTTCGTAGTTCACTGCATCATAATTGGCATGTTTTCTAGGTGGTGATTTGCTTTTTTTCATTGATAGGTAAATCTGCTTATGATCGGACATAGGTGAGTCCACAATTGCCATGTGGACACCTTTATGTTTCAAGTTTGTGCATACGTGATCGAGAATAGTCTTTGTGGAAGTAGTTTCACGTGTGCAGTGGTTTTCGCTGATATGGTTAATAATTTTGTAGCCAGATTCTTGTACGGCAGTTCTATACCGATTGCTGCTGCTATTTTTTGTTAATAGGTCGATGTTAAAATCACCAAAAACAAGAGCTCGCTTTTTGCTAACCAACTGTGATGAGTACACTTCAAGAAACTCCTTTATGTTGGTTGTTCCAGGGTTGTAGACTAAACCTATGCTCAGTGCATATTTTTCTAGACTTACCCAAAGGTAGTTTATACCTCCAGTGTAGGTTTCTTCTTTCACACTATGATTTATATTATTTGCACATATATGGAAACCCCACCGCCTCTTGATTCTGTTCTGAGATTATAATAATGTGTGTAGTTAGGTAGTTGAAATGATTCTGCATCCTCTTTTGATCTTAACCATGTTTCCGTGAGTAGGATAACATGGGTTGTGTTATCGATCGATTGTAAGGAACATTTCAGTTCGTCAAATTTTCCTCGCCTGCGTATACTTCTCGCATTTGCGTAATAGTAGATTATTGCATCGAGCACAAAGTAATGTATTATTGCACCGAGTGCCTGAGCGAGGGCTCTAATCTAACAGGCACGAGGGCAATATAAATTACTTAAGGCGAGGTGCATAATCTGCTTTTCTTTCAACTATTACCTATAGGAATAGTAGATAAAAGAAACTCATATGAAACAGTTAAAATAGAAGTTTAATTATTGAAATTAAAAGTTATACTTGAGCAATTATTAAACGTAAGGTTAAGTTTTGTTGGGCAAATTTATATTTGTTTGTTTAACTTGGGACTGAATAATATTATCAGACGAGTTAGATGGGCCTGGCTGATTTGTTACAATGAAGTCGTTATCACGGGAAGTAGATGGGCGCGGCCACGGGCGCGGCGATGTCGAAAATCACTTTTTTAAATTTCTTTCATTTTTAAATCAGAGTTAGCTTAGCAGCAATCATTTTTTAAATTTGGAACAAGTAGGATAGAAACGAATAATACGTACGTAAAAAAAAAAGTATTGATATCGGCTGGCTGAATAGAGCTAATCCATTGAGATTGGCACCTTTTGGAGCGATTAAAAAAAAAACTGTGCAATAATGAAATTTTTATTGCTCTAGAGCAATAAAGACTCGCTTTGTACTCAGTTTTTAGTGTGATTGTGATGAAATTAAAGCATAGTTGGAAGAAAAATATATTTAAGGTAGATTTTGATGTATATAGATCCTGGTAGGTATGACACAGCTGATAGGTAATAGTTTCGTTGTTTTGGTTTTGCAAGACAGGCGAGATTAGGGATTGCGGTTTTTTGAAGGCATTTCTACGATTTTTGGAGTGCCGCTAATATACTTGATAATCAGATCCTTTTCCCCGTTTTCTTTGCGTCGAGCCAACTCTTGGCTCATTTCTTTCATTATATTCTTCTGAGTAGGGGTCTGATCTGAGTATAATTTGATGCTGCTTGGTACTTTATTTTACAGTTTTTAATGTGCATACACTTAATAAATAGACAAGAAAAATAAGTACAAAGGTGATCTCTTCCAGCATACCTGCGAAAGGAGGGTTGAAAAAAGAGATGATTAGCGATAGGTCGAATATGATTTTTAATGAAGGTACTCGGAAGTCAGATGCTACAATTATTGATTTATTGATGAGATGTGTAAAGAATCACCAACATTTATAATTTTAGTGTATTCGACTTAATAATGACAACTAAATGGTTGTGTAAACTGAACGTATATTCAAGAAATTGGGTTTTTGAACTTTGTTCACGATCCCACTCGGAAGTCAGATGCTACAATTATTGATTTATTGATGAGATGTGTAAAGAATCACCAACATTTATAATTTTAGTGTATTCGACTTAATAATGACAACTCTTTCTTTCTTTCTTTCTTTACTTCAGTTTTGAGTTAGAGAGCTGTTGCTGTCACTCACGCGTCCGTCTGTCTGTCGCCAGATTTTTTCCACTTTCCATTTACCTATGAACTTGCGGTGATAATGTTTATGATTATGTATGTTTTACTAACAAATACCAATATATTGATAAATTAGTATGGAACCTTAAATGTGCGAAGACCGACACGCACTTGGCCGGTTTTTAGGGTTCCGTACCCAAAGGGTAAAAACGGGACCCTATTACTAAGACTCCACGATCCGTCTGTCTGTCCGTCTGTCACCAGGCTGTATCTCATGAACCGTGATAGCTAGACAGTTGAAATTTTCACAGATGATGTATTTATGTTGCCGCTATAACAACAAATACTAAAAACAGAATATAATAAATATTTAAGTGGGGTTCCCATACAACAAACGTGATTTTTTTTTGGCGTTTTTTGCCATATTGGTATGGAACACTTCGTGTGCGAGCCCGACTGCCACTTGGCCAGTTTTTCACATTGAACCATTTTGTGCGATTAATAGTTTTTTTCTTGTTTGTCCCTTTTCCTAATACAAAGCAGGTGAAGCCAGTCAAGGGCATCAGCTGGCAGGGCGGCGCCATCAGCAGTGCGCTGTGGGAGGGCGTGTACCTGCGCGACGTGCTGGTGTACTGCGGCGTCGACACGCAGAACACCGTCGGGAAGCACGTCATTGTAACGTACCTATATTATTTTTTAGCTAGACTTCTAAGTAGTTATCAACTTGGACGGATCTGCCAAATAACAGCTTAATGCACTTGAGTCCATTGAAAAATGGGCCAAGAGGATCATCGGCAATTAATCACTGGTCGAGTCAAAGTCTACATCGACGCCGAGTTGCCAGCTTGTCGGTTTTTTATCGGTGACATTTCGGGGAGTGTGCGATGAAATTACATAATTAAATTCCGCCTAGCCCATTCCATCATCTGACTACAAGCCGTACATACGGCTATTCACCATCGGTACATGGTGGACATCGCAGCAGGTAAGATAGTGTTCAAACGCGAACCTGTCAAAGTATGTCCCGGTTCCCTAAATTGAGAAAAATATCCCAAAATACAAAAAAAACATAATATGAAATCATATAGCGCGAGTTGCGGGGCTCGCAAATTCATTGTTAGTAGTCACTTGTCTAAATTTCAAGAAAAGTGTCTGCAGTTATTCATTAATTGATCTTGATTACATTACAATGAGTGAGTGTTTTGTGAAATATTTTTTAACTTATTGGGTAACTTATGAACAAAAGAACGAAACCGCCTGTCCTTGTTAAGTTAGAACTCAAAACAAGAGTAAATTTGAATCTCTCTTGCTCTGAATTTTTTAAATGTTTGCTTGCCCGTTGGCCAAAAAGTTATAAATGCCGCAAAAAAATATGAAAACTTTGTATTATTGTCCCGGATTCGAATCCAGCAAATCTGGCAACCCTACTTTGAACAGAGGCCTTCCCTATAAACCTGGAGGCGTAAATCATCCCAATTCTATGCACGTTATTCTCATCGATTGAATGATTATTACACCCCACATTTTTTTTTTTTTTCAAACAAACATCTTAACAAGTTTATCATCAGTTCACAGGCTCAGACTTAGACGCGACCGGCACTAACTTCTCGACCTCCATCCCTCTAGACCAGGCTCTGAACCCATACGGTCACATTGTCCTCGCCACCAGTATGAACGGTCGGCCGCTACCGCCTGACCATGGGTACCCTTTGAGGGTTATCGTGCCAGGAGCCCCGGCTGTTAGGAGTGTTAAATGGTTGGGTAAGTGTGAAATTGCTATTTATGAATCCAATACAGGCTCTCCAAGAAAAGGTCTCGCTGCCAGAGAAACCTGTCGAGGTCATAGGTCATCATACCGATTATTTTGATGAGTTGAAAATGATACCTGGGCCTTAAAGTCCGATAAAAACCATGGAACGATGACCGAAGTTCTACCATAAAGTTTTTAAAGCTGCGTAAACGGATTGTAACTCACTTTCGACACCGCGACTGTTGCATCAGATCATGGTGCAATTTAGTTTAGTAACATCACAAATAATATAATACTAGCGTACAGATGCCTTATCTAATACTAGCGTATAGACAGAAACTGTGCCCACATAACTAGCGCTTTTATTTATTTATTTATTAAAACTTCATGCAACATAATAGTAGATTATTGCATCGAGCACAAAGTAATTTATTATTGCACCGAGTGCCTGATTTAGAGCCCAAGCGCTAGCGAGGGCACTAATCTAACAGGCACGAGGGCAATATAAATTACTTAAGGCGAGGTGCATAATCTGCTTTCCTTTCAATTAAAAATATTGTCAAGCAAAATTAACAAAGTTCCCGCCAAATCACTTTTTTAAATTTCTTTCATTTTTAAATCAGAGTTAGCAGCAATCATTTTTTAAATTTAGAACAAGTAGGATAGAAACGAATAATACGTACGTAAAAAAAAAAGTATTGATATCGGCTGGCTGAATAGAGCTAATCCATTGAGATTGGCACCTTTTGGTGCTACTAAAAAAAAACTGTGCAATAATGAGATTTCATACATTTTTATTGCTCTAGAGCATTAAAGACTCGCTTTGTACTGAGTTTTTAGTGTGATTGTGATGAAATTAAAGCATAGTTGGAAGAAAAAGTACATAGGCGGACTTAATGCCTGAGGCATTCTCTACCAGTCAACCATGGGCGGTGAAGAGATAGCATGGCAGGTGCATAAAATAATGGCGCAACTTCCGCTTAAATGCATACTGACTGGTGGCTTTTCGACCGACTATGCGGACTATTTATTAAAACTACATCGAACGCGTTCGGTTCCGTCTCACGGTGATAAATGGTGTTAGCAGTGATTTGCAAGTAAAAGGCTTTACTCGGTTCGTGAATATATTTTTCTTTAAAAACAGTGACGATTGGTTTTACAGTATTTTTTGCACGTTTTTAGTTTCATTTTACCAAAATGTGTTACGGTACAAATGTAAAAATCGTGTTTGAAAACCTAAAAATTTAATACACGCCATCTATTGAAATAGACATTAAATGTCATTCAAATAATCTTTGAGTGTTGAATTAAGAGCCCAATATTCCATAATGTTGTGCTTAGTAGAGGTTATTAAACAAGAACATTGGAATTTATTTAAACCATTTTGTTTAACTTTGGGACCAATTATTATTACCAATTATTTATTATTATTATTACCAATTATTTCCTTTATTTAATTTTCTTTCTTATTTCTTACATTTTTAAATACTTTTACAAAATACATACAAAAAAGAAAAACATTTAAAAATATAAAAAATAGTAGCCCACCGGTATCGGGAACAGGGTCCAAGCTACCGGTGGACAGGGCTCCTGAGAGAGGAACCTCATAACGATACGCGCCGTGTCCAGAAGTACCGCTTTGTGGATCAAGCCCTTGATCCAGCTGCCCAACGAGAGCCTCCTCAGATGTTCTTACGACCAATGGCATAATAGGCTCTTGGCTATTATGCCATTGGACGTAACGACTATCGGCACAATTACTGCTGTATTCACATCCCACATGTCGACAACCTCGCGAGCCAGATCAAGATACTTGCTTTTCTTATCTCTCTCAGCCTTCACGAGGTTCTCGTCATGGGCGGCCGCTATTTATTATTATTATTACCAATTATTTATGTTGTTTATTTATCTTTTTTCTTACTTTATTACATTTTTAAATATTTAAAAAAAAACTTAAAAAACATTTAAAAATATAAAAAATAGTAGCCCACCGGTATCGGGAACAGGGTCCAAGCTACCGGTGGTCAGGGCTCCTGAGAGAGGAACCTCCTAACGATACGCGCCGTGTCCAGGAGTACCGCTTTCTGGATCAAGCCCTTGATCCAGCTGCCCAACGAGAGCCTCCTCAGATGTTCGTCGAGGCTCTTGGCTATTATACCATTGGCCGTCACGGCTATCGGCACAATGACTGCTGTATTCACATCCCACATGTCGACAATAAATACAATATTACATACCAATTATTTATTTTTATTATTACCAATTATTTATTATTATTGAATTTTACAATTACTTTAAAGCTCAAAATTAACTACTTCTTGAATATGTTTTAGTCCATTGACATTTTAGTCAGAAGCTCGTGGCTAACTTATAACAGATGATCACGCACAGATGCACGGATGATCCTCAAAGTTAATTAAAACCAATATATTTTTCGAGGGTAATTCTTCCGCGGAGAATCTTAACACCGCCATGCAGAAAATGGCGTCAAATGCACTACGCCATTTATCGAATATGGAGATCAACTATCCGAGTATTTGAATTGAACTTTTGATAGAGTGACGCACATTTTTTTTTGTATAAAAGCGATCTACATTGGTTTCGTACATTTTATGTGATGCGTCATGCGTGCACATCTAAACAGACAAATGCTGGAAATGGGTTTTGTTGGTTATCCTTAAACACCCTGGCTATATTTTTTGGTAATATTTTTGATGTACAAAAATTATTAGATTTATTATCTTCTCAACAGAATCAATAACAGTATCGCACGACGAGAGTACGGGCCACTGGCACACGCATGACTACCGTTCCTTCAACGCGTCCAAGACGTGGGAGACAGCGGACTTCGAGACCGCTCCGCCGATATACAGCCTGCCCGTCACCTCCGCTATATGCGACCCGGCCGATGGAGACACGGTGGCCGTCAGGGATGGACTCGTGGAGGTTAGAGGTGAGAGAGAGTTGTCTTCCTGGGTGGTTTTTCGCTACTTCTTCTCGAATGATTATGAAAATCGGCGCAGTCTAATCTATTACATAAGTACCTAATTGTTTAAGGCTGTTCCAAATCACTATTATTGTATTGTTATATATCTGCTGTGTACTCTATATTCTTATTTTGTTCGTAAGCATTCTTAATTCAAACTCACCATAAATTCACTTGTATAACTTGTTTCTCCATGAGCAGGCTACGCCTACTCCGGCGGCGGCGCTAAGATCGTGCGGGTGGACGTGTCCCCCGACTGCGGCCAGTCCTGGGTACAAGCTGAGGACATGCAGTGCGATGATGCGCCAGCGCAGCAGCACTATGGCTGGACGTTGTGGACGGCCAGGATACCAGTGCAGCCGTGCCAAACGGCGGTTAGTTATTGCCCTTTCATGGGATTTTAACGACCACAGATTATATAATACTAGCATAAATAGCAGATGCCTCATCCCATACAAAGAAACCGTGGCGACGTAACTAGCGTTTTTCGTCTGATTGAGTCGATATTTTTTTGTCCATTAATCGCGTTGGGTTCCGTTCCACGGCGATAGTTAGATGGTGTTAGCAGCGACTTGCAAGTAAAAGGGTTTACTTGGTTCGTGAATATTTTTTCTTTAAATACGGTGAAGGTTTGATTTATAGTATTTTCTTGCACGGTTTTACAGTTTCTTTGCACCAAAATGTGTTACAATGCAAATTTAAACAATCGAGTGGAATGCCTCAGCAATTTAAAACCGCGCCATCAATAGGAAACATTACTGCCAATTGCTCCCGCCAGATGGCGCTTGACGGCTCTGAGTAAACAAAAACATAACAACATGGCTACTATTGTTTGTGGTTACCGAACTCTTTTTACTGTTTTTAAGATAACTTGTGTTCAAAAACCAAATAATAATAATGGGGAAGTTAGTTAGCTTCATTTTTCTTTCACTATTTGTTTTATATTTTGTATACATAAACTGCGAAATTTTGTCGCTCGAGTTTGACAGTTTGGTTTTTTTTTTAGGGATGTGTCCGATATATCTAAACGTAACTTATATTAGATATGTGTTAGATATCATATCATATCGATAACGATATCAAAATAACCGATATTACAAAAGCTGTATCTAATAAAAACCTTACTAGCGTGTGACAACGAATAATTCAAAACTTAAAACCGTAACAATGCGAAAACGTACGAACTACGAACAAAAAGCAAACTTCACAAACGTTAGGAACCATATGTGCTACCTACCTATCTTTCTAAGTATTATTTCGTGTTCGTTGTTAGTTTGCTCATCTAAATAAAATTTTAACTTTTGCAAACTGTACTACTGATGTCGATATCTGAAAACCGTTTTCGATATCGATATGAAAACACATACATAACCGTTTGCGCAAAAAACCGAAAACGCCCTTCTCTAGTTTGTTTACGCAGAAACCTGTGGCGCCATCTGAGCGCAGCTTTGCGGATAGTTCCCTATTGGCATCAATTTTAAATGATCCGTTCAAATAATCTTTGAAATGTGAATTAAGAGCCCAATATTTGAATCCCTATATCCCTTGGTCACGGCATCACGCGTAAACAGCTGGACCGATTTCGCTAATTCTTTTTTTGTTGTGTTTGTTATTATTAGGAGGTTCATAAGAAATAAGAACCAAAAAATTGGTGTCTTACCTACATAGGTAGGGTTAGGGTTACCTATCCTGGTAGGGTAGGGTATATGAATGTGCTTTTATGGCATAACAAAGTTTGCCGGGTCAGCTAGTATTCAATAATTTTGTGCTTAGGAGAGTTGATTAAACAAGAACATACAAGGTATATGTTCAACTCCAGAAAATGTTAATTTTATTCACAATTCAATAACAAATAAGTGCATATCGCGATCTTCGTGTAACGGCCAAGCCAATTAGTACATGGTGGACATACCACTCATACACACTAAACTTTTTGGGAATACTTTCATTGTGCGTGGGAGTGGAATTCCCTGCCAGTCTGTTTCCTGATAGCTACAACCTAAGGGTATTTAAGTTAAGAGTGAACAGGTTACTTTTAGGTTACCGCGCTTCACCGTCGACCACATCAGCACTTACCAGATAGTGGTCAAATGAGTGCCTACCAACAATAAAAAAAACAGAATGGAGCAGACCCTGGCCTTCTAAAGAGATTGGTGATTGCATTGTATACTTAAATTCATAATTAGAGATCATTTAAATCCATCGGCATCAACTGAAGTGTATACTAGTTTTGTGTATTTAAATTCGAAATCTATTACAGTACAAACATTTTCTTAATATCCCTCGGCAAACTTCGTGTTTCGTCAGTCGTCGGATTTCTATCAGTTGCCCTTTGCACTTGGTGCAGACCGGACGCTCTCAATCAACTTGGAAATATATATTATAGAGTTGTTAATACTCTTTTAACATAATGTAAAAATGGGAGAAAACCTGCTATTTTTAACACGCTTTTATTAGCTTGGTATGTATCAATCTAACGGAATCTTTGAACGTGATTTTCACCCCCTTCAAAACATCAGATTGATTTGAAACTTTGCACACTTATCAAGGACCGATGACAATGCAATAATTTAAATAGTTTATCCCATTATCCTTACCAGGATCTTCAGGATTAGCGACTTTTAGTTCAATTTACCATTAAAGCGTGTTTTTTAGTTTTTAGAACTACAATTTATCACAGCTATATTTCGATTAGACGAAATCAAAACAAAACAACAATTAAGTACTTAGTTCTGGATTCAAATTATGGTACGATACGATATGACATGGAAATTAGCGTTCGTTTGTATTCGGAAATGCGATGATTGCCGAGCTACATTAAGAAAATAGTTGTGCTGTAAGTGGCCTGTTTTAAAAAGGTCCTAAAGAAAGTATGGGTTGCAATAAAATTTTAACTTTGTGATGTTTTACATATTGCCGCACTCAGAGACATTTAACGGTTACTTAACGTGCTCCTTAGTATAGATTTTGTACTAAAAATCTCTACTAAGAAGAGCTTTAAGTAACCGTTAACGACTCTGAGTGTGGCAGATAGAGTTGGTTGTTCAAAAATTTCATAATTATCTCAAACTCTGAATTCAAATAAGTTATTAGAAAAGTAGATATTTATTTTGCTTGGTATTGTTGGTATAGTTTTACTTGAATAGTAGAGTGACTTTCATAAACCATACGAGATTAAACCCTCAGTAAATTGTAGACCACTTTTACCCTTAAGTCCTTAATAGTAAGGTTCTTAGTAGTAAGGTTGAGAACTAGTCAAGCGCTTAAGATTTTAATACATAAATAGACAGCTGAAACTGAGAAGCTTATCTACATTTTTTTTTGCAGATTGAATTATGGGCAAAGGCGACGGACAGCAATTTCAACACTCAACCAGAGAGGTTTGAAGACATTTGGAACATTCGAGGGGTGCTTAGCAATGCGTACCATAGAATCAAAATAAAGCTCAAACATTGATGTTTCGTTTTAAATTATTATCGAAGCAACTGACTGTTATCAAATGATGCTCATTAATTCTTTTCTACGATATTCGTATTCACATCACTACGACACGAACTGTCTTGATGTGCTTTTAGGTTGCTTAATATTATTTATTAAATTTTTTTTTTTTTTTTTACGAAAATCTACTCTATAGCTACTTCACTGTTATATCTTAGAGACCTTCCTTATGACGCGATATCGGTCGGAAATTGATATTTTATGGAGCTTTTTTTTTCATACATGTTATGTATTTTCAAATAAAATTTCAAGCGTAAATCAGACGTTGCATCGCATTGCATTCATGTAAACGTACAAACTTGAAATTTATATCGGCTACGGGAGTGATATAAATCGAAACACGTTGTATCATCAGGAAGGTCGCTTACGAAATTTTTATTCATTTGATTGAGGGCTTCGTCGCAGAATGTCCCTTTCGCAAAATGTGCCTTTCGCGATACGTCCCTTTCGCAAACTGTTCCCTAGTCGCTAAACTTCCACATCACATCAAACATCATCAGCCTATTAATGTTCCCACTGCTGGGACACAGGCCTCCTCTCTGTGAGAAGGAATGGGCCGTAATCCACCACGCGAGCCAAGTGCGGGTTGGTGGATGTCACATGTCTTCGAATTTTTGGATCTAGGACATGCCGGTTTCCTCACGATGTTTTCCTTCACCGTTTTGAGAGCAGTGTTGATGAAATAATTTACACAAAGTAAAGCGCCTGCCTGGGCTCGAACCCACGACCTACAACTTGTACGAACGAACTAAACGTCCCTTTCGCAGAATTTCCATTTTGTGTTATGTATGTCTCTTAAGTCAAAAAATTAAACTCCAATATGTTTTTTTTTGTGTTTATTATTGTTTCTAATTACCTATATGGTTAACTATCCATATCTTTGTTCAATTGTTCATATTGATCACAAAAATCGGAAACATTTTCATACTTGTATTAAGTACTTATTAAACAAAAAAACAAAACAGGTTTTCTTAGTAAATAAGCATATTGTTAATTTTAAGCTCAACTTAACTAACAATACGAACAACTTTTATTTATGGTGACTACTCTGAAAATCGCGAACATAACAGTTTTCCATTCATAATTAATACAATATTATACATTTCAGGAGGCTCACCAGAGCAAAAGTTGTTCGTATTAGGTAATGGATAAATCCATCCCAAAAATTACGAATTAAAATTAAATGTTCGCTAGAATAATCATTTAAAAAAAAATAAGGTAAAAAGGAACATTAAGCGAAAGGGACATTCTGCGATGAAGCCATTTGTTGTGATTCAAAAATTGTATGCCCGACTTGATTACCAGCTAAACTGGGCATTACGGAATCAATTTGTATTGTTCAATATTTTTAGGCATTAAATGTCTTGCCTGCCGGATCAAAAGTAATGTTTATTATGCCTTTTGTAAATCAATTAGGTCACAAAATATGTTTCATTTTAAACGACATAATATACTCAATAATAAATAATTTATAACAAATTATGAAGTATCAAATAGTTCTATACCATACATCCTAGTCAAATCATGACTACTAAAAAAAAAATAAGATCATAACTTAATTGTAAGAATAATTAAATGCAACCTTTTTGGAATAAATAGACTTAGGTATTATTAGATAGATAAGGCTTTTTGTTTTAAAATTCCTTGAATCAAATGTTGTTATATTTTTTTAAATATTTCTTTTGCACAATAAAATATTTTTACTGCAAGAAAGTTTTTAATTATATAGCCAGTTTTCCTTCCTTCCAAAGTTTCCTTTCTCCACAGATAATATAATACTAGCATACTTTCTCAAACACAGTCTTATTTTTGCATACTTTTTGTGTGTGGGTGAGCTAATAAACGCAACATTTAGTTGCTAGTAGGTACTTTTATTCGTAGCAGTAAAGGCAGTTTTCTTAGAACAACAGGTTCCTAAGCGGTACCAGACTGAAATGATAATGATAATTTTTACCCACGACGGAACGGAGACGGTTTAAGCGTTTGTGGTGAGGATGTTTGTTTTTGCACAAACAAACATCCTCTCACCACCTCTACCTCTCGAAACGTGTGCACGCGACGTGTTTCAGGCCGCGCTCGTAAAGCGCCGGCCATCTTAGACCTCTAATTGTTACCTTTGAGTAGTTATTTTCATGTTAATCTTGTTTTTGTTCCTTTACGTGTGTGTTGTGATTAAAGTAGTGTAAATCTAGCAAGGACTTTTACTCAGAGGCCCGAACCCTATGCCCAACGGCTACATCTGGCGTCCCAACAGTAGGGGCCTCTGACGACACGTGCTTGCGGATTTTTTTTTACAAAGCATAGCGCCGCAGTTGGAGTCAGTACTCCAGGAGGAAGCCTTCGATTACACCTACCTACCTACAAGCAGGAACTTCGGAACCTGAAGCGCTACGACTGTCGTGTCCGGTGAATGAAAATTTTCGCCACGTGGTTCCGTGTCCGTTGTCAGTATGGCAACGATGGAAACAAGAAATAAGAAATCCAAGAATCAGGGAGTAGAAGCGGAAGAGGAAACAGAGATGTCCACATCGATCACCATGGACCAGGGTCAATTTGCAACCCTGATGCACTCACTACAGCAGAGTCAGGCAGAAATTTTCGCGAGGCTCATCCAGGATGTGAGGACTTCGACACCAGCGCCTGAAGTGTCCATGACAACGCCCGCCGCGAATTTCTCAAAGTGCACGGCTCGATTCAACGGATCGTCCGCTGATGTGGACGGGTTTATCGACGCAATGGAAGTGTATAAAAACTGCCTGCAGATATCGGATGATAACGCTGTCAAAGGACTCTCTATGTTGCTAGTAGACTCAGCAGCATTATGGTGGCAGGGGATAAAATCCAGCACCACATCATGGTCGGATGCTATTCAAAAACTTAAAAGTGCGTTCGGAGAGCATCGTCCGCCATTTCGAATATATTTAGAATTGTTTTCGTTGCGACAAAATGCGGACACGACAGATTTGTTTATAGCGAAGACGCGAGCGCTTTTATCGAGATTGCCACAAGAAGATCTACGTGAAAAAGTACAACTAGATATGGTATACGGGCTTCTCGATCGTAGAATAAAAAAGCGGCTCGATCGTAACTCCATAACATCTTTCGACCAGCTACTGCACCGTGCCAGAGCGATCGAGGAATCGTTAGAAGACAGCGCATGGGACAAGACATCGACACTGACGCTTCCGAGTGCCAGTCACCAATCTGCCGCGACCGGCGCTACTTCAACTTCGGCACCAAGTGATAAGAAGACCACTAGCAACAAAAGGCTATCGTGCAGTTACTGTAAGAAATGGGGACATGAAAAATCGCAGTGTAAAAAGTTAATAAACAGCAATAAAAGTGATAACGGAAAAAGTGATAACAACGTAAATAAAATTAAACCTATCCAATGTTATGGGTGCGGTACCCCTAACGTTATAAAATCAAAGTGCGAAAAGTGTCAATCTAGTTCTCAAAATACTTTCTATTCGGTTACCAGTGATAACGTAAATTCAAAAGTGCGCGGTTCCCGCCATCGCCTTATCATGCAAAATGAAACTGCGTCGGACGAGCCGAGATCGGCAGCCGCTAGCGTCCCGCCAGCGCCACCCGCGCCGCGCCGGCCCCGCAGAGTACATGCGACCGCGCCGCAGTTGTTGCCGCTCGTTGCCTAGCGACCGTTCGCGAGCGTGCGAATAACGTTTCGCGCGGTCGAAAGTCGCCGAATCCGCCTCGCATCATTCCTGCCGGTACCACAGGTAACCCAGCGTATTGCAACGCTGGGAGTCACTTAAATACTAACGAGCCTTCTAATGTCATCAAAAATGTGTATGATAATAATAATGATATTAGAGAAAATAAGTTTTCTGTAAGTTCAACTAAAACTAGTTCGCAACATGGACATGTAATTCAATCAGATGATAAAGATAATGTTGACGTATCATGTTACATGAATGATGATATAAACGTTCAGTGTTTAGATAATGTTCAGAGAGATTGTTTATGTTCATGTATTCCTGATGGTAGTGTTCATAAATGTTTAGGATTAAGCTCAGTAAATGTTAATAGAAATAACGAACTACAAAATTGTAAGAAACACATCGCGTCCGCACATGGTCGATCTAAGGGAGGTGCAATCAAGGGGGAGCCTAGTAATAATAGACCTTTGATGCAAATAGGTATTTTGGGGGCAAATGGTACAGCGTTACTGGACACTGGGTCTAGAGGCTGTATTGCCGGTCATACGCTTTTTCGTGTGTTGAAGGAAAAAGGTCATCCTTTACAACAGTGCACTAGAAACATCCGTCTAGCGGATGGCTGCACGCGCCTGATGGAGGTGCTTGTTGCAGAGGTACAGGTGACACTTCTTCATAAGATTGTGCCCACCGAGTTTATAATTTTCCCCGAAGCGCAAGATAATGAATCACTTTTATGTATAGATTTTATTAATAGTGCCGGTCTCGTTATCAATTTCAAGCAGCGCCTTTGGAATTTTTCGGATAGTGGAGATCAAAAGTATAAATTGATTTTGGAAACTTGTTCACCTCGTCATTCTTACGCCGCGATGAATGTTTTACGCGATGATGAAGGTGCAGGTTTAGACGATCAGGAGCGTGAGGAGCTTGCCCAATTACTCACGGATTTTCAGGAGATGTTTAATACAATTGGGGAGCCGACCCCATATGGGGAACATCATATAGACACGGGGAATAATTCTCCGATAGCGACGCCCCCATATCGCCTGACACCTGCAAAGAAGGAGATTATGCAGCAAGAGCTTACCAAGATGTTGGCTGAAGATATTATTGAAGATTGTGAATCTGCTTGGGCTGCTCCAGCCCTGCTAGTACCTAAACGTGACGGCAGTTATCGTTTCTGCGTCGACTATCGAAAGTTAAATTCAATTACGAAGTCGGACGCTTATCCAATGCCTCGCATTGATGAACTGCTACAATCTACTATACGTGGACGTTGTCACATGAGTACAATCGATTTGCGATCTGGGTACTGGCAAGTGTCAGTTAAGGAAGATGATAGGGATAAGACGGCTTTCGTGACCCCTTTCGGAACCTTCCGGTTTAAAAGAATGCCGTTCGGCCTGAAGAACGGACCAGCTACTTTTCAGCGTCTGATAGACAGAATGCGATCCGGTTCAGAATTAAAGGATGTTACAATACTAGGGTATTTAGACGATTTGTTGATTATAACGCAGGGGGACTTTTCGAGGCACCTAGAAAACCTGCGAATCGTTTTTGCACGACTGATGAAGTTCAAATTGCGTGCTAACCGAGAAAAGTGTGTATTTGCAAGAGAGTCTGTAAAATATTTGGGTCATGTGATCTCACAGGAGGGAGTCTCAGCTGATGAAGGGAAAATACAAGCCATCTTAGACATGAAAGAGCCGTCCACACTGGGACACCTCAGAACATTCATACAAACATGTTCCTGGTTTAGGAAATTTATTCCCAAATTTTCGGAGGTAGCAGAGCCACTGACAAGATTGACGAGGAAAAATCAACCATGGATATGGGGACCACATCAGGCTGAAGCTTTCAGTGATTTGAAAAAGCTGCTGACGTCAGCGCCGATTCTCATACAGGCAGACTACTCCAAGCCATTCATCCTTCGCACAGATGCGAGCAACTACGCATTAGGAGCAGTGTTGCTTCAAGGAGAAAAGAATGAAGAACGACCCATTGAATTTGCCAGCCGTTTGTTATCAGCAGCGGAACGGAATTATTCGACCACGGAGCGAGAAGCTCTAGCGGTCATCTGGGCAGTCGACCGTATGCGGGGTTACATTGATGGCCATCCAGTAATCGTAGCCAGTGATCACCAACCCTTGAAATGGCTTCTGTCATTAAAGTCACCTACTGGTCGTTTGGTGCGTTGGGCACTTAAACTGCAGGCCTATGACATTCGTTTTGAGTACACTCCTGGAAAGGTAAATGTGGTTGCCGACGGACTCAGCCGCCCTGTCTGTACAGATGAGTCCCGCGAAGCCTGTGGAATATGTTCCGTTATTATTGATTTGCCTACGCGAGATCTTACGGAGCTACGTGCAGCACAAGAATCCGACCCAGATCTCAATAAAATTATGAAGGAATTAGAAGATACAGAAGAAGTTGCCTCCCGTCGTTGGACAGAACGCGGTTATCTCATGGAACGTGGTATCCTTTACCGTTATAACCCAGATACAGACAACGAATCACCGCAATTGGTAATACCTGTAAGCATACGGGAGGAGATTCTAAGAGAATGTCATGATGCTCCAATTGCAGGTCATCCTGGTATAGAGAGAACGTACCAGAAAATAGCTCAAAACTATTATTTCTCTGGCATGAGAAGAATAGTAACAGAATACGTAAAATCATGTTCATCATGTCAACGCTATAAAGCGACAAATGAAAAGCCACCTGGTCTGATTCAAACACCGATTTTAAACCAGCGCAATGAAGTCTTGGCTATCGACTTATTTGGACCATTGCCAGAGGGCGAAAACGGGGAGAAATGGATCCTGTTAGTGGAAGACACCGCGACAAGATGGGTAGAATTGTATGCTCTCAAAGATGCAACCTCTGTCGCCTGCGCAAAGATACTCATAGAAGAGTATTTCCTTCGGTTCGGCTTACCACGTCGCATTATTTCGGACAATGGTGTCCAGTTTGTCTCAGCGGTCATGCAGAAGTGCATGTTCATTCTTGGTATAACACAAGACTTGATACCCTACTACCACCCAGAAGCCAATCCAGCTGAAAGAAAAAACCGGGATATGAAGACACAATTGGCTCTGTTAGTTGGTACGGATCACCCCTCATGGCCTATGCAACTACCGATAGTGCGGTTCAGCATGAACAGCGCGGTCTGCGAAACGACCGGAGTTACACCTGCATATTTGGCGTTTGCACGTGAGCTGAGGTCACCGTTAGAGGTTTACAATGATCCAAGAGCGGTCTTACAGAAGGATAATTTTGTCCCACAGATCACTCCTTACTTAACAAGATTTTTAAACTCCTTAAGCGAAGTTCGTGATAGGGTAGAAAAACTGCAGGATAGGAGGAAGATTTACGCTGATCGTTCGAGAAGAGTAGGAGAAGATTTTAAAGTAAACGACAAAGTTTTATTGGCGACCCATCAGCTGAGCGACGCCAACAAGAAAAAGACTGCCAAGTTTTTCCCTAAGAGGGATGGGCCATATGTTGTAAAGAAGAAATTGAGTCCAACAACGTACCTAATCGCATCTGATGGAAATCCTGGTGAGGTATTGGGCAAATTCCACGCTAACCAGCTCACCCCTTTTCGAGGTCGAACAGATGAGTGCGCTCAGCCACTGGAGCCTAAGAAAAAGCGAGGCCGACCTCGCTTACAACCCATTCCGAATGACATTAATGTTAGGCTAGACCACGATCGAGGACGTAATCGTGATCTAGAGGGGGAGTATGTAGCGCGGCAACCCCACGACGATAGAGTAAATGTTAGTGTTGGCCCCACTGATAGGCATATCCAATCAGATGATCGCGGGCATGATAGAAAGGTTGACACCACTGACGTGGGCGACCAATCACGCGCCACGATTATTCCCGCGGATCGCGCTGAGCAAGCGTTTCTGGCGGTACCAGAAAAAGGCCAGTCTACGTCTAAGTCTACCCTCGAAACGTGCACGCGACGTGTTTCAGGCCGCGCTCGTAAAGCGCCGGCCATCTTAGACCTCTAATTGTTACCTTTGAGTAGTTATTTTCATGTTAATCTTGTTTTTGTTCCTTTACGTGTGTGTTGTGATTAAAGTAGTGTAAATCTAGCAAGGACTTTTACTCAGAGGCCCGAACCCTATGCCCAACGGCTACAGTACGTAATATACTTCTAGTTTTATCGGTCTAAAGTCCTTAGAAATGTCGGAGAGATATAAATTCTCAATATATATATTATTATATATAAATATATATTTTTATGTTTTATATTAGTAGGTTAGAGTAGCTTATTCTTCTTTGAAAACATTAAACCTTGCTCTTGGTCTATTTGGTGTCAAGATGTACAGTCACATACAACTGTTTTACTAAATTATAATGTTAGGGTCTAAATTACGATAAAATAATAATACGTCCGTTGCCAATTATGAATATATGATGTATCTACCTAATACTATGCTAGCACGGGGACCCAGCGTTAAGAAAGAAAAGGACATGGACAAAAAGTGCATTCTATGTACAAATACACAATAAATAATATTGTATAAAAAAATTGAAAAATGAATTATCACACAGTTTTTTACCTCTCTGGACTTGACGTTTTTATTTCCAAATAAAAAGTAGTGCAAGACGAATTAAGGTACCATGTGTCACCTTTCGCCATAATAGACCATAGAGAAAGATAAAAAATATATTATTGGACGTTCCTCACCACGCACGTAAGTTATTAGACGTGAATTGTACGACAAGTTCTCTTATTAGAAACATTTTATTCACAAGAAACTGTCTCTATTGGTATTGTTTGCATTAAATAAAATATTTTTTTCATATTTTGATGCGTTAGTTATTTAGTTTTTATTTTTTCACACAAAGTAAAATACATAAAACGGAACGTGACGTTTTTGACAGACGATGTGTCAGACCTGATATTTTTGTCTATGTCTTCAAAAACTTCAAAAGCAACGTTCACTTATATAGTAACAGTTTGTTTTTGCGATTTTTCTTTGACTCTTGCTTTAATTATCTCAACGGAAAGATATCTTCTACCACTCGAATTACCAACCTTGTTAACATCACTGGACTATGATTTGCATTGCGTTACGGATTTGTTTTGTGGATCATTATGAGGTGCATCAACTGCGGAATAGCCGTGCAAAGGTTGCAATTCATATCATATCCTCGCTATCTGAACACTATCAAGCAAGACTTTCACGTTGGATAACTTTAAAGTAGGAGTAGAATAACTTATCCTAATCTGATTTACTTTTATTTTATGATACACGATTATATAAAGTGCATCTTATTTTCAGCTGCCTCTGGATACTTTGATATGTCATCCATGCTTATTATTATTAAATACCGAAGCTGGTGAACATGAGAAACTACTAGTGCATAACTAGGTTTGCGTTGATTGTGGGAAATCTGTGAGAAAAATAAGACACCATAATGTTAGTATGGAGTGTCCATTGCCGGCTGTTCTATTAACACAAAATACTAATTATGTGGTAAGCATTTTGTTTTTCATTATTATAAGTAGGTACCTAGTTGTATTCTCATTGAGACTAAGTATCATGTATGATTGTAACTGTGTTTGATGCATTTTCTATCTTAAATATATTATTATACTTGCCTAAAAGAGGCATTTTGTAACATCTTAGTACTTACTGCTCATGACAAAATAATATAATACTTGAAAACATACACAGGTGTAAACAAAAGATTCCCTTGTTGCTAAAAATGATATAAACATGAGTTTTTATCTATTTTTATGCTTACTGTTGTTTGTTTTCAGCCCGCAAGAAACAACTATATATGCCATTTGTGTTGGATGCGAGCAAATAGACAGGCAGCACATAACTCATTACGAGACAGGCAGGGATTGGTGTCGGACAACAATGCAGCAGCCACTAGTGTTCATGTGGATAACCCACTTGTTCCACCACCAGCACCATTACCGCCTGTTCAAAGGAGTATTTTCGCAGGGACCGTAACACTATATTACTAACTAAACCACATTATACCTAAATGCTATGCCTACAGTCCAATCAACCTACTACAACTTATTATACAATTAGTTATACACATCCAGGTGTGTGAAATAAAAATATTGTGTATCCAATAAATAATTATTTTTACTCGTTTGTTTTATTCTTTCCTTTGATAATTGGTAACTTTAAAAAAATATATATAAGGCACCTTTAGAAATATAGGTACATAAAAGAAATAAAACAGTAAAGCTATTCTTTGTTATTAATGCCACATTTTTTGAGGCTCAACCAGACTCAGTTTAATAACATGCTAATCATTATACAGCTTAGGAGTCCATTTATTTGTTTAAATTACTAGTAATATGAGATTGCCCTGTGGGATAAGACTGCCCATTTTACACTTGCTTTTATGATTTTTTTCCATGTATATACATTTTTTTAGTAAACAATAAAGAATATATTAAATAAATAATGCTAAAACCATATCAGATAACTGTATTCTCACAACTGTTTGCTAATTTAAAGCGCCTAGCGTTTTTTTAATAGCTAGATCATTATCTGTACACTTATTGCAACGATCTTAATAATAGGTTTAATGAAACTGTTTTTGTCTAGTCTGTTGTTGTGACGAGTTCTTGGAGTTTTTTATTTATAGCAATTGAATGCGCTCATAATCACGAATATAAATCAGCAAGAACCATTATTGTAAATTAAATTCGATAACTATGCCGACGCCCATACAAAATCTGTCCATGTCCTTTGGTTAAAATAAATATTACTAGATGGCGAGATATATAACGATTCGTTTTAATAAAATTCTATTTTTAAATTTCAGTATTGTGTTTATTGTTTATGTTGTATTGTGTTATTATTGCTTTTCGAAGTATTCTCCGCGAAATTTGACACATTTTTCCATACGATGGAACCAATCATTGAAGCAACCATTCCATTCGGAAGTTGGGGTCTCCAAAATGGCCGTTTTGTAGGCGTCCACAGCTTCTTCTGGTGATGAAAATCTCTGACCACGCAATTTATTATTTATTTTAGGGAAAGTATAGAAATCATTAGGGCTTAGGTCGGGACTGTACGGCGGATGGTCTAATAATTCTATGTTTTCTTGCTCTAGAAACTCTTTTGTTCTGTGCGCGGTGTGAGTAACTCGCATTGTCGTGTTGGAGGATGATGCGGCGGTTGCAGTTCTCTTTACGGAGTTCAGAAACGGCCTGTGGCAAACAAGTGCTAGCATAACATTCTGCATTAACCTTTCTTTGTCCCTCAAGAGAAATAGTCGCAACATGGCCGACAAACGTGGTTGGCACGATTTTGGAGACAATCGTGGCCACCATTTTTTTTGCAACACTCCGTGAACGAACAATTTTTGTTGGCTTTAACTCATTTTCGAACACCCAAACTCGTGACTGGTTTTTTGTTTTGGGTTCGTGCGTATATCCAGGATTCGTCACCTGATACGATGTTGTATACAGCATTTGAGGACCCTGCGTGGAATATTTCGAGAGTTCTGACGCACCAAGTAACGCGAGCCGCTTTTTGCTCTTCACAGAGCGAATGCGGTATCCATCGGGAAAACAACTTTTTTACACCTAATTGTTCATGCAAGATTATTTGTATTTGACTCATGCCAATGTCTAAAGTTGCCTGAATTTCGCAATATGTCACATGTCGATCTTCCTCAATCAGCCTACGCACAGCATCAACGTTTTCTTGGGTGACTGCAGTTTTTGGACGACCTTGATGGGGATCATCACTGAGCTTGACACGTCCACGTTGAAATTCAGCAAACCAGCGATAAATTGTGGTTTTGGATGGGGCTTCATCACCAAATGCAGAAATCATCCGGTCAACACACTGTTTTTGTGTTAAACCACTTCGAAAGTCATAATAAATCATCGCTCTTGAATTTTCTCGAGTCAATTCCATTTTCTCAACGACTAAACAAGTTTGACAAAACCTTGTGACAAGACCGAGAATCTTTTTTTAAATAAATACCTAAATGGTATTCGATTTTTAAAACCAAGGAATTTTCAATTAAAAATATTTTAATATGACAGAAACAGTGGCAATATTCCATTCCCGATACTTTTAGTGCAGCCCTCGTTAAGTACTAGATGTTGCCCGCGGTTTCGCTCCCGTGGACCACCCCACAGGACCCATTTTTGGGATTAAAAAATAGCCTATGTCACTCAGGAATAATGTAGCTTTCTATTGGTGAAAGATTTTATCAAATCGGTCCAGTAGTTTCAGAGCCTATTCGGTACAAACAAACAAACAAAATAATCTTTCCTCTTTATATTATTATATATAGTATAGATGTCAATATAAACTCGTTTTGATGTTTATAATTCGAATATTACGATATGAGAGTAGATAAAATATATAAAACGCACACTAGTTTATTACAAAACCGGTATTATTACTCGAGTTCTTAACAAGTTCCACTGTAAACTGGCTGACTTTAATTTACGTCACGGGCAATTCGCTCTATGTAGTTCGTCTGTACACGCGCATTTATCTCTTTCTTACTTACCATACATAAATGAAACGGAGCGCAGCGATCGATAAATAATTACATTTTATTTATTGTAGATCTGTTTCTAGGTAATGCATACTGCTTTCCCTTTTGGTATATAATAACATAGAATAACTTTATATTTAGGTTTATATTTCGAAACAAACATTCCACCTTATGACAACATAGGTATTGTATAGAAACTACTTAAAGTATTTTGTACTTGCTTGTACCAATGTATGGAGAAATTTATTACTTTAAAATCTTTTTAATTAGACACCGACTAAATCTGTGACTTGGCGACAGATCTTCGTTAGGTGCCCTAGTTTTTGGGATATAAATGTAGCCAAGTCGGGGCGAGTCTCTCCAGATCGGCCACCGATAAACCATTCTAACTTTTGAACCAGTGATCGACTAATTCTGATAATGGGCGACTAATTAGCGACTAAATCTGGGAGAAAACAGATCTTCGCTAGGTGCCCTATTTTTTTAGATATAAATTTGGCCAAGCTGGGGAGAACCTCTCCAGATCGGCCACCTAACAACCCTTCTAACTTTTGAACCAGTGACCGACTAAATCTGATATTTGGCGACTAATTTCGAATAATTAGCGACTAAATATTTGTGTCATCAAAATTAAAATCCCTGATGGTGGCCAAGCCAGAGTCAGCCACACTGAGAACTAGACAAGCGCTTTCGATTTTAGTACATAAATAGACAGCTGAAAGTGTGAAGCTTATCTACAATTATTTTTTTGCAGATTGAATTATGGGCAAAGGCGACGGACAGTAATTTCAACACTCAACCAGAGACGTTTTATGCCCTCTGGAACCTTCGAGGGTTGCTTGCCAGTGCGTACCATAGAATCACAATACAGCTCGAACATTAATATTTTTCGTTTTACATTATTATGAGCCCCTACAAGTTTCACCAGCTAAAAACAGAAAAAAGCTACTTTTTCAGGGCAAATTTCTCAATAACATCAAGATATATGATAAATCTTTTAAAACATTTTTTTGCGTCACATAGTTATCTAGGGAATAGACATTACATATTTTTGATAACTGCTCAATTAAAATTAGAAAAAATTAAAACCTAACACACGTTTTTACGTAATCCCGAAATACCAGGTTTTTCAATTGCTTTTTCAGCTTACTTATGGCGAATAACAATCTGCAAAAAATGGTGTAGACTGGGCATATAGTATACTAGGGAGCCACCAATTTAGTTTTTTAAAGTTTATTGTATTTGTACTTTAAAAAAAATATTGTCCTCGCGGAAAAAAGGAAATTTTATCATGTGCGAAAGCGTCGGCTACGTGTAAGAATATGTTGAATATAAAAATAACTGATAAATAATTTGAAATTTGAGGTGTTTATCAATCGAATCCATTTTTTATATTTTATTTTTGAGTACTTATTTTATTTTAATAAATTGTCTGAATATTGCCATATAAACCGTTGAGCACGCGCGAGAAATTCAATTTTGCTCATGGGCTTGTAGACGACGGACTTGTGGCGTTTTTTTTTTTTGTCATTATATTTTTTATCATATATCTTGTAGTTATTGAGACATTTTCGCTGAAAAAGTAGCTGTTTTCTGTTTATGGCTCGTGATCTTGTAGTTATTGAGAAATTTTCGCTGAAAAAGTAGCTGTTTTCTGTTTATGGCTCGTGAAACTTGTAGGGACTCTTAACGAAGCAACTGACTGTTATCAAATGATGCTCATTAATTCTTTTTTACGATATTTATATTCACATCACTACGATACGAACTGTCTTGATGTGCTTTTTAGGTTGTTTAATATTATTTATTTAAATAAAAATGATAATTTTCTTTTACGAAAATCTACTCTATTGCTACTTCACTGTTATATCTTAGAGACCTTCCGCGATAATAACGCGATATCGGTCGGAAATTGATATTTTATGGCGATTTTTTTTATTTATTGCGTACACGTATGTTCAAAGAAAATTTCAAGCGTAAATCAGACGTTGCATCGCATTGCATTCATGTAAACGTACAGTCAAAACCGTTTATAGCGACTTCGCTTAAAACGACGACGTACTGGGTAATACTGGGTATAAAGTCCCTTATCCTAGGACTTATGAGAAAATACGCATGTTTATAATTACTATAGGATAAAACGATGGCATTTGTACCGACCATCGTCGTTTTA
Organism: Orthosia incerta; assembly: GCA_948252205.1. Classification (NCBI taxonomy): domain Eukaryota; kingdom Metazoa; phylum Arthropoda; class Insecta; order Lepidoptera; family Noctuidae; genus Orthosia; species Orthosia incerta. The sequence continues at coordinate 32,414,856 of OX411744.1, read as the reverse complement.
AACAGTTTTGACTGTAGATACTTGCAATTTAAATCGCTTATATGAGTGATAGAAAGTGAAACGCGTTGTACCACCAGGTAGATCGCTTATGAAGTTGTTCTATTCATTTAATGTGACTCAAAAATTGTATTTCCGATTTCATTACTAGTTAAACTGGGAATTACGGCATCAATTATTATCTATACTAATATTATAAAGAGGTAAAATTTGTGTGTTTGTATGTAGGGGGTAATCTCAGGAACTACTGGTTGGAATTTAAAAATTCTTTTTGTGTTAGATAGTCCATTTATCGAGGAAGGTTATAGGCTATATAACATCACGCAACGACCAATAGGAGCAGGAGGGTAGGTGTAGCGTGGGTGTAGAGTGTGTAGGGTAGGTGTAGGGCAGGTGTTGGGTAGGTGTAGGCTAGGTGTAGGGTAGGTGTAGGGTATGTGTAGGGTACGTGTAGGTTAAGTGTAGGGTAGGTAGGATAGGGTAGGTACGTAGCCAGTTGACGGGAGCGAAACCGCGTGGGACAGCTAGTTGTTCAATAATTTTAGGCATTAAATGTCTTGCCTTCCTGATCAAAAGTAATATTTATTATGACTTTTTGTAAATCAATTAGGTCACAAAATATGTTCCATTTTGAACGACATAATATACTCAATAATAAATAATGTGTAACAAATTACGAAGTAACAAATAGTTCTGTACCATGCATCCTAGTCAAATCATGACTACTAACATAGGGTCTTAGTTAAATTACTTATATGAAAAATTAAATGCAACCTTTTTTGGAATAAATAGACTTAGGTATTATTAGATAAGGCTTTTTGTTGTAAAATTCCTTGAATCAAATGTTGTTATATTTTTTTAAATATGTATTTCTTTTGCACAATAAAATATTATTACTGCAACAAAGTTTTTTAGTTACTTTTTCCTTACTTGCTTTCTCAAACACAGTCTTACAAACACAATTTTGTTTTTTATTAACATTTTGGAATTTTATTTTCTTTAGGAAATGCATGCTGTTCATGAGGGTGAGCTATTATACGCAACATTTATTTGATAGTAGGTACTTTTATGTCGTAAAGGCAGTGTTCCTAAGTGATAATGATGATTTTTATTAAAGGAAAGTGCGCCAATAAAGTCCCGTTTATACAAGCTTGGTATGGAACTTTGAACTTATGACTAGCTAGAATAGTTTAGCGAAGACTTTTTTAACGAGACACGTCGCAATAGCGAAACATATCGGTTGCTTTATCTCTTTTCATAAACAACTTGAATCGGTTAAATAAGAAAGGGAACAGGTCATGTTTTTTCACATATGGCGATTTTAATTAATGTCAATGTTAAGGAAGTGCCGAACGATTTGCAAACAATTTTATCAGAATCTTTGTATTTTAAACCTTTGTATAAATTCATTGTTAGTACTGTAGGAAAATTGTAATACAGATTTGTTTTAAATAGTTAAGTTAGGCTTTAAGGACTTGTATCCATGGCCGTTAAATAAATTGAAAAAAAAAAAAAAAAACAATTGTTTATGGCAAGACCTACAAATCAGTTATGAAAAGGAATAAATGTCAGTCTATTCGTTTGAAAAATATAGGGAACATGAAATAAACAAATAAATAAAAAACAACAAGTCACCGAATTATTCCCTTTCTCACTCAAACGATAATTTCAATCGACAGCTTTCTGTCAACCCAATGAAACATGCTCATTTTTAGGGTTCCGAAGTCAACAAGGAGCCCTTATAGTTTCGCTCTATCCGTCTGTCCGTCCGCAGCTTAGCTCAGAGAATCTAAATACTAGAAAGCTATAATTTGGAATGGATATACATATTAATAATTCCGAAAAAGTGGTAAAATAATATCATGAAAAAAAAATATTTTTTCGGATACCTACCTCCCATAGACGTAAAGTGGGGATGTTTTTGTTTTTTCACATCTGTCCCATGGTGTGGGGTATCGTTGGATAGACCATTCAAAAATATTACGGGTTTGTGTAAACCATTTTTCGATTCAGAGATCCGTTTGCGTAAAATTAAGCTTCAAATTGCAAATTTATGTTAGAGTCAAGTGTGTCCCCCCACTTCCAGCGAAATGGTTGCTCTAGGCTATGTGAAAAAAATCACGGTAATAGTAAATATAACGAAAATAAAAGGAAAACTATCACGGATAAGTAGGCTTTACAAGTTTAAGAGTAATAGACGACCAACTTATAAAATGTACTTGGAACAGTCATTTTTTTTACAAATGCCATTGAAAAATTACTTAAATAACGTTGTTAAAGTAAATATATGCTTATGAACCATGTAAACATAAACAAAAATAAAATCATAACAGGCTTTACAAGTTTACGAGTAATAGTCGACCAACTTATAAAATCTATTTGGCACAGTAAAATTTTTGTACAAATGCCATTGAAAAATTACATAAATAATGTTGCTAGCTGTTTAAAACAGATAGTAAATATATGCTTATGAAACATGTAAAAATATACAAAAATAAAATCATAACATTCTTAATAATAATGATTTCTAAATTAAAATGTTTAAGCTCGAATAACGCATTGGAGTGGCCGGAGTTGTGAGCAGTACCGGTCCGTAGTCCATACGGGCGGCGCATGCGCGCGGGGGAGTCTATTTTGTGTTAGTGCAGAAGAGTTTTCGACGTTTTGTAACCTAAAGTCAAATTAGATTCGATTTCCAAGCAAATTACTTGTTTTCTTTTGTCGATATCCACCTATAAAGTCCGTGAGTCCGTGTTTCCGCCTTCTTCTTATTTTACGCCTTATCCCTAGGGACGTTAGAAGAGGGTAGGAGAATAAACCGTTACATGTTTTGGATTTAAAACTAATAAGAGAAAATAAAAAACTTTTAACAAAAAATCAAACCGACTTCCAGAACAAAAAACTACATACTACAAACTACATACAAAAAATAACTTTCTTTTCCGAAGTCTGTGTCGAAAAACGGAAAACTATGGGTACAAAAGACACCGACTTCGGAAAAGGTATCTGAAAAATTTGACGTTGACCGAAAACGTGACCTGTTCCCTTTCTTAATTATTAACCGATTCACTTCTAATTAAATTCTTTGGTTAATTATTACTGAGATTAATATTTATTGTGTACTGAATTAAGATTGTTTCAGCGCAGCCTAATTGCGCAAGTGAATTCGGCAAGGCAAAGGGTTTTACCGCCATCAAATCAATAGACCAATCACATAGACGGAAATCCACATCGCGTCTTTCATCTCGCATGTAGGCGAAAGCCAGACCACCAAACGGATATAACTTTGATTTTGACTTTGCAAGTTTGCGTTACAGTCATCTGAGATTCTGAGTCAATACTGACTCTGGTCACCAGTTTGGTACTCCTTTCTTCTTCGTGTCGCTGGCACGACAGCACTACCATACCAGATTTAGATTTTTGGGACAAAATTTTGCCACTTCCACTGCATCGTCGCGTTCCCTTTGGCTGCATTTTTTAGGGCACAGTGGACTGGTTAGGACAGCCTTCAACAACCTTAACTGTGCAATTAAGTAGGTACTAAATTCCAAGATGGAACTTATCTTCTGTCTTTCTAAACTACAAATACGAGTTTAGTAAAGTAAATAAGAAATAATGCCGTCACACAAACGTTATCTCACACAATGACAGCTTGTTATACCTATCAAAGCGTACATCCCGGTTCATTAATTAACATATAAGTTTATCTCAGTGTGGCGCTCCCTCGCGGCACGTCAACATGTTCGCCTTGAGACTCGCGACGAGTGCGAAAAACTTTACTAAATCGTTGCCAAGCGCTTCCTGCATCAAACTAATTCACACTCAAAATGTGCTGTACAAAAATAAAACGGACGATATACTGAACGTAGACATTCGCGGGGAGTCTTTACAATTCCCTCACGTGTGGTTAAGAGACAACTGCCGGTGTGAACAGTGCTATCATACCTCAGCCAAAAGCCGGATACTGGATTGGAGCAATTTCGATTTAAATGTAAAGCCGAAAGACATTACTAAGGACCAAAATTCTCTGCAAGTTACCTGGAATGACGGACACAAATCTAAATACAATTTAAACTGGCTTAAGTTCAGAGGTTTTACGCCAGAAAATCAGAAGAACTACACCGAAACTATCTACAAACCTAAGAAGATTACGTGGCGCAGAGAAGACTTCGAGAAAATATTTTCCAAACATGATTACAATGAAGTATTAAAATCAGACGAAGCCCTGTACAACTGGTTGTACAAGTTATCTGTTTATGGAGTTGCATTGATTCAGAATACACCGGCCTCTGAGACAGCTATTGACGCTGTTGTGAATAAAATAGGATTCACTAAGAGGACACACTACGGCGTCAAGTTTGTCGTGCGGAATGTCCCGAACACGAGTAACGTGGCTTACTTATCAAGTAATCTTCAGCTACACACAGACCTGCCCTACTACGAGTATTGTCCCGGAGCTAATTTACTACACTGTTTAGTACAAACAGATAGTCAAGGAGGGGAGAATTTATTGTCGGACTGCCATTATGTCGCCGGTTACATGAAGGAGAATCACCCAGAACATTATAAGCTTCTCACAGACACTGAAATCGAGTGGAGAGATGTTGGGACAGAAGATGGTAACGAATTCTTCAAGCTGTATCGTGAACCCGTCATCCGCTTAGATTGTCACGGTGAAATAACTAGAATTAACTTTTCAATACCTCAAAGAGGTAGTCAGTTCCCAGGGCCAATTGAATTAGTCAAGCTATGGTATGAAGCTCATGGTATGTTCCTATCTTTGAACCATAAATTCGCCGCGAGGTTTAAAACGAAAGCTGGCGAAATACTGTGCTTTAATAATATAAGGTTGTTGCACGGCAGGAACGCTTATGAGGATAGTCAGAACAATGTGCGCCAACTAATAGGAGCATATGTGGATTGGGATGAGATCTACTCACGATTAAGATGCTTGAAAGTTAAATTGAAGAATGAAGATGGTATTCTGTAAAATAAATAATATTATGTACTGGTTAAAAATTAATCTACTTTGTATTAAAAAACACGGACAGTTTTGATTTGATTTATTAAAAAATAAATATCACAACTGACATTTTCTTTTCACTTATGATGAGGACCAAAACACCTCGCCTATTACTATATGATTATATACTATTAATACTTAACTCAGTATAATTAAATACAAAGGAGCAAATTGTAACACCATTGTACCAGTTTTGATTCAGTTTACTTAATCTTCTTTTACGTTTGGGTTCAAGTTCCACTTCTACCACATTTGAACATAATGTTCTTGTGCAGAGTTCTAAACTTGATTTCAACTCGCGGGGCTTCTATTTCAATCTGCAAGAATTTCATTAGGGTTCCATTTCTTCCACAAACTGCTCAGTTTAATGTAGACACAAGTTGTTTCAAATTTCATCCCCTCCTGTGGTCCATTACGGAATCTGTCTCTACAATAGACCACTGTAGACTTATACATATTTCTTGAATATTTAAATATTATCATACATAAAATAAATGCTGTGTCCAATACTCAGAGTATTAATAGATTTTCTACTTACGTCCATTAATACTAATGACTTTTAATCTCCACGTAAGTTTGTACTTCATGAGTCCTTATCGAAAACTTGGTGAGGGGAATTATTTTATCAGTCTTCTCCTGGTTTTCACTGACTTCGACCAGCGGGAACTCTTCAGATTCAGGATTGGTTGACATGGCAACAGCATTGGACTCATTTGTATGAATGTGTATTGAGAAACTTGAGTCTTTTGGCAAGTCTACAAAGTAATTACTTTGTAAAAAGATCTTCAAGCAAAAAGCCCGGAAATGCTGCTCAAGTTTTACCAAATAAGCATCTTTCGTCTCATCACTGTTGCTGTTCGTATCGAATTGAAACACGAACTTCAATAAAGGTGTGTATTCATTGTCTGTAATTGAAAATACCACACGACTTAATTTGTCACTCTTCAAACAATCTGCTATACTTTTCAGGCACATGTCAAGATACTGATTCAGTTCTGGATGAATTGAACGATACACGACAATATTGTATTTTTTACGAATTTCAAAGACGCTTTTGGGGTACACTGCCGCGTAATAAAGAATGCTGTGGAAGGCAACAGCTAAGAATTCTATTGTGATGTCTTGAAAACAGTTAGCCATATTGAACAAGTTACAAAATACAAACTACCACAAATTCAAGCCAGCGAGTTATTTTGTATTTGAAAACAGTAAACAAATAACATACCTACCCAAACAAAGGTGATGCACATGTACAACCACAGATCTCTATCTCAGGGTTACCATTGTTACCAAAACCAAAAAAAAATAAAAAATTTGGCTCGGTAGAAATTTATGGTAGGCTCGCGTATAGATAACCACTAATATCTACTTAAAGATCTCTATTATTAACTAGCACTCCGCCCGTACAAAATTGTAAATTCGTTCGCATGATTTCTTATTTTATTCAACTAAGTACATATGACTTTATTAGGTGCAGTTAGTGAAGGCGACCAAAAATAAACTTGTTAAATCTATACTAATAATATTATAAAGAGGTAAAATTTGTAAGTTTGTATGTAGGGGTAATCTCTGGAACTAATGATCCAATTCTACAATTTTTTTAGGGTAGGTGTAGGGTAGGTGTAGGGTAGGTGTAGGGTAGGTGTAGGGTAGGTGTAGGGTAGGTGTAGGGTAGGTGTAGGGTAGGTGTAGGGTAGGTGTAGGGTAGGTGTAGGGTAGGTGTGGTGTAGGGTAGGTGTAGGGTAGGTGTAGCACACTCACCTTATTTATTCATTTGTGGTGTATCTGTTATTGGCCTAGTTGAATAAACGTATTTGACTTTGACTAAATTATTGCATTGTCATCGGTCCTTGTTATGTGTGCAAAGTTTCAAATCAATCCCACGTTTTGAAGCAATGAGGTAGGAAAACTATGGAGACGGCATATTCTACTATATGAAGAATAGTTATACAAATATCTATAATATCGATACACGCATGTCAAAAAGCGTTTTGTCTCTTTTTAACTAACGAAGAGCTGCATATGAAAAGAGAGACATCTAAATGTTTGTCAAGGACTAAACTTGGTAACACTTTTGAGTGACGTCAAAATCATGTCTATGCGTGACGGTCGCCATGTTGATTGCCGAGTAAAATTAGTAGTTGTGTGCCGTATATGTACGTTTATCTGTGTAGTTGTGCTGTCAAACAGTTGCAAATGGCCTACCTCATTGGCTAATGGGCAGCCATCTTAATTGCCCGATTTATGGAGGTATGCACGCTAATTTCGTAGGTATGGCAAGTCCATAGGTTTATAAGTCAGTGTAATTTTCTTCCTTTATTTAATTGGGGTTGACATTAGTATAGCATTGCCATATAAAAAGTTTGAAAATAATTCGAGTGTTTACTTTCGTTTGCCAGACTATAGGTTCTTTATCTAAGCTCCAGCCTATACAGATCAAAGATTACAATATTATACTGATACAGACAGATATCTGTGATAGTAATCTTTTTAAAGGCGGAAACACTCTTACGTGTCGTGGCGCGAGATCCACCAATCAAACAACGTTCCAGCCTTCCTCATAACACGAGTTATGTAGCCAATCAACTGGGGCCGAAGGCGCCACGCCACGCCACGACACTTAAGTGTGTTTTCCGTCTTATCTGTGGAGTGTGGACGCGATTGCGGACAGACCACTGACCTCTATTATACAAGTAGTGGGACAGACCCCATGGACAGACCCATTTTAATGCAAGAGTAAATATGTTCTGTGGCACAGACAGTGTACTTCTACTTTCACTTTGTGATTTTGCGGTTTGAGTTTGAACCAACTGGCTTGAACGAATTTTATTTCAGGACAGAAATAAAATTACTGTAACTGTAATATAATCACTCAAAATGCAACAAATAAATGGAAGTGTTATTAACAGCATGATACTGGGCCAAAATTATTTTTGTTGCTTGTGCTTCAAAACGGTAGTCGATTCGGCGGTACACACTGAAGACAAGGTTTTTGTAAAGAAAAACAATAATACTTACGATGAAGTTTTTATGACTGATATTCTTACGAGAATCTTGGGTGCCGAGGTAAAATAACTAAGTACCTAACTACCTATTTATTTTGTTTTTATCCCTTTTACTATGGAAACCCTATTGTAAACGACCTACCCATCATGCTGGCTATCCAATGAAATATAGATAGACAAGAAAAAAAAAATAGTTGTGTTGTAGACAATAGGTACAACAAGTAGGTAAGTATAAGTATGCAAAACCTCATCCTGCTTTACATTGTTGTAGACAATCCAAAAAATAGGTAAGTATTCAATACTTAATCCTACATAACGTCAAAAGACTATGTTATCATGGCTCCAGTAATTAATCCAGTAAGTATTGATTATTGTATCTACCAGTATAGTATTTATGCTAATGTTGATAGCTTTGTTCTAGGTAGTAAAAATAGTGTACGTTACCCCAACAGGAAAGTGGCTCCTGGAGTGATATGAGTGGAACGTATAATAAGAGCGTAATCTGCTGTGAATGTGCGCTACATAAAAAACATGTGCGTGTCGTCGTTTTTGAGAAAAACGGAAAAAACGTTTCCTGCTAGGTTAACGTTGTTCCAGCAGGAAAATTCTAAACGAATGATCGGAGTGAGAAATATTGTGCATGGGCAGAGAGCTTATAGTTGTGCAAGAATGTGCGCTGAAAATATAATAAGTGCGTAATCAGGTTTTCGAGATATTGCATTTCCTGCTGGGGTAACGTTTTGCAGAATCGTGTATCTCTGAAACTATTGTATGTGCGCCTGTAGAATAAACATACACGAGTAGCTCTTGATTTGTGCGTATTTGTGCCGGAGTTAGATTTAAGAAAATATTTATAGTTTTAAAGAAATCGCACTTTTTTGAAAACCCGAAAAAATATCACAGCGCCTAAATGAGAAAACTTATAAGCTCGCTGAAAACTGTAATCAGTCCTTCTTGACGCTTGTATTAACCATAAAAAGTTTCAAAAGTATACATGCTTGCGTTATCGAATAATATTGCTAAAATTCAAAACGACGGTGTCATAACTTTGACGGCAAAATACGAGAAACCGGCTCAACCCAAGATGGTAGGTGTAAAGCACAAATAAGAGAGTTTAGTCAAAAATATATAGTGATTATATTCAGCTTGGAATGTTTCGCATTAAGTAGATTTAAACACAAAACTAAATATGTAAACAACGGCTGGTTATCCGACCAAATTCGAATGACTACAAAAAAGCGACGGATTCATACATAACGATGACCTTCTTAACTTTACTCACGAATCGGTTGAAACGTGTTGTGCCTGAGTACACTGAGGTAGAAAAGTATTAAAATAATTAACTTATTATTGGATTACATTCTACTAGCTGTTTCCGTAATCAAGTGCCAAGCACTTGATTACGTACGAACATTAGGAAAGTAGTGCCAAGGTATAAGACATCTTCTTTATTCCAACTTTCATTAAAATACATTCAGAATTTTGTGGACACATCCAGACATTTTAATTTCCCTTTATAATATTAGTAAAAAAAGTAATTTAAAGACCAAAAATTTGATGGTGGTTGTTTTTAATAAAAACCAAGTGCGAGTCGCACTCGCGCACGAAGGGTTCCGTACCATTATCGCAAAAAACGACAAAAAAATCACGTTTGTTGTATGGGAGCACCACTTAAATATTTTTATACCATTCCACCTCTAAAAAGCTTATTTTATACACTGAAAACAGTGAATAAAAAGCACTTTTACTCACTGTTTTAGTGTTTGAATTTAGAACACACCAATATATATTCGACGTCCATCTCAATGCAAAAACAACAACAAATCGATACAAACTCCTTGTGCAAAGAATTTTCGACTTTCAAACTTCTTCATCAATTTAATTTTCAGTTTGTTAATATTTAGGATTTCAATAATGATTTTCATGATTTTGATTTTAGTCTGGGATGTTTAGTGAATACTTATTTGGATTGTAATTCTAATATTAATTGTATTGGTGTTTAATTAATTATAATTATGTAACGTAACGGAGGTAGTCACTAGCCCCTGAAAAACAGATGCTGTTACCTAGCTCAGCTTCAATTTACAAAAAATGTGAAACCCTGAGTTTTCAAATTTTTTGTAAATTTTGAAGGTAATAAAACATTTATTTATTATTACTCATTGCGATTTTCGCTTAAATCTTTTTTTTTCTCGTAGTCACGGTATAAAATTATGCAACTCTTAATAACACGGATTTATATCGAGGGCCATGAGTCACTCGCGTCACTCAGGATTCTAAGACTGAATCACGACCGCAGGGAGTGATTCAGTTGATAGAATCCTTTACTTGTTCGTGATTCATCTATGGCCCTCGCTTTAAAACCGTCCCTTATTCATTAGTTGCATAATATACTATTTTTATTCTGTTTTTAGTATTTGTTGTTATAGTGGCAACAGAAATACATCATCTGTGAAAATTTCAACTGTATAACTATCACGGTTCATGAGATACAGCCTGGTGACAGACAGACGGATCGCGGAGTCTTAGTAATAGGGTCCCGTTTTTACCCTTTGAGTACGGAACCCTAAAGGAAATCGGAATCCTGTTTGAGATAATTAATTTGAGATTAATAGGTTTGTAATTTGATCTGTAATTTGATGCCATTATTACTTTAAGAAACATAATTTAGGGAAGAAAAATAATAATTTCTACATCAACAAGCTCTTTCATTTGTTATGGTCAGAAGGTGCATTTAATGTATTTTTTAATTAGCCCCCAAAATTAGGTCAAAACACCAAACGTTTGAACGCGACTGTACGGACAACAGCTTAGGTTTAATACGTCCAATTAAGAAGGTCATCGTTATGTATGAATCCGTCGCTTTTTTGTAGTCATTCGAATTTGGTCGGATAACCAGCCGTTGTTTACATGTTTAGTTTTGTGTTTAAATCTACTTAATGCGAAACATTCCAAGCTGAATATTTTCACTATATATTTTTGACTAAACTCTCTTATTTGTGCTTTACACCTACCATCTTGGGTTGAGCCAGTTTCTCGTATTTTGCCGTCAAAGTTATGACACAGTCGTTTTGACTTTTAGCAATATTATTCGATAACGCAAGCATGTATACTTTTGAAACTTTTTATGGTTAGTACAAGCGTCAAGATGGACTGATTACAGTTTTCAGCGAGCTTATAAGTTTTCTCATTTAGGCGCTGTGATTTCTTTTCGGGTTTTCAAAAAAGTGCGATTTCTTGAAAACTATAAATATTTTCTTAAATCTAATTCCGGCACAAATACGCACAAATCAAGAGCTACTCGTGTATGTTTATTCTACAGGCGCACATACAATAGTTGCAGAGATACACGATTCTGCAAAACGTTACCCCAGCAGGAAATGCAATATCTCGAAAACCTGATTACGCACTTGTTATATTTTCAGCGCACATTCTTGCACAACTATAAGCTCTCTGCCCATGCACAATATTTCTCACTCCGATCATTCGTTTAGAATTTTCCTGCTGGAACAACGTTACCCTAGCAGGAAACGTTTTTTCAGTTTTTCTCAAAAACGACGACACGCACATGTTTTTTATGTAGCGCACATTCACAGCAGATTACGCTCTAATTATACGTTCCACTCATATCACTCCAGGAGCCACTTTCCTATTGGGGTAACGTACACGTAAAAATAATATCAAGTTATTGTTGCAGATAAATGACCAACTATCAATATTTAATGCAGTATGCAATAAATGTTCATCAGAAGCAATAAACAGTTACAAATTCTATACACAATGTAAAGATAATGCAGAGAAACTTGGCCACATCATAGACGGTCTCACAAATGGTACTCAAATATGTGCAAATAATACCAAAGGCTTCAAGGCTGGAGTTGTGTCCATTAATACAGAAAACTTTCAATTCAGAGGGTATAACTCTTGTACAACTGCAAGTACAAGTCTTCTTGCATACCGAAAGTATAGAAAACTAATAGATGCACCTAAGTCTGCTAGGAAGAAAAAAATACCAATAAATGCAGAAAAGAGCATATTAAGAGTTAGACTTGTCCGTTTGAATCCAAGGGTCATCAATAAGCATAGTACAGTATTTGCATGCCCTAGTTGTGACAAATTCTTTGCAAGAAGACATTCTATGCATTTACATTATATAAAAAAACATATGCCTGATGGTGACGAAGATCCTTTTGATAAATCTCGACAAGTAATTGAAACAAGTGAACATGTGAATTTGGCAAGCTCAGCTGATCATCTTATAAACACAAATGACAGACGTTTTATAGTTGTGAAAGTTGAACCTGGAGAGAATTCTGAGGAAATTACCACTTATATTGAAGTGCAGTAAGATATTTTTGCCTTAAACTAATACTGCATGGTGTCTCTTTGTGTTCTGAATCATAGACGTAGCAGAGGCCTATAACATTTCAACGCCATCATGATTCTGCTGTGAAGAAGGGGTAGTCCTCTTCATCTCTCTCACAGTGGCCCATGATAGTTTTGACACTACAGAATAAGGTCTGTGGTGTCTTTTTCTAAATACAAGAAAGGAGGTTGCATTAAATGGTTTATGTACATTGCTCTATGCAATGAAGTTGTTGAATAATTAATGGAAATTGGAGTTAAGCCTTTAACGGTCCTAATCAGCAAACAATTGTTTTTATATTGTTTTACACTTGATTCAGGTTTCTTGACCATTGAGGGGCTAAGCAAAAACTATCACATATTTGTGAGTCTATTGTTTAAAAGTATAATACTTTTAATTTTGCATACAATATGAAGTTAATAAACAAAAACTTTAATACATGGTCACAATGTCAATTCCCTAGAATTGACATTGTATTACTAAAACAAGTAGATATAAATTAAAAGAAATTTATTAACAACAGAAATATCTAGTACATAATTTAATTAGTTCTACTCTGATGTACACCGATTTTCAATTCTTTTTCTCTGAAAATAAAAAAATAAGATTATATTAGACCCAGTCATCATCTGCCTGCCCATGTTTCATGGGATGCAACATTTTTATTTTGATATGTTTCATTTTGGAAACATAACATCACATCGGTATGTTCAGAAGGCTTAGACAGAGGTGCAAAACCCACATTTCACCAGTTAAGTCCCATGGACGTTCCCTAACGAGCCTATTGCCATCAACCGGACACAAACGCTAAACTCCGGGCTGCTACTGAGAAATTCCAGATAAAAAACCCAATAACACTGCCCAACCTGGGAATCGAACCCAGAACCTCAAGCTCAACAGTAGCACTTATAACCACTAGACTAATAAGCCAGCCATTAATTTTGTTGATATTAGAAAAATGACAAAATTAAATTAGAAAAGGTATACACTTTGACAATTGTGCCCCATGGACGCAATATTTTCTCTACCAAGGTAGGTAGTTAAGTACATACTTCCATGGTTGTTACAGCTCTATAATCAATTTTAGCATTTCAAGTTTGTTTTTCCTAAATTAGAGGTGATAGCCAAAATATTTAGTTTCTCTGGGAGATATGTTTTCACCTACCGTCATCTTCTAGTGTTTCCAGTCCCTGAAAATAAAAATAAAAAAAACATTAATTGCGAAATAGTAAATCAGATTAGAATTTATATCAACCAAAACATAGTAAATAAAAACCGGCCAAGACCGAGTCGGACTCGCGCACGAAGGGTTCCGTACCCTTGTCACAAAAAACGGCAGAAAAATCACGTTTGTTGTATGGGAGCCCCACTTAAATATTTATTTTATTTTGTTTTTAGTATTTGTTGTTATAGAGGCAACATAAATACATCATCTGTGAAAATTTCAACTGTCTAGCTATCACGGTTCATGAGATACAACCTGGTGACAGACGGACCGCGGAGTCTTAGTAATAGGGTCCCGTTTTTACCGTTTGGGTACGGAATCCTAAAAAGCAAGGTATCATTCGATTCGAAATCTTATAAACTAATGACTGTCGAGTTGCGTATCAGTCGAGACACGCATCTGTCAAGTTGGGTGTTAGTCGAGACGCACATTACACACACTAGCATGTCGTCAGAAACGCATCTCGTCAGATTTGCACCATGTCAAAGACGCAGCTCGACAAACAAGCAACTTGACAGATGCGTGTCTAGACAGATACGCAAATAGGATTTAATTGCTTGTAGTCATATACATACGCAATTATCCAAACAAAATAAATCAACTATTTCGTATTTTATCATTAAAAACTTAATACGATTAAGGAAACAATACATCTAGTAAATAATACTTGTCCACATTTAATTTCATTTTATTTATCCATCTCACAGATTACCTCCCAATAGATGCGTTAATTTTGTTTGATACAGAGTTCACCAAATTTGGCGAAGGGCACGGGTTGCGCGGGGAATGCGCCGTGATTGGCTTTTCAAGGTTTCTATAATTCTGTCGTAGTGATGGGACATGCGCATTAAATGTCGATAAAAATATCGATGTTTTTCAAACAGAATGGTAAGATAAACATCAATCGAGAAAAGTTTTTGATTTTAGCCAAAAGTGATTTAATTTAATTGTAATCCTATGTAAACAGGGTCACACTGAGCTCTTGTTATGAGTAGATCACAATTAGTTTAAAGTAATCAATTTTAACAAAATTATTTTATTCTCCTATATACCTAATTAAATATCGATCATCGATACTTTTCGATAAGCAAAAGACGTGTTTAACTCAACATTTTTACTTCTGTGGGAAAAAGATAGCAATATAATAATTCCTTATGAGTGAAAGGGACTGTCACAAAAGACATCAACGAGCGCTACTGTAAAGTGTGCAATTTCTGGTTTCATGATTAACGCAATCAATCGTTTTCGACAGGTCGCAGAAGACACCTATGGCATCTTGTGCCTCTTCCCAGGCATCAAAGATATGTTTTAATAAGGTGACACCAGCGTCGCGTCGGTTGTACAGCGTCCTTTGGGGAAACCATACTGTTCATCGTGTAGGATGTTATTCGTATTAAAATGAATGAGCATTTGCTTTAGCATTATATTTTCAAATACCTTGCTGAAAACCGGCGGCACCGATTCTGGGCTATAAATTATTTGTGTTTTCTGTCCCTGGATTTATAAAGTGGTATAACCTTACTATGTTTCATTAGATCCGGAAAGACTCCTTGACCTACACACAAATTAAAAATTAAAGCCAAGTAGGGATCTATGCATACTAACATTTTAAATTCGACAGTAACTCAGTCTATCCATCTGTTAGCTTTTCACGCCTAAACCACTGAACAGAATTCCATGAAATTTGGCGAGGAGATAGAGGAAGGACATAGGCTGGATTAAAAAAAAAACCGGCCAATTGCGAGTCGTACTCGCGCACGAAGGGTTCCGTACCATTGTCTCAAGAAACTGCAAAAAAATCACGTTTGTTGTATGGGAGCCCCACTTCAATATTTATTTTATTCTGTTTTTGGTATTTGTTGTTATAGCGGCAACAGATATACATAATTTGTGAAAATTTCAACTGCCTAGCTATCACGGTTCATGAGATACAGTTTGGTGACAGACAGACAGACGGACTGCGGAGTCTTAGTAATAGGGTCCCGTTTTTACCCTTTGGGTACGGAACCCTAAAAAAGAATGGTTGGTAGGTAGGGTAGGGAAGGTAGGTAGGGTAGAGTAGGTAGGTAGAGTAGGGGGTAGTAGGGTAGGTATGTAAGTAGCAAGTTGACGGGAGCGATGCCGCGGGGGACAGCTAGTAGTCTGAATAATGAAATGAAGGTACAAACTTTGATGGACATTTACCATAGAATGGTGGGCTTTGAGTACTAATAAGAATCAATTCCCCATTTTAAGGGTACACTAGTCGAAAATTCTTCCATACAAACGTAGTCTAGGGATTATTCCACTGTTTGACGATGTACGTTCAAAATAAAAAGTGATAATAATTTGTCTCATCATTATCTAGCCCTGTATGAAAGTAAAAAAAATAAAATATTTGAAAGTTATGAGCGTCGAATAAATGCCATAAGAAGACGGAAAATTGCAAAACGGCCACCATACAGGGATAGATTAGTAGTTCAACAATGCAAATAATTTTATTTTGAACAGATACGTTTAGTCGTTTTTTCATGATATCCAGACTCCCAAAGGTCTGTTTATAAAATTTCGCGCGCTCGGTTTCGTCCTAAATCATTAAACATTTCGCTACAAATTTGCAAAAGTGTGTATTCGTACGCGAACTAGCTTCCTACTGCTCATCACAGCATGTATCTCTTCCGCACGTGTTGTCGGTTGATATAAAATGCATTTTAACCCCGCGTACAAAATAGTTCGAGCCGTCGTCGACTAGTGTAACCTACTATTTTCTAACGCAGCCGCAGATGTGATTCACGAAAAAATACGCAACCGACTTGAACCCTTTTTAACCGACTTTCCAAAAAGGAGGAGGGTCTATGTTCGACTTTATCTTTGTTTTTTTTTTGTTTATGTTCTGATGATATCTCCGTCAATTGTGGCCCGATTTAAAAAAACTTTTTTTGTTTGAAAGAGTATGTTTCGAAATTGGTCCCATTTTAATTTGGTGAAGATCTGAAGAAGAACTTCGGAGATATACAACAGAACTTTTCAATAAATAACGGCAAATCTCTCGGGTTAATCGCCAGTCTGTTTATTTATACCATTTCATAACATATAATCAGGCCAGTACGCTCTAAAGGGGTACACAGATGTGTACAGTCCACCTTGGTAAACTCTCATTTCACCGGTTATGTTCCAGTTTCATGATATTAGGGTAATCTATTCTGGCATTATAAGTACCTTACTAAACCACTTGCCTATTAGGTAGGTACTAAAAAGTGAAAATAAAAAACGTTTTTACAAAAAATACTATAACTTCCAAATAAAACAACTACAAAGTGAAAAATATCTTTCCTTATGGAAGTCGGTGTCCATAACGCAAAAAATTGGTACCTACGAAAGACAACGACTTCCAAAAGGAAAGTTATTTTTCACTTTGTTAGGTAGGTACTAAAAAGTGAAAAATAAAAACGTTTTTACAAAAAATACTACTGACTTCCAAATAAAAAAACTACAAAGTGAAAAATATCTTTCCTTATGGAAGTCGGTATCCATAACGCAAAAAATTGGTACCTACGAAAGACAACGACTTCCAAAAGGAAAGTTATTTTTCACTTTGTAGTTGTCTTATTTGGAAGTCGGATGTTTTTTTTTGTAAAAAAGTTTTTATTCTGCTCCACAATCTGCCCCTTTTGGAATTTAAGTATTAAATTTTAAATAAAAAGCCTACTTAATTAACTTCATCTTGATTGATTATTGGCTAACTTTTTATATCAAGCATGTTTAATATGGGCCGAATGTTGAATAATAGACACTATTATTTGGTATTCAACAAATAACAAAAATTATACGAGTAATGTTGATTACCGAATAATAGCGAGTATTAGCGGCATCTCCAGTTTTCAGTAAATTGTTTCTAACTTTTGCGAGCAGATCTTTATATTTTTCAAAAAACATCCACATGCTATTCTGAATCGAATGACACCTTGCTTTTATTTTTCCGAGCCTGTTGAAAAAAGTTGAACAAAAAAGCATTTGTTGATTATACTAATAGACAAGACTTCCAAATACATTCCAAATACATACATAAATTCACGCCTTTTACCAATGTTGGTAGGCATAAACTATAGAAGACCACCTGCTTCAATCCTTACATACTCTTGGGTTATGAAATTATTTCTTCATCATCGAATATTCTCACTACTGGTTACACAGGCCTCCTCTCAGTGGAAGAGTAAATGGGCCTTAATCTATCAGGTGAGCCCAGTGCAGGTTGGTGGATTTCACATGTCTTCGAATTTTTGGTTATAGGACATGCCCAGTTTCCTCATGATAATAATTTCTTAGTTCATAGAAATTTTCAAACTCAAATATATTTATGTAATGTAAGCAGATAGTGAGAACTACGGGAAGGCACTTGCACAATAGTTGGACAGAATAAGCTACTAAAAAAAAGTTCATTAATAAATGTTTCTTACCGCAACATGGTAGGGATTGCCAGTCAGTCTAAGGTCCCTCTGGTACAGCTGACGGTCCCATCTGTCATTGAGGTTGCGTCTGAAATGCTGCAAAACAAATGAATTCTTTTTAATATTATCATCTGCAGCTGGACACAGGAGTTTGTTTACATCAATGTATTAATTCCGCCCCTAAGTTAACCCACTGACCGTATTAAGGGCTTGAGAGATAACAAAACAATTTTTTTTAGCTCCATTCTTGCATTTCTTCAGGCTCTATTTATATCTAAATTATCTAATGGTTTTACTTCTAACTACATACATATATTTATTATCTGTGACCCCCAAACCGAGCTGATAATATGAACAAACTCTGTATGATCTATGGAAGAAGACACTGTGCTGGTAGGTTGTTATCTAACATGTTTCTTTAAGTGTACTTACGTTGCCGATTGTTAAATTGTGAATGTGATATAAACCCCAGCCAGGCAAACCTAGGGCCGCCGTAATAATGAAGAAGCTGGGCAGAATTTCGTACCACATATTTGCGAATTATCGCACACACAGTAGCAACAATTTCGTAATTCGAATGACAGTAAGCTGCGTGTTGCCAAAGTTAAATACAAAATATTGCAAGCAACAACATGAGTGTGACCAAGCAGAAAGAGGACCAATCTGTGCTGGTAGGTACAAAATAATAATTGTAATCGTATAATAATCTACTTTTACTTAAACTATCACTGTGCTATCACTCACCAAACCTAAACAACTCTAAAAAAAAAGTTTTTTATCTATTCAGCAATTAACAAGTCTAATTTTACTGACTTAAAAATGGCTATATCTGATTTTTCACTTCATCCCCTTGTTAACTAATTATTTCGCTTGGCTGTGAAGTTGGAGACCTTGATAATAATTATGAATGTGGTAGGCTTAGATATAGTTATTTTCTATTACTGTTTTCACCATGGGGTAAAAAGCCAGCCGCCCGTTTGTGATAACAAAACCAGTAGGTAACCAGGAACATAAAAGCCTTGAATCTTAGTAGATTCCGTTACGGCAGCTCAAGGTATTACCTACCTCGGAAGTGCGGCTGGAAAATTAATGTGAATGTTTTCCAATTTGTATGAAAACTTTAAAAAATATATCTCGTAAACCGATATATACCGAATCTTGAACATTTGTAAAAAACTTTATATTTATGAGTACTATCAACAAAAAAAAAATAACTTCCAAACCAACGGCCCAACGCCAACGGCTCTTAAGGTTACACTAGTCGAAAATTCTTCTATACAAAGGTAGTCTAGGGATTATTCCACTGTTTGACGATGTACGTTCAAAATAAAAAGTGATATCAATTTGTCTCATCATTATCTAGCCCTGTATGGAAGCAAAAAAGTAAAAACAGAAAATATTTGAAAGTTATGAGCGTCGAAAGACGGAAAATTGCAAAACGGCCTCCATACAGGGATAGATTAGTAGTTCAACAATGCAAATAATTTTATTTTGAACAGATAGATTTAGTCGTTTTTTCATGATATCTAGACTGCCAAAGATCTGTTTATAAAATTTCGCGCGCTCGGTTTCGTCCTAAATCATTATCCATTTCGCTATAAATTTGCAAAAGTGTGTATTCGTACGCGAACTAGCTTCCTACTGCTCATCACAGCATGTATCTCTTCCGCACGTGTTGTCGGTTGATATAAAATGCATTTTAACCCCGCGCACAAAATATTTCGTACCGTCGACTAGTGTACCCATAATGGAAATTTTATCCGTCTATTGTCACACTTGTCAGTGTCACCGCTCGCGCGCAAAGCTCGCGCGTGCGATGGTAGTGCGTAGTTGGTGGGCGTGTGGTTCTTAGTTCGAGCCAGGTTCGAGCAGCCTCGCAAGAAACGAGCCGTCAAGGATCAACCGTCACGGATAATTGACACAGAGTACATTTTATAATAGGAGCTCAAAATTGTATACTTGATCTCCGAGAGTGAAATATCTGTTATGTAGTGAATTCTCTCTGTGCCATAAATTTATGTTTGGCAGGCAGCTAGACTAGAACTAGTTAATGTATGTAACTGCAATAATTTTTAACCGAATTCATTGTATTGACTAAGCTAAACCTACTTAACTTTCAGATTAAAACTTAGTATTACACTTGTAGATATCAATAGTGTCTTAAAATTTTCAAGACTAACGTTTCCAACCAATAACCAATGAGTCCACCAGCTTCCGTATCCTGCGAACGCAACAGAACCAGCAATAATTAAATATGCTGGAATAATATTGTACCACATTATTTCATAAAATTAAAACACTATAATAAGACAAGACCGTAATTTCGTTTTATGATAGATGGAAATAAGACAGGACCACAGACAGCACAGAGAAACTTATACAGACAGGACAGTTTCATATTATTGTTTCTTTTTTATGAGTTGACCACTTATTATAGTGTTAACACACGTTCGAATTTGGTACGGCCGGACCACGGATTTGTGGTCGGGGTTAGTCCGGCCCGAACCATATGAGACACACACACGTCTGTGTGTGTGTGTGTGTGGTGTCTTGCGCGGTCAGGGTGGTGCGGTCATAGACTACTATTTATTATATACTAGCTGTGCCCGCGGCTTCGCTCCCGTCATCTGTCTGCCAACCCTATCCTACTTCCCTGCCTGCCTACCCTACTTACCTACCGTTTTTGTTTCTATAATCATCATTAAATGATTATGGAAACAAAAATGAATCTTAGCACCGCCATTCAGAAAATGACTTCAAATGCACAACGCCATCTATCGAATATCGAGTTCAACTGTCCGAGTAACTGAATTGCGTGTGCTGTGATAATTTTACTTCTTGAACACTTTAAATTCATCTAACTTTTGAAAGAGTGAACCGTTTGCGATGAAACAAAAACTAAGTAATTCTTGAAGTAACGAACATTTTTATGTATATAAGTTATTTACATTGGTTTCGTACATTTCACGTGATGCGTGCACAAATAAACAGACAAACAGACAAAAATTCCAAAAATGCTAGAAATGGGTTCCGTTGGTTATCCTTTAACACCCTGGCTATTTTTTTTGGATTTTTTTTCGATGTACAAAAAATATTTTTCTACAGATTTATTATATGTATTGACTAGTAGAGGGTGCGGTGGTACGGTGGGTGGTGCTGATGGATACCTACACCCCTTCGATCAATTATTGATCGAAGCTACACACGATCTGTATTTTCTTGAATCTCATATATAAAAGTTTAGGTTTATGACATATCAGCCGTGTCATTAAAAATATTTTGATTTGTTGACTCTTGTTAGTTTTTTCATCGTGTCGAAAACGACGCAACGATCGACTCTCCCTCCCGTGAATGGTTGTGGAGTTTTTGGAGGGATTCCAAGTGGATATTGTGTCCCAAGTGTCTACGCAACTGAAAAATATGTGGAATCATTGACAGACGCGATATTGGTAAAGTAAAACTGAAGGTTCTATTTCAGTATTAAATATCTTAGCGAAGCTTGCCTAGAATGCTGAATCGATATATTTATCCATATATGCCAGAGAGTTTATAGAGCAGAAATTGGGTTATTCTAAAGTAAAACAAAGTTTTATTTAAAACTAGCACTTCACCCGTGACTTCGTTCGCGTGATCCGTAGTGTATCCTACAGATGACTTTTTAATTTACCCCTTTAAAGGTTGAATTTTACAGAAATCCTTTCTTAGTGCTACCCTACATTTTAAAAAGAAGTTCTGTACAGTAAAATTCTTCAAAAATCTTGAACACCACATAAAATTACCGTAATTTTGAAAACTAATAATGATAACCTTTACTATTTACTTAGGATAGTATATATGCCAAGTTTCAAATATATAAGCCCAACAAATTTCCACCTTTTCACCTCCTTATTTATTGGTTTTTGGAAATTCGCCCCGAATTTCCAAAAACCAATAAATTCATGAATTCTTTTTAGCAACCAAAAGCGTAAATCTTTAATTTCACGTGTCACAATTAAATGCGTAGAAACACAAACTTTTAAACCCCCTTTTTACCTACCTTTTTCCATAGGGGTAACATTTCCAAAAACCAATAAAAACATGAATTATTTTTATCAACCAAGATAAAAGATATAAATCTAAAAGTTCAGGTATCCAACTTACAAACTGTAGAAATTTTATACACTCTTTCAACTTCAACCCCTTAGAGGTAGAACTTCCGAAATAAAAAAAAACTCATTGTTTTTTAGAACCAAGAGCATAAGCTAACAATTTCAGATGGTTTAGATTCCAATCCGGAGAAATTTCACACAAAGTTTCAACCTCTATCTCCTTAGGGGTAGAGTTTCCAAAAACCAATAAATACATAAATTCTTTTTATCAACCAATAGCGTAAATCTAAAATCTCACAATCTGTAGAAATTTATACAAACTAAAGTTCTAAAACTAGTTTTTACTAAATGTTTTTGTTAAAACTAGAATTAACTAATGGTCAAAATTGAATATCAGCAATTTTTTTTATTTTATTTATCATATTGCTCTTAGTGCCCAATATGAGTAGACAATGTGATAAAATTATTATAATGTCATATTTTAATGTTGAAATTGGTTTTAATATAGAATAGGTAAGTACGATTACTATTTAAGCAACAAAGTCGACGGACTATTTATGTCTGCAGGGTTTAAAGTAATCTAACATGAAGCAGATGTCATCTCCTTCGAACCTAACCTATCCGTGTCGGGGTGCCCTAAGCTCCCGAGCTCGCTTCGCATGCTCTTGGACTAATTCATTGACCATGATTATCAAATTGCCCAACCGTTACGTAGCTATATTCATAATGACCATAAAATATGATAAATATAAAAGTTTAAATCAGTATCATTGTCCGATTTGACTTGACTAGATTCATAATGCCCGGCAAAGACATAGATATAGTGCCCTGATTAATCACTCCATGATTAGTGTATCTTGTGCTAGTTTCAGCTAAGTGGAGTGACAACTAGTTTTGTCTGAAAATCAAATGATGAATAGCATTTAGTAAAAACTAGTTTTAACTAGGGAGAACGAGTTCTAACGAAAAACGGGTTTTAACTGTGACATTTTTATTTTTTTTCACAATTTACAATTTTTCTGCAGATGACCGTATTGAAAAAACTAAAGACAGTACTTAAATGTGTTAGTAGCCAGGTTATTAAATGCCAATTAAAAAGTAAAAAATATTTTGGTTATTTATGGATGTGAGTTTTTGGCGGGATTTTTTCGAGTGAACTTCAGCGGCTGTTAATATTATTTGCAAATTGATTCCTAGTGGCTATTGTGATATAAAAGTGGTGTAGTTTTGTGTCTCAACTGTCTACGCAACTGGACAATATGTGAAATCATTGACAGAAGCGATCTCGGGATAGTGGAGCGGAGAATTTTATTGTAGTATTGACTACCTCCGCAAAGCTTACTGGGAAGGCTGACTCGATACAATTTGCTTCCAAATACTCCAAAAAACATTAGAATATGTTACATCCGCATTCTAATGTTACTAATGAATTCAAGAAAAATACTGATGACTAGGCAGCATGGTCTCAGACCTTAGCCTGTTCCGTAAGGAACAAACAAAAAAAAAAAAAAAAAAAAAATATTTATGGATGTTTATTTTTATTGGCAACACTAGTTATCGGGTTTTCAAAAATGGCAGACGCTCCGATCGACTGTGATTTCCCCGTTTGGGGATTATTGCCGAAAAAAGAGACGGGAGTTGTCTCATTTATCAACAAAAATGCAAGTTATGATGGCAGAGACACCGTTATTGCTATTTTTGATTCGGGCGTGGACCCTGCAGCTGCTGGACTTACGGTAAAAAACTGTCTTGTCACGATTTGTTTAGTTGCACTTTTATTGCATTTTTGGACGTTATTACATATTGCTGAGGTTGCAGGTAACCAGCACGGGTGAGACGAAGGTTATTGAGAGGTACGACTGCAGCGGATGCGGCGATGTGGACACCAGTACTGTTATTAAAAAAGTCACCGATGGATGCATTACCGGTCTCACGGGCCGCAAATTGAAGGTAAATTCTTGCGGAAGCATATTTTTTTAAGACATTTTCTGTTTGGTATGTTCATATTAATCTTAGTCAAAAATATCAGCAGGTCGGCTATTTCATCACTTAAAATTAGTGCCAATGAATGGATGATAATTGTCTAACTAGATCAAGTTACTTTTCTCAGTAATTTGACAACAAAGTATGTTTTTTATGAGTTGTGGCCTTGTTCAGCCTGATTAGAACATAACTAGTTGGGTTTATGCTAAACAAGCAGCAATTTGTTCATCAAGAATCATTAATTACCTCAAGGAAATAATACTGGTTCATGCAAGTCATTTATTAGTCATAAACTAACAAAGAACTTGTTTTGTTTCAACGGCTTGGTGCCAGAAAAACATTTAAAGTAATAGAAACCTATGTTTTAAATATTTTCTATCTAAAAATCTTCCAATGTTACAAACATTAAAAGGTTTTTTGATACATATTACTAGCATATTTGCAAATGTTTATATAAAACAAACCATGAATATAGTAATATCATGGCATCCTTCTCCTTCCTCTTACTTCACTGTATTTTATCAATAATATTTTCCACCAATACTGTTTCCCCTAGATCCCGGAGCTATGGAAGAACCCCTCAGGATCATGGCGAGTGGGAATCTTACACCCATTCAGTTTATACCCAACAAAGTTGAAGGAACGCATGATAGAGCATCGAAAGGAGCATGGTTGGGATGTTGGCTACAAGCCAGCCTTCGCAGAGGCTAATAAGAATTTCCAAGATTTTGAAACTGATGTTGGTAAGGGCAAAGATGAATTGAAGATTTTTACATAAAATACCTGAACAAACAGGCTAAGCAAAATATAATAATGTTGAAATGGGAGTCACTTAACAACTGTTATAGGAGCCCCAAGAGTACTAAGGCTTTTATAGTAGTGAAAGAATAACTACTGGGATTAGTATTTCCTTTATTATAAATTTTTTATTACAGACAGTACTCAATTTATACTTTCTATGAGATTAAGCATTTTGCAGTTTCATTATTAATATAGATATAATAATTCATACATTGTCATTATAAAACACAAAATAAAATAAATAAACAAGCTTTGCTTGGTAGCACAAGACCTATTCATTTATTGCAATCAAAAATAGCTTATGAGTAATTTACGTTATCAGATCAGCCTAATTGTGTAAGTGAATTTGGCAAAGAACACGTATAGGTAAGGGTGACAATGCCTTTAAAATACGACTTTTGTATTGCATAATACAAATGAAAGGGGTTAGGTTTGTATGCAAAATATGCGCTTGGTTGTGGAGTTGTCAGTTCATTTTAACCTAAGGGGTTAGGTATGTGAATTTAACTCATAGGGTGGAGGATGTTTCTAAATTATGTACATAATACCAAAAACATTTAAAGGAAATGTGTCATACTCTTTCATGAAGTTTTTCCCTTGCCCTACCGAACTCACTTATGCAATGAGGCTGTAGTACTTTCAAATTAGATTACACATTACAAAGAAACATAATTTTACCTCTCTATATTTTTAATTTTAGATACACCCACATTTCAAATTAACCCAAAGATTGGTTTTTTTACAGTGGCCAAGAACCCAGTATTGAGCCCAGATGACAAAATCCTGAAGGAGGAGCTGGAAGCAAGAGTTGAAGTGCTGCAGACTGCAGAGAAGAAGTATAATGATTTTGGACCTACCTATGACTGTGTACTGTTCCATGATGGTACTGTGTGGAGGTAAGTTGTGGGTTTGGTAAAAATAAATTATAATAATAACAAAAAACCCAACTGCTAAAAAATAAAACAAAAAACCCAACTGCTAAAAAATAATTAAATGAAAGAAAAAAAGAAAAGAGGATAACAAGTAAAAGGTATAATTTATGCAATAATATGAGGAGGCTGAAGTGCTGCCAGAGCGGTGACAAACAAAGTTTTGGTAGATATTTCTATAATTTTTGTCCCTGCCTGCAGCACCTCATAATATTGAATGTATAAATTATACATAGTAATTGTTTTTCTCGTTGCAGTTAATTATTTTTTAGCAGTTGGGTTTATTGTTTTTATAATAATTTATTTTATTTCTGACTTTTAGTTCAATTAATGAATGAGTACTCCAAATTATGTTACGTGGTATAAGATTATTTATTTTGCTATCATAGTTACGCTTATCTTGAATTTGAGCCAAAATAGTAAAATAAAAGTTACGATATATATATATATTTGGAATAGTTTATTTATTAGCTTTCATTTGATACCCATATTATTAAGAAAACGAAAAAAAAATAACTGTATTACTCCCTTTTTTTTTGGAGTGAAGGGGGCATATTTAAATGTTATACAGCCTATGCCACTTCCACAATTGAAACGAACCCAACAACACCTCATATGTCATAATCCATCAAGCCATTTGTGCTGTAGAGCATGCTATAGAAATTGTCATACATTACCCTCCTGCAGTCGGGTAATATGAGGATTTAAATAACATAGTATGTTACTAAGTGATGGCAAAAAAACAAATACTGGTACTGGTAGTTAGACTAGAAGCCGAGCTCAGCATGGTTAGGAGAAGTATAGGCTGAGATTGTAAGTTTGAAAAGGCATAATGATATGAACACTATACATAATAATTTAATATACATAATAATTGTGTCTAAGGTCCTAAACAGGCTAAGAAATTAAAATGTAAGGCCATTTCCATGTCAATGCGGGTTACCAACTGAAAATCAGCAGTCTATCTGATGAATGGGCACCCTCGGTGCAATTTTTATTGTACTTTTATTCTTTTACTTTGTCAATGTTGCTGTTTTCTATTTTCATTCATTTTTAAATTGTATATAAGTTTTTTTTAATCTAAAAGATCTTTGAGTAGAATTAATGGTTTACCATTAGTCTAAATGTTATCGTAGCATATTATACTTACTACATTTGATGGTTATAAAACATTCTCATCAAGGTTTAATTCCTAAAACCTATGCACTGATTTTGTAATAAAACTGCTCAGATTGATTGTAAATCCATGTTGTTAAACTATTTTTCTTTATTAATAGCCAAGCCAATGTTATTTTCTAGAATTCTAATCAAGAAGATGCATTACATTGTAATTGCTAAAATAATTGTAAATGCATACAAATGGCAACTTATAGTGTTATTATGTGATAATGAACAGGATTTTTTGAAGGTCAAGCAATATATCGAATTTATTTCTAATAATGGATCTATCGTGACATAAGTAATTATGTACTTTATTTGGTTTTTTGTTGTAGTTTTAATTGCTGACTTCATGTAGGTATAAATAAAATGGTTGATGGGTTTTTAGTGGTGTCCTGTGATAATTATGGTAATGTTATCAATGGTTTACACAGTGAATAGTTATAGTGGCTATGTGGATAATGTACCATAGATAGACATTTAGACTATTGCTTATCTTAGAATATCTAAGTTTTAAGCTTCTGGACCATACATGCGACTGTAAGTAGTTGTCGAACCAAACACTTCAAACTTATTCAATAAAACTGCTAAGTTTACTGAAGAACAGACAAGAAGAGGAAATCTCTTAACTGTGGTAATCTAGATGCAGGATTTAATTCGCTAACTTGTATGGGTGTTTGAGCTGATGATGAGACTAAAATTCACGTTATTTTATAATCATTAAAACCTTCGGCGCTCGCACTCGCGACTTGCGTAGTATTCGCATAGTCTAGCAGATATCTAACTTAGGCTGCAAAACTACAAACCCATCTTTTTCTCAACAGAGCATGTATCGACACGTCCGAGACCGGCGACCTAGCATCAGGCCCCCTACTGGGAGAGTACAGCGCGACGCACGAGCACGCACACCTGACGCCCTTCGACGAGATGACCGTCAGCGTCAACGTGCACGACGAGGGACAGACGCTCGAGGTCGTCGGCATGTGCTGTGAGTACCAACAATAGCCAAGTATTCTAATTGCTGACCGTTTGGCAACAGCTCTAAAGTTTTTATTTGTTCACCTCTTTTGTCCCACTGCTGGTCCCCTCCATGGCCTTCCATTATTTCCTGTGTTTCGCCTTTTTCATATATCATATCCCCGAAAACGCCTCTCAAGTCATCACACCAGCATGTTCTAGGCCACCCTTGCCAAAGACTCCATTTTCGTGCTCCCACTGCGTGACGACTCAAACCTGTCCGTCTTTGTGTATTCTGCATTTATAACCAGCACAATACCAATTCAATCTAGCAGACTAATAGTCCACATTGGCTATTCCTGTTTTGTAGCATATTGTGGTGTTACCGCGTTGCTCGATACACTGGCAAACCATGAGTTTGGACTTTTGAGACATATTCAGAAAATTTGAGCCCCCTACATACAAATTACAACTTATTATTTTCTTCCCAGCAACCCACGGCACCCACGTAGCCGCAATAGCAGCCGGCTACTTTCCCGACGAGCCTGACCGTAATGGCGTGGCCCCGGGCGCCAAGATAGTCTCTCTGACCATCGGAGATAGTCGCCTGGGCTCCATGGAGACCGGCACGGCGTTGGTGAGAGCTTGCATCAAGATCATGGAGCTGTCTAAGAAGATGAAGATCGATGTTATTAATATGAGCTATGGAGAGCATGCGCATTGGTCTGATGCTGGGTGAGTTTGAGTAACCTGTTATTTTCTCGAAATATTCCTTACATCCTACATTCCTCTTCGCTCCTACATTAAGGCGATATATACGCCCCAATGTTAACGCAACTGGCCGTGCGCCCGCTCGATGCCAAAATATCAATATTGAACCTCCTTTTGAACAGTTTTGTTTGCAAAATATTATTTGAATTACATATGCTATGTTAGTTATGAAGAAATTCTAGCCATCAATTTTTCTGTTAAATTTTTTTTTAAACATCCAAGTCTTTTGGAGGAGTATCCAAAATAACGAAAAAATTGCGTGTTGTTAATAATTTTTTTTAAAGCATAACTATTTGTTATACGAAAAAAACATGTTTTAAAAATAAAACACATGCAACAATAATAAATATGTATTTTTTTCAAACCTTTTAACCTAGCCGTTACTAAGGAGTATGCTTTAGAAAGTTACCGTTTTACGGCACTAAAGCGGATGTAGGCCCTTAAGGTTACACTAGTCGAAAATTCTTCATTGTCAAAATCCACTTTGTTTACTCTCTATATTGTCTTTCCTTGTTTATTATACGTTTCTTTGTCCCCAGTCGTATCGGCGACATCATATGCGAGGTGGTGAACCGCTACATCGTGTCGTGGGTGGTGTCCGGCGGGAACCACGGGCCTGCGCTCTGCACTGTGGGCGCGCCGCCCGACATAGCACAGCCTATACTTATCGGTATGTATATTTCTTTTTAAATCAAATTGTTTATTTGTGATACATGGGTTACATGCAGGTGTTCATTACATAATTATATAATACTAGCTGTCCCACGCGGCTTCGCTCCCGTCAACTGGCTACGTACCTACCCTATCCTACTACCCTACACCTACCCTACACATACCCTACACCTACGCTACACCTACCCTACAGCTACCCTATACCTACCCTACACCTATCCTACATCTACCTTACCTACCCTACATACATGATTGCATAACTGAAACCGTTTACGCAGCGCACGCAACGGAAGCCCTCAAAAAGTAATATTCTTTCCCGTTTTTGCAACATTTTTCATTTATGCTCCGCTCCTATTGGTCGTAGCGTGATGTTATATAGCCTATAACCTTCCTCGATAAATTGACTATCTAACACAAAAAGAATTTTTCAATTCCAACCAGTACTGAGATTACCCCTTACATACAAACTTACAAATTTTACCTCTTTATAATATTAAGTATAGAATAGTATACAACAGTGCAGTCATCAGCAAATATTACCATACGATCTGTAGTAGATTTTGGCAGGTCATTGATATAGATAAGAAAAGTGGTGGGCCCAAAACACTACCCTATGTATCTCCACATTCCATTTTTTTACTCCTGGACATATAATTTATTTCGCATTTTGTATTAGGACAAATTTTGACAATACTCGTAGTCTGAGTTCTATTACTGATGTAAGATTTTAGCAAGTCTCTGTTGCCCCTAACACCGTACGTTTCCAGCTTACTCAGTAGTATATCATGATCCACGCAGTCGAAAGCCTTTGACATATGCATATATAAAGCATAGACTGGCTGTCTTTTATCAACTCGAGGATATATTAAACTTAAGAAATCATAAATTGCTAAATTTATGGACATATTTTACGAAAGCCTTTCTGATCAGGTGTGAAGATATTATTCCTTTCAAAATAGTCATACAAGTTATTGGATATGGCTTTTTCAATTATTTTAGATAATGCTGGAGTTAGGGCTAGTAATTTATTAGTAGGCTAGGCCTGTAATTTTTTATATCCGATTTAGCATCCTTTTTATGGAGTGGTTTAATTATAGTAGCTTTTAACACAGATGGAAAGATTCCTTGTTCGAAGCACATGTTTATAACATGGATCAGTATAGGTGCAATTATGTGAGATACGGATTTTATTACCAACACGCATATGTCATCAAAACTAGTGCTCTTAGTGTTATTGAATTTTTGTATAATAGTATAGATATCAAAAGGACTAGTGGGACTCAGAAAAACGATACGTGCATGTTTTTGGGATATTATTACCTGCAGTTCTAGTCTGCGGTTTTACCATTTAAAAGAAGTTACAGCTTGAGTTGTGATTATTTTTGAATGCAGTTAAAGCTGGTAGCATTTGGGCTTACTCTAGGTATACTCATTTTCGATTTTATGATGTGTATGCATTCTAAAACTGGCGAGACTCTGGTGCTAGTAGTTGTATCGTGTATACTAAGCATTACAGGAGGGAGTTTTAGTTTGGGGTCGATCACTTAAGAGGTTTTGGAGCCCCTTGCCACGTTTTTGTGAAGACTACTGGAGTGGTTTTAATACAGTAAGAATCCCACATTCTCAAGTCTTTATCCCACAAAACTTATGATTGTTTCTCCATGAAACAAAATTAATATAGAAGAGTTAATCAATTAGCTAACATGTATTGTGTATGTGCACAGGTGTGGGAGCCTACGTATCTCCTGAAATGATGTCAGCAGCATACTCCATGCGCGCTAGAGTATGTGGTGGAGCCTTCAGTTGGAGTTCTCGCGGTCCAGCGGCAGATGGCGCGGCTGGGCTATCTGTGTGTGCTCCAGGCGGAGCTGTGGCTGCTGTCGCTAGGTATGTGGTGGAGCCTTCAATTGGAGTTCTGCTGTCGCTAGGTATGTGGTGGAGCCTTCAATTGGAGTTCTGCTGTCGCTAGGTATGTGGTGGAGCCTTCAGTTGGAGTTCTGCTGTCGCTAGGTATGTGGTGGAGCCTTCAGTTGGAGTTCTGCTGTCGCTAGGTATGTGGTGGAGCCTTCAGTTGGAGTTCTGCTGTCGCTAGGTATGTGGTGGAGCCTTCAGTTGGAGTTCTGCTGTCGCTAGGTATGTGGTGGAGCCTTCAGTTGGAGTTCTGCTGTCGCTAGGTATGTGGTGGAGCCTTCAGTTGGAGTTCTGCTGTCGCTAGGTATGTGGTGGAGCCTTCAGTTGGAGTTCTGCTGTCGCTAGGTATGTGGTGGAGCCTTCAGTTGGAGTTCTGCTATCGCTAGGTATGTGGTGGAGCCTTCAGTTGGAGTTCTGCTGTCGCTAGGTATGTGGTGGAGCCTTCAGTTGGAGTTCTGCTGTCGCTAGGTATGTGGTGGAGCCTTCAGTTGGAGTTCTGCTGTCGCTAGGTATGTGGTGGAGCCTTCAGTTGGAGTTCTGCTGTCGCTAGGTATGTGGTGGAGCCTTCAGTTGGAGTTCTGCTGTCGCTAGGTATGTGGTGGAGCCTTCAGTTGGAGTTCTGCTGTCGCTAGGTATGTGGTGGAGCCTTCAGTTCGATTTCTGCTGTCGCTAGGTATGTGGTGGAGCCTTCAGTTGGAGTTCTGCTGTCGCTAGGTATGTGGTGGAGCCTTCAGTTGGAGTTCTGCTGTCGCTAGGTATGTGATGGAGCCTTCAGTTGGAGTTCTGCTGTCGCTAGGTATGTGGTGGAGCCTTCAGTTGGAGTTCTGCTGTCGCTAGGTATGTGGTGGAGCCTTCAGTTGGAGTTCTGCTGTCGCTAGGTATGTGGTGGAGCCTTCAGTTGGAGTTCTGCTGTCGCTAGGTATGTGGTGGAGCCTTCAGTTGGAGTTCTGCTGTCGCTAGGTATGTGGTGGAGCCTTCAGTTGGAGTTCTGCTGTCGCTAGGTATGTGGTGGAGCCTTCAGTTGGAGTTCTGCTGTCGCTAGGTATGTGGTGGAGCCTTCAGTTGGAGTTCTGCTGTCGCTAGGTATGTGGTGGAGCCTTCAGTTGGATTTCTGCTGTCGCTAGGTATGTGGTGGAGCCTTCAGTTGGAGTTCTGCTGTCGCTAGGTATGTGGTGGAGCCTTCAGTTGGAGTTCTGCTGTCGCTAGGTATGTGATGGAGCCTTCAGTTGGAGTTCTGCTGTCGCTAGGTATGTGGTGGAGGCTTCAGTTGGAGTTCTGCTGTCGCTAGGTATGTGATGGAGCCTTCAGTTGGAGTTCTGCTGTCGCTAGGTATGTGATGGAGCCTTCAGTTGGAGTTCTGCTGTCGCTAGGTATGTGGTGGAGCCTTCAGTTGGAGTTCTGCTGTCGCTAGGTATGTGGTGGAGCCTTCAGTTGGAGTTCTGCTGTCGCTAGGTATGTGGTGGAGCCTTCAGTTGGAGTTTTCGCGGTCCAGCAGCAGATGGCGCGGCTGGGCTATCTGTGTGTGCTCCGGGTGGAGCCGTGGCTGCTGTCGCTGGGTATGTGGGGACTGAGAATCAGTAGCTTATAATTGTTATTGGAAGCGTCTTTCTTCCGTAACAATAAGAGTGGTCACTAATGTGACTGGGCTATGCTCATGCATAGTCATGTTACCTTAATCAAACGCCTATACTAAAAGCTACGAAAGTGTCTCTCACTCTTGTATAGTAGTCACAGCGGATCTTTGTGTCTCTGAAGTTGGCTGCAAGACCATGCGCAGTTGCTGTTCTTGTGGCATTGTTGACGTAGAAGATAGCATTGTATAACTGCCTCTTTCACTCGCTTACGTTTGTCGCATCGTCCTATCTCATTTACTCTATGCAGTATACTTAACGTGACCAGACGTCCCGTTTTGAACGGGACTGTCCCTTTTTATAATTACGAGTCCCGGTGTCCCCGAAATGAACTCTGCGACGCAAAATTGTCCCGTTTTCTGAAACAGCGCAAAAATTTTGAGTAGTCGAGGACTCTAGGCGGCCGGACGGCCGCCGCATGTCGTGTTAACGAAATTAAAATCATCTCTGAAAAAGCCATTAATAGGTATTGGATGTGGAGCCCATGTAATTCACAATGCAATAAAATCAGCTGGCTACGAAAGCATTATTATGATGTTTTTTTATTCTCTAGGATATTTCTAAAGGAGTTTTGTGCCGAAACTGAAACGAAATATAAAGAAATGCTCTTATGCCTGCCTTGGAAAGGGTTTTAAAAATGTATCAGTCATTAAAAACTACTTTTTGAGTATTGAAAAATGTCCCATGTTTGTTGCTAAAAAACGTTTTTGAAGATCCCACATCTGAATTGTGGCCAATGTCCCGTTTTGAGTCAAAGAATAAATGGTCACGTTAAGTATACTCGATGACAAACTGTTTCTTGCGCAATGGTTCGCAGAGCCAACTTAAGAGACACAAAGATCCGCTGTGAATACTATAGATAGTGTCAATTAAAATTTGTTTTCTAATGCATATAATTGCATGTCGCGCCGATAAAGTTGCTGTTTAGTTTGAGAACTAAACCGTATTCTTTTAATCAATGTAATTCGCGTAGCAGAAGCGTAAAGCAAGTGAACTTAAGTTTAATTGACGCTAGTTGATGACGCTAGTCGATGATCGCAACTTCAGAAACTTCTTTTACGTGAATTAGGTCCACTTGCACCAAAGACTCAGTTGCTAACGCGAGGTTATATAACAAATATTACATAAATTATTGGCCGGGTTAACTACTAACTCGGAGTTAGTAAGAAAACCCGTAAGGCGTAAGCGGGCTTCAACCTGCTACTTGTTTATTGACACGCTAATTCACGGTTATTAATTCCCACATTGTAAACAATGTTATTTATTGTCACCTTTCACTCTGCTTCTAATTGTTACCTTGGAAACAAGAATAAACAGTAACATTTTAATGTTCGCAGATTCACTTTAAGAAATTGTCAACTGATGAATGGAACATCGATGGCTGCACCACACGTTGCGGGCGCAGTAGGTAAGTCCCTAATTTCTTTACCTCGCCTATCTCACCTGATGGTAACCAATAATGTGGATTGTTTTCGACGGTGAAGCATGCTTGCATGGAAATAGCCTATTCACTCTTGACTTAAAGACCTCCAGGTTATAACTCCGGCAGCGAATTCAACTCTTTAGCTGTACGCACAATTAAAGTATTCCCATAATGTTTAGTGCGTATGGGTGGGATGTCCACCATGTATAGCTTTACAGACGTTACTAAAGTTAAATTATAATTAAATACTACTTCTTATTTTCAGCGACCTTAATCTCTGGTCTAAAAGCGAAGAGTCTCCCATACTCGCCGTATTCAATCAAACGCGCACTAGAGAACTCTGCCACCTACCTGTCACATGTGGAGCCCTGGGCACAGGGCTGTGGACTTCTGAATGTTGAAAAGGTATACATTTTTATAAACTCTCTTCTTCAACAGCTGTAGCTTTTTTCTCTTGTGATTCTTCGACTTGCAGTTTTGTTAGTGTGGGAGGTGAGTCTCCGCTTCATACCTTGCATGACAACTTATCCACTCTTTTCTCTAAATATCCCAACAATTTGCATGTAGCCCATATTAATGCTCAAAGTATTCCTGGCCACTATTCCGATCTTCTGGCATCCTTAAGCAGTGCTCATCTTGATGCACTCCTCATATCTGAATCTTTTCTAAAGCCTTCTCTCCTTTCTACGCACTATGCATTTCCTGGCTTTGTTCTAGTCAGAAATGACAGGACTGGCAAGGGTGGTGGTGGTGTCGCGATTTACATACGTGCTGATATACCGCACAAAATTGTGAGTGCATCTCCATCTCAATACTCTGGGTCGGCTGAATTCCTGTTCCTAGAAATCACTTTAAATCATGCTAAGATATTACTTGCGGTATTTTACTCCCCTAATCTTCATGTTAACTATTTTGACTCTTTAGAATCGTCACTTAATCATTTATGCCCATCGTATGAGCATGTTATTTTAATGGGTGACTTTAATACATGTCTCATTAAAAATGATTCTCGCTCATTAAAACTTCGTTCACTCTTATCTTCTTTTAATCTGGAAATTCTACCTCTTTCTGCGACCCATAACTTTCCAAACAGTACGCCCTCTCTTCTTGACCTAATGGTTGTTTCATCCCCTCACAATGTTGCTGAGTTCGGGCAGCTCACTGCAACCTTCTCTTACCATGACCTTATCTATCTCTCTTATCGTATCCGGCCTCCTAAACGCAAACCTCGTCTCTGTTATTTGCGCAACTTCAATGGAATGGATCTCGTGGCGTTGAGGCGTGACGCCGATGATATCGACTGGTCTCCCGTCTTTGAGAGCGCATGTGTCGATGAAAAGGTAAATTATTTCAGTGTCAAACTGTTGAGCCTTTATGACAAGCATGCACCGCGTCGACAAATTAAAATTAGGCATGATCCTGCTCCGTGGATGACCCCTCAAATTAAAGACGCTATTGCTCGTAAGGATAAGGCGAAGGGCAGGTACAGGCGTAGACCCACGGATCAGAATCTTGCTAGTTTCAAAAAGCTACGTAATCACTGCAATCGTCTGTGTCGAGATGCTAAGAGACGCTACTTCCACAAATCTCTGGTCGATCGCAAGTCCTCTGACGTCTGGAGATTTCTCAAATCTGTCGGTATCGGCAAAGCTCCCACTAGTGCCTGTAAAGATGTCGATTTGTCGGCTCTTAATAGGCACTTTTCGCTTCCACCTGTCTCGCTGGATCCTAGTGTGAAGACATCCACTTTGTCTGAACTCTCTGAATTGCCGTTGCCGATTTGCCCACCATTTAATTTAAATTCTGTGTCTGATGACGATGTCAAAAAATCTCTTCTTGCTATTTCCTCTTCTGCTGTTGGCCATGATGGACTGTGTTCGAGAATGATAATACCTCTTCTCCCACAACTCCTGCCCATTATCACTCACATTGTCAATTATTCTTTATTCTCTGGTACATTTCCTTCAGCCTGGAAGCAGGCACACATAATACCACTTCGCAAAATCACCAATCCTTCTTCTCTATCTCACTTCAGACCCATTTCCATACTTCCATTCCTCTCTAAAGTTCTCGAGCATATTGTTCATGGTAAAATTTCTAGATTCCTTTCGTCTCATGATCTTATCTGTCCTTTTCAATCCGGCTTCCGTAGAGGTCACAGTACTGTGACTGCACTTCTGAAGGTCACTGACGACATTCGTTGGGCTATGGACAATAAATCTCTAACCGTGTTAGTCCTATTTGACTTCAGTTGTGCATTCAACTCAGTGGATTTTGATATTCTACTTGGGGTCCTACAATCTATTAACTTCTCGACCTCTGCATTAGCCTGGTTTGACTCATATCTTCGGGGTCGCTCTCAGTGTGTTCGCCTTGATGAGATATTCTCTGATTGGTGTGATCTCACTGCTGGTGTACCTCAGGGTGGCGTTCTGTCTCCTCTTCTTTTCTCTATCTTTATAAACACTGTTACCAAGGTTATCACTTCCAACTTTCATCTTTACGCGGACGATTTGCAGCTATATCGACATTTCTTGCTTGCGGACGTAGACGTAGCGATCGGTGACATGAATCGTGACCTGGAGAGAATTAGTGAATGGGCTAAGTCTTATGGCTTACAGATTAACCCTTCCAAGTCCCAGGCAATGATTATAGGTAGTAGATGCTATCGCGCTGCACTTGACATTTCTACTTTGAGGCCATTATCTCTTAACGGTTCGACAATTGCTTACACAGAAACGGCTAAGAATCTCGGTGTCTTAATTGATAGCAACCTTTCTTGGCGAGCGCAAGTGAATGAAGTTAGTCGTAAGGTACATTTTTCTTTTCACTCTTTATAAACTCTTCAAAGTTTCCTTCCCTTCAAAACTAAAATTTATTTAGCTCAAACTTTAATTCAGCCGATCATAGACTACGCCGATGCCTGCTACCTGGATGCCACTGAGGAGCTCTTAAATAAGCTTGAGCGCTTGCAAAATCTGTGCATTCGTTTTGTCTTTGGTCTGAGGAAATACGATCACGTCTCTCAGTTCCGCAAGGATCTCAAGTGGCTCCCTATCCGTCTTCGCAGGAACACTCGAATATTATGTCTCCTATATAATATCCTTTTTATCCCTGCATACCCTGGCTACTTGCGCGATCGTTTTTCTTTTACTCGCCCTGCTGATGCTCTGTGCAGATCCTGCCTTAAACTACATCTCAATTTCCCATCCCATAAAACCCATTTCTATTCCCACTCCTTCTCTGTCCATGCAGTACGATTGTGGAACTCACTTCCACCTAAAATCCGAGACTCCCAAAATGTATCTTTATTCAAAAAACTAGTCAAAGATCATTACCTCTCCACCATCTTGTAATTTTATATATTAAGTATATATATTTATATTTATTTTCTATATTTATTAAGTTAAGGTATGTATTGTGTAATTTATATGATTAATTAAGTTATTTTTGTCTATTTGAAATTTCCTTATTCTTTCTACACACTGTGTCTTCGTTTATCATCTAACTTTCCTGTCGCAGGTCTGCTGGAAGAAATTTCTAATGAAATAAGCAGTACCTTTGTGCTCTTCAATCTGTATTATTTATTTTCTCTGTAAAGTGTTTTTTGTGTGTACATAAATAAATAAATAAATAAATAAATAGCAAGCAAATTGTGATGGAGAGATAAGACCCATGTTACTTGGGATCGGTACAACGTTTTGTCCTCCCATTCTCCCTTGTAAACCGTTGCAGTAACTTCTCCTCTACCTTCTTTAATGTGTGAGCTACTAATTTTTGTCAGCGACTTCGTCCAGGTGAAGGTCGTAATTATCCCACAGAATCGTTCTATCAAGACTAGTATGCTCTATGATTTGCCCTATTACAGGTCATAAAATATTTACTTGTGTGCTAATTTCGTCCAAATTCTTTCATCTGGGGATGACAGAATAGGCCCGCATCACGTAAATTACATCATTTCACAACGCCAATATTTGATGATAAACTAATTCAGGCCTTAACAAACATAATTATAGGCTATATATCATATTGTAAGCCCCTAGATAATTTATTTCTCCCTAATCTCGTTGAAAACCTCCCTCTTGAGTTTTACAACGAGATTAGGAGATATGAGCCTATAGTCTTCTGGTCTTGGATGTCCTACCCCTAGGAGACTCATTCGCTTACTAGCCAGTGCATCGCCTGTGCACAAAAGATGCTCCACGTGTTCCTGAAAAACCTACACATGGGTGTAGCGGTTAGACTGGCTTCATGGGGATGTCGTTGGTTCCAAAGAGGCTAGTAAAGGCCCCAAGCAGGTAGCGGATTTGCACCCTGCTCATATTCCAAATGCATTCCCATTCTTTGAACATAGAGCCCAGGAATTTCTTGGAGTGTTCCAGACCTGTATTACACAGCCAATGTGTTTGTTGACTGTGGTCTGCAAACTCTCTGAATGTGGCTTTCACGAGACACGTCGAAATGCCTACACATGGTTCTGGATCCACAAAATTATTTGCTGAACCCTCTCTTGCACGTTCATCTGCCATTTCGTTACCATGGATTCCTTTATGCCCTGAGACCCACATCAGTCTTATTCTGTTATGCTTCCTTAGCCTCTTTTTTGTTACTAGTTTGGAGTCCATTTTGTACGATGCCATGGCTTTGATTGCAGCCTGACTGAAGAATGTAAATAGATTTACCTCTGGTACCTCTATCTATATTCTATTCAGCACAGGTTTATGGCATATGTTTTTGAGGTCCTCACATTTACAGCAGCCTTATTCGGCATGGCAAAAGGCAAAGAGTTTAAAAAATCGAACAATCACATTGTAGCGGCACCAACGCCACCACTTACGAACCAATGACATGACGTCACACAAATTCTGCATCGCGCAAGCAAAGTTTTCGGCGCAATTTAAACACATACAACAGTCCGTCAATAACCGTTGGGCAGTTGCCCGGACCAGACACAACACCCGTCTGGTCGGAGGATCCTCCCTTTTCTATGGAGGTTTGTGGGACTTTACACCCTGTTCCACCTACCTCCAAACTGGTGACCCTCGAACATGAACATCAGCGCAGCCTTCGTGCAGAGCTACTTCATCGTGACGTCATCATCACTTCCTCAAGCTTTCGAGCAGCGAGTCACACAGCCAGCCACACAGCCAGCCAGTACCCACGGCATCTACGGGTATCCTGACCACCAGCATGCAGCGGACGTGCATTCCTGGTCATCACCCTCAGCTTCTTTCTTCACCGCTCCGTCCCGCTGGAGCCAGCAGCACTGTCCCGACTCACTGGGACATCATCACCGCTCCGACCCACTGGAGCCAGCAGCACTATCTTGACTCACTGGGATACCATCACCCCGACTCACTGCACAACCGCATACAGTTCCGACTCACCGCGAACTCTGCGACTTCCGGTTCCGACTCACGGGAACCAACCTTCCACTGGCCAGGCACGCATCACAACATGTACGGACGAATTTGCTATCGACCTCCGGTCTCCGGAGGGGAGTGATGTAGCGGACCGGACCAGACACAACACCCGTCTTGTCGGAGCATCCTCCCTTTTCTATGAAGGTTTGTGGGACTTTACACCCTGTTCCACCTACCTCCAAAACATATAGACTGTAATCCACATCGCGTCTTTCATCTCGCATGTGATTGGTCGATTGTTCATACTCTTGGCCCTTTGCCTTTCCGAATTCACTTACGCAATAAGGCTGCAGGTTACAGGAAATGCGGTACAGGACGAAAGGTGGGCCATGATCATGGCTGAATATCAACCATAAAATGTAACAATTGTATTTGCCATCGACTCGCTCTAAGAAGAAGGTACTCCACAGGCATTCGACCTCCTAAGCACATACTACGAGCAGCCGGAACGCGACATAACCTTTAGCATACAGTGCGGATCCAACAACGGGAAGGGAATCCTCCTGCGACCACGACTGGGCGACGCGCCCAAAGACGTCGGCGTTACCATCGAGCCGCAGTTCCTGCAGGACCATAACGACATGGAGAGTGAGTGGATATACTTATACCTTGTTTTGATAGTCGTAGAGTTTAGTTTAGACTGCGTAGTTTTGAAAAGCTCAGTTAATGGTACATAGTTTAGGTGATTTAGGACACTTTGGTGATTTTTATATGGTAGAGAATCCGAGTAAGGAGCGATCTTCACCCATCTGTTAATTGGATGAAAAGCATTTTAATACAAATTTAATTTAAAAAAATATATGACGAGTGGGTTGTCTTAAAAAATCCTGTCAAGACATTATTCAATGAGATAAGAACTTAAGACAGACCAGACAACCAACAGTAAACCAGTGATCTTAGACCTTATGTTAGAGTTTAGAGTCCTTATGTTGATAGTCCTAGAGCTCACTTTACGGTGCGTAGTAAGATGACTTTGAACCTTTTAATGTTGTTAGATTATCTAAGTAGTCATTTAATTTTTAACCGACTTCAAAAAAGGAGGAGGTTCTCAATTCGGTTGAATGTTTTTAAAGCCATATTTTCATTTCGTAGGCCCGAATGTACCTTTGCTCAAGGATTTAATAATTGGAATTTATGTAAATGGTATGTCCAAGATGTTTATTTTATGTAGTTATTTGATTAAAAAGTCCAGGTTTTGAAACTAGCATAGACACAAAGACTGAAAAAAACTACTGAGAAAATTGTATTACAAAACCAAAGTGGTATTTATTCAATAAAATTTAATAAATCTGCTATTAATAACTATAGCAAAATTGATTTATGAATAGGCAATTCAATTAACGGTAACCATACCAAGGATTTATGATTATTGCGTTCGTTTATTACAGTATATACAGTCAAGGGCAATAGTGTAGTCTTACTCTACCAAAAAAAAATGACTAGTTTCTGTAGAAGAAGATATATTATCCGCTACTGATTTAATATGTTATATATAAATTTAAGTATAGATTATACCTATTAACCGAAAAGTTTAAAAATGATCTGAAAAAAATAGCCGCTGCTGTTTTGGTAGGGTATGACTTTTGACCCTTAACTGTAGTTCCTAAAATATTTTTTAATAAATATGAAATTCATGGAAGATGGCTGAAAAATAGGAAAACGCCTTTATCCAGAAGTGGGTCAGTTGCATTTTTTTTGTTTGGCTTATAAACAAAAAAATAATGAAATTCATACAAGAACTTCATAAACTACAACTACACCATTATACTATATTAGACACCCTACCATGGTAGATTGCTGGTCAAAACAAACCAATATATTTTTTTCAAATAGTCCACTTTTATCGCATCTTTCTTGTTATTCATATTGCCTTGACTACCTCGTTGGTCTAGTGGTTTCAATCGCTATTGCTGAGCTTGGGGTTCCAGGTTCGATTCCCGGGTCTATTATATACGATATTTCTCAGTAGCAGTCCGGTTGATAGCAATGGGCTCGTCCCTATTACATGGGACTTAAACATGGCGAAATAGTGGTAGGTGCTCCTCTGCCCAACCCTTTGTGATTATATATTGCCAATACATGTAACTAGCTTCTGCCAGCGGCTTCGCCCGCGTGAAAGTCGAAAATTATTCCGAAGGAACATATTCCCGGAATAACATGTATCCTATGCGCTATTCCTGACTATAATCTAT
Source organism: Orthosia incerta (assembly GCA_948252205.1). Classification (NCBI taxonomy): domain Eukaryota; kingdom Metazoa; phylum Arthropoda; class Insecta; order Lepidoptera; family Noctuidae; genus Orthosia; species Orthosia incerta. The sequence continues at coordinate 32,372,874 of OX411744.1, read as the reverse complement.
CTCTGTGCCAAATTTCATACAAATCCGTTCAGCCGCTCTGGCGTGATTAAGTAACAAACAGACATTTATAATATTAGCAAGACTAAGATGGATATCAGATTCTTGAGTATCCTATGGCTACCCGTGTACAAGTAGCAGATACAACGAAAGCTATGTAGCGTGCATGTGTTGCAGACAAGTCGATAATTCCGAAGCAGATCGCGTTCGGCATGCGACTAGCGCTGGCCTGCGACGCCGCCTGGCTGTCGGCGCCGCAACACCTGGACATGATGAACATGGCCAGGCCCTGGACTGTGCGGGTTGATACTACGGGCTTGAAGCCTGGACCGCATTTCACTAGGTGAGTTGCTTTTTTTCAGAACGAGCACAGCATAAATAATAGTACAGGTACAGATGGGTCAATTCGTAACAATTTATTCTACCGTCCATTCGAAAAAGTAGATTGTTATGGAGAATAACTGACAAGAAACTCCATACTTACTCTTTAGATAAAAATAAGTGTTGTGCTATATAAAGTATAAAAAGCAGTATTCAAATTACCAGATAAATTCATTCATTTGATAAATAGGAACATGCTTCTCACATACTTACAAATATTGCAAACATAGGTAGAATATCTAATTCAACAACAACGGAACAGTGTGTGAGTCAATTTCATAAATAATAAAAAAAAGGAATACAATAACTATGATGAAAATTTTAGACATTAACAAATTTAATTTATCTTATTTGTAATATGCTTGTTTACAAAGTGTGCTTTTAACAAAAGTTTTAAATATTCTTTCATTTAGTTTTAATATATCACAAGGTATTTTGTTAAGAATTTTATGGTTGAAAAGGTTTGTAATAAATACGTCTCCATTTTGAAGCGCAGAAAGATATACTACAAATTGTTATCAACCATAGGTATACTCGTGTTTGCGTTTCAAATACCTACCTATAGATACGTAGCAATCAATTAGAAAACTATTTTACAATGGCTGTTTGCTTACTTATTCTAAATTAAACAGATATACATAACTTGGTAAGGAAACAGACATAACTTGGTAAGTAAAGTACCTTCCTTCTTACACTTAAGTTTTAATAAACCACGAAACTAAATATTACCTGTGATATTAAATACTGATTTAGAATAACCTACCTATTACATTTAAAGTCGCAAGTTTTCTGATGACCTAGATTTCGTGTGGGAATCGCAGATTCTTCTAGAAGATTTCAGTTTGAAAATTAACCTTGAGGTAAAGAGTGGTGGAAGGAGTAAAGAGAACATTGTACAAAAGAGAAAGAATATGCAACAAATTGGCAACCATTTGAGCTTTACGCGGAATTCGGAAACATGGTCACATTTCCGCAAATCAATATGAAACAAACGTTTTTTTGAAGTCGCTCAAGTTTATCGAGTTGTTTTTGAGTAAGGTCATATGTATCTCTATGATCTATATCTGTGCCAAATTACATCCAGATTCATTCAGCCGTAGCGTTAAGAATAACAAACACACTCTCAAACTTTCGCCGTTATAATATTAGTGTGATTTACTTCCGACAGAACCTTCGCATAATTTTTCTTGCATCAGAAATTATTCTATTACTTTATGGGTAGACCAAAATAACCAACATAGTCCGAAGAATTGCCAAACTTAAATGATATTAGCCATTGCTCGCAGAACAAATGGTCTAAGAGGCCGAGAATGGCGACCGTGAACTGGGAGACGTGACGTTGAAAAGCCTCCCTCTAGGTGGACCGTGCACCTGGTTAGGGTTGCGGGCATCCGCTTGTTTGGGGGAGGCCTATGTCCAGCAGTGGATGACTGAAATGATGATGACATTATGGGGATCATTGGTCAGACAGTAACCCTCAATCCCGTCATGTTCCAGTATAAAGGCGTACGACGTGTCGTGCATAGAGAAGGGCCCGGTGTTCCGCGTGCCCGTCACGGTGTTCCAGCCGCAGCCGCTGCAGTTAGCTGCGCCGGCGCCGCCCGCCATTGTCGAGAAGAACATGCTCTTCAAACCCTCTACTATTGTCAGGCATTTTGTTATTGGTGAGTACACTACTTCCTTGGTTAGAATATATTTTACAAATGCTCTCAGATCTCAGAATGATATGGATCTGTGTACAAATAAGTAAACAGGCAGTTTACTAAAACTACTCTTGCCCTAATGTTCCCTAATATTCATTTGCACAAAAAAAAACAAGAATATTGCGAATAAAACAAGACCTATGCAATTCCAGACTTGTTTTTACGATTAATCTATGCGGCAACACTAGAAAATCGACATTATTTCAAATTAGGTCAACTAAAACTGTTTATCTCTAACTGATAATCAATTGCTCCACAGTCCCCCCGGAAGCCTCGTGGGGCGTGCTGAAGGTCTCAACGGAAGACAAAGAGAAGACTGGTAGATTCCTAGTGCACACCATGCAGCTGTTACCCAAGAAGAGTTGTAGGAGCCACGAGACGCAGAAGATGATCAACGTCACTGCTGAGGCGCCTACTTTGTTACCCTTCCAGCTAGTGGTAAGTGACATAACATCACGCTTATATTTCCTTAGGTGTTAGGGTCGTAGGTTCGTAGTGCACATGATGTAACTGTTGCCTAAGAAGAGTTGTAGGAACCACGAGACGCAAAAAATGATCAACGTCACTGCTGAGACGCCTACTTTATTACCCTTTCAGCTAGTGGTAAGTGACATAACATCACGCTTATATTTCCTTAGGTGTTAGGGTCGTAGGTTCGTAGTGCACATGATGTAACTGTTGCCTAAGAAGAGTTGTAGGAACCACGAGACGCAGAAAATGATCAACGTCAGTGCTGGGGCGCCTACTTTGTTACCCTTCCAGCTAGTGGTAAGTGACATAACATCACGCTTATATTTCCTTAGGTGTTAGGGTCGTAGGTTCGTAGTGCGCATGATGTAACTGTTGCCTAAGATTAGTTGTAGGAGCCACGAGACGCAGAAGATAATCAACGTCACTGCTGCTCACTTTGATAGTGGGATGTACATGATAAATAATCTAAAATAATATTCCAAACATATTCTTGTTTGTTTGTACGTCATAAAATGTCACATATAGGGTTATCCCGACTTATGAGTATCAATCAAATAGAAAACACTGGCTTTTTGTCGCAGTTCGCTCCTGTGTAGCCACAGGAGCGAACTGCGACATCCACATCCAACTGGAAATATATGCTTTTTCCTGGATAAAAAGTAAAGTAGCCGATGGCACTCAGCAAAAGCTTAAATGGTGAAGGGCAGAACATATCCAGAGGTTGGAACAACAACTGGACCCCCAGAACTGTTAAAAGGAGAAAAGGCAGGCCTTTCAAAAGAATTACAATGGCATTCACTTACATGAGAAACTTACATATCTGAACGGTTTAAGTTAGTTGAGCTTACTTACAGGACAACAAAAGTTTACAGTTAGATTGGTCTAGCAGTTAATCTTTACATATTTTCAAAATAAGGAATCCAACATTTTAATTACAAAATTGGACCCTAACAAAAAATAGGGCAAGCTAAACAAAACCGTAGTAGTAGTATAGTCAAAACAACTGGTAATTTTTGTACCCAGAACAGCCAGATTTCATGACGATTTGTAGGTGGCTTTTACTGCCTCAGGCGGTCCTTAAATATAAATCACAGACAACGGAAATACTAACACACAGCACTAACAAATATTATGTTAAGTTTTTCATTTATTTTTACTAACACACTAATGTGATTTAAACCGAATCGTTGTCTAAACATGATGTAATAGTGCTTGCCAAACTTCTGGGCCGCCGCGCCCTGAAGTTGGATTTCCGATGCGCAAGGCACGAAACGGTGCTGTTTTTGTATGAGATTTACTTCTGCAGCCATTGTAGCCAACTTCAGGGCGGCCGAGATGTTTGGCGAGAACTTGAGCGTAAACCCTTCGTTGTACTTACTGTAAAGAATCAACAAAAACTTTAATTATTTATTTTTATGGCATTAAGCAATAGTGTAGCTCTTACTCAGTGTCAGAATCGGATTAGTACTCTCATAGACCACCTCCTACAAACATGTGAACATACAATTTGACCTCTTACACTAATGTAACTCTATGTATACGAGTGTATTGCTGGGGAGTGTTTTGCGCTGATTGTTATGCCCAGCTATAACACCACCAAGTGGAGACGGGTGGACATTTCGTAGGACTTATTTTTTAACTCTTAGGTTTTCAAAAAGTGCTGGTTCTCAGAAAAACTTGGATAGAAAACTTTTCATTAATCATTTTCTTTCTTTCCTCTCCAGGGTGGAGTAACTCTAGAAGTTGTGATAGCCAAGTACTGGGCGAACTTAGGCGACCTAGTGGTAGACTACAGCATCGACTTCCACGGCCTGAAGCCGGACTTCGGCAACAGGCTGGTCATGAGCGCCGCCGACGGAGTGAAGAGTGTGGTGCTGAGTTCTCTGAGGTTGCAGGATGTACAGCCCTCCGCACAGTTGAAGTATTCAGAGCCTGTTGTCAGGTAAGACAAGATGGAATTCTTGTAATTTAATTAGAAGCTGAACTTGAATTGAAGAAGCTTATGTCTGGGGAGAGGTTTGGATGCTGCTTTGTGGCGAGAATGTGGTATGTAAAGAGTAAAGAACAGAAGAAATAAGTAGTGTTTTCTAGAAATAAACTTTATCGAAATCTTGTTTGAATTTATAACACATACGATTTCATTGCTTGTTTTTTGGTGGATATTAGGACGTGAATTTGTTGATATTATTTTGGCATTTGAAAGCTTTACATTATGTGTGTTTATGACTCTTAATGAAAGATATTTAAACAAAGAACACAGTAATTACTTTCCTCACAGGCTCTTGAATAAAACTCTATGAACACCTGCCAATTTGTTTCTTAATTAATAATTCATGTTAATATCTACAGGCCGACAGAATCAAAGCTCACACCGCTAACAAGCCGCGACGTGATCCCGCCCAGCAGACAGATCTACCAGCTAGTCAACACATACAACTTCCACATTGCTAAGGCTACAGAGGTAACATTATTTAATTTAATAGTTATATATTAAAATGCATATCTTGTCATGTATACACATATACGTTTGTCCGCAAAAGGTTGTATCCTATACTCTATTGTAACTCCATTCCAGGTATCTCCAGTAATATCACTGCTATGCGACATGCTGTACGAGTCGGAGTTCGAGTCGCAGATGTGGATGCTGTACAACTCGTGCAAGCAGCTGATGGCCACCGGCGACGCTTACCCTTCTAAGGTGAGGCTCAGGAGACGTAGAAAGAGAAAAGTAATCATCATTTAACCTTGGAAACCAGTACCGTAGTCTTAGTTTGTAGATTTAATGGCTTTGTAAGTATCTCTGTCTGTCTGTGACCAGTATAGCAGGTATTTGTTAGTATAGTAGCATGGTTGATCTTTAGAAAAAAGCAGGTTCTTAGTAAGAAATATGCATTTGTTATCTCATTCATTATCATTTGTCATCAGTATATAAATACAGTGAAAATTCCTTTTTCCACTACCTTGTCTATTATCTAACACATTGCCTAAGAAATTCGTTTATAAAATTAAAAACAAAACTACATAATAACAGTTACGAAATGACTTTTGTATGTAGTTTTGATATCATTATGTAACTAGCAGAATGATACTGATCCTGTTACCTATCAAAAAAGCGCGCGTTGATTGTGTGTATATAGTCTGTGGTTTTTAGTCTGAACGTTTCTAATAAATTGTTGTTGGAACTTATTTGCATTTAATTAAGTAAGCTCATCAGGTAGTAGAAAAATAATCGTTCGTGTCTCGCATAAAAAGGCTTTATTTTAACACTCGCATGTAGCTTTTGACTTTCGAAATTGGCTACATCGTTCGTGTTAAAATCTCGACTTTTTAGGCTCGACACGAAATGTACTATTTTGTGATACTGAGCAGCATGAATATCTATTGTCTACCTTACATTTTAATGCATAATAATTTTTAGAACTATACTCTGTCAAACTCATACTTCTATATCTGCTTTGCTTGTTGGTCATTGCTAATATTATCTAATCAACTTTGTTGTCCCTCTCCATCCATCTACTTTTATTAATATGCGTACACTATCTAATCGATTACATTAATAAAATGCGTTTCAATTTGGCTTTATTCTTTCCAGTATTCAGTGAAGCTAGAGAAAGGAGACTACACTCTTCGGCTGAGCATTCGTCACGAGAACAAGTTGTTACTAGAGAAGCTGCAGGAACTACCGGCTACCATACAGCAAAGGCTACAGCAGCCCATCTCCTTAGATGTGTACTGCTCACAAGCACTGGTGAGAAACTGTCGTAATTATTGTATTTTAGAATAAAGTGAAGTGATGACACGGTTGGCGCAATGCTTTAGCGATCGGCTGCTGCGCTGCGTGTTGCGGGTTTGATTCCTCCACGGAATAAATATTTGTAATGCCTACAGATAGTAATTCCGAGTCTGAATGTCTGTGAGTTATGTTTGTCTACCCACAATACAGGAGAAATTCCTAATGTGTGGCAACTTTTTTTTATAAAGTATATTTAAGCTGCAGAATAGTACCAAAAGTACCCTTGTCCAGTTAATATTATCCATCGTTAGAACTCATTTTGACAAATACAATATTACTTTTCAAAATCAATGACGAACAACGAGCAACAATAATTTTACCCGCGTTAAAGTGTTCATTTTTTTATTTTTTCAATAAACCGCTTTCTATTTGCAAGACAGTTCGAAATTTAAATAAAACCTTTGATAAGTTACCTCCTTGGTTGCCATGTTTCGGAGTAAAAGATCGTTCCATTTTTAAATTACACGACAGATATGAGTTTCCGCTAGACACTACAGATTTGGATTTTCATACAACTTTTGTCGGCCGCTGCTCGCATGTATATGGCCAGTAAAGCAATTTCGATTTATCTCAAAGAAGGTTGTCAAAATAATGTTCGAATTTCCAAGCATGTTTGAGAAAAAATTACATGTAAAGAATTCAACTGAAATCTCAATAAGAGTAATGTTTATAATATTTCATTCTAAAGTTTACTATCATCATTTTATCCGTAAAATTTTATTTTGCAGGCGCTGACAGGCGGCAAGAAGTTCAATTCGGGATCGTTGACAGGCGGAAACCTACTACCTCTTTATTTCACACCTGTGCCTTCAGAAAAGTAAGTAACGCACGCCACTGTCATCTTGGGGGTCGACGCACTCCTTCCAAATATCTCAATTTTTTAGTTGTGATAGGCTCGCGTTTAACCATTATCTCACCTGATGGTAAGCGATGATGTGGTCGACGGTGAAACACGCTTGCTATGTTTTAGAATAGATTACTTGTTTGTGTTGTGCTGTTTTAAATTATACAAAATTTACAACTGGAAGTTCTACTAGTGCATTTGTAATTTATTAATTCAATAGAAATGGCCAATAAAAAGCGGACGTCACTTTTTAGGGCAAAAAAAACACTGTTATTGCTTACAAAAGATGTTTACTTTTAACAAATTTTATGGTAATTCGTGCTCGCGTGTAAATACAGTATTCGTATCGCAGCCCCCCCCCCCCTCCCGGGACCGCCGCGATATTTTACTGATGTCAAGACGTAAAAAAAAAAAACAAAATTTTCCTATATAACTTCGCTAATATTTCTCTTTTTTCCAATCTGTCTGGGAACACAGGCGTAATGGTTATAATATGTAGGTATGCTATTTATTTTATTCTTCTTTCCCAGGACCGTTTTGTAGGTCTAGTGTTGAGCATGAGTTTCTGGGTTCGATCCCTAGGTCGTGCATGGTGAAATTCGGTTTTATTATTAGGTATTTTTTAGTGGCACTCTATGGAGTCTGGATTTGTACTTGGGTCATGGCAATAGATTCGCCTTCCATTACATTTCATTTAAGGCTCGCGGAGTTCTTTTTCGTCTGCCGCGGACGTTTTGATTTTCGTGGGGGTTGTCCAGTGACCAGCCTGATGTTATAAAATGAAATGAAAGCCGGTGGTGTTGCCGGGGTAATGCCCCCCGGCAAAACCTGCTTGTTTTTTTTACTAAAACTGTAACAATCTTTATGAAAATGTATTAATTTTTTTCGAGTAATTGTGTTGAGAAACGTCGTTTGATATACTTGGACATTTGTCATTGCAGTTTCTCGACTACACTCGGGCGTCAATGGCCTACTTCGCTAAATTGTATCAAATCTACCATTAATTTAGTTAATTTAGTGTCATGTATGTTTGTTCCCCAGGATCAGCCGCTCCAGCCTGACCGTAGGCCACACGCTGTCGGGCACGCTGACGTTCGCCAAGGACGAGTGCGGCCGCAAGGTGGACAGCTACGCGCTGCACTACGTGCCGTGCGAGCCCGCCAGGCGCGCCGCCGCGCCCAAGGACAAGGCCAAGCCGCATGACGACTATATGGAAGCATTTAAAGACTTCACTGTCAACTGGCTCAGTAAACTGGGTACGTGGACTATTCACCGGTTTTTTGGCTGAGAAAAGCCTATGCAGTCATTCCTCAAGCGTCACCACATTGATCGGTATTGTTTTTCTCGCAACCAGCGGATTTTGAGCAAAATTACCATATATTAATCGAGTTAATATAAGTTTTTCAATGTTAAACTTGTCGTATGGTAAACTAAAGCGAATAGTATCAGTTAATATGAAAGGATCAGTGTACGTGAAAATGATCTCTTAGGCCGAATTCAATAAATATTACTAGCACGTGAATTTGGTCTATCTTCCTGATTCTATCTTGCACTTTAACCGTTATGCAACAGAGGCAGGTTGTTTTTAAAGCACGAACACCTATTCTAGATTAAAGCCAGAAAAGCAAAAGTAATCTGTACTCAAATGTGAATCGATACAGGAATGATTTAAACTATTGATTGTCTGTCCGCAGAGGGAGACAAGCTGGAGCAAGTATACGAGGAGCTAGTAGACAAGTTCCCCGGCTACCTCGGAGCGCACGTGTCGTACCTACACGCACTCGACTCGCCCACGGACGCCAAAAAGTAAGGCACATGCTAAACTATACTAAGTTGATTGCCAGGCCGTCTTCACTAGCATAGCCTTCCTCTATGAGGGCGTTGACTTCCAGTTTAATTGGAGGCAGCTAAATACCAGGATCTTAACATGAGAGAGACTGTCTAACGAACGATTTCAATATCGTATCTGTCAGTCGACTTGTCTACTAGATATAGAATTTTGAATGTAACAGTAACCTCAAATTCCCATCCCTTGTAGGCAAATCTACTGATAGATACCGACCGTAATTGACACGTCCACAACTCAGTTATTGCATAACATGTAAACTAATTTAATTTATTCATTAATTTTACACTGTGTCTGAATGTTTTACAAAAAAGGAATTAAATACAAGCTACAAGCAACCTTCAAGTAAGGGCTAACACAATCTCTACTCTTTTATTTTTTTTGCCGTCTTTCTTAAGCTCCCTGCTTGTTAGCCATGTAGTTTTATAAAGTAATGACGTTCCGTTACTGTTCCAGACTACCTCATGCTAATGAAGACCCCGATGTGACGACAGCGTGGTGCGAACAGCTCATTTCTATCTCTGAAAAGGTAAAATAGCTTTAATAATTAGTTCATTATACATCTTATCACAATTGGGGATCCTTGCGAAGGTGAGAAGGTACTTCACGCCGGAACAGCTGCTCAACTTGTATCAAGCGCAAGTTCGATCGTGCATGGAGTACTGTTCTCATCTCTGGGACGGATCTGCCAAATACCAGCTTGATGCACTAGAGTCGATCGAAAAGCGGGCTAAGAAACTCATCGGCAATGAGGCACTGGTCAAGTCAAAGCTCCAGAGCCTTGAACATCGTCGCCGAGTTGCCAGTTTGTCGGTATTTTATCGGTTACATTTCGGGGAGTGTGCGATGGAATTACATGATTTAATTCCGCCCAGCCCGTTCCATCATCGGACTACCAGACGTACGGCGATGCGTCATCGGTACATGGTGGACATCCCACCCATACGCACAAAACGTTTTGGGGACACTTTTATTATGCGTACAGCTAAAGAGTGGAATTCCCTGCCGGAATCTGTGTTTCCCGATAGCTACAATCTAGGGGTCTTTAAGTCAAGAGTGAATAGGTTTCTTCTAGGCAAGCGTGCTCTATCGTCGACCACATCATCGCTTACCATCAGGTGAGATAGTGGTCAAGCGCAAGCCTATAGACAATAAAAAAAAAAAAACAAATAATGTAAAGAGGCATATTACGCACGATCTTGAATTGCTACATATTATTATTAGGTTTGTTAGAAAAATGTGAAGAATTCACTGGATTATGTTTCCTATTGGCAGGTAATAAAGGCGATCGATCAGGACAAGTTGCTCGCGTACCTCGGCATGAAGAATGACACGAGAAGCGACGCCACTAAGATTAAACAGTAAGTTATTTCTCTTATATCATTACTATCACTTTGTGACGTTTGCAGATTCGAAAAAAATATCAGCTAAGAATACCAGAAAATGTTCTAGCTTTATTTTAATAAAAAATAACCGGCCTAGTGCAAGTCAGACTCGTGCACAGAGTTTTCCGTATAAACAGCTACATTTACCAGATTTTTTTTCAGATAACATTACTAATGTTTATAAACAATGATAGCATCGATCATTGCTCTAACGAAGGGACAAAATTATTTTACCACTTTATCTGCGTAATTAATATGTATATTCATGCTAAATTATAACTTTTTAGTACTAAGAGTTTTTGAGCTAAGCTGCAGACGGACAGACGGACATGGCGTAACGGTTCTTTGTTGATTATGGAACCCTAAAAACCACTTTTAGGCAAGTAAATGAAGATTAATTGGTTGCTCCAGAGGACAGATTCTTATAAAATAGAATGGCTATGTTAGTACAATCCAGACTCAGGGATGCCCCTGAGTACAACATGGGGCCGAAACGGTATGGAGCGGAACACATAGTGTTGGCGCGGCCTGGCTCTAGGTGCTGCATGCGACACGCACAGGAGGTCGAGGTGGTCAGCAGTGGACATCTTTTAGTTAAAATAATGATACATTTTTGAATAGAATTGTCTTCGTTTTGTTTCGTCAGGGAACAAGAGAAGCAGCGTGGCTACCTAATAGACGCGCTGTGCCGCAAGGGCACCGCGCTGTGCCGCCTGCGCGGGCTCGCACAGAGCAACTCCGCCAAGGAGAAGATCACTGAAGCTCTGCAGAACAATGTCGCCGACCTGCTCAAGTTTACCGACCTCACTGATACTAAGGTTACTAATTTATTTATTTATATATGCTTTATTGTACACCAAGATAAAAAAAGGAGACATTAAAATTAAACAAACATACAACAGGCGGCCTTATCGCGTTCTGCGATCTCTTCCAGGCACTGACCTCTAACATACAAGTACGCTGGACTAAATATATTAGATGAAATGACAGTTGATATTTTTGCCGATTCATAGCGCCCCGCTCGAGGGTCTCAGGAACTAAAATTGACACATTTAGAGATAGGTTAATACCGATATTTCTCAAGATTAGGTAATACTAATATATTCGCCTGGAAACATTATAATATTGTAACTAATATAGGTATCAGTATTAGTGGTATTTTTAAATTACACTAATAAAAAATAGTAGACTTGGCAAGGCGTATCACTCATCTACTGTATTGACTCCGCGTAGTATGTTGTAACTAAATATCTCATAATGGTATTGGTCATGAATGTTATATGAATGCCTAATAATCAGTAATAATATGTTCAAAAGCAATGTGTAAATTCTGGAATCTCATCATCATGATCATCCACAATTCCACAGTCCGACTTCGCCCGCTGCTGAGCACAGGCCCTCTCTTCTTGTATCAATCACCTCGTTCCTGTGCCTGGAATTAATTCTGGATTAATATCACGATAATTATAATTTTATTAACAAACTAGCTTTGCCCGCGGCTTCGCTCCTGTCATCTGTCTGCCAACCCTACCCTACTTACCCTCCTACCTACCCTACTTACCTACCTACCAATTTTTTTTCTATAGTCATTAGACTTCAAATGCACAACGCCATCTATCGAATATCGAGATCAACTGTCCGAGTATCTGAATTGCGTGTGTTGTGATAATTTTACTTCTTGAACACTTTAAATGCATGTAACTTTTGATAGAGTAAACCGATTGCGATGAAACAAAAACTAAGTAATTCTTCAAGTTACGCACAATTTTTATGTGTAAAAGTTATCTACATTGGTTTCGTACATTTCACGTGATGCGTGCACAAATAAACAGACAAAAATTCCAAAAATGCTGGAAATAGGTTCTGTTGGTTATCCTTTAACACCCTGGCTATTTTTTTAGGAAATATTTTCGTTGAAAAATTACTTTTCTACAGTTTTATTATATGTATTGATATTGATGATGATTGATGATGTTTTGAAGTCAAACAATTTATATCTGCATCTGAAACAGAGTTGAAACTAAGACTTCACCTCGCTGGAATGCGATGTCACTCTTATTTGTTTCTTAACTTTACAAAGACAGGATCTCAGCGATGAGAGCGAGAATACGTACGCAAATATTTGTATGAATGATGTTCCCTTTACGAATCCGATGGGCGCCAACCGAGTCAATCCGAACTATTAACTAACTTGTGTACTTGAGCAAGGAGATACTCGCTCAAATATACTAGTTTTAAGGATAAGTTGTTAGCCTATCCCCATATTATTTAAATCTCACTAATCTGACAGTAATACGCTATAACTTTAGTAGCACGCTATCCACTAGTTTATAGCTTGCAATACGACTAAAAATATTTTTCAGTGAACCTTTAAAGCAATCTTTCTATTACTTAAAAATGAATTACAATAAAAATAACTAGGTATTTTTTTTATTTTTCTTATTAAATTATTCTCACGTATTTTTTTTACCGAAGCCTGTGTCCCATCTCTAATATTAGTTCCAAGGACTCTCACGTTAAGTCACGTTGCTATCAGCGCCAAAATGACGAAAATCAAATGTCTTCATTTTGTCATCGATAATATGAAGTCCAGCGTACTTGTATAATAGAGGTCAGTGCTTCCAGGCAACCTTGAATGGATAGAGATAGCCTGGACACGATATGGGGTTGCACTTGGTGCAAATTTCAAACTATTATTATTACTAAGTACAATTAGGTACTAAAAACAAACCACAAAAATATATACATAAATACATACATACATCTAACTACACAAACAGGAATAAAAATACAGCTTAAACAAGGACAGGATCACAGAGACAAGTAATGTTCCTTTATAAGTTTTTTAAAGACAGGCAACGACTGACCACGTTTTATTGGGTCAGGCAATGCATTCCACAAACGAGCAGCCTAGACAGTGAATGATTTATAAAAAAAAAACTAATATAACTTCTAAAAGTCTAAACTACAAGGCGGAATAGGAACGCGTAAAAGGAATAAAGGTCTGAAACGTCCAAAGGTTGAAAACGTTCGCAGAAATTGACGCAGGGCCCGACCTAGCAATTTCGTCGCTCTGGGCATAGACAATATTTGTCGCCCTTGGCGCCCTTTAAAATGACGCCTTATAATGAGAAATTTCGCAACATTATGAATGTTAAGTTATATAACGGTGGGTTTACAACTAGAACCAATAAAATTCGACAGCGAAGCGAGCTTAAAAATTTGAGCACCACACCACGAATAAGTTAAGTTTTCTGATGAAATGAAAAGGGCTCTTGGTTCAGTTTGGCCGCTCTGACCATTTACTCAGCTCGCCCCTCCCTTGATCCAGCCCTCCGGAGGCCTAGACCCGGCGATTTGAATTAGTGATTCGACAACATCTCCAACTTGACCTATTGTCACTATTACAATAGTAGCATTGAGATTATGGTAAGCTCGTGTCAGTTGGAGTGAGCGAGGAATTAGCAGGACGCGCGGGCCGCCATTCTCGTTAAAATTTCAGTCCTAAGTTTGCTCTATGCCACCACATACGAACAACAACAAGTAAAAATTAAAAATTTCTAAATACCCCGACAGTTTTTTATTCCATACTTTTTAAACTACATATTTATCTAGTAGTAGACACGCTTCTATCAACAATCTATCGAACACGTAATTATGACACGATATCTTGCGAAAATACCCTGATTCGAAGAGTAAAACGCCCATAACTTTTGATTGCCCGATTTTCATCAAACATAGCTAAGAACACTCCCGATAATGTCTCCATTCAAACAAAAAATTAAAAAAAATAACAAAATCGGTTCATCCGTTAAGGAGCTATGATGCCACACAGACAAATTCACAAATACACAAACACACAGGTACACACTTCAAACTTGTAACGCCCCTCTTTTTCGTCGGGGGTTAAAATAAGACCTAACGACACACAAATTTTACATCGTGGAAGTTTGCCGCGCATTTCAACAATATGTTCTACGAGCTAACAAGAACCGGCGACAATTGTCCATTAGACAGAAAATCCGTCTAGTCTGAGAATCCTCTCATGCAGGTTGCGGGACATTACACCCTATTCTGCATACCTCTTAACAGCTTTTTAGACTAAGAATCTTAGACAAAAAAAATGGAGTCAGGAACAAAATTTGCATGCACAAGATGATAAATTATTATTTGTCTCGTTTACTCTTACTTCTGTATCTAATAAGTGTCTGTGTCTACTCTCATTTTTATTTTTTAATGACTTGTCCATTGCTCATACTGTCTACGAAACTAACAAATTCTATCGTTTTAGGCAATCCACTACGGCGTATGGCACTGCTTCACCTTCAACCAATGGGGCCGCGGCATCAAGCTGCTCATGAAGATCCAAGAAGAACGTTCTTCTAAAGAAGTCGAAGAGCGTCTCATAGAGGCTTACCAGCAGTTAGGATGGGGCTTCTACGTCAAAATGGCGCAGTCAGCCCTGCCCATTAAGTACCCAGCCAGTTATAGACCATTCTAGTACTTAAGGAAGTTTCGAGGTCGAATAAGAAAGTTATGATATGTACTGAGAGGATTTTGTGTTGAATTGGGACTAGATTTGTTGTGAACTGACTTAAAGTACCGTCGGAATTGGTGACTTCTTGCAACGCTAAGCTGGTAACGCAGGTAAGGACCTGTAAAACGTACCGTACTGTACGTCGTGCCTGGCGCAAATCTCTGTTTTCTTTCTATCTAAAATTAGGTATAATAACTAAATCTTACTAAGACGGGTCCTCAAAATATGTCCGTAAATGGACGTTTGTAATAAGTGAACTATATGGGTCTCACACTTATACCTTCTATTAGTAAAATATAGGAATATTAAAAGGAAAACTTTTTCAGTACCACAACAAAATCTGCGTCAATTAATTATCGTCAGTAATTGCCTACCGGTAAATGAAGTCTTCCAACTTCAGTCTGCAGAAAGGAAGGAATGTCTAATTTAACAGTGGCTTTTCTGACCTATAAATTATGAAAAATCTTATGAATAATCTTTCTGTCAGTACATATTGAAACGAGTGTGAAATATTTATAAACCATGAAGTCTCGCTTGAAGGTTTTACATCCGTAGTCCGCTTCGCGAAGGTTTTGTACGAAATACACTCAGACATACTGTTGTTTTATAATGCAGATAATTTTAATAGAAGGTAATAAATACAGATTTATAAACGATAGCCCGTTTTTATCGGAATCTTAAGAGAAAATAGATTTTAGATAAATTATTGACGATGGTGTAACGTACAAACACTACGCAAGTTGAAATGGTTCAATTCTATAATAGATAGTTAAATTTTATTTCTACTTTGACTATAGTTAACTGAATCTTTTTCTGTGCTTCTCGTTCTTTTCACGAAATCATTGAAGATCTGTAAAGAATTTATTTTAAATTAAAATTATATTTATGTTAAAAATACATTTCTTTAATCAAATATTGATGTGCAATCGCAATAAGAATCAAGGAACTTATAAAACAATACATAACAAACAAATAAAATTAAATAACTACTCGATTCTTATTTCGATCACATAGTTACCACGATAAAAATGAAATTATCCTCTAATCTATGCAACTATGTAAAAAAAAATACTACAATCAAATTATTATATTCTTTCATACATTGATTTAAAAAAATGGTTTCTAAATGAAGTGCGTACTGCCGAAGTGTTTAGAAAGAAATTAAATATAATATTAGGAGATTATTGTTTTAGTGATCTAAGCTTGGACCGTGGGCACGGTGCCCAATGCTGGGCAAGCTTGCATGCAAATAGTTGGTCAAAGTTGGGAATGAACAAGGAATCTTCTACTGATTGTAGAATGGTGTAACGGTTGTTTAAGTATTAAATATTATGTCGAAGCCGATTCATTTTATTATTTTTAAGTTAAATTAAGTTTAAACTTATATTTTAGTTACTGGTGCCGCGAGTAATCTCTAGTTATTTAATGTTTTATGCATTTAAATTATGTGTATTGCATTTAATAATTTTCAACTAACTTTTGTATTTTTTATATGGACTTAGAAATATGATGGAATTAATAGAAGACTCCTTGTTCTGAGTACTTGCAATAATCGACGATGGTCGTTTGTAAAATAAGCCATTTTTCATAGTTTTAATACAAATTGTAATGACAGGGTGCTGTTGTTGTGTGCTCAAAATAGTTCAATGCTTCTACGTAGACACTGCAATAAAATGTAACATATAATTTTTAATATACAAGACATTTATCTATGTGTATTTATTTTATTTCTGTTCTGAGTTTTTTGGCAGGCTGTGTTGGGATACTTACACAATATTCGTGACAGTGCACTATGCTATGTAGAGGTGTAGATTCACAACTCACACTCATTGCAGGTCATTTGTGTGTTTCTTTAAAATCATATATGGCAGGTCCCATTTTGGTAGTCTGAGATCAAATATTACATACTCGTCGAGATTCATCTAAATGTTTAATAGTAGCAAGCAGTTGGACTTGCTTCTCAGAGACTCACCATCAAAGTACACTCAATGAAGTAGACATCACCAAAAATGCAATTAAGGTAGTTGATAAGTACCACTTTATACCACCATTGATAGAATTAATAAGATAAACAGTACACGAAAGCAATTATAATGTTAACAAAGTTTATTCAGATTAAAAAGTAAATGTATTATTGAAATTTTTACACGATTTTTATGTGAAGTTGACGTGCCATCGCCAGTCGAATATAAAGTTAAAGATAGTAAAAGTATACCCCAGAATTCTGAATTAAGAATTTGAATTGTCAAAATTTGTAAAACTGACAATTTGTCATTTAAATAGGGTTCAACAAGTTCTTGACTTCAAATATTCAATTCAGAAACCGGTCCTTAGTCATGAAAAGAGTTACGAGTGACATAAGAACTGCACTAACATCTTCCGAATTATTTCTAAACCTTTATGAATTCGATATTAATTCATATATTATACAGTCTACCATTTTTTTTCTTATGTTACAATAGGTATTAATAATTACGAAGTACATAGTAAAAACACTGGAAATTTCGTAATTTCGCGAAAGCCGACACCTTGGCATGATCGTTAATCATTATATTGTCAGTAAAAAAAATATGATAAATGTTCTGCAGTCAACTGAGATGTTTTTGTCACTTTGTCATTAGTCAGGGTTGCTAAAAAAAGTCTTCCTCAAACTTTCTTCCTCAATCGTTAACTTGCGATAAAAAAAGTTATTTTCCAACTCATAATGGAACTAAAGCAAAAAATATATAATAATTGAGGATAATTATTTAAGGATTCCGTAGTGTGTGCATGGAGTGTTTGCCCCATTGACATAGCGAATAAATTAATCTCATTGGCTGCAAGTGGTCTATGGGCCAACTCAATATAAATGACTGTTGTGCCAGCGAAATTGCTAGCAGTATGTATTTTCCTCATTGACGCAATGATAATCTCATTGGATGCAAACCTGGGCAGCCAATTAACATATCACACTATTCCCGTATCCCATTGAACTATTTGATTTCAAGCTAATAATATTATGTCGAATTGTCTGTCTTCAAGTAATTGATTGCTTCTATATAATGCGCTATGTATAAAATGTCGTGTATTCTATTTTATTATTTATGATTATGTATTACTTGTCGGTGCAAAAGTTCTTTGTAACTTGGCGCTTGTTAGCCTACGTTCGTACGGGTGCTTTTCTAACGCGGCGTTGTAAAACGTCTAATAGATTTTAAACTCTAGAGGTTGTGCCGAGAGTTGAGAATCCAACAGGGCGCATCCCTAGCACGTTAAAAAGTGCGACTAGGTTTTCAACTATCTGCGCTAAGCATAGTGTTGAAATTCCAGAGCGCGTTTTTGTAACGTCGCGTAAAAAAACGTCCGTGTGCGTACGTGGTTTTAAATCTGTGTGTCGATGCCACATACAGGGCGATGTTTTTTAATGAATTTGTTGATAAGGACGGAGAAAATAAATATTATTTGATCATTTTTGAGTTTGAATTATCATACCTCTATCTAATTAAACTTCTCAATAGTACTCAGTTTCTGATACGAATAGTCCCTATGATTATTTGGATAAAAAAAACAATAGCCAATTATAGAGGCCTCTCCAAATAGACAGCGAACCGATAGCATGGCGAAGCGTTTTTATATTGATATATAAAAACGCTTCGCATTATATAGTATCGTTTGAATCTAGTCATAGAAAATCAAAGCGAACCGAAAGGCGTGTGACGCAATGACAAACCAAAGGCGTGCGCGCGAAGTGAGGCGTGAGCGAGATAGGTGTATGAGCTGGCTTTGTATGGCACGACGCCGACGGCACGACCAAACAGGAGAGCGAATGAGCGACGCGAAGCGAGTTCGAAGCGTAACGAAGGTTGTGTTTATTTACAAAAAATCAAAGTATGTCGCCGACACGTGGCCATGATGGATATTGAAAAATTTATAGAATGTGTTAAAAAATACCCAATATTGTACAATACACATCATAAAGATTTATCCATACTAATATTATACCATTTCACGGTTAAATCGCTGAACCGATTTAGATGAATTTGGTATGGAGATAGTTTGAGACCTTGGAAAGGACATAGGATAGATTTTTATACCGGCAATCATCCTTTAGTGGGTGGACACTGTGGACAGGGAGTAGAAGTTTGTATGGTGAACTAATAATATCTCAAGTAAGGCAGCCCACACAGCTGTAACATTATGGCGCGATATATAAAAAATTACTATTCATTAGTTCTTTGAATATAATTACATCGCTACGCAGACGAAGTCGCGGGCAACAGCTAGTATAAAATAAATTAATGTTTGGTTCTGGCGTGAACCGCGAGTGAGTGACGTACCGCAACGACGCTTTCGTATAGTTCGGTTCGCTTTCGGTTTCGGCTCGTTCGTTCCTAGTTTGAAGTCTCCGCTTCAGTTCACATTCTCCAAGTTTTCGGTTCAGTTCGCAGTTATGTTTAACAAAGGTAACGCTTATCATGAGCTTAATTTGTGACGCTTCGATTATTTCTTTCCAGAAGCCGAGGTTAGCTAGTCTAGACATGAACGTAGTTATATACAATGTTTGTAGGATTTATACTTGGGTTTTTCATCGAAATACTGAACTGACACCGTACTGTATCAAACACTTGAAAATCCAAAAAGATTGTTGAGCTGCACTGGGTAACCAGCAAGCTGTGGCCTTCCACCACTTTCACTTAAGTGCCGTAAAGCGGTTACTTTCTAAAGCATACTCCTTAGAACAGCTAGGTAAAAAGGTTTGAATAAAAAATATATTATTGATTCATGTAATAAGTAGAAAAAATCACGTTTGTTGTGTGGGAGCCTCACTTAAATATTTATTTTATTCTGTTTTTAGTATTTGTTGTTATAGCGGCAACAGAAATACATCATCTGTGAAAATTTCAACTGTCTAGCTATCACAGTTCATGAGATACAGCCTGGTGACAGACGGACAGACAGACAGACGGACCGCAGTCTTAGTAGGGTGCCATTTTTACCCTTTGGGTACGGAACCCTAAAAACGAGTGGGTACTAAGATCTTAATAAAATCCGTTTACTCAAAGTAGCCAAGCGAATATCGGAGCATACCTAATCATAATTATAATTTTGTGCATCTGCAGTTTTCTTACAAAATATGAAGGGTAGGTAAAAATAAAATGTCCGTGCAAGCAACGAGAGCACGTGTTACTGGGGGAACGTGGATTCTCGCAACGTTCGACGAGGTACGGTATGTAATACTTTATACATTGTATATGAGATGCGATCTTTATGCTGATGCTATGGCCGAGGTAAGCTGGCAGCGTGAATCGTAAGCTGAATATTGTGGGACAATGCTAGATATCCCATTTATAAACACAAAGTTTAAAAATGGGATGTCGTTGCTTGGATTTACCAACCAAAGAATATGTATTTTAAGGAAAATATTCTGTTAACTTTTGGACCTCCCCTTGCAAAACGTAGGGCAGATCATTCTTCAAAGGCTTCATACAATCATGATTCTTCTTGTTTTTCAGTACCCATATCACTCAGGTGAATAAATAAATTCAAAAATTGGTTTTTCTGCTATAGTTTTAAGATCAAAAACAATTTACCTAGTTATGTAAGTACGTTGTTGTTGTTGGTGCATTATGTTGGAAGGCTATGGGGAGCCCTTTGCCTAAAAGTGTTACAGAACAGGCAGAAAATAAAATAACTGATCACATATCCATTGCTGATCATTACCGAAATCATGGTTAAGAGTAGGTACAGGCGAGATAGTGGTCAAACACGAACCTATAACGAATAAAAAAAAAAAAAAAGTCGGTGTTCCGAATTCGGTGTCTTGTTTTCATTTTTCGACACCGACTACGGAAAAGAAAGTTATTTTTCGCTTTGTAGTTTTTTGCTTTATATGTCGGTTTAATATATTTGTCAAAAAGTTATTACATTTCTCTTTTTAGTTTTGGTAGGTCTCAAACTATCATGAAAATCATTTATTGACTAAGTACATCTCACGACGATTCCAATAAGCCCAAACACGATTAGGATACATTGTTTTATTTCGGAATTCCAGTGCCTACCTTCCGGCTTCATCATCAGATCAATTCGATGGTACCATTTTTATAACTACCTACCAATTATTTAAAATTATTTGATGCATCATAGTCGGTTAACTATTCGAGATATCTTATACCCGTGACGTACTTATCTATCACTAAGGAGTTCCAGTGACCCTCTGTGGTCTTCTTCATCAGTTCCACTTCACCAAATGATACTTTCTGAGTGCAAATGGTTACATTGTTGATGAAAATACCAAAATCGCTATACGTATGCCTAAAATAGTTGAGGAGTTCCCTAGATTTCTCCAGGATCCCTTTATAAAATTCTGACCTGCAGCCGAATTGCGTAATTATATTATCCAAAGCAAAAGAATCGATTCCTTCCCAAAAACGACTTTTCGTATCAATATGCACTACGTAAAGTCGGTTTTGGAAAAGAATCGATTCTTTTGCTTTGGATAATATACTTACGCAATTCGGCTGTTGATGACCATGGGACCACCTGGAAAGTATACCCTTTTAAACAAAAGAAAAAAAAACATAATTCTAAATCGGTCCAGGAGTCTTTGAGTAATCGGGTAACATTATAGTTAAAAAATAAAAAATAAATCCGAAGAATTGTTATCCTCCTCCTTTTTTTGAAGTCGGTTCAAATAGAACTCAATTTCATCACAGCGGCCTTCCCATGACGAGGTTAAAAATTTAAGAGATTCCTCGTTTATTATGCAATGACTTGCTTACCCTTGGGTCTAAAAAGGGATGCTGTGAGTTTTCAGCACCTATTTGTAACGTGTTTATTACTTCTAATGAAATAAAATACCGAGAGGAGAGGAGAATGGGCCTGAAGAAAAACTTTGGGTTATTTTAATTTGGTCACAGCGTTCCTTATCCATCTTCTATATATCTTCTATATATATATATATATAACACAGTCGTGTTAGTTACACCACATATAATTTAAGAACGGCTGAACCAATTTTTATGATTTTTGTGTTTTTGGATTTATCTTCGTCCGGAATAGGAATAAAACATCGAAAAAATTAACGGTATATTGGGATTTATGGGTAGAGGTGGACACCAAATGAAAGACCGTTTTATAAGGGTTTCAATAATACAGTTTAATTACCCTTTACTTGTTAAATTGGAAGGTGTGTTTCAGAATACTTTATGATACATGTGTTTCCTAGCACGGCCGACGCGATTGTGTATTGTGAGTGTGACCAGAGGCCTTAGTGCGAGTTTTTACTCACGCTCAATCGCGTAAACGTTAACGCCAATTTGTATTGAAACTGGATAAGCGCCGTCTGGTGACAGCAAGGCAAAACCTCTTTTTTTGTATACATTTTGACATAAGAGATCGTTTACGTTATCACGAGTGAGTACGTTAAAAAACTCGCACTAAGCACACAGATAGGATTTCGGTCTCGAGTACCTGTCAAGGGATCGGAGTCAAACCAAATAATAAAAGGTTAGACAGAGACAGACATAGAGCATTTCAGATTTGTTTTTGTTAAACTCCAACATGGCCCCTCAAAAATAAATCCTTTTCTCTTTAATTACGATATACTCGTAATAATACCTATCTCACACCTATCTTTATACAATAATAAAAACACACACCTTCCTTTCTCTCTCTCTGTGGAAAACAATATCATCATGGTCCAACATTCATTGCGCAGGATAAGGAAAACCCAGGAAAACCTAATCAGACCAATTAATCATTTCATCTATTATAATTAATGAAATATTAAAGTTATTTGTCTAATTATTATAACCAAGCTCTTATAATTAAAACATCCTTAATTATATCCAAGCTTTTATAGCTAACTTATATGTAGCATTATAATAAAGCTACTTATTATAATTAACATAATATGTAATCATTCTTGTAATTATAATCAAGCCTTTTTCAGCTTCATTTTTTTAGCCATGTAGTTATCTTAGCAGTTACCTATTTTGCTTTTATGTACTATGTTATTATCATAGTTTACTGTCCATTTGTGGCATAAAAATCACATTGTGCAATGATAAAATACTTTAATGTTAAACAAGTAACTCGTAGTACTCTTTCTATCTATTATGTCAGAGCCCATTCTTATTGAACAATGCCACTTCCAATAATTTTGTTTCAAAAACAACTTGAGATTTATGGTTCTTTAATATTTGTTAAGACCCTTTTAAGGCTGCCCATAATAAATTATTGTTTTTGCTTGCATACTGACTAGAAAGTTTACAAAAAAGAAACTTGTGTCAGGTCGGGTGCACAGCATGGCATCAAGCACACAACAAAATTTCTACAAAGGCACTACTAATGTCTCTCGAATTTAATACTTCGTAATTAAGTTTACTTTCAAGTTGGTACAATTAATATTGGCAAATTTACTCAAGAACTGTTTACATATTCTAAACAAAATTAACTTTGTTTACCAGAAAACTTTTTCTCGCATTACATTCTTTCATTATAACAGTATGTTTTACAACTATTCATAGAACATATTTAAATTACCGATCATAGCAAGATCGTTCGTTCGTTTTTTGTCATAACAATTCATTTGACTAAACGTTTATTGTCTAAATATTGTTTGCTGTAATAAATCATTTGATTAAAGACCAAAAACCTTAATGACATTATCCTTGGTAACAATCTGCCAAGTAAACATTTGACCAAATGAAAATGTGCGTACTAAAATTATTCCAAATATTACATTGGTATAAAAAAAGGTTGCTAAAATTTGTTTGGGTAATGAAAATTTGGCAAAATCTTTTCGGCAAAACGGCAGGATCCCATCGTTCACATGTAAAACTTCAATATAATTTAAAATATGACTTAACATACATAACATCGCACCTGTATTCCCCAAAGGGTTAGATAGAGGCTTAGTACACTATATTATAGTACAACCACATTTCGTCAGTTACATATATACTTTCGTCAGTTAATTAGAACATGACTTAACATAACATCACGTCTGTGTTCCCCGGAGGGTTAGGCATAATCATAGTACACCCACATTTCACCAGTTATGTTCAGGGGGGTGACCATAAGCTCTTAGAGCGGTATCAATTTGATATCGAGTAAGTGACAGATGTATACAAGTCAGATACATCTGTCCCTTATTCGATCTCAAATTGATACCGCTCTAAGAGCTTATGGTCACCCCCCAGGTCCCATATTATAGGGGACTTCCTTTCAATCCTTCTTATCTGGCAAGAATTATCGATATTTTTATTAATACAAGTTTTATTACAACTTTGTTTATTAACATCGTTTGGCTTTAGTATCTATATTATTAGAGTCTATTAATGAGCGAATTATACTACTTTTAATCCATTCATCAGTTTTAAAATTAACTGATTTTAATTCCACTGATTTTAAACCATCCAATTTTTAATCATTGGATTTAGTTCCACCAGTTTTGGAGACACCAGATTTAGAACTTCATCTGTTTTGATATAGTGTAGTATTTAAATATCTCATTTTAATTCCACTGATTTGAACCATCCAATTTTGTATTTTTGGATTTAGTTACATCAGTTTACACCAGATTTAGGACTTTATCTGTTTTGATATAGTGTAGTATTTAAATATCTCATTTTAATTCCACTGATTTGAACCATCCAATTTTGTATTTTTGGATTTAGTTACATCAGTTTACACCAGATTTAGGATTGTCAAAACTGTGAGAATTAATTGACACTGTTTTGTTATGGAAATGTTCGGTTTCATTTCCTTCAAATTGTAACGCAGCCCTCGACTGCTTATAACTCACTTCATTATGACATTCCCAACTGTTTCATATTTATTTTTTTACTCTTTATGTTTCATACTTTATAGCCATATGGTAGGTTCATACCTTACTTACCAGAATATAATTCTAGGACTTTTCATCAACTTTGGTTTTAGTGGTTTCATTATGCACATACACGGTAGAACCGAAAACCTTTTTAAATTTAATAACAGGTTTTTCTATTATTTTTATTTTAATAGCAGGTTTTTCTTTTGTTTTTTCTTACATTTCCACAAGTCAAATGTTGTTCAAGTTTCTTTCAAATATTTGGAACTAACAGCTTGCAGACTGCTTTAATCCATATAATGACTTAAACGAATATTATGACTTTATTTAATGTGACTTCTTTTTCATTTGCAAATAATATATTTTCAACCAGGATATGCTTTGGAAATATTCATATTCTTAGATTTCCTTGGTCAATTTCCCGTTCAAAATGATTTAACATCTATATGATGCACTAGCAAATTAAACTGACTCACAAAGATAATCTTAAACTTGTGTTTCTTGCAACTAATGCAAAAGTTTCTGACTAGAACCACTAGCTATTTATTCACAGGTTTTCCAAACTTATCATTTTTAACCGTAAATGTCATTTACAGTTTTATTGATAAAATATATTTAATATACATATGAGTGTTTCACTTCAGGTATCATTTACAATAAATTAATTATATTCCTCAATGAAATTTTACCAAAGGTACATGTTCATTATCATACAAACATAGGTTAAATTTCAGAATACGATTAAGGAATTTGAAATATCAAAGATTCAGCTCACAACTGCATCCTAACACTAACTAATTTTCTGTTTCATTATCATTATCTTATGGTAAAGTTAACACATTTCCATTTTGATATGTCAACTGGATCAAACGCTCCACTATTTCTTTAACAGATTTATAAGCATATGATACTAGAAAAGAATTCGTATTTATAGGAATATACAACCTGATTTAATCTTATCAGATTCACACCATTTCAATAGAGTGTAACAAGTCAAAGTTATCAACATAGTTTTTGCTACTTTTTAGCCATGATTCATTCGGGTTCAGGTTTCACTGGCCTATTAGACAAGATTTTAATCTTATCTCTGAATCTCACAAACCAATTGTCTAACATAATTGTCTACACTTTATACAAATTAGTGTATCTCAAGTAGGGACTTTCACGTTGCGGACACGAAGTAGTGCCATTCATCTGTTCTCCAGATGCTTAGAGTGGGCACGACTCGCGCCCCATGGGTCGGTCCGCTCGCCTCTTAGTACTCGAGCAGGTAGAGACGAACCCTTACTTTTTACTCAAGGAATTGTTTCACTTTGACAACACATTGTCAAATTTTGTTTTCTACTTTTATTAACAAAGCAAAACCAAAACAATTTAAATACTTTATTTGTGGCTTCTTATTTCGCCATAACTTATAAGTTGTATTTAACAACCTTAGTTGGTACCCCCCAGAACAATTTCATCCCTGAATGATTTGAAATATTTAGACCTTAATAGGTAGTACAATTCATTACATGCGGATGATGTTAAGCCGTTGGTCCCGGCTGTCACTTGAAGATCATTGTCATGATTACCGTCCTCGGCTCTCTTAAGACCCTCACCTAACGGCTCGGGTCTCAATGGCGCCTCAGCGGTAATCACCAACATTGCACACTTGTACCATAATGTACTATTTCCCATACATTTTGCGAACACAACGCCGTCTCTGATACATGATAGAAATGAAACACACAAAAAAATGAACATGGCGTTGTATGCTGGTTCCGGTATAGCCAGTAGATGGCGTTGTCGATTTTTCTGAAATTCATCCTATAGTTCTAAACATGATAGAAACAAAGCACTTCATTCTTATTCGTTGTCTTCATTACTGAAGGTCGTGCCCGTCTTGGAAAGCTTTCACGGAGTCATTGACGAGCTGCTTCCAAGCCACTTTTCCTACAACAACTAGTTTTGCCAGGTTATCTGGCTGTCGCCGGGCGATGTGACCAAAGTAATTTAGGACTCTTTGGTAGCAGATCGTGGAGAGTCTGGTTTTGATGTTTAACTAGTAGAGAAAGGACTTATTTGTGCGCTTTGCTGTCCATGATATGCGGCACATTCTCCTCCAGCACCACATCTCGAAAGCCTCAATCTTTCTTCGATCCACCGAGCGAATTGCCCAGGATTCGGAGCCGTAAAAGAAAATTTAGAATATCGGGGTTCTAACGAGTCTCTTCTTGGTGTTATTATAGATGTTCCTATCTTGCCATATCCTCGGCATCTTGCTCTTAGCAGCTTTGGCCATCTGTGTACGTCTCCGAATTTCCCAACTGCAGCCCCTCTGATCGCTGATCAGGGAGCCCAGGTACACAAACTCATTGACGAACTCTAAATCCACAAGTTCCCCCGCACGTGCTATTAGTCCAGCTCTGTCGATGATCATGTCTTTGGTCTTGGACTTGTTGATCGACAGTTCGACCATCTCGCTTTCACACTCTATCCTCACAAATAGCTCAGCAAGTTCGCGCTCCGAAGATGCAAACAATGTGGTGTCATTTGCATATCGGAGATTGCTGATTTTATTGCCACCTACCGCTATGCCTTCCTCCCACCCTTCTAAGGCTCTCCTCATGATGTATTTACCATAGATGTTAAAACGAAGAGGGGACAGAATACAGCCATGGCGTACTCCTTTCTCTGGCTTAAAAGGCCCCGACACCACATTGTTGATTCTGACTAGTGATTCTCCATCCTTGTAGAAGTTTGCGATCAATGCTGTCAAGTGCGAAGGTACTCCCACTTCCTCGAGTATTCTCCATAGGCAATCCCACCTCATACAATCAAACGCCTTGTAGTAGTGGATAAAACACAAGAGCATTGGAACATTAAACTCGCGGCTCTTCTCTATCATTTGCCTTATATTCACAATTTGTTCTCTCGTGCCTCGACCCTTGACAAAACCAGCCTTCTCACTTGGTATTTGTCGCAGTAGATAGGATTGGAGCCGTCCGTTAATTATGTAGAGCATTATCTTGCTAGCATGGGATATGAATGTCCATTAGTTCTCGCATTTCCTGGTTGACCCCTTCATGTGCAAGAGAGACTCCTTCCAGTCCTTAGGCCATCTAAGCGTTCTCCAAAGCTGTTTACACAGCTCCCTCAAAAGCCTAACACCTCTGTGTCCAAGACACTTCAGCTCTTCGGCGAAAATGCTGTCTCTTTCAGCTGACTTATCAGATCTTAGCTTTGTCAACGCACCTTCCACTTCAGATTCCAGGATCTCCGGCTCTAAGAAGAGATTTTAAAACTGGATCACCGGCTCATTAGATCTCCCCGTCTTTCTATAGGCTCTCACAGTACAGCCGCCATCTCTCCGTAAGTGGTCTATTTCCGTCAGTAAGTGCCCCTGATCATCTTTCTGCGCAAAATTGAAGCCACATCTCACCTTTATCGTTCCTATCCCTAAGACCATATTTACCGACTACTTCTCTTAGATGGTCCTCACGCGTTGTTGATCCGACCTTTGCGTAGGTCTCCCATCAAGAGGGTGATCTCTCTTCTGCGGAAGCTTTTAAGAGTGTCCTCCAGCAGTCTATAAAACTCCTTGATTTCTGTTTCCGACGACTGAGAAGTTGGTGCATACACTACGACTAGGTTCATGCGACACGGTTTTGTGATAATACTCATGTTCATTATTCGGTCACTTACTGCGATTGTATCCGAGAACAGACTTGTTGAGCAGTGGAGATACACTGACGCCTACTCGATTTTTGGTTACGCTTTCTGGTCCCGAAAAGTAGATGGTATAGAAACCCGAGCCTCTCATGTGGGTTTCCGTAATCCCCAGAATCTCCAGATGGTAACAATTTGGCTCTTTTCTTATCATCATCACTGCTGGGACACAGGCCTCCTTTCATAGAGGGATTGGTTTATAATCCACCACGCGGACACAAAATTCAAAGACATGTGACATTGGTAGATGTCACATGTCTTTGAATTTTTGTGTCTAAGACATGCCGATTTCTTCACGATGTTTTCATTCACCGTTTTGAGAGCAATGGAGCACCTCAGTAATAGTAAACAATTAAAAAACAATAGACCTACCGATTAATTGTTGAGTGCACTAGATGCGCGAGGCACAGGACCGGGCGATAGTGGCGTAGCTACCTTGGGCTGGCTACCCCATCGAAAGTTAAAAGCAGTAAATAACAAAAAAAAACCGCGATTGGGTCATTGTTGCCTGCAAGTAGTTTTCTATTAATTTTAGTTTACTGAAACTCTTCTCATATCACGACGGTTCAGGTGCTGGCGTACACTCCCTTGACCTCAACATTAACTTTCACATAACGCTAGGCACACACAGAAGATTTAGAAAACAAACAAACTAACAACAAAATCATCTTTGGGTGCCACCACGCCCTGGAGAGTATATCGAAATCCAATCCTTCAGTGGATCAAGGAGTCTAAGTGCGGAAACGGGCGTCACTACACTACTACTCCTCTCACATGAAGTTATAGACATGCAAACCGTCATAATCAATTTTAGTTCAATTTGGAAGAGATTCTTTAAAATTGGGTTCTACAATAAACTATAAAAAGTTTAGAGAAAACAAATCAGAAACTGTATTATTAGCGGCTTTTAAGTGTCTTCGCAGTCTTGGTATCTTCAAAAGTAATTCAGTTTCTGAGACCAAAATATATGGATATCTCTAACTATTCTCAATCTCATTTTTTTTCTCTTTTAATTAGACTTTTTACAATATTTTTCAATCATCATTATAGCCCTTTGCTAAGAATAGTTACAGCACTGATAACAGTATTTGTGCCACATGTTAAATTTAGTGTTGTTTTTTTTTTTTTTTTTTACCTTTGTATAGATTCTTTTACCGATTGTGAATGTGTGAACATTGTAGGCTTTCTAGATTTCTAGATGATTGTTAACATTTGTTAACTTTTTATTTTGTGCATTATTTTTTTTGTTTGTTTTATTTTTTTCAATTTCGTACGACTTATTGTCGGGCCTACGTTGTCCCCCCATATCCAAGTACTAATGCTGTAACATGGAAATATTGACAACAAAAAAAAAATTAAAAGATTAACCATGGAGTTTCTTGCCGGTTCTTCTCCATAGGAAACGACTAACCCGAACCGTGCACCTTTTGTCGACGTTTTATAAGTGCCCATGTAGGCCTATGTAAAATAAAAATATTTGATTTTGATTTTGACCTCATCATAAAAATCTGTAAATTTTGATGTAGTTAATTTCTGTTCTTCAGTATTCGCGTTGTGGGGGAATCCACAAAAACACACAGCTGTGCTAGCGACTTTTTTTTAATGTTTGTTTTTAGGGTTCCGTACCCAAGGGGTAAAAACGGGACCCTATTACTAAGACTCCGCGGACCGCCTGTCTGTCTGTCACCAGGCTGTATCTCATGAACTGTGATAGCTAGACAGTTGAAATTTTCACAGAAGATGTATTTCTGTTGCCGCTATAACAACAAATACTAAAAAAAGAATAAAATAAATATTTAAGTAGGGCTCCCATACAACAAACGTGATTTTTGTGCCGTTTTTTGCGATAATTATACGGAACTCTTCGTGCGCGAATACGACTCCGGTTTTTTTGTTCTTGAAGGTGAGCGGCCTTTATACACCACTGCCGGGCGATGAGGCGACGCTTCATCATATCAGCCGAAAGACGTCCACTGCTGGGCATAGGCATCCCCCAAGCGTCGCCACATTGACCAGTTGCGGGGATCCGCAAGCAGCGGATCCCCGCAACCTTCACCAGGTCATCGGTCCACCTGGTGGGAGGCCTTCCAACGCAACGCCTTTCAGTTCGCGGTCGCCACTCCAGAACCTTTCTGCCCCATCGGCCATCCGTTCTGCGAGCAATGTGCCCTTCCCACTGCCACATAAGTTTGGCAATTCTTCGGGCTATGTCGGTAACCCTGGTTCTCTTGCGGATCTCCGCATTTCTGATTCGATCACGCCAGGAAACTCCGAGCATAGCCCTCTCCATTGCCCTTTAAGTGACTGTAAGCTTTCTGATAAGGCCCATTGTAAGCGACCACATCTCAGAGCCATATGTCATCACTGGCAACACACACTAGTCATAGACTTTCGTCTTGAGACACTGTGAAGATACCGCGCAATTTCCCGAACGCTGCCCAGCCTAGTCGTATTCGACGGTTGACCTCTTTCTCGAAGTTGGCCCTATCCAATTGGATCGTTTGTCCCAGGTAGACATAGTCGCCCACAACTTCGAGTGTAGAGTCTCCGACCTTGATAGGAGTGGGTGTAACATGGGCATTCAACATCACCTTGGTATTGTCCATGTTCATCCTAAGACCCACTCTTTCTGAAGCTCTACTGAGATCATCGAGCATTGTACTGAGGTCCTCCATGGTCTCAGCCATAACCACTATATCGTCGGCAAAACAAAGGTGAGTGATGTACTCGCCATTGACGTTGATGCCTAGCCCTCTCCAGACCAGAACCTTGAAGACATCCTCCAGTGCAGCGGTGAACAGCTTCGGAGTTATGACGTTTCCCTGTCTCACACCTAGCTGCAGAAGGACGGGTTCCGAGGTCTGATCCTGAAGTCGAACTGACATGGTGGCATTTTTGTATAAACACTTCAACACTTGAATGTAGCGGTAGTCAATTTGGCACCGTTGGAGAGACTGCAGTATAGCCCAAGTCTCGATCGAATCGAAGGCTTTCTCGTAGTCCACAAACGCTAAGCAGAGAGACAGGTTGTACTCTTCGGTCTTCTGTATAACCTGCCGCAGCGTATGTATGTGTTCTGCGGTGCTGAAGCCTTTACTGAATCCGGCTTGTTCGGGAGGCTGGAAACCGTCAAACCTCCGCGCGAGACGATTTGTGATGACTCTTGAAAACAGCTTGTAGACATGGCTAAGAAGTGAGATGGGCCTATAGTTCTTCAGTAAGGCATTGTCACCCTTCTTGAAGAAGAGCAACACCACACCCCCGCACTATGCCTGTGGCGTTTTCCCCTCGAGTATGACGGAATCAAACAGCTTCTGAAGGGCCTTAAGTACTAGTTTTCCACCCGCCTTCATCACCCGGTGCCTTGTTGTACTTTAGCTGATTCAGAGCCATCCTAATCTCATACAGGCTGACGTCCGAAATGTCTTCGGTGTAGTGTCTGGTCAATCTAGCTCTATGGTCATTCGCTAGATTCGCGACGGGTTTACTGGTTGACGTGTACAACTTCCCATAGAATCTCTCGATCTCCCTCATAAGCTTCGGTTTGGCGGACACGATCCTGCCATCATTGGTCTTCAGTTTCGTGAGCTGGTTCTGCCCAATAGATAGTTGTCTTGCAAAGACCTTGGAGCCCTTATTCCGCTCAATCGCGTCTTTAATACTTTCGGTATTAAAGCGGCGGAGGTCGGTTTTCAAGGACTTTGAGATCCATCTATTTAGCTGCCGGTATTTCACCGCATCGTCTGAAAACTGCAGGATCATGTGACGCCTCTCCTTCATGAGCTTGAGAGTAGGATCAGAGAGCTTTTTGCTCTTATCTGTACGGCGGGTCTTGAAAAACTTAGACCCGACCGTATGGACAGCTTCTACGAACCCATCGCTGTATTCGTCCACGGAGCTCCCTAGGCACTAGAAACGATTCTGGAGTTCGAGCTAAAAGCTCTCGGGGTTTTGGACCTGGATCTATGCTGGACGGAGCGTAGACTTCATCAGTCGAGACCTTTAAGCTTAACATTTATGTTCATTGTGCCTCTTACCAAGCAGTGATCGCTTCCGGTTTTCACCGAATTGATCACAGATACATCATTGAACATTTGCATCTTGGTTGACATGATGAAGTCGATCTCGTTTTTAGTTACACCATCGGGGCTTTGCCAGGTCCACTTCCTGTGCTCCCGCTTTCTGAAGAAGGAGTTCATCATGTAGAGGCCCTTCTTTCTCCATAAATCTGGCCAGTAGGTGACCTCGGTGGTTCCGACGTCCAACTCCAAATTGCCACACTTGCAGCTCATCCTCGTCTCGTTTGTCCAGTTTCGCGTTGAAGTCCCCCATGACAACGGTGAAGTGAGTTTTGAAACCATGCATGGCTCTAGAGATATCCTCATACATGGCCTCTACCTCGTCGTCGGGGTGTGCCGAGGTCGGGGCGTAGACCTGTATGACCTTCAGCGAATATCTTGCGGATATTCTGAGTATAAGGTACGCCACCCTGGTCGACACACTCTCGATCTTCACCACGTTGTTCAAAAAGGGCTTGTGGACGATAACGCCGACACCACCCTGGGACTGCCGGTCACCCTCTCGGAAATAGAGCAGGTTACCGGATTTGAGGATTATCGATTCCTCCCCCTCTCTTCGGACTTCAAATAAACCTATAATATCCCCATCGCAACCTGCTCAATTCTTCCTCGAGTTCGGCTATCTTCTCGTCGGTCCGGAGTGTTCGCGTGTTTATTGGGATAGCCGGGTCCACTCCGGGGATTCTTAGCACCCCTTGCCACGCCATCGCCTCGACCGCTACCGTAGCCGAGAGTAGACGGGCTGCCGGGCACTCGGGGCCGTTTTTTCTGTGTGCTATTCATTATGTTTGGGGGTGTTTGCCGTAATCGCCACGCTTGGCAGGCGGGTTGGCGATCGCAGTTTGTTGTTAAAGTGCACAGAGAACGCTGCTGCCCATTCTCTGGTGTGTCCCTTAGTCGCCTCTTACGACACCCACGGGAAGATATGGGATGGTGAAATTCTTTACGTCCGTCACCATACGGTACCGACGCTTGGGTGAACGTCCAAGTGAACGTAATGCGGCTGAAATAGTGGTACCTAATGATGATCTATCTATAGGACTTAGGTAGACTAAAAACCGGCCAAGTGCGAGTCGGAATCGCGCACGAAGGGATCCGTACCATTATCGCATGAAACTGCAAAAAAATCACGGCGAAAATTTTAACTGTCTAGCTATCACGGTTCATGAGAAACAGCCTGGTGACAGACGGACAGTGGAGTCTTAGTAATAGGGTCCTGTTTTTACCCTTTGGGTACGGAACCCTTAAAACCAGGTGGGCTGCCAACCGTAGGATTGGCACAGTCCAATGAAAATCTTATTTGCAATTTTATCTTTTTCTAGGGCGCACGGTTGGCGCAGTGGTTGAGCGATTGACTGCTACGATGCGTGTCGCGGGTTCGATTTCCGCACGGGACAAATATTTGTATGACCTACAGATAGTTGTTCCGGCTCTGGGTGTTTGTGTATGTGAGTTTATATGTTTGTAAACGCACCCACGATACAGGAGGAATTCCTAGTGTGGGACAACGTTTTTTTTTAAAAAGAAAATAGTACATTATGGTACAAGTGTGCAATGTTGGTGATTACCGCTGAGGCGCCATTGAGACCCGAGCCGTAGGTAAGGGTCTTAAGAGAGCCGAGGACGGTAATCATCAATACACACGTTTATCATACGACGTTTTTCAACACACTTGTGAAGAAAATAATACTAAAAAATCATTTTCAATAGTAAAAACAAGTTGTGAATTTTTTTTCACAATGGCGGGCAAAATTAATCTGTTTTCCTATGCGCGCGCATTTAACAATGGCGATCGGCCATAGACTAAAAGATGAGGTTTCTTTTTTTTTTGGCTTTTCTTGGATAGTGTTTTAGCCACGTACAAAATAGGGAATTTCAATTTTTCTTAATTACAGAGCAAATAAAATTTATATTTGAGTGAAAGTTTTATTTATGAAGCACGTACAAGTTGAAATTATCTATTTAATAAATACGAAGTTGCATGAAATGAGCAAACAATAGGTACAATAATTTATTTGTACTATTGAGCACGATCTTTTTTGTATCGAAACTTTTTTAAGAACAAAGCAACTCAACCAATAAATAAAAAAAAAAAACTAAAACTCACTTGTGAATAATAGCAATGAAAAAGTCACAGTTTGATAACAGGTATCATTATGTACCTAATTACGGTGAAATTAGAGCCAATTTATGAGCAAGTGTGTTGAAAAGAATTTTATCCATCTTCTGTGGGAACATATTATAGCATAATCGTACAGTTTAAATTTTCAACAAGCACATTATTTCCAAATTCCTCATTTTCGAAAACAGAATGTGACCAGATAAGATGGTTTAATTATGAAGGGATATGGAATTTTGGTCCCATCCTGAAAATCCTGAAGCGATCTCTGATAATGGCATCGCCATCTTTACTTTTTACGTGACGTCACGTTTTCGATTCGTTCCACCGACACACTTCCTTTTTCTTAGAAGAGCTGAGCTGCCTAATTATTGTGGGTGGACTGATATTGAAGCTCTTCTGAGATTTTGATACCAAAATACCGTTAAATAAATGCGATTTTTGTTTGTCTAATCAACTTTTCTAGGTTGTTGGGACGCAGTTTCAATTTATTTATTTCCTTTCAAGTTAGTCTTGTAACCACATTTACTTGAACAGAGCAAAAGTTTAGATCTTAATGTTTGTGTGCCGGATAACTTAGTACTTAGTCGATTGGACCCAAAATATTCATTACCGACATTATGGAAGTTAATAAGGTTGTATCTTTCGTTTTAAAACTTCAAAGCGTTAAAGTTTTCTTGATAAACCACTCATGGAGACTGTGTCAGTACGGGCATAGAGTTTGTGCAATTTTGAGCATTGTGCTTAATGCAATAGATTTTTAATTGAATAAAAATTATTTTTTGTGTTAGAGCAGAAATTATGTTTTGAATTTGGAATTAACTGTCGTCCAGCATTGTATGCTATTTATTTTTCGATAGGCCCGCGTTTAACCACTATCTCGCCTGATGGTAAGCGATGATGTGGTTGACGGTGAAGCACGCTTGCCTAGAAGTAACCTATTCACTCTTGACTTAAATACCCCAAGGTTTAGCTAACAGGAAACAAGTGCACAATGAAAGTATTCGCAAAACGCTTTGTACGTATGGGTGGGATGTCCACCATGTACCGGTGGCGCATTGCCGTACGTCTTGATGTCCGATGATGGAAAGGGCTAGGCGGAATTTAATTGTGCAGTTCCATCGCATACTCCACGAAATGAACCGATAAAAAACCGACAGACTGGCCACTCGGCGTCGATGTTCAAGGCTCTGGAGCTTTGAGGCGACCAGTGCATCGTTGCCGATAAGGCTCTTGGCCCGTTTGTATTCGACTCAAGTGCATCAAGTTGATATTTGGCAGCGTGAAGTACCATCACACCTTCGCAAGGATCCCCAACCCAACCCCTCAATGAATGGAACAAAATTGAGGGTCGATGTTGACCACAAAAGATCCCAATGGGTCGAAGTGTCCGAGGTATTTCTCGGCCCCTCCACAAGATAAGATAAGAGGGTCGATGTTAACGTAACACCAAGAAGGTCGAGATGGTCCGTTATCGTCACGGTTACACCACGGAAAGATGGAGCCGGGTAGAATAGGCTCTTTTTGCGGATAAAAGACTTGTAAAAAGAAGTAGGTCCATAACAATATTGTATTTCAAAAACGTATACGAATTATTTCGGTTACATAAGCTTAGTTTTAACCGATTTCCCAAAAACGAGGAGGTTCTCAATTCGGATGTTTGTATTTTTTTATGTATTTTCGGGCATAACTCCGTCATTTATAAACGGATTTGCAAAATTCTTTGCTAAGTTTATTCCGAAATGGTCCCATTTAAATTTGGTAAAGATCTGATGAAAAACTTAGGAGATATACAATAGAACTCTTCAATAAATGACGGCAAATCTCTCGGGTTTGTTGTTATCGCATGACTGTTTATTGTTTTCACCAATTCATAACAAACCATCACGCCAATATGCTCTAAACGGGTACGCAGATGCACCCTGGTACACTCTCATACCACCGGTTATGTTCAAATTACATGTTAATCAGGTAATCTATTCTGGCATCACTGTGGGCATTTAAGGTACCTTACTATAGAACTTGTCCATTATGTACCACTAAAAAGGTAAAAAATAAAAAACTTTTTTACAAATAAATACAACCGACCTCCAAAAAAAGACTACAAAGTGAAAAATTACTTCAATTTCGGAGTGAGCGGTGTCAAAAAACGAAGAAACGAAAACAAGAACACCGACTTCCGAAATTTAAGTTATTTTTCACTTTGTAGTGTTTTTTTGGAAGTCGGTTGTATTTTTTTGTTAAAAGTTTTTTAATTATCTAAAAGAAAAATGCCAAATAGTAAATAGTTACTCGAAATTGTAAACAAATATTAATTCTAATGATTGTGACCATGTCAGCTTAAAAATTTAAATCGATAATATGTTGGTTGCTAAGGAAATATATAATTAAGCAAAATTCGACTTAATTGTATTATAATGTGTTTAATAAAATACGCTTAGGATGGGTCATGAAACAATCTTGTCGTAGGTACTTACTTGATTTTCATATTTAGAAGGAATAGCTTGTCTTGAAAAAAAGCACGAGGCATATTAGCTAATTACAGTAAAATCTCAAGCAACCTATATATACCTTATAATAAGACTCATTATCCATTTCACGCAACATTCTAAGAATTCGTAAAGCGCAGCAATTTCAAGTCTTTATATAAATCGCTTTCGTGAAATGAAACATTACTACGAAATCGTTTCACCGGGAAGCTAGGTCAACGTCTAAAATAATATACCTGACGAATGTTCTGAAATTAAGACCTGAACTTTACCTGGATTCAGTTATGTTCGTCGACATCAAACTTAATAAGAGCTCGTTTGCTTAAATCGCGAATTTATGGAAGTTTCATGTTCTACCGGAGTTGAACGTAAAAGTGATTATTTGCAGCAATTATGGGAGATTGTGGTTCCAGGAGATAATGTTTTTGGGGACAGAGGTATTTCCTACGTGATGCGGTGTTCAGGAGGATGGATGGATTGGATTTGTTATTTTCGCTTCGTCGAATTCGAGTCATTGTGATGATAATGATGAACTGGAATCATCATAAAGGTTAATGGACACGCCACAATAATATCAGCGAAGTACCTATCGTTGGATTATTTATGAACGACATTAGCCCCGGTTTCTCAGCATTCGATTATCGGGCTGTTAACGTAATCGATGAATAATCCGGTTATCTGCTGTGGTTAACTGTTGGAAATTCATTCAACCAATCACAGAAGATAACGCATGCTTGACAATTTGTCACAATAATTCTGCAATAATTTAGCGGTGAGAAACCCAGCCTAGGTAGTACCCAGCCAGAAGTTATAACACAAGGCTTCCATTGATCGTAGTTTGGTAAAGTAGGTATTGTCAGCAATGCAGAATCCGCCTTAAGGACCACGTCCAAGCGCTTCAGAGAAAGCGCTTTTGCAATGAAATAATCTAATAAAGAAAATTGTCAGTTTGGTCAGCTGACGCTACCATTTCGCCTGGTATGTGCAATTTGCATTCATCGAGGAAATACGCTTGCAAAGTGATTTGTTATTTATTAATCTAGCACTACTTTGACTTACACTTCTCTTCCTTCTCTTGAAATTCGTTCCGACTGAATTTCCTATGTAATGAATAATAGTTAAAAAAAACTCGTTCACTCACGAGTTTGTATATCTGGGAAGTATGTTCACAAGGGATGGAAAGATTGAAGAGGATGTGGAAAGGAGAGTGAATGCAGGGAATAAAGTGAATGGTGCTATACATGCCGTTGTGACCAGCAAATCGATGTCTCCGGAAGCTCGACTCGCCGTTCACAACGGCGTGCTGGTGCCTACACTTATGTATGGAAGTGAAAGTTGGGTATGGCAAAAAAGACATGAAAGTAGGATTAATGCAGTAGAAATGCGGTCCTTGCGAAGTATGTGTGGTGTAACCTTAAATGATAGACTGAGGAATGAGGTAATAAGACAACGTTGTGGTTTAAAAGAAGATGTAGTGACTAAAATTGAAAAGAGTATGTTAAGATGGTTTGGCCATGTTGAGAGGATGAATGATAGGCGACTAACGAAAGGTATTTACAAGGCAGACGTGAATGGAAACGCCGGGAGGGGACGCCCTAGGAAGACATATATAGACCTTATAGGTGATGTTCTTCAGAAAGGCAAGGTGCGCAGTACTCATAACCGGCGTGTGTGTATGACAAGATGTATGAATG
Organism: Orthosia incerta; assembly: GCA_948252205.1. Classification (NCBI taxonomy): domain Eukaryota; kingdom Metazoa; phylum Arthropoda; class Insecta; order Lepidoptera; family Noctuidae; genus Orthosia; species Orthosia incerta. The sequence goes on along the minus strand of OX411744.1, from coordinate 32,334,014 downwards.
TGAGTGAAGCAAAAGAAGTATGTAAGGATCGTAGCAGGTGGCGTTCTGTAGTTTCTGCCTACCCCCATGGGAAAAAGGCGTGAGTTTATGTATGTATGTATATATGTTAAAAAAAAACAAAAAACACGCTTTAACGGAAACCAAACTAAAAAGTAAAAGAAAACATTAAATTTTAATTAAGAATAATGTACTTATTGTAAATGTAAAAAAGCGTGGAAAATTATTTTTTTACTTTTTAGTTTGGTTTCCGTTTTTTGTATTTTTAAAATATTTTTTTTTTTTTTAGTTGTTACCATTAAAGGTGTTTGATAGTTTTTAGGGTTCCGTACCCAAAGGGTAAAAATGGGACCCTATTACTGAGACGCCGCGATCCATCTGTCTGTCTGTCTGTCCGTCTGTCACCAGGCTGTATCTCATGAACCGTGATAGCTAGACAGTTGAAATTTTCACAGATGTATTTCTGTTGCCGCTATAACAACAAATACTAAAAACAGAATAAAATAAATATTTAAGTGGGGCTCCCATACAACTAACTTGATTTTTTGGCCGTTTTTGTGATAATGGTACGGAACTCTTCGTGCGCGAGTCCGACTCGCACTTGGCCGGTTTTTTTTTAAAGACATTTTATTAATGCAACTGCCTCACTGTGACGGGAGTTGGTAATTAGCATATCTACTGTGTCCGGAGCATTTATTTAATACGTGTACTTGGCGCAAGACAATACCTTGTAAAAAAAAACAATAAAAAAACACTATTTAAATTATTGCATTGTCATCGGTCCTTGATAAGTGTGCAGTTTCAAATTAATCCGACGTTTTGAAGGGGGTGAAAATCACGTTCAAAGATTCCGTTACATTGATACATAGATACATTCATACCAAGCTGATAAAAGCGTGTTAAAAAGTCAATTCGAGGTTTTGCTCTCACCTATTTCATCCTCCACTATTGGACTAATTTAAAAGTTAAAAGATATTTTGCAAACATCTCCCTAATATTTGAAAAGATTGTAAGTGAAAAAAAATCCGACATAGAACCATGAAGTTATAGCTATAACTTCATGCATAGAACATATTGCAATATCAAAATATTAGATTTTTGTCACGTGACCTATTGCATCTGTTTTGAATCCAGCGATGTGATTGGCTGTTGACATATAACGTTTTAAGGATGCATTTGCAGAAAAACAAAAAAAAATACATAAAATTTTGACATAGAACGTATTGCAATATCAACGATGACATGCCCAACATTCATTCATCATAACATCACGCGTGTATTGCACGAAGGGTCAGGCAGAGGTAGGTACACCCATTTCGCATTTTTAAGATTTTTTCGCCAGCTATGTTTAAGGTTACACTAGTCGATTTTTTTTCCATACAAACGTAGTCTAGGGATTATTCCACTGTTTGACGATGTACGTTCAAAATAAAAAATTATATCAATTTGTCTCATCATTATCTAGCCCTGTATGGAAGCGAAATAGGAAAAAAATAAAATATTTGAAAGTTATTAGCGTCGAAAGTTCCACATTTCGACACTAATTTTAACGCATTTTTGGGCGCAAATACGAAGAAGAAGACGGAAAATTGCAAAACGGCCTCCATACAGGGATAGATTAGTAGTTCAAAAATGCATATAATTTTATTTTGAACAGATAGATTTAGTCGTTTTTTCATGATATCTAGACTGCCAAAGGTCAGTTTATAAAATTTCGCGCGCTCGGTGTCGTCCTAAATCATTATCCATTTCGCTACAAATTTGCAAAAGTGTGTATTCGTACGCGGACTAGCTTCCTACTGCTCATCACAGCATCTATCTCTTCCGCACGTGTTGTCGGTTGATATAAAATGCATTTTAACCCCGCGCACAAAATAGTTCGTGCCGTTGACTAGATGCGAGCCAATTTTTTTTTGAACAGTTTCACCGCACTATTCCCAAAACCACTGCAACTCCTGGGAGCCAGAATCAACAGTGGCGACCACCAGAAAAGTGCCGAGTCAATGAAGCTCTACGAAGTCTCGGAGAATGAATGTAACTGTCTTTGATCCCGTAACGAAATTAATCACAAAATAATAACGGAGGAGTAGGAAAAAATACAAAATGCGAGCCTATTGCTATCAACCGTGCACAAATCCAGACTCCGGGTTGGTAGGTACTAAGAAATTCCAGATGAAAAAACCCAATGACAATTTGCCCAACCCGCGCATCGAACCCAGGCCCTCATGGTCAGCATACTGCTGAGCATGGCACTTGCGATCACTAGACCAACGAGACAGAAAACTCATTGAAATTTGTTCTAATTCTGGTCCAAATTGCCAGCAGCATACATTATAGCGATGACTAGTCACGTCCGTTTAAATGAAACGTTCCGACTAAGTTCGGGTCCAAAAACCTTGTAACTTGGCTGAAACATGCAGAGTGCCAATTATGCAATTGGCGCAAATGCCCGAATAATCGTGCGACTGGGTTCTGCTAGCTAGCTACGGTGATCGGCGCGACGATAAATGTGGGGAGCTTAGTAAGAACGTTGATTGAAAAATAGCATGAGCAATTATTTAGGTTGAAAACATACAGGGCCCTAATTTACAAAAATCCCGTCGCTCTTTTGCAATTAGGGGCGGAGCTGGTAGGCTTTTAGCGCGAGTTCGTTTACTACTATTTTACCAACTACTGCTTTAATAGAGTTTTATGTTTCGGCAAGTTTTATCTTCCTTTTTTCGAAAAAAGGGGCTGCATGAAACTGCAGGGTTTACTCGATTTTATATTTAATCGCACATCTACGGCAGAAGAAAAGATTATATTATACAATTCATTCAAACTTTGCTTCCGTGTGCGTAATAACAATGTTGAACAGCTATATTTAAGGACCTTACTCGCCAGCGGCGCCAGGTGAGCACAAAAACGAAAACCTTCATTAATCAGCAGATTCTTAATTCAAATTTTCTATAGAAAGAAAGAAGAAAGGAAATACATTTATTTAGCACAGACTAAAGTACACACAACATAATATTATACAACTAGGGTTACCATATCTCAGGATTTGTCCTGAGATTTCAGGATTATTCGACTCTTCTCAGGATTCCGGCCGGATTTAGCAAATCTAGTGATAGCTCAGGATTTTTAATAAAAAACAGGTTACATTTTAAAGATCTCTCTTATTAAACTACTAAAAATAATCTTCTTTTGGTAACAATTGCAGTTAAAATCAATACTTATGTATTAATTTAAAACAAACTTAAAATAATCATCTTCAATAATCATCTTTAAAAATAATGTTATCAACATTTGCAGGTAAAATCAATACTTATTTATCCAAATAGGTACTTAATTAATTTTGTCGTATTTAATATTTGAAGAAACCTTTTTAAGTAAATTCTTTTCTTTGATTATTGATTTATAAAATGCCTCACAAGTTAAACTCTTCAAGTTATATTGAACTAAAAGTAGAGCTCGAACTGAAGACACCTTTAGTCGGTTTCTTTCTTTCGACCATTGAGCTCCCATGATAGAAAAAACTCTTTCTACGTTTGCATTTTGAGCTGTTATTGCAAATATATATTGACAAATACGCAGTATTTCTGGCAATCGTGAAATACCTATTGTCTTGAAAATGTTTGCCCACAACGCATGAAGCATTACGTCAAAAAATGCTTCTTCCTGTTTTGTCAAAAAACTATTCAGAGATGCAATTTCATCGAATAACTTCACATCATCTATGTGTATTCCTTTTCCATTTCAAGATCCGCAGTGTATACAACGATAATAATACGTTTTTGAGAGAAAATTCTCATCTGTAGAAAATCTCAGGACTTTTCCATGGAAATCAGGCCTTTTCTCCGGACTTTTGATTTTTTCATCTGGTAACCCTATATACAACAGATAAAATAAAATAAAGTCTGACGTAAGAAATTAGCAGGAAAGTGTGCCTCACGGCCGCGCCAAAAAGGCCTAGTTCAGCAAAAAAAAAACTATCGAATTCGAATTTAGAGCCTACTAATCCGTAATGCCGTGTTTCTTGCATGGTGAATTTGCATAAGCAATCGTTCAGGTGGCCTTATCGTATTTAAATCGTCATCATCGTCGTCGTCGTATGTCGTTCTATTATATTTGTTATTTATGGATATTTAATTTTTTAAGTATTTTACGGAAACGGAAAATACTTAAAAAATTAAATAGAAGACTATTTAATTTTTTAAGTATTTTCCGTTTCCGTAAGTTTCCGTGGCGAATATCAGCGAAGCGTTATTTCCTTTTTGGATATCGCTGCACATGCTGAGATAGGAGCCTTTTTGGTCTCGCACGGGGTTTTGTTTTTATTATTGTTTAGTTTTTTGCTTATTTCTCGTGTTTCCTGTGCGGGTCTCAAATAAATATATTTTCTTTCTCTCTTTTCTTTCTTTCTTCTTTCATCGTTCGATGGTTGGGCAAATCTGGTTGCATTTATAACTGCTGAGAGACACCAGTGAAAGAGAGAGAGAGCAAGACGAGTTCTCAATGCAGTCACACAATTAAGAAACACTTGATATTGTCTTAAAAAGCAATTCCAATCTCAAAGCAGTAGAAAATAGCAATTCCAAATCCATTTCTGCAGACAACATTTCTATCACCCCCATTATTTTTACAAAAACAAATCAAGTAACATCAGAATTCGTAATCTCCTGCAATTTGGACTGGAAAGCTTTTCAAACAGAGAATGTAATACTTATGATGGATAATAACAATAAGCGAATGTCTGCTCTCGGACTCCACAAAGAAAATAAAATTATATTTGACGGCTCACAGCGGGTACTGTCTAGATTCTAGATACAAAGCGATAGCTTCTAGGTACAGCTGGATTTCTGTCTGGATTTTGTGCTGTCTAGTGTGGATGGTATAAAAGAATTTACAAAAAATATGTAGTTTGATGATTTTAATTAAAATACAGTCTAAGAAGAATCATTATTAACTTTTTGTATGATTGCAAGTATAGCTTTTCATTTAAACTAATAGTGTAAAGTTGTTTGTTTGTTTGCAGGAATGTAAACACTGATCCAACTACGTTTTTTTTTACTTGAAAAAGCTACTCTATTAGAGTATAGACTATAGAACATCATAGATTAGGTAATTTTTTATCCCGGCATAATGCACTGTTCTAGTGAGCGAGGAAGAGAGACAAGCCGCGGGGAAAAGGTAGTAAATTATGTTTTTCTGAAAACAAAAGCACACAATAATTCATGTTTGTGATTAACGATAACTTATGCTTAGCAGAGGTTTCAGTTAAATAGTAATTAATATTCGCGACACGTGGGTAGTGCCGTAACTATGATTTAATAGGAGTATACGGGATGAATTTAAAGCGGTTGCCATGATATTCGACAGAAGGAACAAACACTGTTCCTTTCCTATAGAAGTGCAACTTTGATTTACTGCCCCTGTTTTGTTTTTTTTATATAGTGACCAAATTAAGCTTACTGCTAAAAGATGGAGGCTTTTGAGATGTGGTATTAGAGAACAATGTTGCGCATGCTTAGCAAAGCGCACTACTAAGTTCGTTCTCGACCAAAAATCAGATTCTCCATGAATTAGTTTCTGTACACGCGTGGGCGTCACGTTATGCCGATAAAATCAAGGGCATAACAAGATTCACGGTGACCACTGCCCTGAGATGAGCCAAGGACAGAGTGGCCTGACAGCCAAGCTCGTCTGTGGATCCCTCAAAGCTTTTCAGGACGGGTATGACCTTCAGCAATGAAGAATACGAATAAGAAGAAAGCTAGCTTAACGCATTTGAGTTCAAAAGACTAGACACTTACACACACTTGCACTTACTTACTTATTCTGAAATAGCCAAGTCAGAGGCCTGTGGGGTTCCCAGAGGCGGCTTAATTAACTCTGACACCAGAGGTGGCCACATCCTCACACGAAATGAAGAAGTACAAAAGCCATAAACGAAAGGAATGTATGAGACCTTTGCATTTTTTGTAAGAAGCTTTGCATTGAAGTGATGGAGTGGCGTGGACGGCGTAATCTGTGTTAGACTTTGTTTCTGTCGTCTGTTAGCCTAAATATTTACCACCGAAATGTACTCCATTGTTCGTACTCTTGAGTACTTTTCGGTGGTAAATATTTGGGCTAAGCATGTACAGGTAAGATAACTTTCAACGAAGTCAATGTCAAGAAAGGGAACTAAAAAACCTCATAAAGGAAATCGAAGGATATAAATTATTTTTTGTCTTTGATGAAAAATTCGAAAAATATTTTTACGGATCAAGGCTTGCCCAGCTATATTCAAAGAAAACTATTAGGTATTCCGAATACCGCACGAATAAAACTTGAAGTTAGTTCTGAACGGTTTTGAACAAACGATTTCAATTGTGGCCCATAGCCACACGGAGCACGTAGATGTAACCTCTTGAATTCAGAATACGTTTGCGATAAGCTGCAGCATTTGATATTTTAGCTCTGGCAGTTCAGGATTTGCGTATGTAATTTATTTTCTAGGGCTGGGGAGTATATTAGAGGAAGTTTGAAAAAGGCGCCAGTGACAGAAAAATTGAAAGTAATCCGTTTGTCCGAGGATTGTGGAGGGATGAAACGCATGTTACTAAAAGAGTTATGAATATAAATGTTGATGGATGGAGAGGGAGGGGAAGGCCAAAGAAAAGATGGATGGACCGGTGTGTGCAGTGTCATGAATGAAAAGGGAGTCAGTGAAAGCGTGACCCCAAGTAACATGGGATAAGGACGGGCAGAAGAAGGTCATACTAATATGTATAATAGAATCTAGATAACCACAAATTGATAATACATGTTTATTAGACTGTATGAACTCCTATCTAACATGGAAATCGGAAGTCTCACTATGATGGACAGACAAACATATGAACATTTTCTGAGTCATCATACCTATTACCTAGACAGAAAGGTACTATTACATGAACGTATATAGTTCTCGTCAAACTTATTGGCTGCCCTGAAGTTGGCTACAATGGCTGCGCAGTAAATCTCATACGAAAACAGCACCGTGCCGTGCTTTGCGCTTCGGAAAGCCAACTTCAGGGCGGCCAAGAAGTTTGGCAAGAACTATACAATATAGATAGTTGTCGCAGATCGCCTACACAAATCACCGAGAAAGCTTCTGACCGTTACACAAATAGATTCAGATGTGGGAGTATGTATACTGGCTGTATTTGTGTTGTTGGTTAGCAAAAACAGGCTTAGTTCTCAAATGGGAACTATTAAGACGATGTGATGACGGCATACAAGAAGAAAAGAACACTGTGAAGTTCTCTTTTCACTGCGCACCCGTCACTGCTATCTATAACTGCGAATCGACTCGCGGAGTATTCCGAGCCGCCTTTAGATTTGATTCTACCTATACCCGGTTTTATGTCGTTTGGACGAAGAAGTACATAATATGTTTCTTTCTTTCTAGGGTTCCGTACCAGAAAGGTCTATATGGAGTCTTATTGTTGCCTGTCACGTGTCCTGTCTGTCCGTCTGTCACACATTTCGTTCCGAAGAATTTTTTAACTGGCCAGTGGCCTATGTTTGGTGATAATGTTTATTATTATGTTTTACTAACAAGTACCAATATATGTGCGAAGTCCGACACGCACTTGGCCGGGTTTTTTATGCTATAGAGCGCCTATCATTCAGACGGCCCACCGGGTGGTAAGTATTCACCATCGCCTATGGACATCTGCAATACCAGGGCTACCACAGGCGCTTTGCACGCACTTTTCGAAGAGACTAATAATCAAAAGTGACAATGCATAAAAAGAAATGCCGTGTAAAAAAAATAAGTTTAAAAGCTCAAACTCGTCTATTAAAAATCACGCTCTAATAACTATGAAACAAGAAAATATTATCATCTGAAATTGTTATGTACACTATTCGATATGTATCGGGTATTAAATAAACAACTAACATATACGTTATAAATATTTTATTGTATTTGATATATATTCATAGTGGTGTTCAGAGGATAACCATTCAACAAAGTAGCATAAAAAAAATGTTTTTGATTTCGTGCACCATATTCAGAAAGGCTAACATATTAGAGGACATCATGTTCAATTTAATGTGACGCCACATAGCTAGCCTATAAACCAGCAGACAAACAAGATGCTTCCAACGACACCTCATTTGTCTATAAAAATGTGGGTGCCATTCCTATGTTAAAATACTACCTCGTCTTGGATCAACATGCATGTCTTACTTTGAAAAGACTTAAGAATTTAGTATCTAGGAACTTGGTAGTTTTATGTGGTAAAACAGACCAGTATAGAGTACTGCAGATGTTAACATTAATTATTATGAGCTGTTCCGTACAAAACATTGGGGGTGTGTCGTGTAAGAAGGTGAGGCTGTGGTCACTATGATAGCGGCAAAGAAAATAATAAAAAGCTTTTCTTCGAAACTTAGTTTTCTAGACTTCCAGGAAGAGAGAGCCTGTGACCACCTAAGTCAACACAAAGTTGCAGGGTGTATAAGAACACGAAAGCTCCTTGATTTGTCTCTTAACCACTGGTGAAGACTAAGGGCCGATTTCACCAAAGAAACTAATCGCGATTAGTTGAACTAAACTCAGTTTATGCAAATACAGCGTTCTGATTGGTAGTTTCATAGCGATTTCAACCATACAGAACGCTTTATTTGCATAAACTGAGTTTAGTTGAACTAATCGTCAATCACGAATTAAAAAAAGATGGATTGGTGTGCCTCCTTAAGTAACAGCCTTTCATTATTTTGGTCGATAATCGTCTAATATGTAACTAGTGAGACTAAGGTCCGGTTTCTAGAAGGAAAGGGATCGCAAAATTATTGTAACTAATTATCAAACGCGCGAGAGTTGCTGAGATTTGTTGAGAAAATATAATTATTTGACACTAGCTGTTGCCCGCGGTATCGCTCCCGTAGATCACCCCACAAGACCCGTTTTCAGGATTAAAAATAGCCTATGTCACTCCTGAGTGACATAGGCTATTTTGAAATCCCTCTTTTTAAGCCTATTTTTAATAATGTAGCTTTCTACTGGTGAAAGAATTTTTTAAATCGGTCCAGTAGTTTCGGAGCCTATTCGGTACAAACAAACAAAAAATCTTTCCTCTTTATAATATTAGTATAGATATAGATGAGTTTCATATGCGTCACGTCAGTAATAATTTCTTTGGTCCTCATGAAACCTAAACCATCTCCGCTATCAATGAGACCCCATCCATTCCGTCTAAAGCGTAGCTTATTACTATTCATGAGGCAACGACTGGGGATTTAATTAATTATAAGATTACTGTCTCTGCTGACGCTAAAGATAACAAAACGCCGCCGTGATGGTACTGGGCTCAGGTAATATTACACCTTGTCAAAATATTGTGAAGAACTTCGCAAGGATTTTGTGAACATGATTTCATTGAAATACGAGGTGTTTTTGGGTGGTTTCTGTAGAAAGATTCACCATTTTCAACATCAACATGGCATAACGTTTCGAATATTTTTCCGAAAGAGTTAGGCAGAAGACTTGTAGCCGATACTTAAAATTCAACAGGTATGTTCAAGTCAGGTAATAGGGGGTGTACCTATTGACGGTTAATAACGGGGCACAAATGCGTATTACTGGCTGCTACTAAAGCCAGACAGCAGATCATCATAGAAGAAAGAATACTGGCCAAGTGCATGTCGGACTTTGCACATTTAGGGTTCCGTACCAAACCTCAAAATAAAGTTGGTTGTTTTTTTTTAATACTCTATAGGCTCGCGCTTGACCACTATCTAACCTGATGGTAAGCGATGATTTGGTCGAGGGTGAATCACGCTTGCCTAGAAAAAACCTATCAAGAGACTTAAAGACCCCTAGATTGTAGCTGTCGGGAAACACAGACTCTAGCAGGGACTGCCGGTTGGAAGAGGAAAAGTGTCGGAATAAAAAAAAAAATCTGATTTATCAATATATTTGTATTTGTTAGTAAAATATACGTAATAATAAACATTATATACCAATCGATGGGGTATGTCAAAAATTATCTCATAAAAATATTAAAAATATTTTTTTGTATGGCTTTTTTAACCGACTTTCGAAAAAGGAGGCGGTTCTATGTTCGACTTCTTGTATGTTTTTTTTTATTTTATGTATGTTCACCGATATCTCCGTCAATTGTGGACCGATTTTGAAAATTCTTTTTTTGTTTGAAAGAGTATGTTCCGAAATTGGTCCCATTTTAATTTGGTGAAGATCTGATGAAGAACTTCGAAGATATACAATAGAACTCTTCAATAAATAACGGAAAATCTCTCGGGACTGCTGCAATCGCATGTCTGTTTATTGTTTATACCATTTCATAACATTACATCACGCCAGTACGCTCTTAAGCGGTAAGCAGATCTCTCATTTGACCGGTTTTGTACAAGTTTCATGATATTCGGGTAATCTATTCTGGCGTTATAGGAAACTTACTAAACAATTTGCCTATTTGGTAGGTACAACTAAAAAGTGAAAAATAAAAAACTTTTTACAAAAACAATACTACCGACTTCCAAATAAGAAAACTACAAAGTGAAAAATAACTTTATTTTTGGAAGTCGGTGTCCATAACGCAAAAAAATGGTACCTACGAATAACACCGACTTCCAAAAATAAAGTTATTTTTCACTTTGTAGTTTTCTTTTTATACACTATAGGCTCGCGCTTCACCACTATCTCACCTTGATGGTAAGCGATGATATGGTCGACGGTGAAACATGCTTGCCTAGAAAAAAACTACTCACTCTTGACTTAGAGACCCCTAGATTGTAGCTGTTGGGAAACACAGAATCCGGCAGGGAATTTCACTCCTATGCTGAACTCACAATAAAAGTGTTCCCAAAACGTTTAGTGCGTATGGGTGGGATGTCCATCATGTACCGATGGCGCATCGCCGTACGTCTGGTAGTCCGATGATGAAACTGGCTAGGTGGAATTAGATCATGCAATTCCATCGCAGACTCGCCGAAATGTAACCGATAAAAAACCGACAAACTGGCAACTCGGCGACGATGTTCAAGGCTCTGGAGCTTTGTCTTGACCAGTGCTTCATCGCCAATGTGCCTCTTGGCCCGCTTTTCAATCGACTCTAGTTCATCAAGCTGGTATTTGGCAGATCCGTCCCAGAGATGATACAAGTTGAGCAGCAATTCCGGCGTGAAGTACTTTCTCATCTTTTCATGGATCCCCAACTTTTTGGCAGCCAGCTGAGCCTTTGCCTCAATGTATGGGCCAAAATTTAGAGTCGATTTCAACGTGGTCTGTTATTGGCAAGATCACATCTCGGAAACTTGAAGCCGGGTGAAATTGGCTGTTTTTAGACAGAAACGCCTAACTCAGGCGTTAAACCTGGCGCTCGGGGAGCGCCCCGCTGCGGAACAGCGGGAGGCCGTGCGGCGGGCAGCGAGGGACGCAATCGTCCTGCATTGGACGGAGAACCTCGCCACCGCCGCTTTTGGCCGCCGGAAGTTGGACGCGCTTGGTCGAGTCCTGCAGGGCTGGCTCGAGCGGCCCCACGGTTTCCTCTCATTCCATTTGGTGCAGGTGTTGTCCGGACATGGGTGTTTCGGAACAGACCTGGACCGGATCCGAGGGGAGGAAACCCCGGCGTGCCACGACTGCGGAGCAGCGGAGGACACGGTGCGGCACACCCTCGAGGTGTGCCCAGCCTGGGCTGAGCTGCGCTGTGACCTGACCAGAGTTGTCGGGCAGGACCTCTCTCTCCCCGGCGTGGTAATTTCCATGCTGGGGAGTGAGTAGGCCTGGGTGGTGGTTGCCTCCTTTTGCGAGGATGTCATGTCGCAAAAGGAGGCGGCGGAGCGTGCGCGGGAGGATGACCCTCTCGCGCCACCGCTCTGCAGGCGAAGAAGGGGTGGGAGAAGGCGGCACCTCCTGGTGGTGATTAGCGGGCGACAGGCGCGGGTGTGCCTGCGCTCGCATTGCACTAATCGCCACCCTCGTCGGGCGGAAATCGCCGAGCACTTGCGGTCGTTCCCGGGCCCCTCCACTAAGGGAGGGGCGTGAAGGCCCCACTGTAAAGGCGGGTGGTCGTCGGCGGAGGACTTGACGTAAAGGCTGTGCCGGTCTCCCAGTCCTCCTCCTCTCAGACGATGCGGGAGTGCCACTGGGTTGATTTAGTGGGTATAGCGGGTCAGCCCGGGGAGTCCCACATAGCCCCCCCATTCCCCCAAATGGGAGGGTATGCGTAAAGCATTTTTTCACAGAGCGACCAAAAAAAAAATGTTACCCGGGGTTTAGCAGATCGTAAATGTGCAGCAAGAATAATGTTGCTGAGAGTACCGACCCCTGAGGGACCCCGGCATTGATATCCAATCGGTCCGAGGAGTAGCCATCGATGAATGGACCGATCTCTCAGGAAGTCTGATATCCAATCACACAGAGCAGACCGAATGAAGGAACCTTACCAATAAGGCTTTCGTGTATAAGGGTCTGGCCCTATCAAAAGCCTTCGAGATGTCGAGGGAGACGGCAAGCACTTCACTGTGCCTTTCGATGGCCTTACGCATATGTGAATGGCATACGCTAAAAGATCCCCAGTAGAACGATTTCGGCGGCAGCCGTATTGATGGTCACTAAGGATATCGTTAGTTTCTAGGTATTCCAGGAGCTTTGTGTTAAGGGTACACTAGTCGACGGCACGAACTATTTTGTGCGCGGTGTTAAAATGCATTTTATGTCAACCGACAACACGTGCGGAAGAGATAGATGCTGTGATGAGCAGTAGCAAGCTAGTTCGCGTACGAATACACACTTTTGCAAATTTGTAGCGAAATGGATAATGATTTAGGACGAAACCGAGCACGCGAAATTTTATAAACAGACCTTTGGCAGTCTAGATATCATGAAAAGACGACTAAATCTATCTGTTCAAAATAAAATTATTTGCATTGTTGAACTACTAATCTATCCCTGTATGGAGGCCGTTTTGCAATTTTCCGTCTTCTTATCGTGTTTATTCGCGCCCGAAAATGCGTTAAAATTAGTGTCGAAATGTGGAACTTTCGACGCTCATAACTTTCAAATATTTTCTATTTTTACTTTTTTGCTTCCATACAGGGCTAGATAATGATGAGACAAATTGTTAACACTTTTTATTTTGAACGTACATCGTCAAACAGTGGAATAATCCCTAGACTACGTTTGTATGGAAGAATTTTCGACTAGTTTAACCTTAAGCACTCGCTCGCATGGACGTTACTGAGATGGGTCTGTAGTTGGCCGGGTCAGCCCGACTACCCATCTTGGGCACGGGCTTTACGTTAGCGTGCTTTCAGCACTTTTACAGTATCATACGAAAGTCCGCCTTTATAGGCGAGTCAAGATCGGAGACAGCTCAGGCGCACAGGTTCTAAGAACTATTGCTGGTGTTCCGTCATGGCTTTGGGCCAACAAGATGCTCATACTGTAAAAATTTGAAGACTGTAGCTTCAACCGTTTGGTAGTAAAACCCGTGTGACAGACGACGGATGGACAGACAAACACGTGAGTGATAGCAATAGGTTTTGGGCCCTTCGGGTACAGAACCCTAAAAAATAAAAACAAAAAATAACCACAAAAAAAAAATTGCCACGAAATGACATACATACATTAATGGATATTGCTTAAACTAAACCCTGTAACGATAGTGTTATCATCATCTTGGGCTTCTCACAAGAAGCGTAAAGAATAAATAAACAAACTATAACGGGAAAATTATGATGATTGCATAGACTTATTAAATTCTTAAAGCGTTTCCCTTTCCGTTAAACGAACAACGCCTCGAAAAACAGTTGTTTCTCAAATTCAATTATGAAAACTCCCAGCGGTTTCGAATTACAGAAAATTATTCAACAGACACGACTGTTAAATTATCAAAGTGCAATTAACAGGAGTTAATGAGCATCCCGGAACGACAAAACTTGGTTTAAAATTAAAACTCTGATGCTGGGGCATCACAATGGTGAGCAAAGAATTTTTTTGATTTATTTATTTACAGTGCCATCTAGCGATAGTGCGGAGGAATTATCGGTGTGCGAAAGCAATGAGAACTAAGATACCGCAAGTAAAGTTTTGAGTTTGAATGTGGTTATTAAGAGTAGGTAATCTTTAATCTAGAAACGTGGATAGACTGTGAAAAAGATGTTAGTGCTAAAAAGGGGTGATTGATATGACATCTAGTCTGGGTGATAGAGGAAAAGGGCCGGCAAGGGAAGAAGAAAACATGTTGCGCCAACTCCAGATAAACTGGATTTAGGGCACGAGAGTAATAATGATGACGAGATCAAGAGTTGATCCTGTTCCTACCTGTTAGAAACTAGGTACACAAAAAGAGATCTGTGAATGTGATGCTTTACAACAACTAATCCGTGACTCACACACTATTCACCTTAATATCCATAGCAAAACATAACATACATACCTACATAAACAAAACAACAATAAAGTACTTAGTTCTGAATTCAAATGATTATACACGAAAAATCTAATAATTGATGGCCATGGAAATTAGCATTCGTTTGTATTCGGAAATGCGATGATTGCCGAGGGACATTAAGAAAAAAAAGTTGTATTGTACATATATTTCGCTATGTCTAACATCTTGGACAGATCCCACACGAGATGCAACTTAGCTCTAGGTGGCCAATCTAAAATGTAATTAAACAATTTAATTGAATCCCACACGGACACTGTCCTTTTATTTTAAAGCACAGCAAGCCGACTTTCCGAGTTAAATGATACGAAACAAAAACAGGTTTTTATACGATTTCATGGTCTTTTACATTTTCATTTAAGAGAGTTTTAATTATTGCAAAGGGTTAATTAAATGGAATGTGTGTTTTATGCTGTGGTCATCGGTAAAATGGATTGTGGTCTTCGGATTCATTTGGCTGTCGTCTGCTTTATGTGTTTTAGCTTTTTACAGTGGTTATTGCGAGTTGTTTATTTTCGCTGTATTTTATGCTTTATATTTTTTTCGATTATGGTTGCTATGTAAACCATTTGGATATTATCTTATCTGTAAAAAGATGAAGGAAAAAGTATTTATGTGATCTTTTCTTCTCCTTCTTCTAGAGGCGACGGTTATCTTTTTTTAGATAATTTGGGCAAGTTTACAGCAGTGTCAACGGCCATCGTTATGTCCTCCAAAATTTATTATTTATTTATTTATTAACACATACATAGGTTTTTTTTTAATTTGTGCTGTATGGGCGCTTTCGGCACTCCTGCATTATGTTATCACCCCGTAAACACCAACTGTAGACGGATACTATCATATTTTCTTGAAACACATATTTATACAGCTTATGAGTCAATGGTTGTTAAACCATTAGATTAGTGTGATAGGATTTGCACCATCCTACTCTTGAACCCACTATAAACACGGTAGATAATTTGGTATTGTAAAGCGAAGCAGTAGCCAACACTCTGTTGAACTGAGAGACGCCACTTAAAAAAAAAGAATATCTTGCCAATCAGAGCTCGGCAGCCTCCGGGAGAAAACTAGTTGGTAAGTTTTTCGACCAAACTCTAACGACCTAGGTCGTTAGAGTTTGGTCGAAAAAGTTACCAATCGTGCCATGTACGACGCGTGTAGGGCTACTTAGATTTACCTACCATTTGTTATTATAATCAGAGTTACTATACTTTTGAAGCATTGTCTCATGTCAAATAAGTAAACATATTGTTATTTCACGTAAGGTGTGTTTAGTTTTATCTCCTCACACTAGACCATTACAGTATAAATATACGGCTTGTACTTATTTATTCAGAAGGTCCATATCCAGAAATCGTTTTTGATACCCACGGGACGAACATAAGCCTATTCATAGCCTACCTAGCACTCGTGCTTAAATATTTAAAGCGCTTTCAACGCGCTAACCCGGCCTTATTTTTTAAGCACAAGTGCGGTAAAGGTAGTACTTATTATAATCTGTCTTTAAATAGATTCGCGGTAGACCGCTATAAAATACTTGAATAATAAATTTGCAGTATTCTTCATAAATAGATTTTATTACGAGGTTCTTTTACGAGGGCTGGCAAAATTATGAAACGTCACAGGAATACAACATTTTTATGTGTACTTGGATTCGTATGCGGTTTCACTAGTGGTCTTAAAAAAGTTTTTAAAATTCTCTCACAGAGGGAGGCCTGTGTTCTAAAAGTGAGAACGTTAAAAGGCTGATTTTTCTATGCTATGTTATGTTACATAACAGCGTTAACAGCGTTCGCTAACTAGCACAGCTTGCTTCGTATTGAATCAATATTTTATAATGGATTAAGAAAAGCCGAGAAATCCTCAGTAATATTGCAGGTTTTTTAATAGATGTAGGAAATGGCATCTCACGAAGAAAATGGTTATTGTCAGGCACAGGATATTAGGAGTACCGGCTTAATATTGTTGATGCGACAATATGAATGAATGATTTTATGGAAACAGAGTTATTTTCATGGATACAATTCCTTAGTAAGTAACGCAAATGTTGTAAATTGTTGTATATCCGGTGACGCTGTGTGATGCATTAATTAGTCTCTAAAGTATCCGTGAGTTGAGCTGATTTTATTATCACACTGACGAACGCTGACCGTCGCGCGTCGGCGCTGACGGTCGCTGCGAGCTCGTCATTAGTCGGCAGGCTTATTACGAATCATTTGCAAGAGCAAAACGATAGCGATTTTTGCGCAATAATTGCTCTTCCATACAGAAGTTTTAGAATTGTTGGCGGTTTTTTTTTAGTAAGTGCATTTGACAAACAGCGAGCGAGTAGCAAACAATTGTGTAGGACCTACCATACCTACACTGCAGGTAATGCCGACTTTTATGACATAAAGCGTTTGATCGCTATCGTTTTGCTCTTGCAAATATACGTAATAAGCCTGCCGGCCTGACGGCGGTCAGCGCTGAGCCGAGACACTCCACCAATGACAAGTTCACGGCAACCGTCATCGCCAACGGTTAGTGTCGGTCAGCGTTAAAAGCACAGTCTAAAACCGCTGAATCTAAACGCTTGAAATGTTGTATTAGGGTTTCTTATATGACAAAACTACGACCAGGACAAAACACTAAGAAAAGGTGACCAAAAACCAACCCCTTACCTAGGAGATGAAAATTTTTCATATTTGCCGTTATAAAATTGTATCAGCAAATATGCCAGACGACTTTTATAATTATATTTTTTTTTATAATTACAAGCTTTATAATTACATTGCTTTCGTAAGTGTCCGGCAACTAGTAATACATTGTCCAAACACTCCTGACATTCGATTAAGCTGATACTTGGTGTACATAGGTAACTTTGATAACATTGAAATAATTTGGTACTATGGAGCTGGTCTCGTGATGGAGCCGGTAGCCATAGGAACTTCTGAACCAGACAAGATAGCACCACAATGTTTGGGCTCATTGATTGAGTATTATTAAACCATATTACATTACTTACTTAAAAAGTACAGTCAATTAAAAGCTTGTCTCAACAAAAGTCGTGGCTAAATAATAACAGCCGCACGGGTCGATCATCAAGGTTAAGCAACGCTTGACGTGGTCGGTCAGTGGATTTGTGACCATTTCAACATACAGAGTTTCCTCAGTGCCTCGGAAAGCACGTTAAGCCGTTGGTCCCGGCTGTCATTTGAAGATCTTTGACAGTCGTTACGGGTAGTCAGAAGCTTGAGATCTGACACGTCTTGCCAAGGGGTACCATGTTACCCAGTTACTGGATTGTGGAGGTCAGATAGGCAGTCGCTCCATGTAAAACACTGGTACTTAGCTGAATCCGGTAAGACGAAGCCGACCCCAATATAGTTGGGAAAAAGGCTAGGCAGATGATGATGAACAAAAGTCAGAAAAATTATTACCTTTTCAGGGCTTTCATAATATAATTCTATCTCAACTACTTTTTCTCTCAAACTGTCCAGAAGTCGTTTGTGTATTCTTCCACATAAAAACTAACGGTTATATACGTTGGGGTCTAATTTACTGAACTTACCCGTCTCATAGGTTTACGACTTGGCGTAAGTTTAGCTAGCCTTATTACACTCGGGAAAAACTGTTTATTATTCATGAATATTATTAAAAAGAACGGCAAATGAAATGTCTTGTTAATTCTATTGCAATTCTGAAATGTAATATTGTTTGGTAGCTAAGATAATTTCTTAAGTTAATTGTATATATTAAGTCTGAAACGAGGAACGAACATTCTGGTATAATATTTTTGCCGGATCCGGAGTTAATTGTTTTTGCTTATTTATCTTTTTTTCTTCCATTAGTTAACAAGTTGCCACATTGTAAAAGTCCATACGTCAGTACATACTATTGTACTAGTTTTAGAAGAGCGGATACTCCTAGCACAGGTACCCCTATCGGCGCGTTGCCGCTTTCATACTTTTACCCCTATGCAAGATATATTGTAGAAATTGTAAAGTTACTGAAATAAAATTTATTCCTTTAATCACTTAATGTACATACTTTTTACATTTTCAAATATTAGTTTATAAAATCAAATTAAAAAAACATTTAAAAATATAAAAAATAGTAGCCTACTGGTATCGGGAACAGGTTCCAAGCTACCAGTGGTCAGGGCTCCTGAGAGAGGACCCTCCTTACGATACGCGCCGTGGGCAGTGATCCAGCTGCCCAACGAGAGCGTCCTTAGATATTCGTCGAGGCTCTTGGCTGTTATGCCATTGGCCGTCACGACTATCGGCACAATGACTGCTGTAATCACATCTCACATGTCGCCAACCTCGCGAGCCAGATCAAGATACTAACTTTTCTTATCACTCTCAGCCTTCACGAGGTTATCGTCTTGGGGGACCGCTATATCAATAATCATTGCGCGACGCTCTAGTCGGTCTATCACCAAATATGTTTATTATTATTATATCCAGAAGGACAGCAATAGGAGTAAAATGAAGGATAATGTAGTGTCAATTGTCTCTTTAAGCAGAATAGCAGTTATTTTAATTATTATTAATAGACTCTCGTTTGACAACTATCTCAACTTCTAAAACGGACATCGCTTACCATCGTACGGAAGCGATGACTAATTCACTATTTACTTACATAAAGTCTGCCAGGATAAGCTAGCAATAAACTTAAAATGTTAACTAGAACCAAAATGAATTAAATGTTGGATCCAGATCCGCTTGTCTCTTTCAGTAGAATTACAAATATTGTTTTAATCTTCTTTTATTCATATCAATTCTACCATGACCCTAAAATTATCAATTTCCGACTCATAAAATATATCCGCTTACTGCGGGCATACCCATGGGAATACGAAGATAATTCAGTGTCCATGAAAATAAAAAAAAAACTGAAACCGAGCGAACTTTATGGTTTTATTACGGGGTTATCATCATCTTATGGTGGCAGATTTAAGATTTTCACAATTGGAAATATCTAAGCAGCAATTGTTCCGAGTCTGGCTGTTTGTGGTGAGTTTAAATGTTCGTAAACGCAAATTTTTTTCTGGTAGTTTAAGTTCCTTAAGATTAGGTTGCAGCTTGCCACTCATACATTGTAGATTGCTACTTATTACAATGCCTGATATATCTGTAACATTAGCCAGTTGATGGGAGCAAAGCCGCGGGGGATAGCTAGTAATATTATAAATGTGAAAGTTTGGATGAGAGGATGTATGTTTGTTACTAAATCACGCCAGAACAGCTCAACGGATCTGGATGCAATTTGGCACAGAGATAGATTATAGTCTGGCATAGCACATAGGATAATTTTTATCCCGCTACAATTTGCCCTTGGGATGATAAAATACTCTTCATGCGGGCGAAGCCGCTGATACTACTATAAGTACCTTTAATATATAATAGTCTCCTACCATCACAGTTACCTTAGGAAACTGTCTCTTCTAATACTAGTGCAGCTATACAAATTTTAATTTATCTAGACTGTAGCCTTTACATCTCATCTTTCAAGGCAAGCTTGACATTTCATACGTATGCAATAAATAACATCAGATATTTCGTAGAACAGCCGAATATCAAACGTAATCAAACTGGACAGAGATACGTTCCTATCTGCTACAGAGCTCAGAACGACTGAAGTTCTGCAGTGACTAGAGCTCAAGTTACTGCAGTCACAGCTAAGTCAGAATTGGCTCGGGGCATCATCATCATCTTATTCCTGCCCTTGTCCTTATTTGTGATTTTTTATTTAGAATTCTAAACCGACAGCTGACAATGTCCTAATTTTTAGGGTTCCGTACCCAAAGGGTAAAACTGGGATTCTATTACTAAGACTCCACTGTCCGTATGTCTGTCTGTCACCAGGCTGTATCTCAAGAACCGTGATAGTGAGACAGTTAAAATTTTCACAGATGATGTATTGCTGTGTCCGCTATACGAGTAACAACAAGTACTGAAAACAGAATAAAATAGATATTTAAGTGGGGCTCCATACAATAAACGTGTTATTTTTGCCGTTTTTTGTGATAATGGTACGGAACCCTTCGTGTGCGAGTCGTATTTTAAAATGTTGCGCGTCAAGCGCGGAGCAATGTGTTTGACAGACAGACATGACAAATCAATTAAATTTTACTTATTTGTGTAAATATGATTTATGATTATAAACCGTAATACCTATACGAGGGTAGTTTGATAAGTCCGTGACTTTTTAACAAAAAATAATAGTTTTCGGCAAAAAATCATTTTATTTCCCAACACAGTCTTCTTTTAGCTCAATTTATTTAATCCACCATTTAAAAAAATATATATCTTTGTGTAAAATAATAGGTTTTATAAATGCCCTCAAAATAGGCGTTTGTTTCAGTGATGACCTTTTCATTAGAGCCAAATCTTCTGCCACAGGTTTTTCAGGTTTGGAAACAGAAAATAGTCGCAGGGGGCCGGATCTGTCCTTTTAGGGTAGATATGAATCACACCGCGTGCGTCTCAGAAAACTGTGGTCATGTCCTTATTGGCCGATAGACCCAATTTTGCCTTCTTTGGTGCACGTTCACTCGTAGAAACTCACTGTCTTGATTGTTCCTTGGCCTCTTGGATCCATGTTTCGTCCACGGTTACGAAACGGCGCAAAAACTCGTTCAAATTACGGGTAAACATCCCCAAACACTCCTTCGAAGTTGTCACACGGTTGCGCTTATGGTCGAGTGTAAGCAATCGCGGCACCCATTTTGCGGATAGCTTTTTCATGTCCAAATATTCACGTAAAATATGATGTACCCGCTCAGTTGAAATGCCTGCAGCCTCAGCCACCTCATGTACTTTCATTCTCCTATAGTCCAATATCATTCTATGGAAATGTATCGACGATTTCTGTCGTGACGACCTCTTTTAGGGCGACCTGTACGTTCGGCGACATTTGTGCTGGTACGACCTCAACGGAACTAAGTAAACCACTTCTTAACCAGTGAAATTAATGGTGCAGTCCCCGTAATGTTTATCAAGCATTTCCTTGGTTTCGATGATGGTTCTTTTTCCAAAAAAAAAAAATGCTTAATCAGCATACGAAATTCACATTTTCCCATTTTCGGAAAAAATCCCGCGGTTGCCTGCTTTAAGGCGCCGATTCCCTTGAGTAGCTGATTTTAAAATGAGAATCACGTCTAAATGGCTAGTCATATTTTTTTGAAAAAAATATATGTTATATTAGACTATTTTCTTAATAATTTAATCTGAGCAAATTTTGAGTTTTATTCGTATAACATAGTGTAATTAATTTGTAAAGTTATGTCTAAAACGGATAAAAACACGACAATCACACCAAAACCGCTGGGCGTATTTGAATGAATTTGACACCATCTCAAAGACAATTTAATTATCTACATTTTGATCTGAGGTTTTTTTTTTAAAGTCATAGAATAATAAGGAAAGTACAAAAAACTACTAAATTTCGGGTGGCTCGGGTGTGAAACGAGTGCGCGTTTTGTTCCCTCAAGGTCGTTGGCGTTAGTCGTCGTCTTAAATGGCTGGCAAACACAAACCCAACAGCTTGCACATATTTTACAGTAGCCTATTACAAGATGGTAGTTGACAGAAGTAGTTTTGTCATAAAAATGACTACGCGGGAAAATAAAAAAGTCACGGACTTATCAAACAGCCCTCGTATTTAAATAAATCAGTGTTAATTATATTGTAATAGATAAGAAATCAACAATATAATAAATGCGATCGATAGAGTGAAGTCTGATATAAATCCGAGAGTAAGTTATTTGTGGTAAGTAACACGTGTTCTTCCATTCCATCCTGTCAACTGTCACGCTATCATTAACTCTCATCACACAATCCTTTTTTTTTGGCCTTCCTCTCTTCCTCCATCTATGCCTCAGGTCGTCAATTCCTATGAGTAAACGGTGACACTTCGAAGACATGTGACATCCACCAACCCGCACTGGGGCCGCGTGGTGGATTACGGCCCATTCCCTCTCACAGGGAGGAGGCCTGTGTCCCAGCAGTGGGAAAATTCATAGGCTGATGATGTGAAACGCTGACACTCACTGGCATGCTTGGTTTGTCTAAAAATTATTGACAATGCCGTCTCTAGCATTGGCCACTGAGGCATCTCGTTGATCTGTAGTACATATCTTCGTAGTCATTCGTATCGAACTGCAATTGCCAGCGATATTGCGCCGATGCCTCATGTTGATACTCGGAGTCGCATTCGGCGACTTCATGCTTGTCTTCAATAAATAAACGGACAGGAAATTGAATGCTAGGAAATACGAGGGATGATATTCCCTTTGTTGCATTTACTGGGTTTTCTTCTAACTAACGAATTTATAGAATAGGTATCTTTACATTATTTGCTCTGCAGTCATAAAGATTTGAATGTACTAAATGTCTGAAATAGTATGTTTTTAGGGTTCCGTACCAAAATGGTTAAAAGGAACCCTAAAGCGCTATCCATACATATTAGGGCCGTGCCCGGGACGTGCACGGGACGTGGAAAAACATCGTTTTATATATTTTTTTGAGCCCCTGACAGGGCACGGTCCGTCCACGTCCCTGGCACGGCCCTAATATATGTGGATAGACCTTTATGGTGCGACTGAGTCTGTCCGTCTGCCACAGCTGGATATCTCAAGAACTACCACCAGCGCTGTGGCTCTGTCTCGCACACGAGTCCCAGCATTATGCTGAGCGATGACCGTTTTGCGTAGTGGTGACGCATACTTTGTAATGATTGTATTTATGTTATTATTTTTTTGGTTTTTTATGGTATGCGTCGTGCCTGGCGCAAATAAAAAAAAATTCTTTCTTTCTTTCTTACTAATGCTATGACTTGAAATTTTGAGTAGTTTTAGATGATATTTGCTATAGTTTCTGTGTGGTCTTTAAAATCGAAGTGGGGCTAGTAGGGCATGCGGGATGTCACATTAAAGAGCGCTATTTGCACATTTTCAAATATATTTTCTTCTCTTGACCGGCTTTTTCTATGATCTTCTTCAACATCAGCCTAGCCTTTTCTCAAGCAGATTTATGATGGATGCTTCTTCTTCTCTTTAATCTTTGAGTTAATACAGCTGAATACCAGTACTTGGCGTAGAGTGAACGCTTCTGTTTGTAAGTATTGTAGCTCCTGGGTTACACAATACCCCGTGGTAAGACTGGTTGTGATTGTGAAACTTTCGGGCTGCCGAATAACCGTAATGGCTGTCAACGATCTAAGAATGGCAGTTGGGACTAACTCCTTAACGTGCTTTCCGAGGCATGGAGCGGACATGACAGGAAGGCACGGGGTAGGCATGAATATCCATTAAAACCGGCGTTTTTAATACATTTATGTAAGGATGTTTAGTTGTTCACCCATACATGAACTGATTTTGAGAAAAAATTCTGACCTTGAAGATCGACTCATGGATCTACTATTTCAGCTAGAAGCTTTAATGAGTTGACTGCCGTTATAAAAAACACTAAAAAGCCAATTTTATCTATTTAGAGACAAATGCCAAAAACATTAACTTCGTCAACAAATGATTTGACTCCATTTTCTATTAGTAGCGAAATCTTTCAATCCGCTGGTAAATGCTAACATATATCACAGTTCGCAGTCGTCTGCTGCGCCCATTTGTCTGCTACGTGCGGGTATTGAAGCAATGAGACTGTACGAGGGGAACGTTGCTAGTAGAACTAGAATAATTATGTTTTCGTGATAGTATAGCAAACAAGTGGCATGTACCTTAAGTAAGAATGTAATCCTTTATTATTTAAAACTTATGTATTATCTGAATTTCAGTCGAAAGACATTTCACCACATCGACTAGTCCTGTGCTTGTTACATCTTGTTGCACCGGCCACCAACAAGGTGGACTGATGTCCTGATGAGGACTGATGACGGCTCTCATAAAATCATAGAGCCACCTTTTAGCCACCCACCCCGGTCCCATCAAACATAAAATGGTTAATACAATAGAAATGATGAAATGGTTAATACAATAGAAACGATGAAATGGCTAATACCATAGAAACGATGAAATGGTTAATACAATAGAAACAATGAAATGGCTAATACCATAGAAAAGATGAAATGGCTAATACAATAGAAACAATGAAATGGCTAATACCAAAGAAACGATGAAATGGCTAATACTAAAGAAACGATAAAATGGCTAATACCATAGAAACGATGAAATGGTTAATACAATAGAAACAATGAAATGGCTAATACCATAGAAACGATGAAATGGATAGGAAAAGAGTAATTAATGAAATGACGGCTGGTAAAGATGTATGAAAAAAATGCACATGTGGCGCTAAAACAACAGGTCTGGAGATACTATGATGAGTTTCCCATGAATGTGTCTACATTGAAAATATATCTGAAGCATCGTTTACGTACCTGCCTTTACAGCTATAGTGAAACAAAGACACATTCCTTGTTCACTATCTTTTGAAAATCTATTCCCTAACAATATCTCGTATCGTAGGACTACTGAAAACTGAAATCAATCCGCTGTTCAGTCTAGGACAAGACTGATGCTGTCGTTTATCTCGGACGTGACTCTGGGAGTCGGGGACTAACCTTTATGTAAGCATGTCTTACACTAATGTACTGGACGTATTTCCTCGGAGTGACCGTACTGTCTGTAATGTATGGTGGGGAATTTAGTGGAGACTCAGTGATGTTTGATAAATTCAACTAAATCTTTCTTGAAACACAATGTTTATTTGTTGTTTTTGATTAAGCTGTTCTATACTATAGAATATGTTATTTATATATGATAGCGCTGGTACATGAAAATAGTACCACAGACGAAATCAAACTTCAAAAAGGCAGATGACTTAACGGAAACACAAATTAAGTATTGTTAATGTAAAGATTTGTTTTTATTTGAGTAATATTTAAAAAATCTAAAAAGGAAGGTAGATCACTGACTGTTAGTTTATTCAAATAAACTAATTGGTAGCTATATCCATTCAAAATATTTGTAAAAAGTGTTATTAATTACTAATCAATTCACAATTACTGTATTTTTACTAACTTAAATCTAAAATTAATTGATAAACGAATGTCACCGGTAGTTGTTGTTATGTGCCGCCTTTTAATTTGTCTAAACGTATAAATAGGCTGGTTCTAGTCGAAAGAACTCAATATTGAATTGTGCTTTGAACTGTGCACATCGCTTTATAAAATTAAGTTGGTTTACTGTTGGTGTGAGTAATAAAAAGTGTTTACAAGATGACTGATCGTTATCATTTGAGAACCCTGAGTACTCCCGCTCTTACATATATATATAAAATTAAACGTACCATGGCATGGTGGCTTGCTTGCATATTTGCCACTGTATTTAAAATGCATTGAGGCGTTAAAATGTTTTCAGCTGTGAACATTGTTATAAGATGTCGTTCTATGCCATTTAAAATGCGTTTAATGAATTTCATGGGTATGTCTGTAATCCTAATCTATTCGTCTACTAAAATAAGCCAGAGCTCGTACAATAAGTTATGCTTTAACATAGCTAAAGTCAGCAACGTTTGCTTGATTCAATCTGCATAAGTATACAAACAAAATATGTGAAACATACCTTATATAACCTATGAACTGGCTAATTTCCATTAGAAATACATACGAATGTGACCGCTGTTAGGGGCATTGCAACCATCTTCCAATCAAAGCAAAGATGTCCACAAACTATTTACCTTGAGAGAGCAACTCCAGGGATTGCGGACAAATATGGAAACTTATTACTTTGCTCAAAGCTCCAGGTAAGGCAGAGAAATTGCCCCGATATTAATGTTCTAGTTCCAATTGAGATTTATCGAAACTTCACAAGTTTTAAAGCATATTTTGAGTGATGTGTGCAATAAATTCGGTAGTGGACACTTTGGATGATTGAAAAGATGACTGTAGGCTAAAATGTTATGATTAGTTGTGAGAATATTTAAAGTTTAGGGCGAGGTACACCTCGGGGGTACCGTTGGTACCGGGGGTTCCGTTGGGGGTTAAAAAGAGGGGTGTTATACGTTTGACGTGTGTACCTGTGTGTCTATGTATTTGTGTGTCTGTCTGTGGCATCATAGCTCCTAAACGTATGAACAGATTTTTTTGTTTGAAAGGTGATTTCATCGAAAGTGTTCCCAGCTATGTTTAATGAAAATCGGTTCAGCGGTTCAAAAGTTATAGGTGATTTACTATTTGAATCGGGGTATTTTCGTAAGATACAGTGTCATAATTAAGTGTTCAATAGATTGCCGATCGAAGTGTCTCCTACTAGATAAAAAAGCAACAAGCAAGCAGCACGCTAGTTTAAAAAGCATAATTGACTATGGTAATGTGTGCTACTATGACCTGAATGCAGATCAACTCAATAAACATGACCGCCTTCTAAAGAACTGCATTCGATTTGTCTTTAGCCTCCGCAAGTATGATCATGTATCCGCACTTCGATCACTTTTAAAATGGTTACCCATTCGTCAGCGTAGAGTGCTAAGGGCCTTGAATACCCAGTTTTCTTTTATTGATAAAACCACTTCTCCTTCTTATCTGACTTCACTTGTCCATTTCCTTTGTTCTGCCCACAGTAAAAATCTTCGCTCCGCCATTAATCGTCTTCTCACCGCTCTGGGTTTATCCGTTCCTCTTTCTATGCCCAGGCGATTGCACTTTGGAATGCGCTCCCTCAGAACATCAGTATCGCAACCAGTCGGTTGTCTTTTAAATTGAAGGTACGCGAGCACATTCTCAAGAAGTTTGCAGAATCATCGCAGAGATGAGTTGTTGGATTCGGTTTCTCAATAACATTATTTATATGTATGTATATATATATATATTTTTTTATCTTATATAGGCTCGCGCTTGACCACCATCTCACCTGATGGTAAGCGATGATGTGGTCGATGATGGAGCACGCTTGCCTAGAAGTAACCTATTCACTCTATATTGTATCTAAGTATATATTTATATATATACATATTAAATTGTTTTATTTATATTTCTTTTCTCTATTTGATTTTTCATTTAGTTGCAGCTGCCATATTTTATCTCTGCACCAACCTAAGGTAGACTGGTAGAAAATGTCTAAGGTATTAAGTCCACCTTTGTACTTGTGCATAAATGTTTAATAAATAAATAAAAAGCATAAATGTGTCGGGTGTTATATACATTTTACTTGTTTAGCATTTTATTGTTTTAAGCAGTGTGGGCACTTGGGGGACTCCGCCATGACGACACAAACGCTGCGATTGGTGTGACCGCCTACTGGTAACTGGTCACAAAATATTTAAGAGTTTTCCTTCAACTCGAAAAGGAGAATATAGTATTTATAACTTTCATGATCTTCAAGATTCATGATTACAGGAAACAGTTTTTTATTCAGTGCAATTTTATTCATTAGTATTTGTTCTTTTCTATTCTTTTATATTGTTTTTATTGTGGTATGCCGTCGAATAAAATGCAATGTTTTCTATTTCTAAACATTGCTAAAGGTACATATTTATAGTTCCATAATTATACAGGTATATTGTAGAAACTACATTGTAACCATGTTATCAACTTGTGCTTTTGAAATAAGTACGTAAAGACTACGTTCGTTTAAAAGGACTCCACTAAACATGATGATGATACGCCACTGTTGTAAGTCTAGTAATCGGCAGCGCTACCGCTGAGTATGAGGTAATGTGTTCGATTCTCGGGTGAGGGTGTTGTTAGGTTTATCCACCTGGAATTATTCAATAGCAGCCCGAAGTCTGGTTTTGCGCCTGGTTCATGAACCAGGCACAAACCCAAGCCATGCCATGCTAACATAAAACAACAACTCAAGCCATGGCTTTATAACATAAATGGCGAAATGTTTCGGGCATTACAGCCGTGATATGTTATTTATTTATAATAAGCACACCAACAGCACTGTCACAATTCAAATAAATTAACATCTAAAATCGGCATTTCAGTAACCATGCAAATAACAGGTATGCATGACATTGACATAATGAATATTAGAGACAAAGAAAAAATAAAAGGTGTGTCCAGTAGACCTTAATCTAGAACACTACAAAAAAAACAAATGGAGCTATATAGACGTACATTGTTCGCAATGTTTATGTAGGGAACGTCTGTATGAAGCGAAACTCTTAGAAACAACTTCGATAGGGTAATCCGTCAAGTTGGACCTTACATTATACAGCCAACTTATAGTTATGTTACACATATTTCCTTAAGGACTTAAGTATAGACCTATACTTAAGTCCTTATGGAAATGTAAGAGAAAGTAAAAAAAGCCTAACTTATTATTGGTATGGGGAATAAGGGAATTATAATAAAAGCGAGCCTGTGTCTACACATTTTCTCGTACAAGCATAAACCTGAGCCAATTCGACACAGAAACAAAACAACAGATTTTATTTCCATCCTAACCTATTTTTGTCCTTCCAGCGGTTCTCAAAGTGGCTCATTAAGCCGTAATCCCCCGTTTTCGTGTAATGATTGTGCCGATGGCCGGCCGGCCGGGATTAGGCCTGGTCATAAAACCGATACAACAATTAATTGGTCGGTGCTGAGATTGCCAAAGTGGTTTATGCAGCTAGGGGGATGGTTACAGTTTATGACCATTAGTTGCTGATGGCATGGTGATAGCTATTGAAATTGTTGGCGTTGACAGATGTGTAACGCACGAGATTGTTCAACTGTTTAGCCAAAATCATGCCACCATTTCATTTATTTCGTTTTACAAATTTTCCGGTATCCTGTATTTAGCCTACATTATGAGTTTATTAAGTTCTTCTGTTGTCTCTAACAAACTTCCCCTAGAGTGCACGTGCTATGAGCATTTTGCCACCCGTGGCATACAAATCGTGTAATTTTCTACACGATGCATTTGTCAAGGTCTATATTCCTAGTAGACGTCTACCTGGACCTTGACTCCTTGTTTTAAATATTAGAAGAAATTCAGTGCATGGTTACCGGGGTTGTTGTTGGTTCCTATGTCCGACTACGAAAAATAGAAGTACCAAAAAGGGTGCAATAGATAAGCAAACTTACTGTGCATCGAACATTGTGTGTACATGTAGGACTGTTTTGCTGAAATATACGTTGTAGATGATGAAAACGTTTAAATTTGGTATTAAGTTTAATTTTTCTTAATTTTTAGGTAGGTTAAGATAAAGATGGTTTTAAAATTCTAGTAATTTTACCTCAATTGTCCAAAGCATTGTTTTCTATTCATAATTACAAAACTTTAATAAACCTCATCTTTTCTGATAGTTTATGTTTCATTCTATCCTTTTAAATCTAATGTAAATTCAAACTGTTATTTGCAAGAAAAGAACTAAGTATGGGCGGCAAAATGCTCCCCATGCAAATCTCTCACGTTTCGTGGAAAGGTGCAACTACTCTAGTGTTAATTGCGTCTGACCTACCTACTAATATGTACCTAATTTAAAACAGCTTGCCCAATAATCATCATTTTCATCATATCAGCCTAAAGACGTCCACTGCTGGGCATAGGCCTCCCCCAAGCAGCGGAACCCCGCAACCTTCAACAGGTCATCGCTCCACCTGGTGGGAGGTCTTCCAACGCAACGTCATTTGCTAAATTCGCGACGGGTTTACTGGTTGACGTGTACAATCTACCCAATCTGCACATCTCCCTCAGAAGATTCGGTTTGGCGGATACGATCCTGCCATCATCGGTCTTCAGTTTCGTGAGCTGGCTCTGCCCAATAGTCAGATCTCTTGCAAAGACCTTGGAGCCCTTATGCCGCTCAATCGTGCTTTAATACTTTCGATATTAAAGCGTCGGAGATCGCTTTTCAATGACTTTGAGATCCGTCTATTTAGCTGCCGGTATTTCATCGCATCGTCTGAAGACTGCAGGATCTTCTCACGCCTCTCCTTCATGAGCTTGAGATTAGGATCAGAGAGCTTTTTGTTTCTATCCGTACGGCGGGTCTTGAAAAACTTAGACCTGACCGTATGGACAGCTTCCACGAACCCATTACTGTATTTGTCCACGGAGCTCCCTAGGCACTCGAAACGATTCTGAAGTTCGAGTTGAAAGCTCTCTAGGTTTTGGATCTGGATCTGTGCTGGACGGAGCGTAGACTTCATCAGTCGAGACCTTTCAAGCTTGTTATTAATGTTCAATGTGCCTCTCACCATGCGTTGATCGCTCCCGGTTTTGGCGAATTGATCACAGAGACATCGTTGAACATTTGCTTCTTGATTGACATGATGATGTCGATCTCGTTTGTAGTTGCACAATCGGGGCTTTGTCATGTCCACTTCCTGTGCTCACGCTTTCTGAAGAAGGAGTTTTATTTATTTATTGAACAAGGCACACCAAAGACTCATTTACAAATTAATATCACAAAATAACATTCAGAAGAGATCCTGTGTAAGCAAGTCACTTACAGCACGGGGTCTCATTGCTAAGGAAGGAAATTTGGTTCAAATAAATCTCACTAGATGGCGCGAGATGGTCACACAATTAAATATAATTGTGTGTAAAATTAACATTTTTTGGAATTGAACATAAAAATTGTATGTTCTTGTTTAATAAACTCTCCTAAGTACAAAACTATAAAATATTGGGCTTTTAATTCACATTTCAAAGATTATTTGAACGGTTCATTTAAAACTGATGCCAATAGATGGCGCATTTTTTAATTTCTGAGGCATTCCTCTCGTTTGTTAAAATTTGCATTGTAACACATTTTGGTGCAAAAAAACTGTAAAAACGTGCAAAAAAATACTATAAAACGAACCTTCACTGTATTTAAGGTTACACTAGTCAACGGCACGAACTATTTTGTGCGCGGGGTTAAAATGCATTTTATATCAACTGACAACACTTGTGGTAGAGATTGATGCTGTAATGAGCAGTAGGAAGCTAGTTCGCGTACGAATACACACATTTGCAAATTTGTAGCGAAATGAATAATGATTTAGGACGAAACCGAGTGCGCGAAATTTTATAAACAGACCTTTGGCAGTCTAGATATCATGAAAAAACGACTAAATCTATCTGTTCAAAATAAAATTATTTGCATTGTTGAACTACTAATCTATCCCTGTATGGAGGCCGTTTTGCAATTTTCCGTCTTCTTATGGTATTTTTTCGCGCCCAAAAATGCGTTAAAATTAGAGTCGAAATATGTAACTTTCGACGCTCATAACTTTCAAATATTTTCTTTTTTTACTTTTTTGCTTCCATACAGGGCTAGATAATGATGATACAAATTGATATCACTTTTTATTTTGAACGTACATCGTCAAACAGTAGCATTATCCCTAGACTACGTTTGTATGGAAGAATTTTCGACTAGTGTAACCTTAAAGAAAAAAATGTTCACGAACCTAGTAAACCCTTTTACTTGCAAGTCGCTGAAAACACCATCTATTGCCGTGAAACGGGATCGAACGCGATTGAGGTACTTACAAAAATAACAAGATTAATCAGATGAAAAACGCTAGTTACGTCGGCACGGTTTCGTTGTATGGGATGAGGCATCTGTATGCTAGTATTATATTATCTGTGCTTACAGGCATGCACATCACTGTCATAGTAGGTAAGTCGTATAAAGTAAAATAAGAATTTAAACAATCATAATGTAAAATCAAAGGACATAAAATAAAATAAATTATCACAAATTAAACCAAAATAAAATAATGAATTAAATAAAATTAAATCAACATCAAATAAGATAAAATTTACATATACATATCCTTGATTAAAATTGTATTAAATTAAATTTACATTAAAAACTAAATTATATAAAATGTCAAGTTATAACTTAAATCATTGTTAGGGCACATATACATTGCATTATCAAATCATATTACATTATTAAAAATGAAATAAAAATTTGGAATAAAATAATATTACAGATTAGCAGCAGGAGTAGGCAGCTGATTACAGATCAATGTCCACGATTTTAGATTTAAATTTTGGCAGAGTATCAAAGAAAATATCAATGCTGTTTTCGACAGAACATACTCTGTTATACAAAGTCAACATTCGGTTTAGCGGAGCATGGCGGCCCAGATTTGTGCGACATGTCTCAGTAACAAATACTCTAGTGGTGCGCTTGGACCTGACATGAGAGTAACGAGGGACTTCTAGGCTAATTTTGTCAAGTAGACCTGGCGTTGAGTTTATCCCGTTCACGGTTTTATAGAGTAATAACAGATCATTCATAGCCCTTCGTCGCTGCAATGTGTCTAACTTAAAATAACTCATACGTTCTACGTAATCGGCTCTATGGGGGCAATTGAGGTCTTTGGACCGCAAGCATCTAGTGAACTTTTTTTGAACGCGCTCTAGACGGTCTACGTAGATTTTGTAAGTAGGGTTCCAGACGGGAGATGCATATTCCACTTAACTGCGCACAAAGGCATTATACAACACTTTTAAGGCCACGGTTCCCCTAAATTCTCTGCAAACCCTATTAACAAACCCAACCATTCTCATAGCCTTCTTAATTACATTATTAATATGATTGGCAAAAGATAGATTACTGCTGAGCACAACCCCCAGATCCCGTATACTTTTAACCTCTTGCAGTGTTGTGCCATTAAGGGAGTAAGAAGAAGTTAATGGTGCTTTTTCCGCGTAAATGTAATGTGATTACATTTGCTGGCATTCAAAGTTATCCCATTTACCACACACCAGTTCTGAATTGAATCTAGGTCTGATTGGAGCAGCTCAATGTCTTCTTGAGTTTTTATTTGACGATAAATTTTTAGGTCATCCGCAAACATGGAACATTGGCTATGCTTGATGCAATTGACTATATGATCAATGAACACAATGAAGAGGATTGGCCTCAACGATCATGCTGACCTCATCTATATATGAAACTAAATTGGTGACGGTGGATTTATTGCTGCAGAAACCATGCTGCTTATGAGACAGTTGCGTTTTGACATGGGATGTTAACAGGGGGCAAATCATTGATACAAAAAGTTTTGAAAAAATAGACAAGATAGAGATTGGTCTGTAATTTTTAAAGTCTGCGCAATCTCCTTTTTTGAACATAGGTACCACATTGGCCCTTTTCTATTCTGTGGAAAATGTACATGTTTCAAGCGAGTTCATCATATAGAGGCCCTCCTTCTCCATAAAACTGGCCAGTAGGTGAACCCGGTGGTTCCGATGTCTAACTCCAAATTACCCAACTTGCAGCTCATCCTCATCTCGTTTGCCCAGTTTTGCGTTGAAGTCACCCATGACAACGGTGAAGTGAGTTTTGAAACCATGCATGGCTCTAGAGATATCCTCATACATGGCCTCTACCTCATCGTCGGGGTGTGCCGAGGTCGGGGCATAGACCTGTTTGTTTGTATCTTGAGGATATTCGCTGAAGTAAGTATTAGTATAAGGTACGCCACCCTGGTCCACACACTCTCGATCTTCACCACGTTGTTAACAAGGGACTTGTGGACGATAAACCCGACCCTGGGACTGCCGGTCACTCTCTCGGAAATAGAGGTCGATAATCGTCGAATGCGGTAACCTGCCGCATTTGACGATTATCGAGTCCTCCCCCTCTCTTCGGACTTCAGATAACCCTATAATAGTCCATCGTAACCTACTCAATTCTTCCTTCAGTTCGGTCATCTTCTCGACAGTCCTGAGTGTTCGCGTGTTATACGTTGCCAGGTCCAGTCGTCGGTGTATATATTGGGGTAGCCGGGTCCACTCCGGGGATTCTTAGCACCCCTTGCCTCGTCATCGCCTCGACCGCTACTGTAGTTGAGGGTAGACGGGCTACCGGGTACTCGGGGCCGTTTTTTAATCATGCTATTCATTTTGGTTTGGGGGGGTTTCCGTAATCGACACTCTTGGCAGGCGGGTTGGCGGTCGCAGTTTGTTCTTAAAGTGCACCGAGAACGCTACTGCCCATTCTCTGGTGGTTTCCCTTAGTCGCCTCTTACGACACCCACGGGAAGATATGGGATGGTGAAATTCTTTACGTCCGTCACCATACGGCACAATTCCCAATGATATATGAATTTTATTTCAATGCTTTTTAAGATGACATTGTTTTTAATTTCTACCCTTCAATAGTGAGGTGGGTAAATGAGCAATTTGCACTTTAATGTTTTTTTATGTTAGCCCATATTGTCCCACTGCTGGGCACCTCCGATTTAAATCAGTAAAATAATTTCAGAAACTAACAAACAAAAATCTTTGACAACCACTGTCGAAGCTAACGTTATCGGACCTCAGTCGCGTAATGTCATACTTTATCGAGTAGGCTTAGGGCGCCATTTTGTAATAATAATAGCGTGATTTGTTTCATATTGTAAGCTCATAATGAAGTACGGACTGTACGCCAGATGTATTAGCTACGTTATCAGGACAATGCCGGAGGAAACTGATTTATTTTGTGATTACTACTAATAATGGCATGGATTATGTGTGTAATTCGTTTTGTGGTTTTGAGTTATTTAATTGTCTATAGAATGGGGATAGGAATGGAATGGGGCTGAATCCGGTAAGACTGGAAGCCGACCCCAATATAGTTGGGAAAAGGCTAGATGATGATGAGAATGGGGATAGGAAGGACTAGATTATTATTGTAGGTACAGTTGTTCTATCTCACGACGGCGGGTTAGTCTCAGTCGTGTGTGTGATGTGTACGTAAGATCGGCGGGAGCCCTAGTATCACCAGAGCACACTGAAACAATTTGCATGTGCCTCACACACACGCCTAAGACCAACTAGCCGTCGTGTCGTTGAACATCTATAGACAAGTATCTAGTATTTTGACTTAATTTTAGTTTTTTGATACATACATACTCTACGAGAAGGAATGGGCCGTAAGCCACGCCGGTGTCACATGTCTTAGATTTTTTTCATTAATGGGATATGTTCGTTTCGGTACGGAACAGTAATGATGAAATAAATTACACAAAAGAAAGTTCTTGCTTGGGTACCCACGAACTACAACTGGCCAGTCGGCCACTGCTCTAAGGCCTCCTTTCTATGCATATGTAAAGCTGTGTCTACTCAAAAATGTATATGTTATTTATAATGGTGTGCATTACAGGATAATGATATGTTGTAGCAATTTTTATATTTTGTACTTTTTAATATTGAATAATACTTCGTTGGTAACCCTTAAATGAATAAATTCAGCACAAGAATTTTAGCCTGTTTCATACACACATTTCGTATTCATTTACCTCATACTCATAATAATATTTGTCGCACAAAAAATAAATAGCGCAAACGAGGCGTTACTATGTCACTATTACACTCGCGAGCAAAAGTGTGGCACATAACGTATAAGACTGAATAATTTTCACGGGCTCTGCGCGCTACTGTACCTACTGAGATACAGGGTTGGTAAATTGGCCAATGGATTGATGGAATTTGTACTTTTTGACCCTCTTGCGTCACCCTGGGTTATTCTTATACTTTACTGTACATCACACTAATATTTTAAAGGCGAAAGTTAGTGAGTGTGTGTGTTTGTTACTTCTTCAAGCTCAAACGGCCGGACGGATCTGGATAAAATTAGCACAGAGATACTTTAATGTTCGATATTCACGCGGGCAGAAGCTAGTTAAAAATAAAGACACATATACTTAACTTACTAATATCTTACTAACTCTGAGTTAGTAGCTTACCCCGTGTTATTTATGCAATTATGTATGATATATTTTAATTTGACCTCGTGTTAGCAACTTACTCTGAGTTAAGTTTTTGGCGCAAGAGCCCTCTTAGAAAGTTGTAATACATAAATATGAAGAGTCACGTAAGTTTCATCACTTATAGGTAGAAATAGCGGTGGACGAAACATAACATCACGATACTCCCAAGTATTCTCCCAATGGTTGGGCACACACAGTTGCCTGTAATGTTTAAGTACGACATGCCATCAACAGGGTACTGTTAAAACGGAAACTCCCGGAATCTTTTAAAAAAAAGATTTATTTTGATTTCTAGAATATAGGATAATAATTGGGGAAAATTCGGTACACGTCCCAACTCTTTGGATGCCAAACCCGGACTGGCTAGCAGCTAGTTAGCAAACCAAAGTTCTACATGGCGTGATGCTGACTAGGCATCAGTGTCAGCATTTATCTATACAGACTAGGGATGTAACAGTACGAATCCACACTCACCTTTTTTCAGGAAATATAAATTAAACTTTTTTGCTTATCCATCTAATTAATTTCGCAGGGAGGACTTCTAAAATAAAAATCAAATAGTTTATTTCAAATAAACTTTGAGTTTATTTCTAGGCAAGTGTGTTTCACCGTCGACCACATCATCGTTTACCAACAGATGAGATAGTGGTCAAGCGCGAGCTTTTGAATTGTCAAAAAAAAAGGATGACTCTAGTTGCAAATTTGCAAGCGTTAGTAGGTCTCAATGGAGAAGAATTTGCAAGAAACTCCACGGACACTCTTTTCCATCAGTTTTTACAGCTAAGTTATGTGGTCATAACTTAGCTGTCTCGGCCTGTTATTGTATTTTTTAAATTGTTTGTTACTCTAGACGCTTTTACGTGCTCGTCTTTTTGGATCGTTCTCCCAACTGATGGCGCCCATTCACGAATTTGACGCATGGATCGGCACCACTCAGCTCAACCAACACATGTGCCACCATCAGAGAGAAATTAGAGAGAGCATGACACACTCAACTGCCAGGGCACACAGAATTCAACGAACGACACATAGGTACAGTGAATGGTAGATTTACGGTCGGAACATAGTACTTACACATGTGCTGTGCAGTTATATAATACTAAAAGAAATTAAATTTATACAATACAAATATATTCATACAGTCTTCAGCAGGTCCAACAATACTCCAAAACTTTTCAGCCCATCACTTGTTTTTGCGCCCTAGTGGCTGCGGAGCAGGACCAGCATTGAGCCAAGCATTTTTATCAGCAATGTAATCCTCCAACTTATCATATGCTTGCCTGTTCTGTGTTCTTTTGGACCTATAGAGGTATGCGGTACAGAGTGTAAAGACGCGTAAACCTTTGTTAAAAAGATAGGAACTGCGACGGTAGTTTTCGGACTGGTGTATGTTTAAATGGCGCTCAAAACTCTGCTTGAGTGATGTAGGAATTTATGTAGGAATTAGTTTCGGCATAGATGTCACTGCAAACTGATCATGTATCACTGTCAATAACTACCATGATGCATAATAAAGTTAATTATAATATGAGACCGAAACAGTGCTCTATATTTTCAATGCGTCAACCCTAGCTTTAGTGCCGCTGAGATAATAGCGGTGCTCCTAAAAATGAACGATTACGGTCATCATCCCTTACTCAGGTGACACACCAGCGTTACTGGATCCTTTGCACTTTATACAGGATACCTACTTGTAAAGTTATATTGGGTTATTTTCGGTAACTTAATAACGAAGGTTCATGTTGAAATGTGATAATATGTATGTTATGTCCTGTACATATCATTGGCCCGCTCGTCACTGATAGCTTTGACCTTGAGCTGGCCCAGCGTAGTACGGAGTTTTGATAGAATGCGAGGTCAGCTTATACTGTTTTTTTACCACTGACGTGCACACACTTTTACTACGACCGAGAATCAGCTGTTTTCTACGTTTTGCCTAATTCAAAATGTACGAAACAGCTGATATGAAAGAATGAATTAAAAGTCATCTCAGCAGAAAGGCGTCCACTGCTGGACATAGGCATATAAGAGTCGCCACATCGTTCTGCCCTTTACGTCTCGCATCCAGCTAATTCCCGCAGTATATACCGATTTAAAAGTCACCCAGCCTTTATAAAGATAAATAAATACATTCTAACTCATACCCCACATCAGAGTATCGGACAGTTTAGATAATACTGGGCGGATCCAATTTATGCGTCTACCCATCCCTAGCGATACCGCCATATTTATCGACAACGACTGGGATCCGCGCTATTTGCACCGCTCTATCAATTGATATCGGCGTCGACAACTTTTGGTACAAAATATGTTGATGTTCGGTATTTAGTATAGGGAATTTAGAGTTGTTCGATACCAAATAATAGTTAGATGGTTTTAGATATTGCAATATCTAAAACCATCGGTAGTTTATTCCGATTATTCTTAACTAATATTGTAAAATAAGTTATATATATGTATGTTTATTTAAGGGGGTAATCTCTGGAACTCTGATCCGATTACTAATATTCCTTTACTGATTGAAAGCTACACTATCACTGAGTTTCAACGTTTTATAAATTAATAAAGTAAAAACAAAAACTCCGCGGGATCAGCCACGGGAGCGAAGCTGGAGCAAAGTAGAGTTTGATAAAACAACAGTTTGTAGATTTTATTTTTCTGGCAAACTACTAAAAATCGAGCCACATTGATCACAATACGTGAACAGGGTTGGGTAAGCTGATCCTTTAAGTTTTGGACTTTACAAAGCCATTTTATGCCAAATACTGCCAGAAACTGCAACCTATTTTCTGAAGAAAGCAGGTCCATACAATTTCAAGGGACCAGGGTGAGGAGCTTGCATGGGTGCTAAGGCGGGCGCGAAATTTCAAATATATGTAACTACTTTTAGGAATACTGAAGTGAAGTGACTGCATATAACGAGCGCTTAGCGTAACATGTCTAGCCTCCTCGCTACGACAACTTGCGATGCACTGAGGCCGCCGTACCCGCTCTGCTACACTGCGTTTACAGTCTGGACATATTGTCTTACTTATATATAGTAAACTAATGAAAGGCTAAATCATAACAGCCGCACTGGTCGATCATCAAGATTAAGCAACGCTTGTCGAGGTCGGTCCGTGGATGGGTGACCATTTCAACATACCGAGTTTCCTCCATGCCTCGGAAAGCACGTTAAGCCGTTGGTACCGGTTGTCATTTGAAGATCTTTGACAGTCGTTACGGGTAGTCAGAAGCTTGAGATCTGACGAAGAGCGATTACCGCCAGCAATTAAACAATTAAATGGAAGTATGTTTAAAAATAAATTGAAAAATGTTAATTGATAATGTATTTTATAATCTGCATGAGTTTTTTGATAAAAATAATACTTGTAAGTACCTTATTTCTAAATACTATTGCATATCCGACTTGGGTAGACTGTTGAAACTTATAAAATAATAATGTTTATTAATAAGAACTTAATGTACACAGTTATGCAATAAATATATCTTTATCTTTGTCACAGAGCAGTGGTGGCCCAGTGTTATCCGACGCGACTTACAAGTTGTAGGTCGTGGGTCCGAACCCAGGCAGGCGCTTTACTTTGTGTAAATTATTTCATCACCACTGCTCTCAAAACGGTGAAGGAAAACATCGAAACCGGCATGTCCTAGAACCAAAAATTCGAAGACATGTGACATCCACCAACCCGCACTGGGCCCGCGTGGTGGATTAAGGACCATTACCTCTCTCACAGAGATGCCTATGTCCCAGCTGTGGGAACATTATAAAGCTGAAGAAGATGATGATCCAAACATATGTAAGCCATGTTACAGCTTAATCGGATGTCAAGAAGTACTTGAAAAATGGACAACTACTTGCCGGACACACATACGGAAGCAGCGTAATATAAAACATGTTATACTAAAAAAAACACAAGTACAATCAATGCCAGAGCTTAAAATAGACGACACTTAAGTGATCCCATGAAAGGTTTAGAATATTTAGATTTTGATTTATTAGATGAGTTTATTTTATTAATTTTAGTTTATTTTTGAGTTGAAAGCAATTGATTATTAAAAATACTTATTTTTTGTTAAGTTGTTGTTTTATTAATACTACATATCAAATATTTAATAAACATACTTATTTAATATATTTACTCATTATTTATACCCAATAAATAAATAATACTATTCAAGTATCAAGATCTGCTGGGTTGTACTAACTGGGTTGCTATCTGAGCGATTGTGGCGCCCTCATTTAATTTCTACTCTTTTATGTCGCACTGTAATAGTACATTAATGCAGAATCCAGTAAGTTAGCCTTCCTGGCCAAGTATAAGTTTAACAACAAATTCGTTTAATTAATATTGAAGGTTACATTCATATTAGGGCAATTACTGATAGATATTGTGATCGATTTACCGGGGGCATTTATATTTGTTTGTTGTACGTCTTGATTAACGGACTCAAAAATATATCTATCTCATAAATTGTCATACCAAAAAAATAGATTGATATATATTTGGAGCCTCCCTCCTATAACCATGTTATACGAGTAATGGCTAAACTCACTTGTATATT
Source organism: Orthosia incerta (assembly GCA_948252205.1). Lineage (NCBI taxonomy): Eukaryota > Metazoa > Arthropoda > Insecta > Lepidoptera > Noctuidae > Orthosia > Orthosia incerta. The sequence continues at coordinate 32,293,377 of OX411744.1, read as the reverse complement.
AGAGGTCAGTGCTAAACTCTAATATGTGTCTGGCTGGTACTATGTTTTTTTTTCTAAGCAGATCTGAAGAGGGATGACCTACTGTCTAGAGATGGGTGTTTTCGGTTTTTTGCACAAACAGTTATGTAACCGTTATACAGATTTCATATCGATATCGAAAACAGTTTTCAGATATCGATATCATTTAGTACAGTTTGCATATGTTAAAATGTTATTTAGATGAGCAAACTAACAACGAACGCGAAATAATACTTAGAAAGAGAGGTAGCGCATAATTATGGTTCCTATCTTTTGTGAAGTTTGCGTTTTGTTCGTAGTTCGTACGTTTCCGCATTGTTACGGTTTTAAGTTTTGACTTATTCGTTCTCGCACGCTAGTAAGGTTTTTATTAGATGCAGTTTTTGTAAAATCGGTTATTTTGATATAGATATCGATATGATATGATATCTAATACATATCCGATATAAGTTACGTTTTGATATATCGGACCAATCCCTAGTAGTAAGTAAATTACATACTTACTTACTGGACAGTAGGAGATTCCAAATTTAAAATCTCGCATCTTACTGGACAGTTGTGATTAAAGTCTCCGGTAGAGTTCACTTTCTGGATACTTTTTAGAGATGTTGTGACAACATTACATACCATTTTAGAGAAAATTAAATAACACTCATAATGTAACTAATTACTCATAATAATTATCGTTAAGGAAAAAAAGACATTACATTAATAAGTTATCCAGTTACATACAGTGCTCTTGGGAGATAAGAGGGAAAGATTAAATATATGGTTCTCTTAGTTAATCAATTACGAGCACATATATACGTATTCTCAGTGGAATGCTTATTGCTAAGATTACTAAATATTTTAGCAAAAAAAAAGAAAATAAAAAAATAAAAAAAACCCGACTGCTTGAAAAACGAACTGAAAAGACGTAAACGAGGAGAAAAGCATGCTGTGCAGTCGAAGGATACATATTTGCGAGCTGGTTGACCAAAACCAGATGTATGCTCCGACTGCACAGCATGATTTTAATTTAAATTAACCCTCTACGATTTTAAATTAAAATATGTCGTACATAATAGGCCTGTGTTAGCTACTTACTCCAAGTTAGTACGTTTACCCAGCATCGCGCAAGCGGCCTTATTGGAATTAGGCTGAAAATCAGCACTTTTCCAAGATCGAAAAACAAAAGATTTCTGCCAGTCACCATTTCCTAGTATTTTAGGTAGGAAAACGAAGTGGCGCAACAAACCAGTTGCGTACTCAACATTTGTAATTAACAAGGAATGAATACAAAACTGTGTACAATACAAGTTAAATAAGTACAAAAGAGGTACACGCTTATTAAAATTAAATTTCAAGGAAAAGCTCTCGCATTTACTGTGCTATCAAGTATTTACCAACGGGCCAGCGTTTTACTGTTTCTCCAATGTAATTGTGTAACAATATGTGTAATTTAACCAACATTTACACAACAGTTACAAAGTTATTCTACACAAACTAACACTTTCTTTTATTAAGTTTTGTACTTATAAAAATGACAAGTCATGAAATCATATGAAGTATTTACGTAACAACTATCTAACTATGAGAAAATAATTTTCAACATTGTCAAGTTCAGCATAACTTCATTATATTCAGTTTAGCAGTTCCTGAGAAAGTGGTCACTAAACATACATACGGCTTTCGTCCAATTAGCACCTGCTCGCGGTTTGAGAGGCTAAAAATTTACTGTATGTATGATCTTCCACCATTACCTGATCGATTCATGGTGAATACAGACAATAAATTCTATATTTAAATAAAAATAATAATTTTGAGGTTGCACATTTTTGAATTGCCTGTAAAAATGTGTCAGTTGACAGTGTTGCTAGTGTTTTTGTATGTGGTGCTCTGTGAAGGGCTAGAAGATGCTGTCGAAGAGAGAGGGAAGAAGAAAATTGGACTGTTTAGTAAGTTTTTCACGTAAACTAGATTAACTTTTAATTTAAATTGCGTTAATGGACAATAATGCGTCTACCTTTTTTCTAAGAAAACTTCAAGCCGAAATCGATCGAATTGTTTCGCATTCCATCCATATAAACGTACTTGCAATTTAAAGCGTTTATCAGTGTGTTAAAAATCGTATCGCGTCGAGCTGGAAGGTCGCTTAGTCTGGGAAAATATTATGAAAAATTTTGTACCAACTGAATCTCTAATATTTAAAGTAAATGAAGTGAGAATTTATTTTGAAAAGGTTTTATGATGTATTGAAATCTATAAAATAAAATCAAAGTACATTTTAAATATTACATTCAGTCGTTTAAATCAAATTTATATGAAAGGTTCCGACAAATTCTGAACAATTCATTGGTCACAGAATGATACTTTAACATCACTCAAACAAAATATTTGTAGTTGGGACAAATCTATTTTATTGATGAATCGTAAACAAACTATATAAATAAATAGATTTGATGTGTCTGTTTGTAATATAAAAAAAACTGGACAAGTGCGAGTCGGACTCGCACATTAAGGGTTCCGTACCACTATCGCAAAAACTGGCAAAAAAATCACGTTTGTTGTATGGGAGCCCCACTTAAATATTTATTTATTCTGTTTTTAGTATTTGTTGTTATAGCGGCAACATAAATAGATCATATGTGAGAAACAATCGTGAAGTCTTAGTAATAGGGTCCCCTTTTTACCCTTTGGGTACGGAACCCTAAAAAAACACCTATTTTACCCCGGACGGAAAAAGATCGGTGTTATAAGTTTGACGTGTGTAGTTGTGTCTGTGTGTGTCTGTCACCTCAGTCACCATAGTTCCTAAATGGATGAACCGATTTGGATTTAGTTTTTTTGTTTGAAAGGAGACTTTATCGAGTGTTCTTAACTATGTTTAGAAATCGGTTCAGCCGTTCAAAAGTAATGCGCATTCGACTCTTTAAAGCAGGTTTTTTTTACGAAATACGCATGAAAGTGTACACGGTACTTAGAACAACAAAATAAAATGTTATTTTTTCATTTTCGTCTGTATTTTCCGAAACGGCTGAACCAATATTGACATAAATTTCACTGGCATTGAGCTGATGTTATTAGGAATAAATTAAACTTATTTTATCTTAGAAAATGAATTAGATTTCCACACAAAAAAATAAATATTTACCATGTTTTCATTTTACGAGTTTGACGCGGACGAAGTCGCGGGCAACAGCTAGTTGATTCGTAAGTGGATGAGGTTCAATAAATTTAAATGTGCACGGCCATTGGAAAGTGATTATCGAATACAACAGTCAAATCAACAGTCAAACTATCGTTCGAAGCTATTTGTCACTATTCTAATAATATAACGTTTTGTTGTTGGAGTTTTTGATTGATTTGTGGCGTAAATTTATTTTAGGTTGAATAGATTGTAGTTTTTAGGCAAGCAGATTGTTAAATGAAATGTAAAAAAATTGGAAAATTATTGGATGGATGGAGGTTACTCTAGAGTACATTCTCTTTAAAATTGTAGTGTTACTTGTAAGGGACCTTCCTGCTGACGCGATAGGCGATATCGCGAAAGAATTTTCAAAGAAAATTTAAAGTACAAATCATTCGAAATGGATCTCATTGTGTCCATGTGAATATACTTGCAATTTCGTTTAGTAAATAAATAAAATTTGTAGACTAAATTGACAGCTGCCAATTACCTTATTTTCTTTTAATGTTGCAAGCGCTGAGCATAGTGTTGTAGGTGACTCAATCATAAGTGATTCATCGAATCGATGTGACATGAATCCTCAATTAAATTTCACGAATTGGTGTAAATAAATTTTTGACGTGACAACGTCTAATAAATCGATGAACGCCGGCTGCACGCACGAAAAAGTGTAACGTGACGCTCATTGTAACGTTACGATCGGAGCGAGAGCGCTACACGAGCGAGCGAACGCCACGATTTTTCAAAGGCAATCATTTCATCAATGGTTTCTTATGACGTTGTCACGTTAATCTATCGTCCGCAAACCGACTTTTTATGAAAAAAACGTAAAATATTTAAATATACAAGTAGTAATGAAGAAATGATGATGATGAAGGGCCGCTAGTTTCTCAACATATGTATTTTTTTGTTGTGTAATAGTTCCATTTTCGATCTACATCGATTTTCGATCAGCTTTCGATCACTCAGGATACGACGCTATTTTTATGTAACGATGAAGTTGCAAACCCCATTTTGTCTACGAAATAAAAAAAATAAGATTAGGTACACTGGGTACACAGATATTCAGTTTCTTCTTAAAATTCGATAATCAAATCAAATAAAAAAAAAGGTAAAAAGAGATCCATTCAGGAAAAGCGGATCCATTGGTTCTGAAAAAGAAAACAAAAACTTTATTCCAGATTAGTTACTCATACATAAATATCCCCATAGCCTAATAAACAAGGATTACCTACCATGTAGATATTAATAAAAATAAATAAGATTAGTTTATTGAATTCCTCCTCACGAGTCACGGATGGTCGGGCGAAGCAATTACTCTGCTAGTCCACTTTATTGTTACGTCCGAAAACCCACGGATTTGTGCTCGGCTTAGTATGAATATGAAGATACTTACGATAGAAAGAAGTAGAATCTTTTTTATTTGTTAGGACGTAAAAGATGAAGGTTTTTGTCGAGAGGATTTCGGTAACTTCCTTGATATTTATGTCAATCACAAAGCGCTTCTATTTCTTAGATAATATGTTACTAACAAGAAAAATAGATATGTCTTTACTATACTTATTTAGTTTGTAGGAATAACCATATTACAGTGCCTTGTGGGTCCCAACAACGAGGAAAAATACCTCACTGTAATAGTATCAACTAGCACGTGTCTTACATTGTGACTTTTTCTGGCGGCCGGGCGACCTTACTTAATGTCAATTCCATTATTAACCGACTTTCCAAAAAGGCTAGAGGTTCTATGTTCCATGTAGGAGGAGGTTGATGTTTTTTTTTTTTCACCGATTGCTCCGTCAGTTGTAGACCGATTTTGATTTTTTTCAAACATTTTTTGCCCGAATTGGTCCCTTTTAAATTTCGAACAAAACTCTTCCATAAATGACGGCAAATCTCTCGGGATAGCTGCAATTGCTTGTCTGTTTATTGTTTACACCATTTCATAATATAACAACACGCCGGTGCGCTCTAAAGAGGTAAGCAGATGTATACAGTTCACCCTGCAACACGCTCAATCCACCGGTTATGTTCAAGTTTCATGTTATTCGGGCAATCTATTCTGGCATCACTTTGGGCATTATTAAAACGTTTTACAACAAAATGCAACCGACTTGAAAAATAACTTCAATTATGGCAGTCGGTGTCAAAAAACGATGAAACGAAACCAGAAACACCGAATTCTGATGTTGAAGTTACTTTTTCGTTACGTCGCGCGTCGGTTGTTTTTCTTTTATTTTTCACCTCAGATACGTATCACACTTTTCACGCCAATCCGAAATATTTTGAAGGAATTTTCCTATTTGTTTCATATGTCTGAAAAATTTGTCTGCTCGGCATCGTCTTTACCGTAATTAATGTTCTTGAACTGTCAAAATGAATAAATGCTGCTAAATTGTTTCTTCAAATCAAATCAAAACTTCTCTATTTCAATTAGGCTACAAAGCGACACTTTTGAAAGTCATATATTTAAATTTGAAAGTGATAATAATTGTACTACCGTCCATTCGGAAAAGTAGCTTGTTATGGAGAAGGACGGACAAGAAACTCCACAAGTCTTCTTTTCATCAATCGACTTCGAATAATCATGTATTTAACGCGAATGCAATTTCTCTAACCCTTCTCATTTCTTCCCTTCTCTTTTCAGTATACTTCGTGGACCTAGTAATCAAGAAGATCTTCATCCTCAAGCTGATCTACGCGTTTGCCTTCTGGCTCCTCCTGCACAAGGCTGGCTACATCTTTGGCTGGTTCCTGAGCTACATCAAGGAGAAGCCGGTGTACCACGACCACCATGACCATGACCACCATCATGTGGAGTATGGACCTCCAGGCCCTTATAGGAGGGTCAATCAGAAGCCGTATAACCCGTATTCGAAGCCTAGTTCCTCTGCGTCGAAACCTTCCTATATTCCCATGTCTTAAAATAATGAAATCCGATTGCGTCTCGTTAAAAAATGAGATCTTATCTAACCTTAGTTCAAGCTTAAAATTAGAACTCGTTTTTAATGAAACGGTTTTACGTTTTCTCAAGTTGCTGAGAAGATATAGGGTCTTATTTATAAAAACTTTTTCAGTATGATTAGTTTAAGCACTAGATTAAAAGATTCCTAATTCAAATTTTCTATCTGAATTGTATCATTTAAAATCGTTTTGAAGGTTTCGTACCACAAAAGGAAAAAAAAAGGAACCCTTATTGGATCACTTGTGTTGTCCGTCTGTCTGTAAAGACACTTTATCTCGGGAACGTGTGAAGGTATCAAGTAGAAATTAATATCGCATACTCAAATTTGAAAGTCCTTGTAGCCGTGAAAAAATTAAACTTCTAGATCAACGCAATCAAGACATACAGCCGTTAATGACGCATATTTTATACTCACAAAGGAATCAAAATCTACAGGGTACTTCCCGTTGACCTAGAATCCTGAAATTTGGCAAGAAGCAATGTCTTATAGCACAAGTAAAGGGAAAAACCCGAAAACTGTAAATTTGTACCAACATAAAAAAAAAAGATTATTATCTTGTTTGCAGTTGGTAAACTGACCGTGACTTATGTCAATGTATGGGGATTACAGTTTTCCAACGGCAAAGTTAATTTTGTCCCTTAATTCTTTTTATTTTATCGTTAGAACAATGTCCGCTGCCCTCATAGTTTATGAACTTCAGTAATGTTATTTAATTATTTTGGTAGCTGTTTGTACGGAACCATCAGTACGCGAGTCCGACTCGCACTTGGCCAATCTTTTTAAATTTGGTAAGGCTGATAATTGTGTATTTGTGTATGTATGGTTTTGACTGTATTTAGTATCGCATGAATTTGTGTGTGTTTGATATTTATTGATATAACTAAGTATGAATGGTATATAATGCCTATGTTTATTGATTTTTGTGGGTGGATTTGTAAGTTCTAAATCTTGCATCGAGATGTAAATGATTTTACTTGTGAGATTTGATCCCACGCTCAGTAGAGTAAAGTTGAATGAAGAGATGTTCTTAGAAAATGAACATAATTTATTGTGATTGTAAATAAGTATAAATAAAAAACTAATTTATTGATGCGATCTCGTGTGTTTATTACTAAATCCTTAGTTTCCCTGTCCTACTAGGCGAATTGAAATACGTGGCACAACCATCAAATTGCTTCAGAACTTTCTCACAAACGGACCCAGTGTGTTAAATAGGCGACCACATCATCATCATCAGCCTATAGCAGTCCACTGCTGGACATAGGCCTCTCCAATTGCACGACATTTGGTTCGATATTTGGCAACTGTCATCCACCTGCTACCAGCCACCTTTCGGAGGTCGTCACTCCACCTGGCCTGAGGTCGTCCCACCTTACGTTTACCAGGTCGCGGTCTCCAATTAAGAACTTAAGTGGCAGTGCGCACGGTTGGCGCAGTGGTTAAGCGATTGACTGCTGCGCTGCGTGTCGCGGGTTCGATTCCCGCACGGAACAAATATTTGTATGACCTACAGATAGTTGCTCCGGCTCTGGGTGTTTGTGTATGTGAGTTTATATGTTTGTAAACGCACCCACGATACAGGAAGAAATTCCTAGTGTGGAGCAACGTTTATATAAAAAAAAGAAAAGAAAAGAAAAAAAGTGGGCAGGGCACATTGCTCGCAGAACGGATGACCGTTGGGCCGAAAAGTTCGAGTGGTGACCGCGAACTGGAAGACGTTGCATTGGAAGGCCTCCCACTAGGCGGAGCGACAACCTGGTCAAGGCTGCGGGAGTCCGGTGGATGCGAGACGCACAGTACCGATAAGTTGGAGCAGATCAGATCGCATTGTGGCTACGCCAGGGGTGACTATGTCCAGCAGTGGACGTCTTTCGGCTGAAATGATGATGATGATGACGATTATTTTTATAAAGATCTAGTCTAATTTAACTAGCCTATAAAAATGCCTCAGTGCAGAGCAAAAGCCTAACCTCTGTCTTCTTCTAGTTTGGGCCACCATTTTAGGTAGGATTCGAGCTCGTTACGTCATCTTGACAAAGAAAAGATAGATAGACAGTTAGAGAAAATGCAACTTTTTTTTTTTTTTTTTTTTTTTATTATATATAGGCTTGCGCTTGACCACTATCTCACCTGATGGTAAGCGATGATGTGGTCGACGATAGAGCACGCTTGCCTAGAAGAAACCTATTCACTCTTGACTTAAAGACCCCTAGATTGTAGCTATCGGGAAACACAGATTCCGGCAGGGAATTCCACTCTTTAGCTGTACGCATAATAAAAGTGTCCCCAAAACGTTTTGTGCGTATGGGTGGGATGTCCACCATGTACCGATGACGCATCGCCGTACGTCTGGTAGTCCGATGATGGAACGGGCTGGGCGGAATTAAATCATGTAATTCCATCGCACACTCCCCGAAATGTAACCGATAAAATACCGACAAACTGGCAACTCGGCGACGATGTTCAAGGCTCTGGAGCTTTGACTTGACCAGTGCCTCATTACCGATGAGTTTCTTGGCCCGCTTTTCGATCGACTCTAGTGCATCAAGCTGGTATTTGGCAGATCCATCCCAGAGATGAGAACAGTACTCCATGCACGATCGAACTTGCGCTTGATACAAGTTGAGCAGCTGTTCCGGCGTGAAGTACCTTCTCACCTTCGCAAGGATCCCCAACTTTTTGGCAGCCAGCTGAGCCTTTGCCTCAATGTATGGCCCAAAATTGAGAGTCGATGTCAACGTAACGCCAAGAAGCTCAAGATGGTCCGTTATTGGCACGGTTACATCACGGAAAGTAGGAGCCGGGTGGAATTGGCTCCTTTTAGCGGAAAAAAGACACGCCTGGGTTTTAGCAGCATTAAACCTGACCAGATTGGCATCGCCCCATTCGGAAACTGCCTGCAAGGACAAGTTCAAGCGCTCCAGCATGGCCTCCCGGAGAGACCGGACCTGAGGCCCGGTAGCACGCGCGTTGGACAAGTATCTCTCAGCAACAGTGCTGTCGTCTGCATACCCAAAGGTGCCGGGCTTCAGCAGATCGTTAATGTGCAACAAGAACAATGTTGCTGAGAGTACGGACCCCTGAGGGACCCCGGCATTAATATCCAATTGGTCCGACGAGCAGCCATCGATAACCACTCGAATGGACCGATCTCTCAGGAAGTCTGCAATCCAATCACACAGACCACCGGGCAAACCGAATGAAGGAAGCTTACCAATAAGTCTTTCGTGCCAGACCCTATCGAAAGCCTTCGAGATGTCGAGGGAGACGGCAAGCGCTTCCCCATGCCTCTCGATGGCCTCACTCCATATGTGAATGGCATACGCTAGAAGATCCCCAGTAGACCGATTTCGCCGAAAGCCGTATTGGCGGTCGCTAAGGATATCGTTAGTTTCTAGGTATGCCAGGAGCTTAGTGTTGAGTACACGCTCCATACTCTTACAGAGTATGGACGTTACAGAGATGGGTCTGTAGTTGGCCGGGTCAGCTCTACTGCCCTTCTTGGGCACGGGCTGTACGTTGGCTTGCTTCCAAGCATTCGGCACTGTTCCAGTCTCATATGAAAGGCGGAATAGGCGTGTCAAGATCGGAGACAGTTCAGGCGCACAGGTTCTAAGAACTATAGCTGGTATGCCGTCAGGGCCGGTAGCCTTGTTCACGTCGAGGTTGCGCAGCACCCTACGGACGTCCTTTTGATGGATGCGAATGTCCGACATACTCGTCTCGCACCCATCAGGAGAAGGAGGGGGCTGCGAATCACCAGGATTCAGACGCGAAGATTCCGCAAAGAGGGAGGCAAACAAATTTGCCTTCTCCTCAGCGGTGTGAGCCAGTGACCCATCGGGTTTCAGCAGTGGTGGTAGTGAGGGACGGCAGAAGTTCGACTCGACCGACTTAGCCAGGGACCAGAACGCTTTACTACCTGCTGGGTAAGAAGCAAGTTTGGCCCCCATTCGGCCAATGTGGTCGAATCGAGCCCCACGCAACACCTTCTTGCAGGACTTGGCAGCCCTGTTGTAGGCTCTCTTCTTCTGACCCAAGTCACTCGCTTTACGCGATCGAGCGTCGACCCATGCGAGGTACGCCTCATGTTTAAGCGCGTCGGCGCGACGACATTCGGCGCCAAACCATGGCCGGTCAACGCTGGAAATCGTTATGACAGAGAACGGAATGTAGAACTCCATTCCCTGACACAACACATCAGTAACGGCGTCCGCGCACGACGAAGGATCAGCCGAAGAAAAGCAAGTAGGCTGCCAAGGATAGCAAGCGAAGAAAGAACGCATGCCATCCCAATCTGCTGACCTGTACCGCCAAACCCGCCGGATGCCTCTTGGGCTGGGATCGGGCGGGGAATAGACGGACACAGACTTCACCAGACAGTGGTCGGAACTACCCAGGGGTGAACTTATCGACACAGAGTATCTGTCTGGATCTGTTGTCAGCAGAAGGTCCAAGCAATTCGCTGCGCTGTGCAAGCAAAACTTATTTCTAACAGACTGCGCTCGAAAAACATTACCCTCTGTAATGTTTTTCGAGCGTATGCATATGTTTATATGTATGCCCATTTTTATAGCACGCTCTACAGCCCAAACGGCTTGACGGATTATGACATAACAAAATGAGGTGTCGTTGTATTCGTGTCAATTGTGGGCGTAACATAGGATATATTATTTTTAAATATGGCACCACTCCCCAAAAAAGGGGTGACAGAATTTTATTTTCGTTGTCATAACAATATGGGTATCTAATGAAGGCACAAATTAAAGATAAGCGGTACTTTGATAGCAAAATAAGTAATCTTTTACCACACATTTATTTGGAGAACGCGTTTTTCCATTAATAAATCTAAAAAGTTTGAAAAATTATTAACTGAAAAGAGCATAAAAACTAAATATTATAAAAACAAAAATCTCGACTGCTAAGAAATTATTAACTGAAAAGAGAAAAACAAGTACTAAGTATTATTTATACATAAAATATTTCGAGATGCTGTCAGGACAACAACATGTCAAACTAAGTTTTGGTAGGCTTTTAGGGTTCCGAAGTCAACAAGGAACCCTTATAGTTTCGCTCTGTCCGTCCGCAGCTTAGCTCAGAGAATCTAAGTACTAGAAAGCTATAATTTGGCAAATAAGCTTTAAATTGCAAATTTATGTTAGAGTCAAGTGTCCCCCTGCCAGCGAAACGGTTGCTCTTGGCTATGTGAAAAAAATCACCGCAGTAGTAAATATAACGAAATTAAAAGGAAAACTATCAGAGATAAGTAGGCTTTAAAAGTTTACGAGTATAGTCGTCCAACTTATAAAATGTACTTGGAACAGTAAAATTTTTGTACAAATGCCATTGAAAAATTACTTAAATAACGTTGTTAGCTGTGTAAACTAGATAGTAAATAATTATATGCTTATGAACCATGTCCGTGTATGAATTTGACTTTTTTACGACAATCGCTATCGCCACGCTTTCGATGATAGAATGTCACTTGTCTAGGGCCTTGTTTAGAGCCTTAGCTCTGCAGTGAGCGGTTTTTATTAGGCTTCCGAAGTCAACAAGGAACACTTAGGTAGGTTTGAAAATACTCATACAAAAATATTTGTTTTCAGATTATAAATATTTGGAGATTTTAACGAAGACTATTATTATTATTATATACTTTATTATACACCACAAAAAAACATACAGGACAAACGTTCACAATAACAAGTGTACAATGGGCGGTCTTATCGCACTAGGCAATCTCTTACAGACAACCTTTACTATCTTCGTAACGGCAATACTGCAATATTCAAATTATTAAGTGACGTTCGTTTTAAATCTTTATTACGAACGCTTGTAAGGTGCAAACGCAATTTTTTTATTTTATAACACCTTCTTCAGTTACCATCGTCCTATGTGGGCCCGGTTTTAGACGTTGTGTGCCGCTGAAACCGCTTTAATTTTTATGTAACAACAAAAAACCCTCTTCTTAGACCACACCCTCCACATTATTATGCAACTACGGAACCCTAGTATTACTGCGCGTGGCCCGACACGCACGTGGCCGGTTTTTTTTATTGATGCCCGCACACTATTAGTGAAACATGTTTTTTTCGTGCAAATTATAAATTGGCTTTAAAAAAAAATAACAAAGCGATATTTTTCGCTACTTTTGGATACTTCTGCAAAACGACTTGGATGTTTAAAAATATTTTTACACAGATAAATTTATGGCTAGAATTTCTTCATAAATGAAATAGCATTATTAAGTAAATCAAAAAATATTGTGCAAACAAAACTGTCCAAAAGGAGATCTGGGAGTACGGCCAGTATAGCGTTAACATTGGGAAACATATACGCCACCATTGCTTATCAATATAGACAGATAGATAAAACATTTATTTAGTCACAATCACAAAAGACACAGTACAAAATCACAATTAAATTTTCAATTTAAACGAGGTATATAAAATAAGGTGATAAAACAAAAAAAAAACATACAAGAAATAAAAGTGACTTAGAATACATACCTCAAATAGTAGATTATAACGATTAAACACAGTGCGGTGTGCGTCTTAAGGTTCCACCAAATGAGAGTCCAGCTCAGCACGTGTCAGGCAAATATACCTGACGCTGATATTCTGCTGGATCCCTGCAGTGACATATGGTCGCCAAGCAGACGTGATTATGTTGGTGTTGTTACAGTGAATATGTTTACTGTCATTCATTTTGTTCGGAGGAGCTCGTGGCTAAATAATAAAACTTGATGGGTCGATCTTCAAGGTTCATCAACGCTTGACGAGGTCGATCCCGGCTGTCATTTGAAGATCTTTGACAGTTGTCACGGGTAGTCAGAAGACTGAGACCTGACAACAGTCTGGCCAAGGGGTATCGTGTTAGCCAGTAACTGGGTTGTGGATGTCAGATAGGCAGTCGCTCCATGTAAAATATTGATATTCAGCTGAATCCGGTTAGACAAGAAGCCGACCCCGATATAGTTGGAAAAGCCAGGATTTTTTTTTTTTTACAAGTAACGCCGGATGATAAACTATATTTTCCCAGCAAGTAAACAACTAGCGCCCCCTGGCGACGGCTGCGGCGCATGCCTGCCACTTGTGGTGCCAAGTTCTGTGCGTTTTATCTTGACGTTAATATGCCGTTGTTTCCAAAGTATTTTCGAACAATAAAATGTAATGAGCGCCTTATTTTGCACGCTTTTGTTTTAAAAGTCATTTACTTATGTTCATATACCTAGTTATACTGTTGATAGTTAAAATGTATTAGAGTAATATTGCAAAGAAATGGTTATTTGGACTATGATTTGGTTTGTAACTTAGGAGCGATTTAGAATAGAATAAGAATAGAATAGAAAACATTTATTCGACATAGACACAATACAACAACAACAATCACAAAGTAACAGAGAAGAATAGTAAAAAAAGTACAAACAAGGTTTAAGAATGATTGCGCCGAGCGTGCCCACACCGAAAGGGTTACCAACTCAGCATTTGCTGGGCAACAGACACCCAGCGCTGATTTTCAGTTGGCACCCCGCTTGTGACACACGGACGTGGGTAAATAAAATAGATACTTAAAATAATGTCATAAAGTGCTTAACTTATAAACTTAAAAATATGTAAAATAGATAATATAAAGTAATAGAAAAATATATAATGTATTATAATTAATTATTTTGAATTAAGTATTTGCAGTTCCTCCTCCTCGCGTCGATTCCCCAATGTTGGGGGTCGTGACCACATCATGGTTTCAAAACCTTATCTTTGATGATGTTTCTCCATCTGCTCCTATTCTCAGCAACGTGCACGGCTTCTGAGGCTTTGATGTTCAGCGAGGTTCGGATTTGGTCTGACCAGCGTATAGGACTTTGCCTCTAGGCCGTTTACCCTCGACTTTGCCAGTGACAATTACCTTCAGTAAGTTGTCACCAGGTTTACGCGCAATATGGCTATAGAAGTCAAATATCTTGTGGAGGCACACATTCGACAATGTAGGCCTTTTTTTCAATTTTGAGGTCCTGTAATATCGAGATGTTCGTCCTGTGCACCGTCCACGAGATACGCAGCATCTTCCTGTAACATCACATTTCAAAAGCCTCGATGCGTTTGCGATCAGCGGCTTTTAGAGTCCACGTCTCGTATTTGCAGTTAAGAACGTCTAAAACCCTACTTAAGTTCGAAAAAAATACAGGTTTTCTGGCTGAAGAAGTATTGCAAATACCCAACGTAATTTAAAAATTTAGTTATAGGTGGTTTTTAAACTTTTTTGAATAAAATGTTTTAAGGGTTCTGTACCCGAAGCATTGAAACGGAACCCTATTGCTGTCACTCTAAGTGACAGTCTGTCTGTCCGTCGTCTGGTGGTCGTCTGTCACAAAATTTTGTGCCGAAGAATTTTTAACTTCCCATTGACCTATGAACTTGAAATTTGGTGATATTGTTTATTATTATCTATACTATAATATTATTAAAGATGTAAAGTTTGTGAGGTTGTAGAGGGTAATGTCTGGATCTACTGAACCGATTTAGAGGAAAATTGGCATGCAGATAGTTTGAGACCCTGTGATGGACATAGGACAGTTTGTATTCCCTTGGGATGAAAAACACTTTATACGCGGGCGTAGCCGCGGGCAAAGCTAGTAAAGTATATTTCACTAACAAATACAAATATATTCTACATTCGATACGGAACCCTAAATGTGCAAAGTCCGACACGCACTTGACCGGTGTTTTTTTAATGTATTTTTTTTCTTCTCTTGTACTGTATTCATATTTGCAAAATAAAAAACTTACTTTAGTTTACAAATAAGTTACAAAAGAGTCAGTTTTAAATATTGAGGTTTTAAATATAAGCAACTACACTGAGACATCAAGTCGTCACATTAATCTGTTTTGTTTTCAATCTAAATGTATTTAATCTTGTCTCCCTGTTAACAACCCTCTGAAAATAATGTTCTAATATTATTCGTGACCTTTCGTTAAATCAGCGCATTAAAATTTAATCTTAACATCTCGTCCAATTTTAGCTCACATCCTAAAGAAAATGAAAATAACAATTTCAGAACGCCATCAAATCATAAACTGGATAAAACCAGTTCACTCCGGTTATAACCGCCCGTAACCAGTTTAATAATCTTTAGTATCGCGCGCGCGGTACTTAAAGACTGTCATCTGAAACTGTACACAGTTTCAGCGACTTTATTTACTGTTAAAAGCAAAAACTAACTAATTATGAGAGGTTTCATTGTTAAAGCTTTTTGAATTTTTTTAACGGTGATGACGTTGTTCTCTCTTCGATCTTGCCATATATATTGCTGTCAAATAAGATTATCGATACACAGATGACTTGTGATCTCTAATTAACTGTAGTTTTTTATTAATTGAGTGTACAACTTTTTCAGGAGTAAATTCTCCATGGTAGCAAAAAAGTGTTCCGTATGTAGTATCTGATAAAGGGAAAACTCGCACAGCTCATACTGCTGAGCACGAGGTCCTCCTGGTTCGATGCCCGGGTCGGGTTAAGTGTTATTGGGTTTTTCCATCCGGAATTTCTCAGTGGAAGCTCAGAATTGTACCCGGTTGATGGCAATAGTCTCGCTCTTATTACATGGGACTTAAACATAGGTAACGTGGCAAGTGTGAGTGTACTGTAATAGAGGTGCCCCTTTGCCTAATCTTTCAGGAAATACGGGCGTGTTGTTATGTTATGTGAACTGACAAATAAAATGCACAATAACATTCCGAAAAATTCAAAAAGAAAACCACACAAAAATATCTAGCAATTTTTCAGTGTCACATTCACACCTCGTCGAAAGCCAGCGCAACTGACGAGAGATGTAAATTATGGAAACATACACACACTACTCCTCCACACTACATCACTCCGGCAGAGAATCTGACCCCTGGACACGAACGGCAGTGGCCTATCTGGAAATCCCTAAACCGATTGCGGACCCAGGTTCGCCGCTGTAGAAAGAACCTGGCCAAATGGAGTATCATAGACCCATCCAAAACACAGTGCCAGTGGCCCGTTCGCAAGATATGGCCCACCTCCTTGTCTGCCCTTCATGCCTGACCACCTGCACCTACACCGAGTAGCTACATACTGGTCAGACAAAATCTGAATGGTTGAGACTATAGTTTGAGTTAATCGACATGATAGTGAAGAACTAGTGTCACATTTATGATGACAGATCACGTCACCATCACAAACTTCATACAGCCAATTGTTTGTTTGCCCAGAACATCCACGAAATTGATCTGTCACGTTCATAAATCAGGAATAACAGTGAGTATTAATTTATGCACGCGACTGTACCGGCTCCTAGTGATAATTTGTAATTTAGGGCCGCACATTTGTTACTGGATGAGTTTTTGGGTGCAGCGCAGGAAGGGACCGTGGGTGCATGACCGACAAAGCTGGGCAAAATACTTGCTTTGCTTTTATCAAAATACTATCTTGCATGTATTTAAAATATAAATACAAAATATTTGTAAATCGTATGTTTGAAATATAAAACACAGTATTTTAACTATTTTTATCGACAAAATTAATTAATACACAGAAGATTCGTGAAAATAACCGTTTGAAATGACAATTGACAAGATATAAGACAATTTAACGCAGGCAGTCAATATTATGCTTACGAAAGCGATCGAGCGCTATTTTTGGCATGCACCCATTAATAAGATTGCTAAATGTATTTTGAAGCCATAAGTATTTGAAATACTAAATGTAATATACATCAGTGTCAGGTATTTCAAATACCAATAACAATTTTTTCTAAGCAGTAATTGAATTACAAATATTAAATACGTATTTCTATTTTAATTACAAGTAAACCAAATACTGCCCAACGCTGATGACCGATGTAAGGTTGCCTGAAATATACTGATATTTTTGACGTAGCTATATTGTTTTCCTACTCTAAACACAATTAAAGAAACCTCACATAATTCTTTTCGGTTTTAGACGAGCGCGAAGCGCGAACGTAGCGTCTCCGTTACAGCTTGGACAAACAATCATGCTTTCGTATGTCCGGATGTCCGGCGGATGTCCGGCTGTTGTCCTCTAGAAGTCGCATTTCTCAACCGATTTTCGTTAAATTTAGTGAGCAGGTTCAATGATTATATGGAATTTTTCATAATGGCTCATCCATTTTGAGAAATTGCCAAAACACATCCGACAAATAAAAAAACTTTTTTACAAAAATACTACCGGCTATAATTAACTTTATTTTTGGAAGTCCATAACGCAAAAAATTGGTACCTACCAAAGACACCGACTTCCAAAAATAAAGTTATTTTTCATTTTGTAGTTTTCTTATTTGGAAGTCGGTAGTATTTTTTGTAAAAAAGTTTTTTTATTTTTCACTTTTTATTAGTTTTTAGTTGTACCTATAACCTGTGAAATGTGAATGTACCAAGGTGAACTGTACACATCTGCGTACCCCTTTAGAGCGTACTGGCGTGATGTTATGTGATGAAATAGGCATTAAGTCCGCCTATGTACTTTTATGTTGCATGAAGTTTTAATAAATAAATAAATAAACAATAAACAGACATGCTATTGCAGAAATCCCAAGAGATTTGCCGTTAATTATTGAAGAGTTATGTTGTATATGTCTGAAGCTCTTCATCAGAACTTCAACAAATTAAAATGGGATCAACATACACCATACTCTTTCAAACAAGAGCATTATCAAAATTGGTCCACAATTGACGGAGATATCGGTGAACATACACAAACAAAAAGAAAACATAAAGTCGAACATAGAACCTCCTCCTTTTTGGTAATTCGGTGAAAAAAACAAAAGAACAGACTCACGAGGTCGACAGCTCACAGAACCACTGGTCTTATTGCTGCTAAAACAACAGTTCAACCTCGTATACTGGCTAGAGCAGACGCATTCTCAGTTTTACTTAAATTTTGTAGTTCGGTGCCATATAAAATCTAACTTTGCTACTAAGACAAAGAACTCAATTTCGTCATACACCTGTTTGTTTTTAAATAATTTTGCTCGTAAGTGACCCAGTGATTATCAGTTCGCGTGTCGCGAGAGTGAGGCCCTCTTCACCCCCGCGAGTAAACGGAACAGTGGTTATTTTTCGTCTCTTTTACTCAGCACTCACATCTGTTGCCATAACAGCCGACTATCGCCGGACTGGACGCTTCCATTATGCTGCACACGCCGAAAAGCAGCAAATGCCAATCTGTTCCTGATCTACACACAGGCGACGACGCTGACCCTAATGTGACTCAGAGAAACTTTAAGAGGAAGCAGCCAGAATGCGACTTGAGGAGGGATATTTCTGCACTTTCCGAGGAATTCAAGAGATCAATGAGCTTTCTGAGCACTGAAATACGCGACCAGTTTTCCAATATCAACGCGAGTATTAGTAATCTTCGAAATGATTTTAATAACTTAGCAACTGCCTCCTCTCAAATTCAATCTGAGTTTAAGGAATTACGCTCTGATTTTTCCAATACAAAAAAGGATATATCAACTCTAAACACAAAACATCTGAACTTATCGAAGGTTGTCGATGAGTTGAAGTCATCGGTGGAATTCAACTCTGCGAACATTGTTGATACCGTAAAGCGTACGAAGGAGATGGAGTCGAGGATCGTTACGTCTGCATCTGAACCCTTATTTACACTGATTAATAAAATAGATCGCCTGGAACAACAGGCTAGGCAGTGCAACATTGAAATTGGTAACTTGCCTGAAAAACGAGGCGAAAATTTAGTGGTTATTTTGGAGTCAATTGCGGCAGCTATTAACATACCTATAGCACAAAAAGACATAGTGGCTATTCACCGTGTTCCACACGCACACACGCATAATTTACGTCCGAAAAATATTATTGTGAAGTTTACTTCCCGACTACTCCGTGATAACGTGCTGAGCGCTTATCGACTATCTAAAGGTACTACATCGGATCGTATAGGACTCGCTGGGACTCAATGTCGTATCTACATGAACGAACACCTGACGCTTCATAATAAGGAGTTATTTCGCAAAGTCCGCGACGCTGCCAAAACAAGCAAGTTTAAATATGTGTGGGTCCGTAATGCCACTGTGCTGGTCAGGGAGAATGATGACTCACCTACAATTGCGATTCGTTCAGAAGACGATATTAGTAGTAATTTTAAGCCAAATAATTCGTCATAGTGCGGTATTGGTATTTATTACAAAACGATCACTTTATTACACAATGTACCCATATACAAATAACGTCTGTTTAAATGTTTGTTTGTCATATTTTTTTGCAAACAGTTTTGTGCTTATTTTGCTTAGGATTACATTACTCTGTTTACAATATTTCCTGATCCTAATAGCATATGTCCCGTATAAGATTAATATCAGGCTAAATGTTAATTGGTCTTATTTTTTTGCGATTTGTGTGCTTAGTTTGCTTATGATTACAATTTATTATTTACAATATTACATTACGTCATTTAATTTAATGTACGAGGTTAAAATTAGTGCGTTTTACAATCAAGTCCTGAAAATCATCCTTATATTGTTGCTTGAGACCTTTATGATTTACTCAGTCGATTATATCTACTTTTTAATGTTATTTACCGAGAACGTACCGCGTGAGCCCTCAGCGTTGGCTTGTTTTAAGTATACTTATGAGTTTCAAAGTGAATATTATTTTGCTTTTGGTTTATTTTATTCTACCTTCATACTTGTGTATGACATCACTGTTTGTTTCGACTCACATCTTTTAAATGTACTTATGAGTAGAGTACTTATGAGTTTAAAAGTGAATACTTTTTTTCCTTTGATTTATTTTCTTGTACCTTCAGATTTTAAAAATGGCTAATGATAGTAAAATATCCATATATTATCAAAACTGTCGAGGAATCAGGACTAAACTGAATACCCTATATTTAAATATTATGTCGCATGCATATGATGTCATTATCTTGACCGAGACCTGGTTGACACTAGACATATCTGATAATGAATTTATTGATCAACGCTATTTGGTGTTTAGATGCGATCGTAACCGTTTACTCACCAACAAAAAGGATGGCGGTGGTGTCCTTATAGCCGTATCTAAAGTACTAAATCCTTCCTGTATTTCATTTTTGCCCCCGTTAACCCTGCCCGAGCATGTTATAGTTAAAGTGCCCGCGAAAAACAATAAATATCATATAATTTGTGCTACTTACATTCCCCCTAAGGCTGTTGATGATACATACTTAATCTTTCTTAATTCTCTGTCTGTGTTGTGTGATGACCCTTCCGTAGAAAATATTATTTTAACGGGTGACTTTAATTTACCCTCACTTACTTGGGTAAATAAGTTTTCGTACATGGAATATGCTGCGAACAACAAACTGACAAATATAACTCGTTTTTTATCTAATTTCTGTTCACAACATGTTATGAAACAATATAACCATTTTTTCAATCCGGGCGGACGCATCTTAGACTTACTTTTTTGTAATACTCATGCATACACATTCTCCCCTGATGTCCCCCTTTTACCTGTTGACTGCTATCATCCGGCCTTTTATGTACACATTTCTTTCTCTCACCCCACACATATGCCTAAATGTACTACTGATAACAAACTGAATTATCACAAAGCTAACTATAACAAAATAAATACTGATATAAGTGACGTTGATTGGAATGTCTTACTGGATAACTTAACACCCAATGAATCTGTTTCTACATTTTATGAAAAACTTTATGAAATTATAAAATCACACACACCCACTTGTCGACCAAAAAATGTTAATTTCCCCAATTGGTTTTCCAAATCTCTCATACATACCTACAAAAAATAAAACTCAAGCCTGGGTTAGGTGGAAGAAGTATGGCAATTTATGTGACTATGAGGTTTTCTCGAGTTACAGGAAAAAATTTAAAAAAGTGGCTGATATTTGCTATAGTAAATATATTAATGCAATTGAAGACAGTGTTGCTACCAATACTAAGACATTTTGGACGTACGTTGCTGGACGTAAAACTACAAATAAAATCCCATCCACGGTTCATTACAATCAAATTTCATCCAATGAACCTATTACTACTTGCAACTTGTTTGCTACATTTTTCCAGTCTGCTTATGAACCGTCAACATTTGACTGTAACTCTTGGGAACCACCATCTAGAAATGCTGACCACGATGTCTTCCTATGCAAACTGCAACTGTCTTTTGATGAAGTACATAAAGAATTAAAGTCACTAGATTCAACCAAGGGTCCTGGTCCTGATGGGATTCCTTCAGTTTTTCTGAAAAATACGTGTGATACATTATGCTATCCTTTACTTATATTATTTAATAAATGTTTATCATGTGGTATTTTCCCTGAAGTTTGGAAACATGCAAATATTGTACCAGTTCATAAGAGTGGCTCCAAGCATGACGTAGAGACCTATCGACCTATCTCTATACTTTCTGCTTTTTCCAAGCTTTTTGAGAGACTGGTACATAATAAATTATATCCTGCTATTCGCACTATTTTAATAAAAGAACAACATGGCTTTGTTAAAGACAGATCTTGCATTAGTAATCTTCTTATTTTCACGTCCCAACTGTTTGATAGTCTCGATAATAGGCAGCAGATTGATGCGGTTTACACAGATTTTCAGAAGGCTTTCGATAAACTGGACCACACACTACTACTTAATAAAATTGCTTACAATGGAATCAGAGGGGACCTTTTACGGTGGTTTATATCTTACATAACTAACAGAACACAAAAGGTGGTTGTTAATGGCTTTGAATCTGGCTCTTTTCGTGTCACCTCCGGTGTACCACAAGGTTCCATATTAGGCCCTTTATTATTTATTTTGTACATCAATGACATAAAACACTGTTTTCAAAATTCAAATTTTCTTCTCTACGCGGACGATTTAAAAGTCTATAAAATAATTTCTGATAAAGTCGATTGTTTTAACTTCCAGCAAGATTTAGACCGTTTCTCTAACTATTGCTCTTCCAATAAGCTTTACCTTAGTCTTCCAAAGTGTCATGTTATAACATTTACAAAAAAGAAAAATATTACCGAGTTCGACTATCGTCTTGCCAATACGCCAATTAGTAAAGTAAGTTTTCTCCGCGATCTTGGTGTTCTGCTGGATTCGAAGCTCCATCTGGATGCTCATATAGAAAAAATTCTTAACAAGGCCTACCAAATGTTTGGTTTTGTTATGAGATCTTCCAAGGATTTTCGTCGACCTTCCACCTTTTTGCACTTATACAAATCAATAATTAGGCCACAGTTAGAGTTTGCAGTGCCTATTTGGAACCCTTTTTACGTAAAATATAGTGATAGGTTAGAATTAGTACAACGTAAATATCTTCGTGCTATGAATTTTCGATGTTATCGGAATAAAATGTCATACCACTTACTTCTTAAAAAGTATGATCTTCTGACCTTAAAGTCAAGACGGAAACTTCTAGAAGTTATGACTCTGTTCAATGTCTGCCGCAATCATTTTGATTGTCCGGACCTAGTTAGGAGTCTGAGTTACCTGGTTCCTCGAACAGTTCGTGTACGTGAGGTACGCACTCGACATCTATTTGCTACTAGCCTCTGTAAATCCAACGCTGGCTCGCGTTCACCACTTCATCGTTTGGTTGAGACATATAACAATGAATTTAATTCAATCGACATTCTTTTTCTCGGTAAAAATGCATTTAAGAAGCAAATCCAAGCAACCCTAAAAGATCAGCAAATTAATACATAATAACGTAATGTTTATTAATACGCACACAAATTTACTTTTCCTGTATTTCTTTTATATATTATTTAAAAATCCAGATATGAGTTCTAGGACAATAACCGTTGTGTATTGTATCTGTGTTACTAGCTAGTTTTAAATACTTTAGATTGTAATCTGTGGAGAACGTAGTGGGTAGCATAATTATATAAATGTAATATTTAAGATAGTATGACTGTATCTTATTGTGCTACTGTTTGTTTTTCCTTAAATAAATAAATAAAATAAAATAAAACCATAACGACTGGTATATTCTTACAGTTGACATTTCCATAGTGAAACTAAGGCTATAAAAAACGCAATCAGAGAATCTCATACTTCCACAAAAGTATACTAGCCAAAACGGCGTCACTTCTGCGCTTTTACCACATACTAAACTTGATTTAGAGACACGTTTATAACATAGCATAACATCCTGTCGGGTGCACCGTCAAGATTGAAATTACGTGCCAACGTTCAGGGGTGCAAAAATGATGCGAAAACTTTACTAATTTCAGTTTGCTAACGACACGCTTAATAGTCGTTTTTACATCTTTCGTTTTATTGCAGATAAAATATTTGAAATATATTTTTTATCATTTACGCTGGCTTTATCGTGAGAATTTATGTTTTTTTTAATTACTGTTGTTGAGTATTAGTTTATTTAAAAGTCTTGCACGTATTGACTCTATTTTCATTTATATTGCCGTGATTAATGTTGCTTTCGGCTTTTGCCAAAACATTCAAGTGCCTGTATCTTCAGTTATGCAAGCATAATAAAATGATATGTAGATAGGTGATGCACCCACTTAACCTTTACTACCAACATTCGGAATCCTCAATGTATGATCTGTTCAATACAAAAATTAATTCAGAAAGGCATGCACCTATTTCTCGACCTAGGGATGATGACAAAAAAAAATGTAGTCCGTCAGATTACCTAAAAATATTGGACACATATTATCTTTTGCCACGTAAACGAAAACAATTGAAATATCGAGATTGAAATATCGTGCGTTGAAATATCGTGTGACGTTACGTTACACCGTGCTACACTTTATACTGACAAAAGACGTCACAACCAGTCACAAGCCCCCACTCCTGAACTTTGATGATGCGCTTTATCGTTGTCAATTTTATTTATTTGATAAATCAAAAAATATGGGTCCAATATTATTTGGTAATTGCACTGACCGACTGAATAAATTGACTATTTTTTTTTTTTTTTTTTATTATAGATAGGCTCGCGCTTGACCACTATCTCACCTGATGGTAAGCGATGATGTGGTCGACGGTGTTACACGCTTGCCTAGAAGTAACCTATTCACTCTTGACTTAAAGACCCCGAGGTTGTAGCTATCTGGAAACACAGACTCCGGCAGGGAATTCCACTCCTTAGCTGTACGCATAATGAAAGTATTTCCAAAACGTTTAGTGCGTATGGGTGGGATGTCCACCATGTACCGATGGCGCATCGCCGTACGTCTGGTAGTCCGATGATGAAACGGGCTGGGCGGAATTAGATTATGCAATTCCATCGCACACTCCCCGAAATGTAACCGATAAAAAACCGACAAGCTGGCAACTCGACGACGATGTTCAAGGCTTTGGAGCTTTGACTCAACCAATGCCTCATTGCCGATGAGCCTCTTGGCCCGTTTTTCGATCGACTCTAGTGCATCAAGCTGGTATTTGGCCGATCCGTCCCAGAGATGAGAACAGTATTCCATGCAAGATCGAACTTGCGCTTGATACAACTTAAGCAGCTGCTCTGGCGTGAAGTACCGTCTCACCTTCGCAAGGATCCCCAACTTTTTGGCAGCTAGTTGAGCCTTTGCTTCAATGTATATAATGTAATCTATACATCCCTATTGCATCTCTGCACTCCCGAAAACTCTTCCAAATAATGATCAACGTTTGCCGCACTTGCTTTTATACTTGTTTGTCCTGTATATATATTTTTGTGGTGTACAATAAAGAATATAATAAATAAATGAAGTTGAATTTAACCTTTCATATAAACTGCGATATTTAACCAATCCGTTGAAAGCCTGCATTCATACGTATGACTTGCTAAAAAAACCGATAACCCATACATATTTATTTGGCGAATCATTTGATACGAAAGAACCGTAAAGCCGTAGCCTTGGGTTATCTCTATCGGAAATTGTAAAGCGTGATTTATATTTCATTGCTTCCGGTATTAAAATAATCGATAACTGTTGAAAGTTTTCAATGTTTAATGAGTCTCAGCGGTTGCGGCTTCAGCTTCCATTTCCGTTGTTGTGGTAAGCGACAGGGATTACGAAGGGTGGGCAGTTATGGAAATCTTTTCGCTGTTAGATTTGTAAAACTGTTGAATTGATTATGAATCCTTTCCTTTGCGGGTATTTTCCAAGGAAGGTGAGAAATGCAGATGTGTGTTGGAGTTTTTAAAGTTATAGCATAAGCACAATCAGCCTTTTAACGTTCCCACTGCTGGGACGCAGGCCTCCTCTCTGTGAGAGAGGGAATGAGTGCGGGTTAGTGGATGTCACATGTCTTCGAGTTTTTGCCTCTAGAACATGCCGGTTTCCTCACGATGTTTTCCTTCACTGTTTTTAAAGCAGTGGTGATGAAATAATGAACACAAAGTAAATTGTCCATTTACACAGCCAGTGTTCGAACCCAAGACTAAAGACACATAAACCGAAGTCGTTAACACTGGGTCACCACTGTTATGCTGTATTTTAAAAACTGTAAAAAAATAAGATTTTGGGTAATCTGGTCATTGTTATACCGTCACTTTACGCCGCCTTTAGCCATTTACCTTTTGAAATGATCTTCAGATTAGTTGCCACCATATCGAGTTAAACGAGAGGTTGCGCTTTGCCCCGAGGAACTGGTGACATGACTAGAGCCTGTCTGAACAACTGTATCCCGTAAACGACACTGGTGCAGCAATGCTTATTATGTGACACATTCTGGTGTGAAAACAATTAAATTTTAATCTGTCGTGGTGCAAGATGTACCCACTACATAATGGGATTTAGTGACGCTTTGCCTCTCCTCTTTTAGACAGCAGTATCTCTAGGATTACCCGCGTATATCGACAACAAACAAACATCCTACTTTATAAAAATAATACAATTAAACTCATAGTAAACTGTCACAACTTACCCATGGAAACCCAAAATTTCGCCACCCTCGGG
Source organism: Orthosia incerta (assembly GCA_948252205.1). Lineage (NCBI taxonomy): Eukaryota > Metazoa > Arthropoda > Insecta > Lepidoptera > Noctuidae > Orthosia > Orthosia incerta. The sequence goes on along the minus strand of OX411744.1, from coordinate 32,267,310 downwards.
TACAAACGTACGACATAGTAAAAACAGTCGTTTGGTGAACCATAAAGAAGGGGTTAACGAATTTGCTATAAATGCGATGCCGCCGGGCGCGATTATAAGCGTTTTACGTGCCACATAAAACAACATGGACAAAGTTGGCGAGGAACAGATGGGAATAAGTTTTGTACCTACATGTTCAACATTGGAGGGATTATTGCTATATTAGATTATGAGGTAAGAAGAGGTTTATAATCGAGAGTATGCTATATTTCTCCCTGAAAGTAGACGAATTTACAAAATCTTTAACTGCTAGAGATTCCAGAGGAAATACGCCTATGCTAGTCCTTTCTGAAGAAGCCTCAAGTGTAAATGCGGGCGATAGACGTTAAATTTTGTTTTTTCAATCACCCAAAATAATTCTCTCTGTCTTTCCCTTGTAATTGTTTTGGCAGCTTTGAAAAACACTTCATAAGGCTGTCCTAGGCTTTTTTGACCAAAATCTGAACTAGTGCCGTCTTTTTTTAGGGTTTAGTACCCAAAGGGTATAAACGGGACCCTATTACTAAGACTCCACGATCCGTCTGTCTGTCTGTCTGTCTGTCACCAGGCTGTATCTCATAAACCGTGACAGCTAGACAGTTGAAATTTTCACAGATGATGTATTTCTGTTGCCGCTATAACAACAAATACTAAAAACATAATAAAATTAATATTTATTTTCAATGCGAATTCCACAAACGCTTTCACTTTTTTTGCAAATTGCATCCCTTGTCTGTATCATTCAAGCGTCAAAAGAGCCTTGTAGCACTGTAATGTCACATCTGGATTTTTCTGCTCCTTGACTTAATTTAACGATTGACGATGATTGCTTCAATCTTTAGTAGCTGCGAGCTGCGCGTCATGCCAAGTTATTGTGCAGTAACGATGACTTGCCAATTATTGTGCTATTAATAGTTGATTACTTTGTTATGGTTTCGATTGAATGTGATAATGGTTCGGTTTGCTGCAGTGGAAAAACAATCCGATTTTACAAGACTGGTTATTTTCAGTGACTCGTTGCTGATAAAATCCATCTTATTTCAAGTCTAACTAACCTAACCCAAAGAGTTCCATAATAGTGTATCAATACATTCACATTTTTCCAGTAATGTTTAAGGGCTGCCACCGCTTTAGGGCCGGTTTCTGATTTGAGTATTCGACGCTAAGTATGTGCTGATCTCGATTTAAGCATCTGTCACTCTTGATCATCTGCCACTTTAAGTTTTCTGCGATGCTGAGCAAGGTTTGAGTACACGTAGTCAAGTCATGCCAAAGTATACCTTATGTCATACAAAAAACTTTCATTGACGTTTAATTGGGTTTCTCAACTGAGAAAAACACATTTGATCATTCTCAAATTCTCAAAGTTTTCTCAAGCCGTTGTCAACGTTTTTTTTTTTTTTTTTTTTTTTTTTTTCATATATTTGTACCGGCCTACATCAACAGTGTAGCCAGATTGGGCGACTTTTTGCCATTTAGGCTACTCGGAAGGGTGTCGGGGCGACCAATTTTTACGAGTGGCAATTAGGCTACCTCAGAAAAAAAATGGGGTGATTTTAGACGATTTCGGAATGAGACTATCTAATACAACATTATCTGAGGAATGATGAAAATAACTGGAAACCAAAATGCTTTTAACTGTTGATCACTATTTTACATTATACTTCAGTCGCGACAACACAGGAAAAACAGAGAAATGCTGAAAAATGTTTTATGTGGAACCTATAATGATGAGTGTCTGACGCATTGAAATTTCGAAGAATGTTTCGTGGATTTAGTGAATAATGGTCGACTTGTGTTTTTTATAAATGGAAAAACGAATTTTTTGGCGACTTGGGGCTCGTCGAATCTGGCTACACTGGTTACATTTGGCAGTTGATAGTTGACATGTCTGTGCTTAAACGGTGATCATGCGAAATAAATACAAAATAATATATAAACTTATAAAACGAGTGACAAAGATACATCCTTGTCTTCCTTGGAGATGCCTCAACGAAGACCGATGCGTGGAAGAAGAGTGTTTGCCCTGAATTATCGAAAACATTAGATTGGATGCAAATATTTCACGCCTGATATATCTCAGATGCTAGAAGAACGGATGGTCAATGGGGCTGTTAAGTTCTGGAGTGGCGACCACGTGGTGCAATACGCAGCGCTTTAAAGCCTCCCTCTGTAGACCGATGACCTGGTTAAGGTCACGGGAATCCGATGTATGAAAGACGAACAGAACCCGTTGATGTGGTGTGTGGAAAATCGAGAATGATCAACAGGAACTATGTGAAAAGTGATGCGTGATAACCAAGGGACATGGAGAAAAGTGACAAACTGGTACACAAGAGATGGGAATAGAAGCCGTGGAAGACAGTGTCAGAGATGGGAATGAAATATGGGAAAGACCGCTGGTCGAAGATGTAGGCAAAAAAAGTAAGCGACGGTGCGTAAGAAATTGGCATATTTTTTTAAAAAACCTTCTAAGTCCAATGTCTCAAAAACGGTTAGGTTTAGGCTGGAGTGTTTCATAGTCAAATTAGTCAGAAATGATGGGAACTATAACCTCTTAATGGATCTAGGTCGACTTAACCAGTAACCCTGTATACTTCTAAATACGTTCAACCATTGAGATGTGATTAACAAATGTCCAAACATACAGACTTTCATATCTATATAGAATAGGTATTACTAGGATCCACAAGACGAGGTTAAAATGATGAAATTGTGTACAGAATTTGGCTTTTGTATGATACGATTTTGGTATCAGAACAATAAAAGTTGATAAAAACAACATGATAAGTCTCATTTATTTATTATTTTACAAAATAAGTAGGCAGATAGTATACTGTTTGTTAAAACATATTAAAACACAGTCCTTCATAATATTCGACACATATCCAATGGCACCGACCCTGGCTAATACTATATTTCTTCGAAGGCTCTTCGATGGCTAGCAAAGGCTTTGGTCTTGAAAACCCAGGTCACTCATTAAAAATTGCATCACAGTAGTCCATATTTGTTGGTAATTCCTTTTTATCTCAAAGATCGCTTTCAGTTCCTTTGTGACACCCAGTCCTTGAGATCATCAGAGAATCTAAAATTAAATATTCGTATGCATTCCACTTCCTTTTTTGACAAATCTTTTACGATTTAAGCGGCTCGGTTGTGGAATGTATTAGCAATAGAAATAAGCTGCTCAAACACTGCCAACGTTTAAGAAAATGGTAAAAGAGCATTATCTGTCACTATAATTTTTATTCTTCTCCTTTCTCTGTTATATATTTGATATGTATTAGTATATTATATGGTATTGTATGTATGTATTTTATGTTATTATGTCTAAGTAATATTATTTAAGTATGTAATTTTGTACACTGACAGCCCTAAATTTTTCTCCTGTCGTACAGTCCATCCAAAGGTTGTCTGTAAGAGATTGCGCTGTGCGATAAGACCGCCCATTGTACACTTTGTTTTTGTGAATGTTTGTCCTGTAAATTTTTGTGGTGTTCAACAAAGTATATAATAATATATATATATATAATACATAACCCTCAGGTCATTTCGACAGAACGCCATTATATCCCTAGACTGGTTAGGGAAGCTATCGAGATTATCAAATATAAGAATTTCAAACCTAGAGGATGGGTTTCAACTGTCGAGCGCTTGGAATCCAGTGGTTCAGCAGACGCAGGACGGACTGAGTTCACTCAAGCTGGTCAGCTTGTGTTTGTATTGCCGCGCAGACGTCGGTAAGACGTATCTAACTCAGTATATATATAACATCTTTAACTAGACCAAACTACAGCTACAACAAACAGTTTATTTCAAAGATACTTTATGTAATTTAATCTGAGTCGTGCCAACCAATATCATAAAAACTGTACCACAGAAGCGAAGACATTATTCCTACGTTATTTTTTAATTTAAACTTGATTTAAAATGTGGCTAGGTAACGTAGCGCACCGCGCACGGTGTCTAGTGAAACCAATTTTTGTCAAGACGTACTGAGTTATCAACCGCTTGCAGGTAGGGTGAGCATGATTTATAAAAAATACACTACCTACATAATTTGAAAAAGAAACTGTGGTAGAGACAGTTTATCTTATTGCCCTCTATATTACAGACGTTTTCCGTATTTGACTTTTCGTATACGGATTTGTTGACTGCCTCCATAGTATAGTAGTCGGAATCGCATGGAGCATGATGTCCTGAGTTCGCATTTCCGGGCCGAGAAAGTAATTGAGTATTTCATCTGGTATTTCTTGGTAGTATGAATTTGTATTCGGATGATGGCAACAGACTTCATCCCTCAAACGTGGGATATGGATGTTGTTTAGGTACCTATATCCCTGCTTAAACCTTTGGGAAATGTGGGCATGATGTGATGTCATATCGCATAGTGATTACAACTATTATTTTGCCGAATAGATTATGGGAGTTTTCTTTATGGCAATGCCGGTCGTACGCATTTATTAAAGTTAGAAAGAATCTATACTATATAATATTATAAAGCTGAAGAGTTTGTTTGTTTGTTTGAACGCGCTAATCTCAGGAACTACTGGTTAGAATTGAAAAAATCTTTTTGTGTTGGATAGTCCATTTATCGAGGAAGGTTATAGGCTATATAACATCACGCTACAACCAAAAGGAGCCGAGCATAAATGAAAAATGTTGCAAAAACTGGCAAAAATATTCCTTTTTGAGAGCTTTTGTTGCGTGCGTTGGGTAAACGGTTTAAGTTACGCAAATATAATGTATTATGGAATTGTTCTTCTTTAAAAGTTCTAAAAAAAAGTCCGCGACAGCATATGTCTATCTTTTAAGATTGATTCACAATAGCAGCTTTTATGTTCTAAATTTTAATTAGATCGCCGCCGCCGGTAGAAACAAAAGTTTACAGGTTACATTCGTATAGTAGTAAGGGTAAGTGTAGGGTAGGTGTAGGGTAGGTGTAGGGTAGGTGTAGAGTAGGTGTAGGGTAGGTGTAGGGTAGGTGTAGGGTAGGTGTAGGGTAGGTGTAGGGTAGGTGTAGAGTAGGTGTAGGGTAGGTGTAGGGTAGGTGTAGGGTAGGTGTAGGGTAGGTGTAGGGTAGGTGTAGAGTAGGTGTAGGGTAGGTGTAGGGTAGGTGTAGGGTAGGTGTAGGGTAGGTGTAGGGTAGGTGTAGGGTAGGTGTAGGGTAGGTGTAGGGTAGGTGTAGAGTAGGTGTAGGGTAGGTGTAGGGTGGGTGTAGGGTGGGTGTAGGGTAGGTGTAGGGTAGGTGTAGGGTAGGTGTAGGGTAGGTGTAGGGTAGGTGTAGGGTAGGTGTAGGGTAGGTGTAGGGTAGGTGTAGGGTAGGTGTAGGGTAGGTGTAGGGTAGGTGTAGGGTAGGTGTAGGGTAGGTGTAGGGTAGGTGTAGGGTAGGTGTAGGGTAGGTGTAGGGTAGGTGTAGGGTAGGTGTAGGGTAGGTGTAGGGTAGGTGTAGGGTAGGTGTAGGGTAGGTGTAGGGTAGGTGTAGGGTAGGTGTAGGGTAGGTGTAGGGTAGGTGTAGGGTAGGTGTAGGGTAGGTGTAGGGTAGGTGTAGGGTAGGTGTAGGGTAGGTGTAGGGTAGGTGTAGGGTAGGTGTAGGGTAGGTGTAGGGTAGGTGTAGGGTAGGTGTAGGGTAGGTGTAGGGTAGGTGTAGGGTAGGTGTAGGGTAGGTGTAGGGTAGGTGTAGGGTAGGTGTAGGGTAGGTGTAGGGTAGGTGTAGGGTAGGTGTAGGGTAGGTGTAGGGTAGGTGTAGGGTAGGTGTAGGGTAGGTGTAGGGTAGGTGTAGGGTAGGTGTAGGGTAGGTGTAGGGTAGGTGTAGGGTAGGTGTAGGGTAGGTGTAGGGTAGGTGTAGGGTAGGTGTAGGGTAGGTGTAGGGTAGGTGTAGGGTAGGTGTAGGGTAGGTGTAGGGTAGGTGTAGGGTAGGTGTAGGGTAGGTGTAGGGTAGGTGTAGGGTAGGTGTAGGGTAGGTGTAGGGTAGGTGTAGGGTAGGTGTAGGGTAGGTGTAGGGTAGGTGTAGGGTAGGTGTAGGGTAGGTGTAGGGTAGGTGTAGGGTAGGTGTAGGGTAGGTGTAGGGTAGGTGTAGGGTAGGTGTAGGGTAGGTGTAGGGTAGGTGTAGGGTAGGTGTAGGGTAGGTGTAGGGTAGGTGTAGGGTAGGTGTAGGGTAGGTGTAGGGTAGGTGTAGGGTAGGTGTAGGGTAGGTGTAGGGTAGGTGTAGGGTAGGTGTAGGGTAGGTGTAGGGTAGGTGTAGGGTAGGTGTAGGGTAGGTGTAGGGTAGGTGTAGGGTAGGTGTAGGGTAGGTGTAGGGTAGGTGTAGGGTAGGTGTAGGGTAGGTGTAGGGTAGGTGTAGGGTAGGTGTAGGGTAGGTGTAGGGTAGGTGTAGGGTAGGTGTAGGGTAGGTGTAGGGTAGGTGTAGGGTAGGTGTAGGGTAGGTGTAGGGTAGGTGTAGGGTAGGTGTAGGGTAGGTGTAGGGTAGGTGTAGGGTAGGTGTAGGGTAGGTGTAGGGTAGGTGTAGGGTAGGTGTAGGGTAGGTGTAGGGTAGGTGTAGGGTAGGTGTAGGGTAGGTGTAGGGTAGGTGTAGGGTAGGTGTAGGGTAGGTGTAGGGTAGGTGTAGGGTAGGTGTAGGGTAGGTGTAGGGTAGGTGTAGGGTAGGTGTAGGGTAGGTGTAGGGTAGGTGTAGGGTAGGTGTAGGGTAGGTGTAGGGTAGGTGTAGGGTAGGTGTAGGGTAGGTGTAGGGTAGGTGTAGGGTAGGTGTAGGGTAGGTGTAGGGTAGGTGTAGGGTAGGTGTAGGGTAGGTGTAGGGTAGGTGTAGGGTAGGTGTAGGGTAGGTGTAGGGTAGGTGTAGGGTAGGTGTAGGGTAGGTGTAGGGTAGGTGTAGGGTAGGTGTAGGGTAGGTGTAGGGTAGGTGTAGGGTAGGTGTAGGGTAGGTGTAGGGTAGGTGTAGGGTAGGTGTAGGGTAGGTGTAGGGTAGGTGTAGGGTAGGTGTAGGGTAGGTGTAGGGTAGGTGTAGGGTAGGTGTAGGGTAGGTGTAGGGTAGGTGTAGGGTAGGTGTAGGGTAGGTGTAGGGTAGGTGTAGGGTAGGTGTAGGGTAGGTGTAGGGTAGGTGTAGGGTAGGTGTAGGGTAGGTGTAGGGTAGGTGTAGGGTAGGTGTAGGGTAGGTGTAGGGTAGGTGTAGGGTAGGTGTAGGGTAGGTGTAGGGTAGGTGTAGGGTAGGTGTAGGGTAGGTGTAGGGTAGGTGTAGGGTAGGTGTAGGGTAGGTGTAGGGTAGGTGTAGGGTAGGTGTAGGGTAGGTGTAGGGTAGGTGTAGGGTAGGTGTAGGGTAGGTGTAGGGTAGGTGTAGGGTAGGTGTAGGGTAGGTGTAGGGTAGGTGTAGGGTAGGTGTAGGGTAGGTGTAGGGTAGGTGTAGGGTAGGTGTAGGGTAGGTGTAGGGTAGGTGTAGGGTAGGTGTAGGGTAGGTGTAGGGTAGGTGTAGGGTAGGTGTAGGGTAGGTGTAGGGTAGGTGTAGGGTAGGTGTAGGGTAGGTGTAGGGTAGGTGTAGGGTAGGTGTAGGGTAGGTGTAGGGTAGGTGTAGGGTAGGTGTAGGGTAGGTGTAGGGTAGGTGTAGGGTAGGTGTAGGGTAGGTGTAGGGTAGGTGTAGGGTAGGTGTAGGGTAGGTGTAGGGTAGGTGTAGGGTAGGTGTAGGGTAGGTGTAGGGTAGGTGTAGGGTAGGTGTAGGGTAGGTGTAGGGTAGGTGTAGGGGTAGGTGTAGGGTAGGTGTAGGGTAGGTGTAGGGTAGGTGTAGAGTCGGTGTAGGGTAGGTGTAGGGTAGGTGTAGGGTAGGTGTAGGGTAGGTGTAGGGTAGGTGTAGGGTAGGTGTAGGGTAGGTGTAGGGTAGGTGTAGGGTAGGTGTAGGGTAGGTGTAGGGTAGGTGTAGGGTAGGTGTAGGGTAGGTGTAGGGTAGGTGTAGGGTAGGTGTAGGGTAGGTGTAGGGTAGGTGTAGGGTAGGTGTAGGGTAGGTGTAGGGTAGGTGTAGGGTAGGTGTAGGGTAGGTGTAGGGTAGGTGTAGGGTAGGTGTAGGGTAGGTGTAGGGTAGGTGTAGGGTAGGTGTAGGGTAGGTGTAGGGTAGGTGTAGGGTAGGTGTAGGGTAGGTGTAGGGTAGGTGTAGGGTAGGTGTAGGGTAGGTGTAGGGTAGGTGTAGGGTAGGTGTAGGGTAGGTGTAGGGTAGGTGTAGGGTAGGTGTAGGGTAGGTGTAGGGTAGGTGTAGGGTAGGTGTAGGGTAGGTGTAGGGTAGGTGTAGGGTAGGTGTAGGGTAGGTGTAGGGTAGGTGTAGGGTAGGTGTAGGGTAGGTGTAGGGTAGGTGTAGGGTAGGTGTAGGGTAGGTGTAGGGTAGGTGTAGGGTAGGTGTAGGGTAGGTGTAGGGTAGGTGTAGGGTAGGTGTAGGGTAGGTGTAGGGTAGGTGTAGGGTAGGTGTAGGGTAGGTGTAGGGTAGGTGTAGGGTAGGTGTAGGGTAGACATAGCGTAGGTGTAGGGTAGACATAGCGTAGGATAGGGTAGGTACGTAGCCAGTTGACGGGAGCGAAGCCGCGTGGGACAGCTAGTACAAAATATATGCTTACGTACAATAAGAGGTTTCCATAAAGAGTACACCCATACATATTATGGAAAATGAATTGTGCATCGCGCCTTTGCACATCCGTCGGCAATTTCTGGGTGGTAAGTTTTGGTTGAAATGCAAATCTATTAAAAGCAATGTCACAGTTGATGTACTCGAACATCTGTGCGCGCAAGAGGTACGCACCGCTACTGGAGGAGTAACCAAAAACCTATTTTGGTTGCGATCCATGACTCACTTAAGCACGAACGTATTTACTGTTGTGAGAACTTAGATATGTTTAGTTTACGCACTTGGGTCAGCAACGTGGATCTAGACAGCAATATAGTTTCAACTATTGATGGTGTCGACAAAGCTAAGAAAGATTACAATGCTAGCTAATTAAAAGTTCTTTGTGATAGATTTATACAAACAAATTACGCCAGTCATTATACAATTTACACAGATGCGTCCATTTCTAATAATGAAGTCGGGGTCGCATTTTTTGATTCCTCTGCAAAGGCATCTATGAAATTTAAAATTGATTCTGTGATCTCAATAATGCATGCGGAATTAATAGCAATTTTAGAGGCTTTGTCATATATTGACTCAATTGTCTGTTCTAATTTTTTAATCATAAGCGATTGTCGTAGTGCACTACAGTTATTAATTCGATGCACGGCATCCAAACGTGGCAGTCCAATTGCGTATATCATATTGGACTTGATCTGTAAACTTAAAAGTATGAATAAAAATGTTGTAATACAATGGGTGCCCTCTCATGTTGGCATTGTAAGTAACGAGATGGTGGACCAATTAGCTAAAGAGGCTATAACAGATGGTGAACAGTATTCCTGTTTGCCCTATTATACGGAACGTTACTTCGAACTAAAAAACCATTGTTATGACGGGTGGCAAGAATATTTTGATGAAAGAAGTCGTAGTAAAGGGATATGGTATGCCACTATACAGCCAAGCGTTACTAAAATACGTGGTTAGACAGTGCCAACATGGGAAGGCAAACGATCATAACAGCACTCCGACTTCGCTCCGGACACATACTCTTAAATAAATTCGCTTTTTTAATGCGTAAAGTGGCTTCTCCAAACTGTGTAGAATGCAACCTTGTTGAAGATGTTTACCATATCATGATGGAGTGTGTCCGAAACGAGCCGGAGAGACAAGATTTGTGGATGGTATTTAATAATATGAATGAGACTGGGGTATGTAACAGCATCCTTGCTGCTCCTACATCGAAAGCAGCCAGGATGATGTACAGACTCGTTAACATTGGGATTAAACGCAGGGGTAATTTGCGATAAAGAGTAATATATTTTAGTTCTGTCTAGTTTATAAGTTGATTTGTAACGACGAGGGTGGCATAATCTGTTTAGATTAAACCCTCTTTAAATAAATAAAGAAAAAAAAATGTAAATACTTATATTTTTTTTTCTTGTAAGACCTTTACCTGATGACGCAACGCATTTGCAATTGCATCGATAAGCTATATCGCGCACTATTTTCTAAGTAAAATTAAAGTGCTTATTGAATTGCATTGCATTGCGTCCATGTGAACAAACTTGCAATTCTGCTTAGTAAAAGTCGCTTATCGATGTGATATAAATGGAAATACATCGCATCATCAGGAAACACTGTAACACCAGTTTTACAAGAGAATAAGATACAATCTGGGGGTCTTTAAGTCAAGAGTGAATAGATTATTTCTATGAGGCAAGCGTGTTTCACCGTCGACCACATCATAGCTTACCATCAGGTGAGATAGTGGTCAAGCGCGAGCCTATAGAGTATTAAAAAAAAGAATTATAGTGAATTAAAATCTGATGTAAGTATCCTTTCAATAAAATGCACAATGGATTCAACTCCTACACTAGATAAACAAATGCACATTACAAAATAACCAAAACATTAGCGAGGAAGCAAAATGTTTGCGTGTCTTTGAGCTAAACCTCAAGAGACAACCAACTGTTTAAACGTAGCCCCACTATCAAGAACATAGTTATGCCTTATATAATCACTAGCTCTTGTCGCCGGCTTTGTTCGTTCTATCGCTTTTTGTGGGCCACTGGGGAGTTTGTTGTAGCCAAATCTAAACTACGCCTTTACTGTAGTTTCTTTATCTGTATACTTATTCTAAAGAAGTTTTATTGCTGTTTTTATTTTGCCTGGAGTTGTTGTGTTCACTGCTTTGTTGAGTGGTTGCAAGTGCTACTATGAGCGTAAGGTCCTGGATTCGAAGAAATTCGCTACACATTTGTTCAATTAAATTGCCAAGTTGATGACTCGTGGAAATTTGGCGTTAAGTATTAGGAATTAGGAAATTTTGATTATAGAAGTGAAGGAAGATTTAACAAGATCACCATGTTCAAAGCCACTATTCTCATTTATTTAAATGTAGAAATAATGTTAAAAGTTATCTGCCTATATTTGCAGCAAATACCAGTATTAGACCGATTGTTTATCTGACTTCCATAACCCGTGTAATACGATCCCTCTTGGCCTTGGCACGGGGTCCCGGCGCTAAGAAAGAAAATTTGGTTCAAATAAATCTCACTAGATGGCGCAATATACACCGATTTGTTATTGAATTGTGTGTAAAATAATCATTTTCTGGAATTGAACATAAAAATTGTATGTTCTTGTTTAATCAACTCTCCTTAGCACATAATTATGGAATATTGGTCTCTTAATTCACATTTCCAATTTTTATGTTATGTTATTTCCTAGATTATTTGGAATAATCTAGGAAATAACATAATAATTTGTTAATTAAGTATAAATTGGATTCACTTATTGTTGCAATCCAATCAATAACACCGCACACTAGTGAGAAATTGATCAAGTGACATTTTAAATTAAATTGATTATGAATTTTATAAATGACTAGCTGTGCCCGCGGCTTCGCTCCCGTCATCTGCCTGCCAACCCTACCATACTTACCAGCCTGCCTGCCTACTCCACATACTCAAAAAAACTTTTTACAAAAAAATGCTACCGACTTCCAAATAAAACTACAAAGTGAAAAATAACTTTATTTTTGGAAGTCGGTGTCTTTCGTAGGTACCAATTTATTGCGTTATGGACACCGACTTCCAAAAATAAAGTTATTTTTCACTTTGCAGTTTTATTTGGAAGTCGGTAGTATTTTTTTGTAAAAAGTTTTTTTATTTTTCACTTTTTAGTTGTACCTACCTAATAGGCAAGTTGTTTAGTAAGTTACCTACTCGTATAACGCCAGAATATATTACCCTAATATCATGAAACTTGAACATAACCGGTGAAATGAGAGATCTGCTTACCCCTTAAGAGCGTACTGGCGTGATGTTATGTTATGAAATGGTATAAACAACAAACAGATGCGATTGCAGCAATCCCGAGAGATTTGCCGTTATTTATTGAAGAGTTCTGTTGTATATCTTCGAATTGCTTCGTCAGTCCTACACCAAATTAAAATGGGACCAATTTCGGAACATACTCTTTCAAACAAAAAAAGATTTTTTGAAATCGGTCCACAACTGACGGACGGAGATATCGGTGAACAGAACACTGAACATACACAAAAAATTAAAAAATAACATAGATAATGCCGAACATAGAACCTCCTCCTTTTTGGAAAATCGGTAAAAAAATATACGTACTACATACCAATTTTTTTTCTAGGGTCATTCTTTCGCGTAAAATCTTAACACCGCGATTCAGATAATGACTTTAAATGCACAACGCCATCTATCGAATAGCGAGTTCAACTGTCCGAGTAACCGAATTGCGTGAGCTGTGATAATTTTACTTCTTGAACACTTTAAATTCATCTAACTTTTGATAGAGTGAACCGATTGCGATGAAACAAAAACTAAGTAATTCTTCAAGATACGCACAATTTTTATGTATAAAAGTTATCTACATTGGTTTCGTACATTTCACTTGATGCGTGCACAAATAAACAGACAAACAGACAAAAATTCCAAAAATGCTATAAATGGGTTCTGTTGGTTATCCTTTAACACCCTGGCTATTTTTTTTTGGAATTTTTTTCGATGTACAAAAAATATTTTTCTACAGATTTATTATATGTATTGATGATGATGATGATGATGTGGTAATTTGTTATGTACGTGGAATATGTGATCTAATTTTATTGTAAATTTTATTTAATGGACTTCTATATTCTTTTAATTTATTGTGTTTTAGATTGATTGAGATTATAATTATTGGAAAGATGAAATTTAATGATTGATGGAATGAAGATCTTTTTAATTTTCCTGTAAAGGAAATTTTAAATTAATTGATTTATTGTAAGAAATTGTTATTTATACTGAATGAAAATTCTGATTTCCATATGACTTTAATGATGGTGATAAAATACTTGTGATAATAATCTAAACATCCAGATCCGTTCAGCGATGACCAAGATAAACTTAGAAAGTAAATATTTAAGTAAGTAGTAAGTAGTTTTCATACGAATTTGAACCTGGTTATACAATTACGCAGCTCCAAATCAAGGCTTCTTTTTCAGTCAGTCTTCATGATGGGAAAATAACCTGCAAAATAAAATGTTAACCATAATTGGATTAATTAAGTGCCACAGGTGCTGTAAATCACATTACCGTAGCTTTTCTTCAATTAATAATTAAAATAAAATTCGTTATTTTATATAACTTTAAAAATTACTAATTTTATTTTCGTGGCATATTTATTCATACAGTAATTCTGTCTGTTTGTTGCTGAATAAAATTTGCTAAATGGAGACACCAGAGGCTCTAGAAATAGTCACAATATCAGCGATGCTGGCGACTGTTAAATAACCAACATCACATTTCGATAGGTTTGACATTCCGTTTGATTTTTGTTAAAAGAATGTCATTTGTCTAGACAAAGCTAGCTAGGACCTCAGAAACTGAATTAGAAAATAATAATACAATACTTACTTTTATCCCTTTTTTTTGTAATCTTGCAATTAGCCGATCTTCTGGATCAAGTACCGAACATCGGTTAAGTGATTAATTAGTGATAAGAATGCTTAGTTAATGTAGGTATATACAGGTACACACATAGCTCTTTGTTCAATTAAAGTGCCAAATTGATTGCTAAGCTTGTAATTAGGAATTTGTGGTTATAGAAATGAAGGAGCATGTTCAAAGCTGCTGGTCTCACTTCAATTCAGGCACAGTGTTGAAAGTTTTCTTCTTCAATTGTCGATTATTCCAAATTCAATGCTTAATTTATACGTTGTGGTTTGACCAGCACCAGCCACGCCGTCTTCTGGAGCTAGTGTTTATGCACAAGGAGCAAGACAAGAGATGGATATTACTATACACAACAACTATACACCACACCTGTTGTATTGTGGCAAATCGGCGTATCATCATTTTACAAGTCTAGTCCGCTTAGTTTCGTAGCCTGTTTAGAGTTTTCAGGTGGACCATGCAGTATATGCCTCGCTGGGAGCGATGATGCTGTTAAATGCCTAATATAGCTAACTATATTTTACATAGAGCGATTAACTCTCTGACCTCCAATATCAAGTGACTGGGTAAGTACAGTACCCCTTGGTAGGAGCAGTCTTACCAAGGAGGAATGTACTACCCGGTACTGGGATTTGGAGGTCATCACCCCACGCTAACTGATTGATAACAGTGCCAGACTAACCGTAAAGACTGTCAAAGGGTCTCAGACATAGTTAAATAATAAGTTAAAAGTAATACCTAATGCAACTAAATGTATTTGACTTCAAGACTGGTCTACAAAATTACAAAAATCCTAGCCACCACAGCCAAGGCAGCGCTTATAAAGTTTTATGTTCAAGCGCGCGCCAAGGAATGCCATGCTCATTACGGCGGGAATGCGGGCGGTTGGCGGAAATCTGGCACATGCACATCGGTACAAGCGCATGAAGTACTAGGGTACTAGCTAGTTTAGGAGTATGCAGTTACCTTGCGCTTTCTGTGAGATTCCGGAACAAGTTTGAAGCTATGACGGGGTTATGTGAATCTTTTATGTAAGGTTTGATCAAGGATCAAGATTTGAAACAAACGCTATGACCATTTCATTCAAAATTAAATTTTAGCAATTAAGACACTCGTGGAGCCAAGAGGTGGTCTACTTTAGGCAAAGGTAAATACATTCTATTAACTGCTAATCTACCTAGATTAGCTTATTTGCTTTGGTATTTAAACTGGCAAATAATGGCTGAAATAATTCATCATCTTCCTACCCTTGTTCCAATGACTTGGGGTCGCCGCAACACGTTTGCCGTTAACTACAAATATTACCCGAAACCGTCGATAATTGTGGCATAAACATACATAAACTCACGCATTTTCTCATCGGGCTAGACAGAAACTACAGAACGCCACTGTATATACGACTACAGCGAAGCAAAAAGGAGGATTATGTTTTTGACCAGTATGTGTGTATGTATGTAAGTATCTATATTCATCTGTTCCCTCATATCTTCTAAAATTCTTTTCATTATTTGACAAATGGGGTGTCGTTGGAAGCGTCTTGTTTGTTCGCTGGTGTGGCTGTGTCGTCACATTAAATTGAATATGGCTCCCTCTAGGGGGCATGAAGACAAGAACAAAAAAATATGTTCACCCCACCCCGTCATGTGCAGTATCGTTGAACAGGGATTTTATAATGAAGGTAGGGTTTGGTACATCATATTTTTGTCAAGCTTACCGTTTGCGAGGTATATCCCGTCAAAGTCATGAAAACTATTTTTACCCGACTACGGCGTCGCAAATTCCACTATTGTAACTTATGCATTATCTAGATACATGTTAAATAACAAACCCTAAACAGAACTTGTTTCATACTTATAAACCGATTTCAAAAAAGGAGGAGGTTTCTCAATTCGACCGTATATATATTTTGTATGTGTGTTCGCGGATAATTTGTCGTTGATAAACCGATTTTGATGATTATTTTTTTATATATCTCAAGGGTGGTACCATCATAAGGAAACCAGGATCTAATGATGCCATCCCAGAGATATCGAGGAAACTTCTCAAATATTAAAGGCATATAGCGATTTTGGTATTTTTATCAACAATGCAATCACTCGGAAAGTGTCATTTGGTGAAATGGAACTGGATGAACAAGACCACAGATGGCCACTGGAACTCCTTAATGCTAAGTATGTCACGGGTATAAGATATATCGAATAGTTAACCGACTATGATGAATCAAATACTTATAAAATAAATAGTACTGATGAAAATGGTACCATGGAACTGATCTGATGATGAAGCCGGAAGATAGGCACTGGAACTCCAAAATAAAACAATGGATCCTAGTCGTGTTTGGGCTTATTAGAGTCGTCAAGAGATTTACTTTGGCTATAAATGATTTTCATGGTGTTTGGAGGTACCTAACAAAACTAAAATGAGATAAATAAAAAACTTTTTAACAAAAAATTAAACAGACTTCCAAAACAAAACACCACAAAGCGAAAAAGAAAAGTTGGTTTGATTTAAAAAATACATACAAATTATAAAAGGTATAAGTAACGTAGTAAAACATACACATCACATCACATCATCAGCCTATTAATGTTCCCACTGCTGGGACACAGGCCTCCTCTCTGTGAGAGGGAATGGGCCGTAATCCACCACGCGGGCACAGTGTGGGTTGGTGGATGTCACATGTCTTCGATTTTTTGGTTCTAGGACATGCCGGTTTCCCCACGATGTATTCCTTCACCGTTTTGAGATCAGTGGTGATGAAATAATTTACACAAAGTAAAGCGCCTGCCTGGGCTCAAACCCACGACCTGCAACTTGTAAGTCGCGGGTGATACCACTGGGCCACAACTGCTCCCGTAGAAACATACAGTCATTTAAAATTTAGCATACATAGTTACGTCTTAGGTATAAGAATAGTTTCAGTCCGCTTGTTATTTTACAGGGTCAAAGTCATATGGAATGCAACACTCCAAACATATTTGTGTAGAAAGTACTTGTACCTACTACAGCTGTAATTTATGAATGTACGTACAGCGTACGTGTGCTTTGTATATTTTATTCAGGGGTCGGAACAAGAGTGTTGAGGACCGCTGAATAAGTAATGGTAGTGGCATAGTGTGTGCGTGCATGACATGATGGGCTATTGTATGTAGTTTGTGTTAGGTCACTATTTATTTTTGGGCTGGGTTCTATTATAACATTATACGAATAGATTAGAAGACAAAACAGACTATTTTTCCTTTTTGAATTTTCAGGTTTCCTTCACCGTTTTTTCGAGTTGATGTCCACGCCAATTGTAGTCTCAGGTTTAGGTCCTCAGAAATGCAGGTGTATGGACACCTCGGACATTTCGACCGATGAGACTAGGAAATGTTCCTAAAAAGGCGCACTATGAAATAATAGTAATTATACATCTTTATTTCAGAACATAAGGATCTGTGCACAAACAAATACTTTGTAGCATATACAAATACTAAGCATGCAAATACTATGTAGAGGCAAATACATCTCAAATCTGTAATTGATATTAAAACGATATAATCCATTCGCGAACGGTAATTGCAGCTTTACATAATCTAGTTCTCACTGCAAAACCAAACACAGGCACATTCGAAAAAGCAACGAATGAAAAGGAAAAATGAAAAAAAGAAACACAAAAACACCGAGTGCCGCTTTCGAAATCGGTTAAAATATTACACTTTAAAATAGTTAACTGAAAATCAGGGCGTTTCGTAATGAGCGGAATGAGCTCGAAATAAGGTGAAATTCAATAAAAATCTGGAAGCTTTGCCCCGACAGCAGTGCAGGGAGAATACGGCAAGTTAAGCCCCGGATTCGTAAATAACGGGTTAAATGTTGGGTTCATATTATGTCGAACGATGTTTTATTTTTGGATCAGGGGTAATTTGTATTCATGTAACAGTAGTGGAGATTCGGTGTCATAAATTAAATGTTCCATCATTGATTCCACACCAAATTAAAATTCATTTGCAAATATAAGAACGTTTTTTGGAACGTTAACGTGGCTTCAAATCCAATTAAGCATTAATTTGGGCACCTCAGAAAGTTCATAGCTTACATTCCGACTGTCCCACGTTCCCGGGTTTCATTTTACATCGCTAGCTGGTCGAGATTACGACGACGACGCGTCGCTTACATAATTTATGCTTTCTATTAGCATTGCTGTAATATCTCTTCGCTTTCGAGCTACGTTTTCAATGTAGCTTATAATAAAAGCTATTTAAGTATTAGTAAAAAAAAAGTAAGTAAGTTAGTATTAAACTAAACTTAGAAAAAGTACGGAAAGACTTTACGAGCTGTATGGCCTTATATTAACACTGAAACGTTTAATAAGTATGTTGCTACTTAGTCAAGAATTTTTTAATATACATGTATCGCATGTAAGGCCTTATATCTGACCTGCTACTGTTTTATTGCATATGATTAAATGTAATAAAATTGTTATTAGTATATATTATTTAATTAAATTATTATTATTATGTGTCAATCAATTATAAATTATTACTAACACTAGTTTGTAAGCTCGTAATTGTACTAATAAATATGGATGTAATCGTAAGATGAATCTGAAATAAATGATGATTTATTTATTTAATTCATATTATATAGCCTTATATAAAATGTAGGTAGTATATGTTATTATTGTTTGATTTATTTCTCGTCTTTACTAACTTAATTTAAGTAATACTAATACTATTGTTAAGGGTTTAGCATAAGTATGTTCTTATATTGTATGTCGTTTTGTGAGTTAAATACTTTTACTAAATACTTCAATAAGATTACATTAGCACAAAGGAAAATTATAAAGAATGAAACTTATATAAATTATACGAGATACCAAAAAAGTTGCTCATAAGATTGTAAATTTCTTTAACAGCGTCTCAATTAAAACTACTGCAACCAAATTTTATATACCTTTTGGTTTATTAAACGCGAACGTTTCAGCCTGCCTCAATTTATCTATTCACCTGTAAACCGCATAACATTAATAAAAGCTTTTCAGAAAATCAAGATCAAACCGACTGAAGATCTATCAAAGATGAGAATGTCCATCAAAGATTGTACCACAATTATTCAGACTATAGCGCCGTACTCCGTATACCGTACAAGGAATCTCTCCGGATCTAATGAAACAAAAACTCACTTTTTAAATCCGGGGACAGTAAAGACACAAATAATTATAGACCAGTATCGGTGTTGCCGGTTTTCAGCAAGGTATTTTAAATATAATGCTAAATCAAATGCTCATTCATTTTAATACGAATAACATCCTACACGATAGACAGTATGGTTTCACTAAAGGACGTTGTACAACTGACGCTGTTGTCACCTTATTGTAACAAATATTTGATGCGTGGGCAAAGGCACAAGATAACATAGGTATCTTCTGCGACCTGTCGAAGGCGTTTGATTGCGTTAATCATGAAACATTACTTTTTAAAATTGAGCTTTACGGGCTAGGCCAATCAGCGCTAAGTTTAGTCAAATCTTATTCCAATGATAGACAGAAATTAGTGCATATAAACGGTGTCAATTGGTCGGGGTTAAACGAGAAAATGGAGGTACCCCAGGGCTCAATTATAGGTCCTTTCTTATTTTTAGTGTACATAAACGATTTACCGCATTTTTTACAAAACAAACTAAACATGGTGTTATTTGATGATGCCACTTTTTTGATTTTTAAGATAAATAGACGTACGAGACGCTGACAAGTGTCCTGTCAGTTCACCAATTACAATTTTTTACTTGCTTGTCAAGTAAAAAATTGTAATTGGTGAACTGATAACGATTGGCATGGCTTGGTGAATTGGACAACGATTGGCAAGAACATGATTTGTCATTTTATCACTATACAACTACAAGTTTGCCAAATTATCCCCTTTTTTTTTTTTTATAAATTATTATTTGACAAACAGTTTTTTATTTTATTTTGTCTCATAAAACAACATTTGGAATAAAAAACGTTTTACATATTGACTTATTATTTGTACGATCATGAGACAAACGTTTGCCGCCATTTTGTGTGTCGGTGACCTGATATGACGTGTCATTAATGCCGTTCCTCTTGTAGTTTATGGCACTTCATGGTTAAAATAGATAGAATCTGTTCGAAAATCGAATCGGGACACACCAACTTCACGTAGCTAGTACTTTTGGCTGCTAACACTTATTTTTTTGGGGTGTGTGGACTTCTCCCGCTGGTGAAACGGAAAGGCTGTCAGACTTTTACTGACAAAAACCCACCCGTGTTCCTTCCTTTGCTTGAGCCAGGGCCGCGGTAACTCTCTTTCAAATTTATCCGCGACTTAGCTGCTACCCCTAGAGTGTGTCTAAAACCGGAGGCGCAAAGGGAGAGCATCCCTCGCCCGCTGTAACAAAGCATATTCATCCGTACAAGCCGTAGCTACGGAGGTGAGCATGGGTGCCTATCTTTTGTTACGTAAGGGCGAAGGGGTTGCTCTCCCTTCACGCCTCCGGTTCCTCCAGCGTTGCAGAAGCAACTTTAAAGTTCATAAAATTATGCAAAATAATACCGTTATGATCACTTTGTGACTGGTTTAGAAAATTTGTTATACAATGATAATAAACTACAAGACGTGCACGTAAAGTATACACTACTTTACGTCTTCTTACATCTTTCTTACGTACCTATATGTAATTTAGCAACAAGAAAGATTTCACCAAATATTTGTAATTAAAACTGATGGAAAAGAATGTCCGTGGAGTTTTTTGCACATTCTTCTCCATAGAGACGTACTGACAATTGCGAATGTGCAACTAGATTCATCTTTTGTTTGACAATTTAAAAGTACCTATAAATGGTTTAGTTGAAATAAAATATTTTGATTTGATTTCTTCCATCAAAGTTGCAAGTCAAAAGTCCCGGTCGACGTGCCCGGGTTATTTCCCCATCACTGGCTGCGACGCTTACATAATTCACGCTCTCTATTAGCCCGTAGTAATATCGCCTCGCTTAGCTTCGAGCTCGCTATAAGTGCTGCTCGTTTCAACAAAATTGTAATGCTTATTATTTGTAGCTGGATTGGCATTTAGCAAATAGCCGTATTTATTTGGAATGTTTGAGTAAATAATCTGGTTTTGTACTGTTTAGTTATGCATGTGCAGTAATGAATGGATTTTAAACAGAGCGTCAAAATTACTACAAGTAGAAAAATCAAATTTAATTATTGTCAGCATCATCATATTGCTGCCTTTATCTCATGTTATTTGAAGTTGGCGTAACACGTTTTCTTCTTCTATTCTCACATGTCAACCATTACACTAGCATTCATTCATTCTTCTTTTACATCATTATGTGAAAAAAAAAATACTCACATAAATGCCATCCATATTTTCTTTGGCCCGCTTTTCCATCCATCGAGACATATCCGCGCTACCCGCGGGAATTCAAAGTTTTATCTTTATAAATTATAGCCTTCATTCAGTAGTTTTTGCGTGAAAGAGTGACAAACATCTATCCATCCAACTATCCGTCGATCACCACAAACGTTCGCGTTTATAATAGTAAAAGAATTTTGGTGAATATTTACAGCAACCAGGGGGGTGACCATAAGCTCTTAAAGCGGTATCAATTTGAGATCGAGTAAGTGACAGATGTATACAAGTCATATACATCTGTCCCTTATTCGATATCAAATTGATACCACTCTAAGAGCTTATGGTCACCCCCCTGAACAAGTAACGAGTAATTCACAACTATATTTTATATCCGTTACACAAAAAGGTGCTCTAGAAAGTACACATTCGTAAAGGCCATGTAGGTACATAGGAGAACATAGGTTACATTGTAAATTTGTAATAGACGCCGACCTAGATGCCATTAAGCAAGCCTAATGTAAAACACAACAAAATCCACACGAAAGCTTAGCTTATCTAAATTCCCGAGAACAGAATATAGCTAAACTAAAATGTAAATCAACACTTGTTGATGGGTTGTTTAGCCACGAGTCCCGGCAACACACAAAGTCAGGCGCTAATGACCGTACTAAATTTAATACCGAGCCTTGACAAAATACATTTTGGAGAAAAGTGTCGGTTACTGGGAAGTTGGGTACGGCTGAAATGGGGATTTATTTTGTTTTAGATTTTGGTAATTTATGTAGTCCTGTATCTACAAACTGTGTTGTGTTATTAATTGTTTAGGTTATCCTAGAACATCAGAAATGCATGCATACATAAACTCGAGTATTTTTTTCTCATGGAGGTTATCGCCACCAGCCACGATCCTAACATTAAGTACCTTTAATGTCACTTTGTAATTTTTATCCGCAATACTGAGCATGACGATTTTTCAAACAAAATCATAATGGGCGATGAGGCTCATTTCTACCTCAGCGAGTACGTGAACAAGCAAAACTATCGCTTCTGGGGCACCGAAAATGCACGAGTGATGCACGAGGAGCCATTACATCCGCTCAAAGTGACTGCATGGTGCGCTGTTCACGCAGGAGGAGTCTTCGGGCCATTTTTTTTAGAGAAGGCCGCTGGCCAAACGACAACAGTGGACGGTCTCGCAATTGGACGAATTAGGACTGAGAGACATGTGATTCCAACAGGACGGAGCAACGGCACACACTGCGCGAGCCACAACCGATATTCTGAAGGCAGCGTTCCCGGGTCGCCTCATCTCTCGTTTTGGCGATTTGCACTGGCCCGCAAGATCGCCCGATTTAAGCGTTCCAGACATTTTTTGTGGGGTTGTTTGATGTCCCGTGTTTACGTGAACAAGCTCAAGACTCTGGAAGCCCTCAAGGACAACATTCGACACGAGTGCGAGAATCTGTCGCCTGAAGTTCTCGCCGAAGTGATGAAAAATGCCATAAAGCGAGCCCGTATGGCAATCAATTGTGACGGCGCCCATTTGGCCGATATAATCTTCTCGAATTGACCAATAAAATTCTAAAGGTTCAAATAAACATAATCAAAAAACAGAATCGAAGTTTTTCATTTAGAAAAAAAAAGAGAGCCAAACAACATCGGATGACTTCTTTTGGCCCACCTTGTATAATATATTGTGCTGATCTTGTTCCATTGTCTACAATGGGATGAATGGTTCTTGATGG
Source organism: Orthosia incerta (assembly GCA_948252205.1). Taxonomy (NCBI): domain Eukaryota; kingdom Metazoa; phylum Arthropoda; class Insecta; order Lepidoptera; family Noctuidae; genus Orthosia; species Orthosia incerta. The sequence continues at coordinate 32,244,643 of OX411744.1, read as the reverse complement.
ATGAGGTCTACTCATCCATCATTACGAAAAAAAAAACATCAGGAGAAATGGCCTCATAATTAAATTAAAACACAACACACCAGCATATAAAGTCTACTGAGGTTAAGAAAACCAAAATTAAAAAAAAAAAACAAAAAACTCAAAAACTGTGATCTTTGTCTCCATAAAATACGTTCTGCCGCGAAAACCAAAATCGAGATCGTCTTTGATATTTTCTATTTTCAGCTGTAATCCATTTAGATCGGACGCTTTGATCGGTGGGACCGTGGCCATCCCTATCACGTTTAGCTCAAATGTCTTTAGGTTCCCCAATGGTTCAGGATTTATTTCAGGTCCTTGTTGTTGTTTTGGTTAAACTTTCATGTTAAGACAAATAATTAAGGTGACATTATATTTTTTTCACTTAGACACTAAAATAGACGTATACTGTTTTAATTCAAATGTTTACTTACTAAAATAGACAGTTTTGATGACAAGGCCAGTTTTTTCAGCGGTTAGTACAAAACTAAGGCTGATACTGATAAAAGTGAGATTCTTGCAGAGGCTACCGACTTGAAATGTGTAGCTAACAGTCACACTAAACATATAGAATAAATGAATGGATGTCTCAGAATGTTTTTGGTTATTGATACTTCAAAAAAAGGTACTAGAATTAGTTAAAACTCGGTTTATTTACTGTTGTATTTTATTTGTAAAAAACGAAATTAAGTAAATTCGCACCCTCCACTTCCTGAGAGCAGTGGTGGCCCAGTGGTATCGGCCGCGACTTACAAGTTGTAGGTCGTGGGTTCGAGCTCAGGCAGGCGCTTTACTTTGTGTAAATTATTTCATCACCACTGCTCTCAAAACGGTGAAGGAAAACATCGTGAGGAAACCGGCATGTCCTAGAACCAAAAATTCGAAGACATGTGACATCCACCAACCCGCACTGGGCCCGCGTGGTGAATAATGGCCCATTCCCTTTCACAGAGAGGAGGCCTGTGTCCCAGCAGTGGGAACATTAATAGGCTGATGATGTGATGTGTGTGATGCACCCTCCACTTCCTGACACTCATTTGGCCTGGAACTAAAATTTTCATTATTTATTTCGTCTGTGAGTCTTTGCTTGCTTTTAAACATTCAGATTGGGTGGCACTAGTTTGTGAACTTTAGTTTTTAATTAGCCCCATAGGAGAACATCAGCAAGCGTTTAATCTGAGTTATTTGGGCTGCCATATAGCGTCAAGGAATAGTCGGTCCCTCACATTTTCGCGTGTGACTGAAGATTTTAGCTACAGAATTTCAGGAAGTGGAGGATGCACATTTACTAAATATTGCTTTTAATAAACAAAATTGGAAAACTGCTCATTAATTCAACAGTAAATAAACCGAGTTTTAACTAATTCTAGCACCTTTTTTTTAAGTATCAAAAACGAAAAACATTCTCCCTCCCTTTCATCCCTTTACATATTATTATTTAGGAAACACCCCTAAAATATTCCAATATTAATCATTCCACCGAGCTTAAATTCAATTTGAATTATGACGAAGACAAATTACTGTCCCCCCACGGAGACATTACAGAGAATGTATCTAATACGCACGTATGTCACACATACCTATAGGTAATAAAATATTCAATAACCAGCATTCACATGCAAATGACGGTGAAATTTTTTGAAACAAGCGTAAAAATTTGAATAGTTACAAGCAAAACGTATGGAACGCGAAAGTTACACAAAGAAACATAATAATTATTTCCTTACATGCAAATTAGTCACACAGAAAGGAAAACTCGGCACAGTTTCCTTTAACATATGGAAACAATGAACAAACTTTCTTCGAGAAAAGAATTTACGAATGCCACACACTAACCAATACTTATTTATTAACGGGAACGCAAACCGCACAGTTCGGTGTTCGGGAAAAGTCCAAAATATATTTTAAAACGCCAAATCTTTTTAAAAGTCGAACATTTCATATTTAACCGTAGAGTTTAGTTCGTACCTACATAACTTCTTGAAATCAATTCCGTTGCTCCATAATTTTGGATTTAAAAAAGCAAACTGTCAACGATCAGAACGCGCGCGTAAAAGACTCAATAATTACCAATTTAAATACAGATTACAAATCGCTTTTTTACCGTCAAAATGTTGAAGAAAATGATCGTTATTTCATCGTTATTGGTGTGTTGTTATTGTTTGGAAAGCAACGAACAATTACCGGAGGAAGCGAGGGCAAAGAAAAAGAAGGGATCTTTAAGGCTTTTGGGTGAGTAGTTGATTTAATTGGAGTGTTTTTACAACCGAAAAAATCAAAGGGATCTTTTGTAGTCGTAATATAGCTGGGGAGTTATGACCGTGTTCATCGGGTCATAAAAAGGAACGTAAATCATGCTTCCGTGTTTTTACTAAAGGGAAGAAACTGACAAAAACGAATAAAAAATCAGTGCAAATTGAATAAGGAATCAAGAAAAGTAAATAGATGCAATGCTTTTAAGCAATGAGTAACTTCTATTTGCATAATTTTTCATACCGTGTTTCATGTTTTTTTAGGGTTCCAAAACGGGACCCTATTACTAAGACTCCGTGGTCCGTCTGTCTGTCTGTCACCAGGCTGTATCCCATGAACCGTGATAGCTAGACAGTTGAAATTTGCACAGATAATGTATTTCTGTTGCCGCTATAATAAAGAAATACTAAAAACAGAATAAAACAAATATTTAAGTAGGGCTGTCATACAACAAACGTGTTTTTTGCCGTTTTTTGCGATAATGGTACGGAACCCTTCGTGCGTGAGTCCGACTCGCACTTGGCCGGTTTTTTGTTCGTGATTTAAATTTAGCTTCGTATTTAAGGCCCAGTTTTTAGCATAATAAATAGTCAAATAGTTAACTCTCCATCTTGTTTGTCCATTTGTTAGGCAAACCATTCATATAAACCCATTTTAGCAAAATTTGAAAGCATTGATATACATACCATAACCACATATTCTTAACCATTACAGGAGTTAACCACGGATTAAAAAAAACTGGGTCATAATTAATTGTACAATCGGTAAATTCAAAATGCCTCTATCTCTAAATAAGCCAAAATCTAACCAAAATTAACACGCCTAAACCTCCGTTATACTCCAATTACGTTAACTATTCAGTTACAAATAAGTACGCGGTATAATCAAGATTAACGGAGATCTCATCCTACGAGATTACTTAGAATTGATACAATTTCCGTAATGGAAACTAAGTGTGTTTGGCTTGACATTCAGTCTCGTCAATACAATTTATTGACTATTTGCTGGATGTAATCTTCAGATTAAAATGGATTCTATTTCCTGAAACGCTTCTGTTTCTGGATCTTTTTGTCTTTTATTTTTGGTTTGTGAAAAGTATTGGGCGTCGTGTATGTAATTTGTTGTAATGAAAAGGTTGTACCTACTTTATTTGTAATTAAAGACAATTAGCTAATGTAGTTTTATTTTTTGGAACGCATTACTTTGCAGGATATCATCAAATAATTTTAGGAATAATATGCAAAGGAAATAAATTAGACTTAACTTGTGGTAAAGTCTGGTCTGGTTTTTGAAGTCAAGCTAGTTTAATGCAAAAGTTTGACAGGTTTTCAGGCTGAAGCAGAGTTTGATAAATATTCAACTTCAAATTCTAAATTCAGAAATCGGAGCAAGCTCCATATTGTTTTTGATTGACATGTGCTACCGAAATGTCTCATGGTTTTTCAATCGATGTGCCATTGATTGACAGGCATTACCGCCAAGCCAAGACATGTTATAGTTATATACATTTATGACATTTTCAAATCGCTATTGCCACTCTTTCTATTCTAGTATGTCACTTGTCTGGGAACGCCCTTATGTTTTTGTATTGATATTCGCTTATTTGTTTTTCTACTTGCTTGAAAAAATATTTATTATTCGGAAAAACAGTAGTCGATGAGCTCGCTTTTTGAGCATAACTTTTTAAATCAGAGCTAAAGTTTTGAAAAACTTATTCTTCTTTCATTTTCTCAATTGATATGTAATCGGTCATCATCATCATCAGCCTATAACAGTCCGGCTTGTTATCTGTACTACGACTTAATTCCAACCAACAGCTGTACTTTGAAAGAAAGAAAGAAAGAAAGAAAGAAAGAAAGAAAACGACGCCCGTGGGAGTGCACCACGACGCCCTGGGGCGTCGCGACGCACAGTTTGGGTAACCCTGTTCTATAGAATTACACCAAAAAAATAAAAGGTAGTCAAACCATAAAAAGGTTTTTACAGTATCTTCTTTGCTGTCACTAAAATCTAAATTAAAAATTCCATGCACAAATAATATGTCAAACGTTTAAATTATTATTTTCTTAACTGGATTTTACAACAATATCAATATTTTTTGAGTATTATAAAAAAAAAATGGTATTACTAAAACCAATAGCCGACTTTAAAAAGCATCTCGAAAGCCGTAATATTATGATAATAAATTGAAGAGTCTACTGACTCCTATCAAGGTCGGAGACTACACTCGAAGTTGTAAGCGACTATATCTACCTGCGACAAACGATCCAATTGGGTAGGGCCAATTTCGAGAAAGAGGTCAACCGTCGAATCCGACTCGGCTGGGCAGCGTTCGGGAAGTTGCGCGGTATCTTCTCGTCCAACTTACCACAGTGTCTCAAGACGAAAGTCTATGACCAGTGTGTGTTGCCAGTGATGACATATGGCTCTGAGACGTGGTCGCTTTCAATGGGCCTTATCAGAAAGCTTACAGTATTCAGAGCTATCATTGTCTAGATACCTACGTCTTCTATTGACTTGAATGACTCCGGTGGTTGAGAGTATGTCATGCCCACTCAAATGTCTCGCCGATGGTGGCGCGTGTGTCGGATCATTTAGCTCCCTTCAAAATGGTTGAGCTGAATGGTGCTGATACATGTGTCATGTTCGTGAACGGGCGCTGTCGGTTGGGACTGGTCATCTCTTAGCTGCCATGGTTTATTTTAATTGATTCTAATTTTATTTCTGAATTGTCTTTTTATATTTACTATGGACACTTTTAACTTTCTACATCGTTCTCACATAATGTGTAATCTCAACATGAATGATGTAACAAATGATTTGTAATAATTACCTAATTGAAAAAGAGTGTCCATGGAGTTTCTTGCCCGTTCTTCTCCATAGAGATCTACGCCTTGGAATGGGCATCTACGGTACTTTCACAGTTATTATGTCTTGTGACTGGGACTGTAGCACCATAATTTTGTAATATTTTATTTTGTCTTTTGACAATTCAAAAGTGCCTGTAACTGGCCTACTTGAAATAAAGTGCTTTGACTTTGACTTTGAGTCACTCAAAGGGCAATGGAGAGGGTTATGCTCGGAGTTTCCTTGCGTGATCGAATCAGAAATGTAGAGATCCGCAAGAGAACCAGGGTTACCGACATAGCCCGAAGTATTGCCAAACTTGAATGTCAGTGGGCTGGGCAGAACGGATGGCCGATGGGGCAGAAAAGTTCTGGAGTGGCGACCGCGAACTGGAAGACGCAGAACAGAAAAAAAACGCTGTCTTTCTCTGTTTTGTGGAGCTCACCCACTCGTTGATAAAATGTCACTTTATATAATTATCCCTCTATTTCCTCAAGTCTGAAATAGACATAATCCCAGCCACTGCCTGACGAAGGGCAATTAAGAAAACTGTTAGAGCAATTTTTAAAACCACCAAAGATAGTCTTGGCAATTCAATTACGACCTAATTTATTTATTTTCCAGTACAAGAACAAGCCTGAGCTCAGTTCTGGTGGAAAAACTCTTATGAAAATATTACTAAGTTCTTAGAAAATGAAGTTTAATTATAAGATTTCTTTATTTTCTTAAGTTCTTGGGAATTACGTAAATGAAGTTTAAATTAAGGAAAACGTAAGAGGGGAATAAAACTGTTATGACTAAAGACCGCTAATGTAAATAACGTTTTTCATTAGTTTAAGGTTTTACAGTTTTCCTGTAAATATGAGTGGCAGCTAACATTTTTAATTTTCAAAGATAAGGGACTGTCAGGGACAACTAAGAATTGAGAATTTAAAGAGATTAACATCAAATCTAACTATTTAGATTACTTGAACATATAAGTACTTGGGCGACCGAGCTCGGGTGAAAATAGAGAAAACGACGTTTTCTAAAAAGGAAACCTAGCTAGATACATATAACCTATCAATACTAAATTTCATGAAAATTTTGGAGTCGTTGCCGAGTTTCAGATAATCTATCTAATAATATTTTTTTGTTTTTTTGTACCGAATAGGCTCCGAAACTACTGGACCTATTTAAAAAAATCTTTCACCAATAGAAAGCTACATTATTCCTAAGTGGCATAGGCAATTTTTTATCCCAGCAAAGGGTCCTGTGGGGTGGTCCACGGGAGCGAAGCCGCGGGGAACAGCTAGTATATTATACATATATACAAGAATGTTATTAGATAGATTAGAGATTCCATACTTCCACTTGAAAAAGCTCTCCAGAGGAGGTAGTTAACATCTATCACCCTTGTTTATAAGAAGTTTGACGGTGTTAAATATAAGATTATAAATTCATGTATAGATATCTGCAAAGCTATTGCTAAACAACTTTTTGGAGATTTTTATAAATATGATCTAACTTTTGCCAGCTTTCGCTCGCGTGAACGTCGAAAATTATCCCGAGGGAACATATTTATGCTTGGGATAAACAGTATCTATTAGCTATTTCTGACTATAATATCTGTACCGAATTTGATCTAGATCCGTTTAGCCGTTCTGGCGTAAAGAAGTAACAAACACACTCACAAACTTTCGCCTTTGTAATACTAGTGTGATAAGTGTGATATTTTATGTATTAAGTGTGATATAGTACAAGCTCTACCAAACTATTACTATTCTATTCTGTCAATTTGGTTGAGGGAGGCTGAGTCGAGGTTGAATCAAGTGTAGGAAATGCCTGAATTTATGGGTTGTCAATATGTCTCTTAATTTGACAGTAATTATAAACATCCTTTTTTGTTTCAGCAATCATCGCACTAGTCGTCCTCTCAAAGCTAGCAGTCATCAAGGTGGCATCCTTCTTCTTCCTCGTGGCGTTCTTCCAGAAGTTGTTCTACGCTGGTGGCTTACTTCTCAACTATTACATGAAGAACCAGTCAGGCCCACCTGCAGGGCCTCCTTCAGGGATGATGTACGGTCCTCCTCAGGAGTATAACACTGTGGGGTACAGTTATGAACCAGCTGATAACGAGCCCTTCCAAACGCCTGAGTCACTGCCAAGTATAGCTGATTTTAGTAACGGATTTAACTGGTTGTTTAAACAAAATCAGCCACAGTGATGAATTTTGTGGTTGTAGGCTGCATCCCATTATATTAACTAAGTTTATTGTCAAATTTTTCACTATCTTAATATAAAATAAAAACTTAAAGATTAGTTATGTGGAATGATACAATTGTTGCATTAGTGTAAAATGGTATGCAGTCAAGTAATTTTAGACAACAGGTGTATGAGACTTCTAGAATGTTCCATTTTGTCCGGATATCTTTAAGACATTTGTGTAGTGAATTCCCTATAGTTGTAATAGTACAATCCCTATCATAGTGCCATAGGAAATGGACAAAACGCCATAGTAAACTGTTCGTACGAAAGTACCTAGCAGAACCATTTTCTAAGCATTACAATTCGTATTAAACTATCTCTAGTCGGTTCTATATAGTTTTCGAACTGTTTAAAAAATAATAATGCCTGTAATTTGTAATGTAGTGAATTATTATTTTAGTTAGATCTTAATAAATTAAATTATTTATTGTTTTGTAACTTTGAATTTATTTGTTTAAAGTTTTGGTATAACCCTGAAGAAATCTACAAAATATGAATGAATAGTAACATATTTTCGAGAAGTCACCACGTATAAAAGTGTTAGCAAAAGCACTAACACACAAACTGCACCCCGGGAGATGCATAAACACTACTCTACTAACTCGTAACCGTATAAATAAAACCGTGAAAACACTAACTAAATTACAACTTCGCGAAAGTTTTGACCCTATTACTTTAATTTAAAGTTATATTGTAGGTATGTTCCATCTTCACTTCCGATCATAGCGGCTCTGTCGACACTGGATGTCGTAACACTACGAATTTGCAGAAAAAAGGTCTTAAACCGCTTTTACACGTTAAGTTAATTCACCGGGCTTATTCAAGAATTAGTGCTAGGTCCGACAAAGTTCTTGTCGGGTACTTGATGGATTGGATTGGTAGTGTACGACACGAATTCTTGTGTAGGCCCGGTGAATTTTCTTAGCGTGTACAAGCGGCCGCTGACAAACTGCCAGAACCACTATGATCCGCAGTGAGCCTTCAGAGTTAATTCCAGGTTAAAGTGTGAGCTCAGTAATTGTTTCCTTATAATTACGCTCGGTGGGGTGTTTTTGGGGAAAGGTACTGTAATTTTAGTGCTTTGGCACTGTAACTGGAATTTCGGCAAGGAAACTGTTTTATTTGCTACTTCAAGATATTACTCAAAAAGTTACACCCAGTTTAATCAACTAAAAAAAATATTAAAATCAACTTGAATCAAAGTATAACTTTTTTATTAGTCAACATGGCTGATGAAATATGACCAAAGGATTTTCAGGTGGAAGGTTTATAGATGGATGGCAGTATACTGCTGAACAAAGGTACTATAGCTGCACTAAAACACTCGGTGTTCTATTTTCCGTATTCAGTCTGTCCCAGCCATCTTTTAAGGGTATTGGGACACCTATCAACGCTTACCGATCCACTGTATCCTCTCTAGGTTTGCTGAAAATAGGTGCCACTTAAGTGTCGCCACATCTTCGAGTTTTTAATTAAATTACTTACTCAAATTAAAAACGTAGTAACAATCAGGGCTATATCAACTTTGTATCCAAGTGGCAGAACTTTGTCGCTAAAGAGAACAGAACGCTACTTTTGTTGAATGTAACAGTTATGTCACAGAATCAGAGCTGCTGTGAAACTGTGTTTAAACGACTTCCGCGGCACTCAATATCTATTGTGTAATTTTGTATAAATATCCATGGATTCAACAGAGAAGGAATGGCCATGAGTGAAATATAAAGGTTTTTTACCGAAGAACTTATAGCTTCTACCAGCGGCATCAACCGAGTGAATGTAGGAACTCGGAAATCGTCCCAAAGGAAACTACTTCCTGGATAAAATTGTCCTATGTCCTAAAGTCCTAATCCTATGCCCGCGTTAAAAAAAAAGCTCTTATCGCCACCAAAATTTACAGAATTATCCGCTGGGTCAATCTAAAGATTTTCTGAATATTTCATTAAAATCGGTCCAGCCATTTCGGAGTCTATAAGGAACATACATACATACTTTATCTTTTAAATATATAGATTTACACTTGTACTAACTACAAAGGTTAAATTGTTTGTAGTAAGTAATCTCTAAAAGTCCTGATCCATTTATAAAACTTCTTACAACTTCTGTGGATTAGGCTACGCTAGCAAAGCTTCAGGAAAAAGCTAAATCCCTACTTTAAAATACTACTTCGCCAAACAATTAGACGAACTTTGCTCCTCTCTCAAAAGAATATTGCTACTTCTCAATAGATGGAAAGTTTCTAGATGGTCATAACTTGCGCGGTCTCTTCCCTAGCGGTTATCGGAATAAGCACTTTAAGTTTTATTGAACAGACGCTGGAAATGATTCCCTGTCCTATTTATTATGTTCACTAAAGTAGTTTAATGGAGTGCCAAGTATTCTGTAATATCCCTTTAATGTTCATTGGGCTTGTAATTGCTTTGGGTTGGTAGGTAGTTTATTTTACTCTACATTACCTTTGTGGATAAATATTAAAATACTTACCTATAGCAATTTGTTGCAGAGGTTTTAAGACCCTAAAGTTTTAGGTTGACTGTATAATTTTTCGCTTACTATGGCAACGAAAATCATGAAATCATGACGTGCTCTTTGTGCGACAACACCTGCACTCTGAAAGACCTTTACGAGGCTAATCATAACTCTGTCGACGTGGCTGAATTTTTGTCAAAACAAACATCGATACGATACGACGAAGAAGAAGATATCATTATGAAAATATTTTGTTAATTAGTGAGCAGGGAGGCTAATATAAGTTCAAAATTCTGTAAAAATTTCAAGTCAGCGACAATCTAAATCTTACTAATATTATAAATGCGAAAATTTGGATGGATTGATGGATGTATGTTTGTTACTCAATCACACTAGAACGGCTGAACAGATCTGGATGAAATTTAGTACAGAGATAGATTCCAGTCTGGAATAGCATAGGCATTTTTTTATCCCGGTGTAATATTCCCTTGGGATAATAAAACACTTTTCACGCGGGCGAAGCCGCTGGCAGAAATGAGTGTAAACTAAAGGTAACCTTTTTGATATATTTTTTATCTCATCGAGACTGCGATTAAAATGCAAACGTTCTTGAAAAGAAGTTTATTTTCATCATTTCATATTTTTTTGCCATACCCTCTCACAGAGAGGAGGCCTGTGTCTCAGCAGTGGGAACATTAATAGGCTGATGATGTGTGTGTGTGTGATCTATCACCTATCAGCACTAACAACTACTATTCCAGTTTTCTACATTCCAAGCTAACATCTAATACCGTGCTGTTATAGCGAAACTTCGACACATCGGCTGTTCTCAATGTCGGTAACTGGCTCTTTATGCGCGGACAATGGCTTCCATTGTTATGATGTCCTAATATCGGGATATACGGGATAATTCTCTACGAGCTTAGAATACTGGATGCTGGGGCCTTAGTAGGAGCTTAGAGTTTGCATCGTCCATGATGCAGCTTTATCATAATATGTGTACAAGATACTTGTGTGTCCGAAGTTTTATCAGCAATATGGTTACAGATTGTTTGACTTAGAAAAAAGTAAAAAGAGTGACACTGTTATAGTTTAAGGCCTATGGAATAAGTATGGATATGTATTGACAGACGTTGCAAAGAGTAAGTTAACGACATCAGGGGGGTAACCATAAGCTCTTAGAGTAAGGTTATTTTGAGATCGCGTAAGTGACAGATGTATACAAGTCATATACATCTACCCCTACACACACTCAAATAACCTTACTCTAAGAGCTTATGGTCACCCCCCAGGTGCTTAAGAAAGATAGGAATCAAGTTTTTAATCTCAGAAAGACCGTGCACGTGTTTCGTCTGCACACAACAAAATATTAAAGCTCGTCTAGGGTGACCCTTGCACCGCAAATAGGAATAATTTCACCTGTAACGTTCCTTACAGATGAGTCAAGTATGAGTTCCTTTCCGTCGACGTTAGGTAACGTGTACTAATAAGAAACAATTCTATGTTACATTATCTTAGGGTCCGTCTTGCTTCAATAAGCCACGTCTTGTCGCATTTCCGTCTTTCAACGCAATGAGTAACTCCCACACATGTACAAACCTCATCAAAGTCGTCACTGCGTACGGCCGGCGCCGGCGCCGCACATTAGTATGCACATGTATTTTCATAAGCATGGCGTGTATGGGCTATTGTTTACATACGAAACCGGGGAGGAGTCGCCCTGGTTGAAAGCTAACGGTAAGTCAACTTGAAACAAAGATACTTTAAGTTAGGTGGGTTAGTGTGGGTATCAAAAGGGTAATATTGTAGTAGGTGGTATGTTTACACAAATTAATAGTTTGTTATGAAAACTGTTGTATTTTGTTGAATATTTTGAACAGAAAATCAGAAGAAAAGCCTGTGGTAAATTTATTTATTGTGTCTTTGATAAGTCATTTACATCTTCCATAACGTTTCATTCTCCGAAATAGTAAAATAGATGATGATTTAATGCAATGCCTTTAATTTTGGGATCCACGCCTACTCGACCCGAAGAATAATAACTCGATATGTTTGTTTTAATAGGCGTAAAACGTCGATGTATAGTCAGACAGAAAAGTGTCGATTTAACGCTTGCTCCACAGTTTAAATAATGTTTGGAAAAATAAATCGATAATTAAACAAGGAAGTACTTATCCTTTTTTACCCGACTGCCGTATGAGGGTAATGTGTTTATCAGTCTTTGTATGTATGTATGCTTGTTCCTATATGGCGTTCTAGAGACGAAACGCGATGGCCAATTTTGATTAATCTTACGTCAATCGATTCGTCATAACCTTGCGAGTGTCACTGGCTACATTGAAATATGAAAATAAGAAATGGCGGCTTTTGGGTGCCATATTGTGGGTGGGTGGTAAATCTATATTTTTTTTCTACCATAGCCATCTTGTGGGATCAAAATAAAGCGTTTTAAAAGGTGATTTCATAAACATATTACACTTGTATGTTTAAATGTACCTAATTCGAAAAAAATATGTTTACTTAAAAGATATAAATACAAAAATATAATTTAAAAAAAAAACTTAATCCCGACTGCTTAAGAAGCGAACTAAAAAGACGTAAACAAGAAGAAAATCATGCTGTCTAGTCGAAGGATACATGATCTGGTTTTGGTCAGCCAGCTCGCGAATATGTATCCTCCGACTACACTCTTGTCCGTCTGTCCGTATTTCACCACCTATTTTCTCAGGAACGGGTGGACCTCGCAAGTTAAAATGTATACCAGATACTGAAGTCTTTAGTCACTAAAGGGCCTGTGCACACCACGTTTTTAGATGTATGAATCTTGAGTCAACATGATAAAAAGATATAGGCAAATTTCTAATTTCGCGAAAACTTACCAAAATTTACCTTAATTTTTATTTTTCTTTATTTTTCGGCATTTTCCTTTTACTTGTGCTTTAAGATCTTGCTTTTAACCAAAATTGACAATTGTAGGTCAACCGGCAGTACCCTATAGGTTTTGGGTCGAAAACCTATATGGTAGTTCCCGTTGACCTAGTTACCTAATGTGTTGAAATTTTATACACCATAACGCCGAAATTATTATATATTACAATTCAATCAACTTATATTAATCAACTAAATTACTATATCAACTATTTATTATTTTTTCCTAATTATGTTGGTGAATGTAGATGTTTGTACGGAACCCTCGGTGAGCGAGTCCGACTCGCACTTGACCGGTTTTTTTTAATTAACTTTTTTTTAATCTAGTTTACGCTTTGTACTTTGTAGTAATAAATTGTAGTTCTAAAAACTAAAAAACACGCTTTATTGGTAAGGATAATGGGACAAACTGTTTAAATTATTGCATTGTCATCGGTCGTTGATAAGTGTGCAAAGTTTCAAATCAATCCAACGTTTTGAAGTGGGTGAAAATCACGTTCAAAGATTCCATTACATTGATACATTGTTACATTGATACATTGATACATAGATACATAGATACATACATACCAAGCTAATAAAAGCGTGTTAAAAATCACTGACTATTGTAATTTTAATATTTTTTTGTGGCTTGAGGGGATATCCGGACGGACTAACACCCAAAGTACCTCACTAAACGAGCCAGTCTGGGTAGTGTCAGGCTCCAACTGACTAAAACCCCCTCCTGCCTTACACGTAATCCCTCCGTTAATTATCATTACAATCTTATAGCTAGTGAACAACGCGTAATACCGCACTCGTTATTTACGTAAACATAAAATATGAAGCAATGAATTAGGGTATTCCTTCAAAATTATTCACATTTTCATAGGAAGTCCGTGCAGTGATCGAGGTGCTGGCTTTACCAAACTGATACAAACGAAAAGTGAGAAAAAGTGAGTGTCATTAAGATATTATCTTAAGCCTAATATAGAATTCTTGCTATACTGTTGCGCACAACACTGTGAAGGTGGATCGGTTGTGTTTTTACATCATTAAGCCCCGCTCCGGCAGGTGGTGGCGCAAGAAAAAAGTTCCGGTGACGAGGTTTGCATACACCGAGTTGTGACCATGCTGTAAGCAACCGACCTAGCCTTTCCTAGCTATGTTAGGGCCGTTTTCCAGCCTAACTTGAGAAAGGATGCCACAGTATTTTACATGATGCAATATCTGGGTATTTATCCCCTAGTCCTTGCAAGTTCAGGCTCAGTCCTAAACAAGAAGGTAAGGTCGGTAGGAAGAATGGCAACGCCTTTGAGGCTACCTGTACTGAAAATTTTCTGGACTGAACCAATCTTAGTAAGTATTAGCCAAAGACTATGTAAGTCGGTTGTTAGCAAATTTGATTCTAACAAATGGGTTGAAAATGAAAATAATCCCAGCAAATATTCTGAAATTTGGTCACCCAGCTAGTTGTACAAATGGCTCGATAAATTAACCGTCCACCAGTGTTACTAAGAAGCGGTAAGCAAAACAAAGCTGCAACTTCAGATGGGAACATACAGACGTCTAGACTAGGCGGTAGCGTTGCTACTGCTGTGTGTATAGTAAACCTAGCTCTTGATAGAATTGCATACGCTTTATCTACTGAACGTAGAAAAAACATAATCTATTCTATTATCTGATACGAATAAAAAGTAGCCATTATAATGCTTCTGTTCCATGAAGCATCATTTGTTGGATGCATGATGGCTGGGCTGCCTGGAGCCTTAATAGGTTCATCAAAACGAGAATTTTATTTTATTATTGTATCCTTTGCCGACTCTGGGGGAACCCAAAGTGCGGCACCAAACACTTGGAGCCGCATCACTTTGCACCTTAGTGACTAGTTACGCCACTGCTACTATTGGATGTACAAGAAAAGCCCACCATAATAAATATGCACAGATTGTCATCCATGGTCCCGCCGTAACTGTATGTTTTCAACTAAAACAAGTAAACAAAACTGTATGTATTTAAACTTCTTATGCGGCCAGTTAGTTCGTGAGTCGAGATTTACTCAGTAATTAAGTTTGGAGCTAAGTTTTATAACTTGCTCAAATATAATTAATGTGGTTTGTATGCATAGACGATAACTAACCACTAGTTTTAATTACAAAATAATAATATTTTACATGTTTTGCCGCGGGAATCTTTGACTGCGCGATGCATAGAACGGGTCGATGTCGCGATGCTTGGGGGAGGGCTATGCCCCGTAGTGGACGTCTTACGGCTGAATGATGAAGACTTCGCATCATATACTTGACATTATATACTAAAAACTAGTACATGTTTGACATAGACCTCTCAATGACCGCTACATTATATCTGTACTTATTTTACGAACTTTATAAGTTGGGATGTAATCACCAAAAATACTCATCAGATTTCAAAATTTTACTGACATATAGCTACAGTATAGCGAAAACTTTTTATTCAGGAATGCAGAACCCGTGGTATAGGATCAAGCAGTAGTTCTAATAGAAGATAAAGGCTTATATTGAGATTACCCAAGACATGTAGGAGAATACAGACATGATTAGAAATTTCGAATGCACATGAACCTGATGGCTTTTTAGTACCGGATTACATGTATGAATGCAAGTAATATTATAGCTATATATATATATATATATATCTATTATAAGTACATACTTGTGTATCTACCAGCTTCCGTAATCCTTAGAAGTTTATCATTCTTGTGCCAGTGATTCACTGTTTAGTATTGCATTGTCTTATGTGTTATGATAAATATTGTATGATCGACAGTACTTAGAAAAGCATTCAAAATATTACAGATAAATGACAATGAAGGGAAATGTTTATAAATTACTTCAAAATGGTTGAGCTGAATGATGATAATTTATGAGTCATTCTCGAGAGCGTGCGCTGTCAGTTGGGACAGGTCAGGTCATCTAAGCTGCCTCTGTTTTTGAATAGTTTTAATTTTATATAAGGTAGAGCCTTTTTACATAGTTCATAAAGACGTTTACTTTTAACTTGGATGATTTAGCTTGGGTTTTGCAACAATGAGTGATTTAAAAGAGGTCGTGAAGTTTTTTTTGTGTTGTTGTATGTCGTTTTGTGTCAATTAAATACTTTTCTTTCTTTCTTTTTGTTCTCCAAGAGACGAGTGACGGACGAGTTCATCATTCTTTCGACTGACAACAGTGGCGACCGCTGGAAAAGCGCCGAGGCTATGAAACTCGAAGATGTCCCGGAGAATCCCACAACGAAAATAATCTGAAAAGAATAACGGAGGAGTAGGATAAAATACAAACTTCCACTCCCTCCATATCCTTCAAGCAGGAGACAGAACAAACAAGGCCAATAGGCACAAGGCCAGTAAGCCCAGTTGCCTTGCACCACGGATAAAAATGATCATTAATATTAATGGGTCCTACAATAATCGGTAAGGCAAAGAAGCTTGAACGCACGGAAATTAATTGTTTTAGTTTCCACAAGGTCCATTACCCAAACTAATATTGCGTTCATTCTGCCAAAGAATACACTCCTATAAGATATGATGTGCAGATTGTATATATTCGCATTCAGATGTAGAACACTGACATAAAGGCGAGGCAACGAGCTTGGAGGAAAATAATTTACTTTTAAAATTACCATGCCCTGTGAAAAATTGGGCAACGCAGTGATTCACCTCCAGGCACGTCCTGGCCAGCCGCTCGCGAAAGGATGGAAAGAATTGTTGGAGGTATCGCCCTTGATGGAATTATCCCATTTACATTGCCATTCGGTTAAATGTTCCTTCGAGACGTCAATATGTGGTTTAAATAATCTAAAGATTTTCTCACAGTCACTCCGCGTTAAAAAGTCTGCGCCCATGGGGAGACCGCTTTTTCTTTTTCATCGACTATTTTAATATGATCTATAAATGCAAAATGCTTCTGCAACACCAGACCAAGAAAGCACATGGACTGATTTCTTTTTACGGGAACTTTATTCAATTTAATAACCATTCAGAATGAGTTGATAAGTTTTGTGCGGAGCCAAGGCGAGACGTTTTCGAGACTGAGATATTAATCAAGAACCCCACTGAGATATTAATCGTCAGAAAGTGTCAGCCAAATTCTCAAGTCCAGCTCGAGTACTTGATTGAATGCGCGGAAGATCGTCGTCCGCGTAACCAGTTAATGAACAGCCGCCCGAAAGTGGAATTGCGAGGAAATCATCGCATTAACCTATATTCCATAAATACGGACCAATAACCGAACTCTTTGAACAAAAACATTGCCCACACTAGGCATTTCTTCTGTATCGTGGGTGGTTTACAAACACCCAGAGCCGGAGCAACTATCTGTAGGTCATACAAATATTTGTTCCATGCGGTAATCGAACCCGCGACACGCAGCGCAGCAGCAAATCACCCGTTATTATTTTATTTAGCCACGAGCTCAATCCACCGTCAATACAGATCGTGTCTCCAAGATTCTTCTGCCTGCAATCTGGTTCCGCGCTCACTGCACGTTCTACATAAAACGAAGCCAATTACTTATTTGTATAGTTGTATACGTACCGCAGGGGTAAGAGAGAATTTCTATAAGTACTGCTGTTTTCTGTGGTGGGTTCTGTATGTATTTTGTTTGTATTGTTGTAAGTTTGTATGAAATATCTACAGTTTGAAAATTGGACACGTGGAATTTTAGATTTACGCAGTTGGTTGATAGAAATAATTTATTGATATAGTGGTTTTTGAAAATCCACCCCTAAAGGGGTAAAAAGGGTTAATAGTTTGTATGAAATTTTTACAGTTTGTAAATTGGACACATAAAATATTTACGTTTTTGGTTGATAAAAATAATTCATGTATTTATTGGTTTTTGGAAATGCCGCGACCGTAAGGGGGTAAAAAGCGGATTGAAAGTTTGTATGAAATTTCTACTTAAAAAAAAAAAAAAAAAAATTATAATTAATGTACACACAGTAAATACATAAAGACAACACATCAAAACAATAGAGTACAAAGAAAATGCTTATTTCTTAAGAAAAGACCCGCGAGCAGGAAAAATGAAAAAGAAATGTAGACAATAGTGTGTGAGAACAGGAAGAGAAGAAAAGTGAACGACTTAAATTAAGATATAAAACCATAGGCACCTACACAAAGATGTAATGGTGGATATATACTTACATAAATCCTTATTTTCAAATATATAGATTCTTATTATTTATACATATGATTCTAAAGATCAGACTTGCGAGGAAAGATAATGCTCTTTTAAACGTGTTTTGAATAGTGAGATAGTATTCAAATCTCTGATGCTATCAAATGAAGAGTTTGCTGAGAAGAATAAGAACAAAGCTTGCTAAAAAAAAAAATATGAATAATTTATTTTGAATCAAAACTTAATATACCTTTATACTTCACTTACACTTCACCATTTACGTTTCAATCCCATGTATTAGGGGGCGAGCCTGTTGCCATCAACCGGGTACAAGTTTAGACTCTGGACTGCTACTGTAAAAAACCGGCAAAGTGCGACTCGGACTAGCGCACGAAAGGTTCCGTACCGTAATCAGAAAAAAACGGAATAAAAATTACGTTTGTTGTATGGGAGCCCCACTTAAACATTCATTTTATTCTGTTTTTAGTATTTGCTGTTATAACGGCAACAGAAATACATCATCTGTGATAATTTCAACCGTCTAGCTATCACGGTTCATGAGATACAGCCTGGTGAAAGACAGACAGACAGACAGACGGATCGTGAAGACTTAGTAATAAGGTCCCGTTTTTACCCTTTGGGTACGGAACCTTAAAAACCAAATGGAAAAACCCAATAACACTTTTCCCTACCCGCTAATCGAACTCTGGACCGCATGCTCAGCAGTAACGTTTGCGACCACTGGACCAACGAGGCAGTTTACATAGTTTAATGTTTTTTTACAAAATCAAAAAAAATACATTTGTTTTGCAAAAATATGACAAAATTGCAACTATTTTCTAAAGACACATACATTTTGTCAGCTCGAAAAAAGTCTCATTTCCCATAACCACGCACCATAGTCAAGTGCCTCTCCCAATATTTGTTTTTATTAATGGTCTGTGACACGACCTCTCATGGCGATCATCAATTGCTCGTTTCGACAGGCACTGGACTAAAAAACTACAATCGTGTAACGTTTGTGAGATAGATCGCTTTTTCGGCGATATTTCAAGCGTTTTGTTATCAACTTTGAAGACTGAAGAGAATAAAGCAGGTTTGGTTGGTGTGGTTTTTAGGGTTACGTACCCAAAGGGTAAAAACGGGACCTTATTACTAAGACTCCACGATCCGTCTGTCTGTCCGTCATTTACCAGGCTGTATCTCATGAACCGTGATAGCTAGACAGTAGAAATTTTCACAGATGATGTATTTCTGTTGCCGCTATAACAAAAAATACTAAAAGCAGAATAAAATGAATATTTAAGTGATAAAAACGGCATAAAAATCACGTTTGTTGTAAGGGAGCCCCCCTTACATTGATTGATTTTATGCCTCGTGATTTTTATGCCGTTTTTTCTGATAATGGTACGAAACCTTTCGTGCGCGAGTCCGACTCGCACTTGGCAGGTTTTTTCGCAGTAGCAGCCCGGAGTCTAAACTTGTACCCGGTTGATGGCAGTAGGCTCGCCCCCTTTTACAAGGGATTTAAACGTAACTGGTGAAGTGTGAGTAAAGTATAAAATTATATTAAGTTTTGATTCAAAAATTTTTTTTTTTTTTAAACAAGCTTTTTTCGTATTCTTCTCAGCAAACTCTTCATACCCATATCATGGCAGTGCACAAAAAATAACTAGTCCGCCATGTTGGATTTAGAATGACGTCACTTAGCTAACCACGCATTGTCATCCAAACTAAACGTGTAAGCAAAATTTCATCTTATTCGGTGAAGGATAACTGCTTTAAAATTCAGTTGCAAGATTTGACCCGAACACACTTAGATACATATACATACAAACGTACATTGCAAGTTAAATAAAAGCTTGTAAAAACTTTACTTTGTAAAAATACGTCAGTTTTCAAGAACTTTTTCTTAAAACAGGTCATTTTGATTTATGCCGAATGGAAGTTTTAATTAAAATTTTTTTTGAATATCAGTAAAAAACATACCAATTTAAATATACTGCTCGAATATTCGGGTACGACGAACTCACCAAAGTAAGCAGTGACCGTAAACGGGCTTGGGATCACTTCCAAGAATTTCCTGAGAAATGGGAACTTCAAACTTTTGCTCGGAGGTTGTGACCAAGGACTTCCATTCGGCTGAAAACCTCAGAAAAAGTTCTAATTTATAAAATTCTTGATTTCCAACGAGAACGAATGTAACTATCAAAATATATTAAAAGTTTAAGCTCGTATTTCGAAGGGAAGTTTTCTTAATTTTACTTCGGCGCAGTTTTTCAGCCGAATTCGTGACGGTCCGCTTTAGGAATAGTTCTTAGGTTTTTGATTTTTGATAGCCGTCTTTATCTTTATTTCTGCAGTTAGTAGATACGTAGGCAAGGTTAATACGAAGGCAGGGGGAAGCCCGGGCAAGACGCATATGTTAAGGGATAATGTAAATAAAACCACAATCTCATAATCAAAAGAACTCTTTGAACTTTTAATTTGTACTATGTTTAATCATCTTTGAAAAATAATCAGATAAACTTTAACGAGTTCTATATTAATTATGAGCATTAACAAAAAGTATCAATTTGCCCGGAGAGGTCGGGCAAAACGGATACGCCCCAAGGGCAAAAAGGATAATGTTGAATTAGTTAAGATCAGTCTTCGCATTCATCACAGAAGTAGCTGCCAACTCCTACATAAGAAGTGCAGTCTTCATGCGCCCAACTTTTGCATTGATTACACTGAAGCCAATCTACGGCTGGTGGTTCAGTGTATTTGTCAGCGCACACTAAGCAATAAATATCTGGTTTCGGGATTTTGTTCTGTTGTTTGACTGTTGGTCTTTAAGTTTTAGTCTTGCTGGGGCCTGCTAAATCTGAAATCTTGGTCACCTTATTATTTGCCTTCTGAAATTTTCTAAAACTATAATCTATGAAAAAAAACTATCCATTTTGCCCATATCCATTTTGCCCAGCAGGTTCATATTAGAAACAAGTAAAGACTTGAAATAATTTTAGTAAGAAACAAAAAGTAACGATCACTTAAATAATACTTAAATAAACGTGCAATTGGATAAGTAAAATGTTTCATAGATAACTAATACAAAAAGTTAATGTATTACAAACTTTCACAAAAATCGTAACACAACAACGATATTTCCTTTTTTTTTCACATCAAATGCATTCGCGTATTGTTTCGGTTGAACTGTCATGGTGTCGCGACGCGCATCGCCGGTCGCACGAGACACGACTAGAAAATTTGTCAAAGCGCCATCTATGATTTATGGAAGAAACAGTTATTCTTTTTACCCGCACTACGCTTCTTGCCCGGGCTTCCCCTACTCTAAAATTCTGAATATAAATATAAATAAAATTATTCATTAAACAATCTTTTATTAAAACAAGCTTTTTCGTATTCTTCTCACTAAATCCTTTCATTTGATACCCATGTCATGGCAGTGCACAAAAAATAACTGGTCCTCCATCTTGGGCCGTGTGCCATATTGGATATAGAATGACGTCACTTAGCTAACCATGTATTGTAATCCAAACTAAACGTGTATGCAAAATTTCATCTTGATCGGTGGAGGTTAACTGCTTTAAAATTCAGTTGTAAGATTTGACCCGAACACACCTACATACATACATTGCAAGTTAAATAAAAGCTTAAAATTGCAAGTTAAATAAAAGCTTAAAATAAAATAGTTCGAATCTTCTGTTCATTAAATGTTATGCCCGCTTTTCGGATTGTTGTGAAAAGCACAACATATTTTTTTTCTAATTCTGATTCTCATTTTTAGGGTTCCGAAGTCAACAAGGAACCCTTATAGTTTCGCTCTGTCCGTCTGCCCGTCCGCATCTTAGCTCAGAGACTCTAAGTATTAGAAAGCTGAAATTTGGCATGGATATACATATTAATAATTCCGACAAAGTGGTACAATAAAACCAAGAAAAATAAATTTTTGGGCTTCCTCCTATAGACGTAAAGTGGGGATGTTTTTTTTTCTTTTCTATCCCATGGTGTGGGGTATCGTTGGATAGGTCATTCAAAATGAGAGAGATCCGTTTGCGTAAAATTAAGCTTTAAATTGCAAATTTATGTTAGAGTCAAGTGTCCCCTACCCCCCTGCCAGAGAAATGGTTGCTCTTGACTATGTGAAAAAAATAACCACAGTAGTAAATATAACGAAATTAAAAGGAAAACTATCACAGATAAGTAGGCTTTACAAGTTTACGAGTTATAGTCGACCAACTTATAAAATGTACTTGGCACAGTAAAATTTTTGTGCAAATGCTATTGAAAAATTACTTAAATGACGTTGTTAGCTGTGTTAAACAGAGTAAATATATGCGTATGAACCATGTAAAATATACAAAAATAAAATCATAACATCCTTAATAATTATGATTTCTAAATTAATAATGTTTAAGCTCGAATAACGCATTGGTGTGGCCTACCAGTTAGTCCTTCATCATCATCTGCCTAGCCTTTTCCCAACTATATTGGGGTCGGCTTCGAGTCTTACCGGATTCAGCTAAGTACCAGTGTTTTACATGGAGCGACTGCCTATCTGACCTCCACAACCCAGTAACTAGGTAACACGGTATCCCTTGGCAAGACTGGTGTCAGATCTACTACCAGTTAGTCCTTCATTAGTTTAAATCAAGAGTGAATAGGTTACTTCTAGGCAAGCGTGCTTCACCAGGCGAGATACTGGTCAAATGCGAGCACATAGATTAAAAATAAACATCATCCTAGGTGGGCCAGTTTATAGACGTTGTGTGCCGCTGAAACCGTTTTAATGTTCATGTAACAACAACAAAACCCTCTTCTTAGTCCGCATTATTATGCAACTTCGGAACCCTATTACTGCGTGTGGCCCGACACGCACTTGGCTGTTTTTTTCATATCAGCACGTCGCGCGTCGTATCTCCTCGTCCAAAAAATTGCTAAAATATTTTTAAAAGTGTGAAGTGCTATTTCATTTCATGGCCTATTTTTTTTTTAAACATTGCCCCACACTAGGAATTTCTTCCTGTATCGTGGGTGCGTTTATTAGTTATTTTATTATCATAACAAAAAGTAAGGCCTTTGGATTGGAACCTCATGTCGGGCCAAGTGTTGAGATTGTTCCATGCCCCCGGAGCCCGGAGTCTAGCCTTATGCCTGTTTGATGACCCGCTCGTTATAACTCGCTGACTTTGAACAGAATGCCTGGCTAATTGAGGTATAAACCTTTGCTACTGTTGTATTTCATGTGTTTTCCTTTCTACAAAGAGTTACTATTAATATTTTCAGTTATAGTCAAACAAAATAGGGCTTACAGGTCACAGGTGATATTTCATTTAGTAGGTGGCAAAGTTTGTAGAAAAATGAAATACTGCCGGACTAGACAGAGGTATTGTTAATTTTGTTTACTAGCCGAAGTACTAGTTTTAGCTGCTTTGAGAGTATTAATGGCTATTCTGAAAATGATCCAGGGCTCTATAGTTGAAAACTCTATTCTATTATTGCGCAAGAGAGAGATATTTGTCACAAATATTTGCATGATTTGACTCCATTTTTCTAAATATGAGAAGGGAACCATACCATAGGTACACGCAGAATAGCATTCAGAGAATAACGAGCACGACCCCTGTATCAATAAGAAGCTAAATTAGTTTGCGCCCCTCTCAATCCACAAAAGATAACATGTATACTGCCTAAATTGTTGTAATTTACAAGTCAAGCCATTGTATGATGTTGTCGTCATTTCTTCTATAGAACTTTTATTCATAGTCTTTAACTTAATCATAACCGGCCACCTAAACTTCACAAATACAAACTAAAATCAAACGACTATCTTTTCAAAACCTCTCTGAACCGAACAACTGTCACCCAAGCTCTGGTATCCAATATTATGGGTAATCGGTCAACCCCTCCGTCCACGAGATGACAAATAGTAGGGCGAGCCCATCTCATCTATCTTATTCGTTTCACAAATCATAATTTCTTCGTCTCTTCGACTGTGAAATCAAGGAATATATTGTGGTGAAAGGATGCGTCACTTACCTATTGATAAAAGGAAGGGTTTTGTACAATGAACAGTCAGGGAGAAATATCGACTTACACGATTTTAATTTATCAACCAAAATTATTAGCTATAAAAGCTTGTTTTTCTTTGGAAACATTAGTAAGCAATGCAGGAAATTCTGCAGTTGGAAACCGTTAATGAGTCGGCTGGTAACGTAACTTTGGTATTCATTTACCAATGAATTTCATTAACCTGAAAATCTATTTGTAAGACTTAATTTAGGACTATGAAAAGCTCTAAAAACGAGCCCATGACTGTTAAAGCCTTACTGCCTCATGTAACAGTATCATGTCGGGTTTAGACTACATTGGGGCTTAATGTAGTGACAGGCTTGTAGTCTTATAGGCTTTATATAATGTGGATACAGTCTTAAGCTTTAGGATTCTAACGGCATAAAACTCTATTCACATTTTGCCTGGTCCTGACATGAATAAGTACATTGAAAACGGCAACATTATATATATATATTTTTTTAAGAGTAATCGTACTACCCCCACACTAGGTATGACTCTTGTATCGTGGGTCCTATCCACGCGGGCAAAGCCGCTGGCAGAAGCTAGTATAATAGTATTATAAATGCGAAACTTACTCTGTTATCGTTTCACGCTTAAATCACTAGACCGATTTATATGAAATTTGGTTTGGAGATAGCTTGAGACCCTGGGAAGTACATATGATAGTTTTTAACCCGGAAATGATCCTAAAGGGGGGTGGAAAGAGGGGTGGAATTTTGTATGGTGAATCTATTTTTCTCAAGTACTAATGCTACGCAGTCGATGGTGCGGGCAAATGCTAGTTTGCCATAAAATATGTGTTCCGTGTGATAATTGAACCTGCAACGCGAAGCGCAGCAGCCAATTGCTCAAGCACTGCGCCAACCCTGCCGTTTGGGTCATTGGGCATAATCTGACCCGCTTTGCGAAGAGTGTTGGACTTTAACCAAAATAGTTTTATACTGAAGAGAACAATGTGACTTTACATTGCATATATTTATTTAAATTCAAAATCGATGGAGAAAAATATAGCGAAACGTAAAAAAAAAGGAACCATTTCAGAAGACTTTATTTTCGTCTGTACATTTTGTTAAAAATTAGGTATTTCCTTAATTTTGCCGTGTGTCATTACTTTCCAGGATTTGATCCTTATTAGCGACCCTATCGGATTGTGTAATAATCAAAGTTTATTTTTTCAAAATCAACGCGTTCGATTCCTGGCTAAGAAAATTTCTGGCTTTTCAAAAATCCCATAATGCTGTTTTAGTTTTCATCAAAACGGTCCCGAGACTCCTTTCAGTGCTTGTAGCTTTTCCTCACAGTTTCGGATTAGGCCCACTTGAAAACTAATCCAGCATTGTGTGAGTACCATGTACTTCAGAGCTATCATTGTCTAGATACCTACGTCTTCTATTGACTTGAATGACTCCGGTGGTTGAGAGTATGTCATGCCCACTCAAATGTCTCGCCGATGGTGGCGCGTGTGTCGGATCATTTAGCTCCCTTCAAAATGGTTGAGCTGAATGGTGCTGATACATGTGTCATGTTCGTGAACGGGCGCTGTCGGTTGGGACTGGTCATCTCTTAGCTGCCATGGTTTATTTTAATTGATTCTAATTTTATTTCTGAATTGTCTTTTTATATTTACTATGGACACTTTTAACTTGCTACATCGTTCTCACATAATGTGTAATCTCAACATGAATGATGTAACAAATGATTTGTAATAATTACCTAATTGAAAAAGAGTGTCCATGGAGTTTCTTGCCCGTTCTTCTCCATAGAGATCTACGCCTTGGAATGGGCATCTACGGTACTTTCACAGTTATTATGTCTTGTGACTGGGACTGTAGCACCATAATTTTGTAATATTTTATTTTGTCTTTTGACAATTCAAAAGTGCCTGTAACTGGCCTACTTGAAATAAAGTGCTTTGAGTTTGACTTTGACTTTGAAAAAATCCTGTAAACAATAATTTTATATTACTTATGACATTCCCGTGACCTACATTAATGTGATTAATGCCATAGTAAAACAGAGTAGTATATTCTGTTTTATTTCGTTTGTGTACGCCATGAGTACCAATGGTTTCCATACTAATATGCCCAATGACCTTTACAACGTAAACTAACTGCCTTAGAATAATAATAATACCAAAAAAAATCTATCACGGGTATTTAACGACACGATTTCGATTATTTATTTAACTATTTCACCCGACGTTTCGGCCGTGGTCCCGGGTAGACATCACATCGCGTTAAATACCCGTGATATTTTGTTTTTCAATTATGAAACGTTTCAATTATGAAAAGTTTTAAAGTTATTAATAATAATACCAGCCTGTAACTGTCCCACTGCAGGGACTCTTCTCATACAGAGAAGCCATTCATCACCTTTGCTTAAAGCATGTTGTTGCTTTTAGACACAGAATACTTTTAACTATTTCAAAGTCTCGAGTCAGTACGGGTACCAAAACTGGCAACTTTGCAAGAATGTTATAACGTTGTATTCTTATTCGTATTCGCATTCTACACATCTCAATGAAAACTTCGTGAAGCAACGCGGACTCACAGAGGGTAAGCATGATAAATGCTTGTTTGATCTGTATGGAAAGACGCGCTCGCTGTTAGATAAAATATTACTGGGTCTTTAAACAAGATGACATTATACCTGCTATATCTGGGGTCAAAAATGGCCAAGTGTAAGGGATATACTATCCATACTAATATTATAAATGCGAAAGTAACTCTGTCTGTCTGTCTGTTATCACGCTTAAACCGATGAACCGATTTAGACTGAATTTGGTATGGAGATAGTTTAAAATCATGAGGAGGACATAGGCTACCTTTTGCATAAAACACGAAGGGGGAGAAATGGGGCGTTAGTTTTTTTGAAACTTCTTAATAGGGCTTAAACCGATGAACCGATTTAGATGGATTTTGGTATTGAGATAGTTTGAGACCTTGGGAAAGTCATAAGCTACTTCTTTTTGTATAACACACGAAAGGGGGAGAAATGGGAGGCAGGGTTAATTTTGTATGTACCTTCTTATCACGCAACTCCTTATTATGAACCGATTTAGATGAAATTTGGTATTATTATATGTAATTGGATGAGGCTTCGTATTACACATGGGTGCCAATATATTAACAGGTATGAGAAAAGGGGAAAGCGTGTTCATACGTCGAATCCCAATAATCGCCACTGACCTATCATTTCAATTCAAAAGACTCCAGTTTCAATCAAACTTAGTTTTGCTATTACTATTAACAAAGCTCAAGGATAGCAGGTGTGCATTTGGAAAAGCTATGCTTTACCAACGACCAGCTACATGTAGCTGGTGATATTCGCGTATGTCCAAGGCCCGGAATGTGTATGTATTAGCATCAAATGAAAGGACATAGAACATAGGATATAGCAGCGTCATAAAATGTTGTACCCATGATTAACGGATTAATTAAGTAATGTAAATTAACTGTAGATACAATTTTATTCAATTAAATCAGTTAATCGTTTTTACGTTAATACATCTAGTACCTATACAGGCTGAGTTTGCCAAGTGTGCGTGGATGGCAAAATTATCACTATGAAGAATAGCACAAAACAATCAAAGGAGTAACGGGGCCGATTTTGATTAAAACTAAAACAGCAACATTGGCTTTTCTCACCCTGTATCAACTGTATGTCGACAACCAGAATTGATTGACAAAACTTAGGTATGTGAACGCGGGCGAAGCTGCGGGTAACAGCTAGTAATATTATAAAGAGGAAAGATTTTTTTGTTTGTTTGTACCGAATAGGCTCCGAAACTACTGGACCGATTTAAAAAATTCTTTCACCAATAGGAAGCTACATTATTTCCTGAGTGACATAGGCTATTTTTTAATACCGAAAATGGGTCCTGTGGGGTGGCCCACGGGAGCGAAGCCAAGCGGAGCAGCTAGTCCAGTATATAATAGTAGTCTAGTGTTTTTTCAATCGACATCAGTAATAGAACGTCACATGTCTAGAGTCGTCAGAAGCTTGATGTATTCGTAAAAGAATGAAACACTGGCACAAAAAACGACTTGATTGTAACTGAAGTGGATAAGTTTCCACCTCAGTTTCAATCAAGTTTTTTTCAAGAATTCAAGAAGTCAGTTTCAATTTATTTATTTATTTAAAACTTCATGCACAAAGGTACAATGGCGGACTTAATGCCTTAAGCATTCTCTACCAGTCAACCAATGGTACGAGTAGTGAACAGAACAAGGCAAGTGCAATGTTGAAATGTCGAAAGAAAAATAAAATAACATGCTTAAAATACACATACATATACATATATATTATTTTTCAAACATTGTAGCAGGAGAACTTAAAAAATTCCCATCTATGAAATTTCAAAATAAAACAGGAAACTTCGACATTGAACGAGGGACAGTATTATTTTCCAGCAAATCGGACGTCGTCTTACTTAATTTAAAGTTACGACTTAAAAAGTCACCAAAGTTACACCGGGCTGGCCAGCGAAATTGGAAAATTACTGAGTTAACATTGCGATAGTTTTAAAGCAAGAGTAAAATGTGAAACGTGATTTCAATTAAAAAAGTCATCTATAATAATTTATACAACTATATAGAAAAACATAACATACTTGCGGAAGAACAAATGGGTTTCCGTAAAAATAAATCTATTAACAGTGCATTTCATACTTTCCTTAAAACGGTACTAAAAGGCATGGATAGTAAGAAACATGTCTCAGCATTATATATGGATATGACGAAGGCCTTCGACTGCGTCAATCATGGTTTATTATTAAATAAATTAGAAGCGTATGGAGTACGGGGAAAGGCTAGAGATCTCATAAAATCATATTTAAGTGACAGAGAACAACAAACTGAAATATCTAGCATCTCACATGTCACAAAAGTAGAAATAAAACATTTGTCAACACCAATAAAAGTCTTCAGAGGTGTACCTCAAGGGAGTATTTTAGGTCCGCTGCTCTTTATTATTTATATAAACGACCTCCCCAAATCCATAAAATCCTCTATGGTTCTGTATGCTGACGATAGCACTGCGATAGTAGTATCTGAAGACCCCTCGACTCATGAACATGAGATAAACCATACGCTATCATCTATAGTTAATTGGTTAAACTTAAATGAACTTAAAATAAATCTAACTAAAACATTTATAACGACATTTAAAACAAAAAATTCAAAATCCAATACTGTTAATATACAATATGAACAAATAAATATAGAAAAAATCAACTCTACAAAATTCCTTGGACTACACATAGACTCAGACATGAGATGGAGGACACATATCGAACAAGTCTGCACTAAACTAAGTCGGTATTCATATGCCTTGTATATGCTACGTAAAGTTGTCAACCAAAGTGCTCTTCTATCTGCTTACCACGCTTACGTTGGTTCGACGCTAAGGTATGGTATAATGTTTTGGGGGAATGCCACTGATAGAGAAACTGTCTTCAAAGCCCAAAAGAAATGTATCCGTGCAATATGTACCCTAAAACCTACAGATACGTGTAAACCACATTTTATAAATTTAAAAATATTGACATTCCCATCACTGTATATTTATGAACTAGCATTAGACATTAGAAATAATATTAATAAATATGAAACGTTAAAAAGTACCAGGCTGGCAAGTACACTTCGTGCAATAAGCCATAGGACGGCTATGTTTGACAAGAGTGCATTTTGTATGGGCCCTAAAATTTATAACAAATTACCAAGGAATATAAAGGCCGCTGAGAATTTTATGTCATTTAAAAATAAATTGAAGACGTATCTAATCAATAAAGCTTATTATAATGTAAATGATTATTTAAATGAAAAAATGTAATAAATATGTACTAACTAGATGACTACTAATTTTAAAATTTGAAATGGATAATTAATAATTAATGACGAATAAATAAAATAACATTTGACATTTGCATGTATTAGTATTTAATATATATTTGCACGCCTGTTGAGGTAAAGTATGGCAATAAGAACTTTTTTGTTTGTAATATCTCATGTACCCATATTCCAGCAAATAAATGATTTTGATTTTTTGATTTTGAATTAAAAAATAACGCCTCGGCAAATATTTTCAGGAAAATCAAAATAAAAAACAAGATTCGCATTAGTCAAACTTTAAAGCCGAAATTGAAAGGTTGAATGAAATGAAAAACAGTAAGAAGGGCTGTGCAGTTTTTTTTAATCTTTTTATTTACTTGCTTCGTTCGTTTAAATGTCCGGTTACAAATTAGTAACCCATTTTACAAGCATTTCCTGGCATCTGTTTACGCTTAAACTTGGGACACTTTACAACATCGGTGATAATGCAATTTTCGGATACTATGAAGTTGATCTGATGATGGAGTCAGAAGGTGGCCAAAGGAACTTCTGAACTGGACATTAAAAGTTTGTTTTGAAAAGATTCTTACTTATTTTTGACCGACTTACAAAAAAGGAGGCGGTTCTATGTTCGACATAATGAATGTTTTTTTTTGTGTATGTTCACCGACATCTCCGTCAATTGTGGACTGATTTTAAAAAATATTTTTTGTTTGATAGAGTATATTGTTCCCAAATTGGTCCCATTTTAATTTGGTGAAGATCTGATGAAGAACTTCAGAGATATACAACATAACTCATCAATTAATGACGGCAAATCTCTCAGGATTGCTGCAATCGCATGTCTGTTTATTTTTTATACCATTTCATAACATAATATCACACCAGTACGCTCTAAAGGGGTACGCAGATGTGTACAGTTCACCTTGGTACACTCTCATTTCACCGGTTATGTTTAAATTTCATGGTATTCGGGTAAACTATTCTGGCATTTTAGGTACCTTACTAAAGAACTTGCAGCCTATTAGGTACAAAAACTGAAAAATAAAAACTTTTTTGCAAAAAAATACTACCGACTTCCAAATAAAAACACTACAAAGTGCAAAATAGATTTCATATTTCATGGAGTCTTTGATATATACTTTTTCGTTATGGATACCGACTTCAAAAAATAAATTTATTTTGCACTCGGTAGTATTTTTTTGCAAAAAAGTTTTTATCTTCTTATTTAGCAAAACGTTCACTTTAAATTTATCACGTTCTGTAACCATTATTCACAACCATGTGCTTAAAAATAACTCGTGCTAGATTCATTTTCATCAGTCTAGCCACCTACTGATAGATCAAACTTAGAGTTCCCAGTGCCTTTTGTTGCATTTCTCTTAGTATAAACGTAGAAGGAACTAGAAAAAAATGTGAGCAAACAAAAGTAACTGTTGCATAGATCTAAGCTTATATTATACAGTAGTAAAATCATTTGATTGTAGAAAATAATATCGGGAAGTATAAGCTGGGCGAAGAAAGTTTGCCGATGACTTCATGACGTCACTTTGACGTTCGGCGAACAAACGATGCGATTGCGGCGCGCCGCGCGGGTAGGCGGAAGGGGTAGACATCGGCAAACTCTATGCGCCCGGCTAGAACATCCGATTTCGAGAATTCTTAGACTGCTTGAAGGCTACCTTATGTTTTTGATCTCGGTATGATAGATGCACCGCAAAGAAAGATGCTGCAGCTTAACTTCTCATGGTCTGTACCAAGGTTATACTTATTCATCATGGCTCCAACACCCAATACGTGACGCCAACATGGTCTGCTATTAATATAGTTAATCACCATGCCGACTAGTTCGATCGTCAAATGAAACACGCGTTATACTCTTGCTAATATTGCGCTAGTGATGGGACGGTGATCTATCGATGTCCTGTAACCTTATTTATAAATAACTTTTCCACGCGGTTTCCCCCACAGGACCCGTTTTCGGGATAAAAAAAAATTTTAGTCATGAATAATGTAGCTAATGAAAAAAATTTCAAAATCGGTTCTATAGTTATTTTTTAGGGTTCCGTACCCAAAGGGTAAAAACGGGACACTATTGCTAAGACTGCGCGATCCGTCTGTCTTTTTTTTTTTTTTTTTTTTATAGTCTATAGGCTCGCGTTTGACCACTATCTCGCCTGATGTTAAGCGATGACGTGGTCTACGGTGAAGCACGCTTGCCTAGAAGAAACCTATTCACTCTTGACTTAAAGACCCCAAGGTTGTAGCTATCAGGGAACAAAGACCCCGGAAGGGAATTCCACTCCTTAGCTGTCTGTCTGTCACCAGGCTGTATATCATGAACCGTGATAGCTAGACAGATGAAATTTTCACAGATGACGTATTTCTGTTGCCGCTATATCAACAAATACTAAAAACAGAATAAAATAAATATTTAAGTGGGGCTCCCATACAACAAACGTAATTTTATTGCCGTTTTTTGCGATAATAGTGCGGAACCATACGTGCGCGAGTCCGATTCGCACTTGGCCGCTTTTTTGAGTTTGAAACTAACTTCAAAACAAATCTTTCCTCTTTATCTATACTATATATACTGTAATATTATAAAGAGGTAAAGTTTGTGAGTTTGAGAGGTTGTAGGAGGTAATCTCTGGATATACTGAACTGATTAAGATGAAATTTGGCATGGAGATAGTTTGAGACCCTGGGAAGGACATAGGATAGTTTGTATTCTCTTGGCATGATAAAACACTCTATACGCGGTTGAAGCCGCGGGCAGAAGCAAGTAATATTATAGTGTAGAAAACTTTATAACGTGATCAGTTTAAACACTGATCAATAAATTCTTAATTCTAATTTGCTAAGGCGATTTTAAATTTAGAATTTACTATTCAGTGTTTAACCTAATCATATTTATGGTTAGTAAGTTTTTTTGAAAGAGGCTGTATATTCTAAAACATAAAGTTTTAAGCGTCACGGGAGTGATATTAGCTTGTACTAGAGCAGTGTTGGCCTAGTGGTATCAGCCGCGACTTACGAGTTGTAGGTCGTGGGCCCAGGCAGGCGCTTTACTTTGTGTAAATTATTTCATCACCACTGCTTTAAAAACAGTGAAGGAAAACATCGTCAGGAAACTGGCATGTCCTAGAGGCCAAAACTCGAAGACATGTGACATCCACCAACCCGCACTGGGACCGCGTGATGGATTAAGGCTCATTCCCTCTCTCGCAGAGGGGAGGCCTGCGTCCCAGCAGTGGGAACGTTAATAGACTGATGATGATAATAGACTGATGATGATGATACCTAGTCATCGGTAAGAAATTGGGACAAACCCGCAACATTATTTCCAACTACTGCAACTCCTGAAAAACAAAATCGACAGTGGTGAACACCAGAAAGCGCCGACTCAATGAAACTCGACGAGCCCCGGAGGAGTGATAGCTGTCTTAGATCCCGCTACAAAGTTGTTGAGAAGAAGAACACCGAAGGAGAAAGAAAAACATGATTGTCTAATGTACAAAATTATTGTAGTACTAAGACATTATATTAGAAGTGGACAACGAAGCAGCGTCCAAATTATCACGCAGGTACATCAGATTTACAAATTTAATATAAAACTTACATAAATCGCCTATTTAGGATTTGATTTTGATATAATAATAATACGTACCGTAGCCCTCGGATAACGAAATGGCATTAAGCTGTAGCCCCTAAACCTCATTAAAACAAATTGCAAAATTATTCCAGATTTAATATTGCCCGCAATGATAAATTGGAATAACAAAATGTACTTAAGTTATTATTTAAGTTATATTAAAATAAAACAAGTTTTGTAAAAATTTAAGCAAGCTTATTGGAATATAATCTTTAAGAAAATAATACAAAACTGGTTTTGTTGCGATTAGGAAGAAAGTTTGCATGTCCCAATATTTTTTTCCAATGTTGGTGAAGTGCTGAATGGCGTATAAATTCTGACAGCAGCTGTCATTGAACTAAAAACATCGACATATCTATGACAGTCGGCGCATGACTAGTTCATATCGTTAAGCCCATAAACGCGAACGGCTCATTATTTCCATATTTAACGATGATTGCACACACGTACGGAGCAATTTCACAATATTACCAACGTTCTAAATTAGAGCAAACGTCGAAAAACTTCGGCTTTCAACCGACTTCCAAATTGGAGTCCTTGAAATGAAGTCGTAAAAGGGATGGGATGCGATTACATATCGATTATGTGTTATAGGGATAGGTTAGTTACCTATGTGATCGTTTTCTTCTTATGGGTTCATCGTTAGTGAAATTGGAAGGTACATTGCTCTTTATTAATTTTGTGGATTTTGCAAATGCTCGGGGGTAATTTTCTGTATAATATACTGTACTTTTTTAGAGTAGTGGTGGCTCAGAGGTAACGGCCGTGACTTACAAGTTATAATAGGTCGTGGGTTCGAATCCAGACAGGCGCGCTTTAATTTGTGTAAATTATTTCGTCACCACTGCTCTCAAAACGGTGAAGGAAAACATCGTGAGGAAACCGGCATGTCCTAGAACCAAAATTTCGAAGACATCTGACATCCACAAACCCGCACTTGGCCCGCGTGGTGGGTTACGGCCCATTTCCTCTCACAGAGAGGAGACCTGTTTCCCAGCAGTGGTAACATTAAAAGGCTCATGATGATGATGATACTGTGCTTTATTAACGCTAAACAAACTCTGAGATGATAATTGCTTACATATACTATACTAGTAGTTGGGTAATTAATTTTTCACATCACCTGCTCGACAATATCCTTACTAAAACTTTACTGAAACGTTGAGATTGCATATGTAATTACATACATATGTAATTACATACATACATATGCAATCTCAACGTTTTAGTAAAGTTGTATGAAACTCCCAAGGGAGTAAAGTGATTTGAATTTGGAACGTCAAATTCATGTGTCGTGGCAAACTCTAAGTAAACAAAATCCATAGGGAATTAAAATGAGGTTTGTTCGAAAATCGAGATGGCCACGATAAGCAAAACTCAAAATAAAAGACGATAAAGCGATTTCAAAGAATGTGAAATAAAAGACGGTGTTTGGTGTTGTGGTTTTCAGTGAATTTTGTTGCAATAACCGTGAGTAGAAGCAAGTAATATTATAGTGCAGAAAACTTTATAACATGATCAGTTTAAACACTGATCAATAAATTCTAATTTGATAAGGCGATTTTAAATTTAGAATTTACTATTCAGTGTTTGACCTAATCATATTTATGGTTAGTAAGTTTTTTTTGAAAGAGGCTGTATATTCTAAAACATAAAGTTTTAAGCGTCACGGGAGTGATATTAGCTTCTACTAGTGCAGTGGTGGCCCAGTGGTATCGGCCGCGACTTACAAGTTGTAGGTCGTGGGTTCGAGCCCAGGCAGGCGCTTTACTTTGTGTAAATTATTTCATCACCACTGCTCTCATAACGGTGAAGGAAAACATCGTGAGGAAACCGGCATGTCCTAGAACCAAAAATTCGAAGACATGTGACATCCACAAACCCGCACTGGGCCCGCGTGGTGGATTACGGCCCATTCCCGATCACAGAGAGGAGGCCTGTGTCCCAGCAGTGGGAACATTAATAGGCTGATGATGTGATGTGAACCGTGAGTATGTTCCTCTGGAATAGAGCCTGTCTTCGTCTTGGGCAGCTGAACACGCTCAGGGTTCAATATGCCGTCTGTGACGTAAGACACTGCTTTATCCCCTTGGTGAATACTACTAATAATAAACGAGAAGTGTCTGTGGGCTCAACAAATAAGATGACAGTTTTCTTGTAAGGCTCCCGCATCGTGATGAGTTTCGTTGTAAGGTTTCCGAGACTCAGCTGGATGAAAAAAGCACAGGACCGGTCAATGTGGCCTATCACCTGTCCAGCAGTGTATATATAATGATGATGATGAGTTTCGATAAAGTGAGGTGCAACCTAAACATTCGCACGACCCTCAATCACCTGCCACCACATCCCGTTATTTTATAGATCACAAATCACTTCGGGTAAAAAAAAAGAAAACATTTATTTGTGACACGCATGAGATACGCAGACTCGCAGAGGCAGCTTAATTAAATATGACACCAGAGGTGGCCACATCCTCACACGAAAAGAAGAGAAGAAGGAGATACAGACAGGAAAAAAAACCCGGCCAAGTGCGAGTCGGACTCGCGCAAATTAAGTAAGCGACAACGGAAGAGTTGAGAGGAAGGTGAAAAGATTTACTCACAATTCCGCAGCTATCTTCATGATCTCTGAATTACTGCTTGGCTCCTTGACCTCTCCCGGCTTGATGTGGCTTCTTAATGTATTTGTTTGTTCGGTGATCTCTGCTGAACCGTTGAAACGGACGTCAGCTGCTTCCCGTAGATGTGGATACGTAACAGACTGACTACAGAGATCCTACCGGCTGCGCCAATTAAGTAAGCGACAACGTAAGAGTTTAAAAAATAAACTTTATTTGATCCCAGTTACAGCAAGACAGTAATTACTTAATTCTACAAAATGTTGATCTTATATACTAATCTTATTGCTAACCAATCATCTCTGCTGAGGACGCATGTCCTAGATATCATATGCTGACATATAGCTGTTATTCTAATATAATATAATTATTGGCTGATGAAGCTAATATTGGGGGATTGGGGTTTCTTAACTCGCACGATGGGTTCCGTACCATTATCGCAAAAAACGGCAAAAAATCACGTCTTTTGTATGGGAGCCCCACTTAAATATTTATTGTATTCTGTTTTTAGTATTTGTTGTTATAGCGGCAACAGAAATACATCATCTGTGGAGGGATCAGGGATCGGTCCATCCGAGTAGTAATTGATGGCTGCTCGTCCGGTCAGTTAGGTATTAACGCCGGAGTCCCTCAGGGGTCAGTGCTCTCGGCAACATTGTTCTTGCTGCACATTAATGACCTGCTAAAACCCGGAACCTTTGGGTATGCAGACGACAGCACTGTTGCTGAGAGATATGTGTCTAGCGCACGGGCTACCGTGCCTCAAATTCAGTATCTTCGGGAGGCCATGGTTGAGCGCTTGAACCTGTCTTTGGAGGCAGTCTTCGAATGGGGCAATGCCAATCTAGTCAGTTTCAATGCTGCTAAGATCCAGGCGTGTCTTTTTTCCGCAAAAAAGAGTCAATTCCACCCGGCTCCATCCTTCCGTGGTGTAACCGTGCCGATAATGGACCACCTCGACCTTCTTGGTGTTCCGTTGACATCGACCCTCAATTTTGGTCCTTTCATTGAGGCAAAGGCTCAACTAGCTGCAAAAAAGTTGGGGATCCTTGCGAAGGTGAGACGGTACTTCACGCCTGAACAGCTGCTCAACTTGTATAAAGCGCAAGTTCGGTCATGCATGGAGTACTGCTCTCACCTCTGGGACGGATCTGCCAGGTACCAACCAGATGCACTTGAGTCGATTGACAGACGGGCCAAGAGACTTATCGGCAACGATGCGCTGGTCAACTCAAAGCTCCAGAGCCTTGAACACCGACGACGAGTTGCCAGCCTGTCGGTTTTCTATCGGTTACATTTCGGAGAGTGTGCGATGGAACTGCACAATTTGATTCCGCCTAGCCCTATCCATCATTGGACTACATGATGTACGGCAATGCGCCATCAGTACATGGTGGATATCCCACCCATACGCACAAAGTGTTTTGAAAATAATTTCATTGTGCGTCCAGCTAAGGAGTGGAATTCCCTACGGCGTCTTTGTTTCCTTATAGCTACAACCTAGGGGACTTCAAGTCAAGAGCGAATAGGTTGCTTCTAGGCAAGCATGCTTCACCTTGCTTCAAATAAGTATGTTACACCTGTATTTTGTGTCAATAAACAATTTTATTATTATCTCCTTTATTTATCAGTTTTCTTATTATTTACAAAATAATAAAAAAACTGATAAATACTAAATACTAATAAATAAATACGTGATTAGAAAATTACTTATTAAAATTATTTATTACTAATAAATACTTATTATTATTATTATTACCTTCGACCACATCATCACTTACCATCAGGCGAGATAGTGGTCAAACGCAAGGCAAAAACAAAAAAAGTAGCTATCACGGTGCATGAGATACAGCCTGGTGACAGACGGACAGAGAGACAGTCATACTGACAGACAGACATACTGACAGACTGACAAACTGACAGACAGACAGACAGACATACAGACAGACGGATTCGCGGAGTCTTAGTAATAGGGACCCGTTTTTACCCTTTGGGTACGGAACCCTAAAAAGATTCCCGCGTGAGACCAAAAAAGCTCCTATCTCAGCATACAATAATTTTCTTTCATTCTAAACTAAAAAAAAAAAAACAAAAAACGGTAAACGTTGAAATGCAAATAAAACGCCAAATAACCCATCAGTAGGTTTTATTTACAAATGCGGATTCCGGTGAATGCACTGCTGCGCTGCGCAATCAGTCGATGTATTGCGGGATGATGGCGCGATAGCAGAGTACATTTGTGATACTGATCAATGTTGATGGAACGATTTGAAAATGAATGTTGAATTTTTTTGTGGATATTTAAAATTTTACGTTTTATTTTTACCCGACTGCAAGGAAAGGGTTATGTTAGCAGTTGTATATCAACACTGTTAATTTAAAGTGCTTTAACACTGTACTGTAACGTGTTTTTAGTTATACTGTGTAAAAAAATACCTATTTGTAGTCGAGTTGTATTTATGTGAACGTAAAATTAAATTCTGTCGTATCGATTGTAATTATCCCGAGTTTAAGTCACACTCCAAAAGGTTTGCTTTCGTTTCTGTTATAACCTTGCAAAGTTAAGCCATTTGCAGACCAAATTAGTTTACTTAAGTAAACCTGCACTGCACTGTGGCGCGCGAAACCGCGAAAAGCTCTTATCTGTGGGGGGTGATTCGGGCCCCTATTTAATACGCCGCTGGAGCGGCTATTATCGCTTTATCACGAAAGTTTTGTATGGGAGCCATACATCAAACTTATGTTGTTGTAATGTCAATGAACTAAGCTATCAGATTTCAAATGGATTTTCCATGTTTGGATTTGTTTTGTATTTGCAAAAATTGTGTAAAGTCAGCGAAAGGGAATATTTTGCACTGTTTTTGTACAGATGTAGTTAGAAATAAAAAAATAAAAAATTATTTCAATAAGTTTTTTTTTTATTTACATAAGAATACCCTATTTCACATAAATCAATCAATAAATAAACCTCCCCACACATATTTTTCGAAAAAAAAATTTTTCAAAATACATGACCCGACCGCCTAAAAAAAAAATGGTGGATTTTTTGTTTGTTATTGTTTTTGATTTCGACTTCATTCAAAGAACCGGCGTTAGCACTTCAATTAGTGGCTTTAGTGGCGTTGTTAATTAACCTACTAATGTAAATAACGACAGTTTGATAAGAATAAGGCAAAATTAGATGTCGAAAAATGACTTACGGCAAAACGGTCGTCATGGCTGGAACAATAGAGGACTTTGTTCGTTGAAATACGTATTTCTGCTGGAATTCACGACACATACACAATCACGCTAGTAAAATCACTTCGTTACTTATTATTCCATGATATTTTAACACCCACAGCACTAAATTCACCATAAACTCGAAAATATAACCATCGCCGACCGGCACACAGGCGGTCGGAACGCGCTTTGACAGGTCCGAAGCAAAAAAAAATCATAAACAAGCGATATCCGGGGTTGCCGGTGATTTGAATGCATTTATATCATCCTTGTCTATGGCCACGCCGTGGAAAGACACTCCCATGTGACGAGAATACCACCCCACAGAAAATAACCGACAACACTGAAGCGCGGGAAGAAACTCTTATTAAGAGGCGGCCACAGATTAGGGTCACTGACCCCGACTCTTATTAAGAATGCTGGACAGTGCTGTGGTAGATTTCCATACTTGAGTGCAAACCGTGAACTACCAGACAAGTTTGAAAAAATAAATTATTTAAATTAGCTTAGCAAAGTCTGCGACTGGTGTAATTCAGCTAGACCAAACCAACTTTTATAAATTCGAAAAAATAATTTAAGGAGCAACTAGTTAACGGTATTCTATTAAATATTCAACATATAAATAATAGCAATGCTCATACACTCTCAGAAGGAAAACTCTCTTATAAATAAACATGACCTACAAAACCTCGGCTTAAGTCTGTCGGAGGCTTCCGCCAATATATTTTTGATTGCTTTGAAACTACCGAAACTCGTTAAATTTGTTGTACAGTTTACGCGTTTATAACAACATAAACAACTGCACTATAAATTCTATCAGTTTTGTTATGATACGAGTAACAACGTGAAACACAATTTTGATGCAGTGTGAAGTTAATAATTTGTTTTTTTTATGAAGTATGAGTGAAAAACAAGAAAACAACTTTATTATAAAAAGTTATAATTTAATATTCTGTAAAGGAAATCAACATAAATATATTTTTTGCTTGGTGCTGTTTGCCAGACCTATAATTTGCTAGATTTGTTAGCAAAGCTATCTTCTAAAGTAATAATATAAAGAGATAAAATTAATATTTCTTGTCTCTGAAAGCATGCACGGCACGGGAAAATATTAAAATTTCTAGGAGGTTGTCTCGTTTTTAGGTTTCAGATAGTTTAGAATCTATTATTGGTATATTCGTAGAAACCACTCTCTAGAAATGAATAACACAACACGATAGCACGAGGTCTCATTGCTAAGAAAGAAAATTTGGTTCAAATACATCTCACTAGATGGCGTGATATGCACCTATCTGT